>OX403595.1:12512500-13762500 GCA_948107665.1 Lomographa bimaculata
ATTTGTTTATTTTTAGTTTAGTTTAGGTTAGTTCGGTGCTCAACAGAATTAGCACCATTATATAATGTCCCATAGGACATACATACACACCTTTGTAGGCGGGATAGGAAAACTTATATCTCACAAGGAACATTTTGCGCAAGGATTTCTGATCACCTTCACAGGCGACTTCTATCCTTTGCAGGATACTCCTTTTTATTTAAATTCAAGATAGCCAAACTTTTGACTACAATCTCAGCTGATGGAAAGCGACGATGTGATCGATGATGGAGCAAGCTTGCCTAAAAGATACCTATTGACTCGCGACTTGAAGACTCCCATTTAGTACTCATCAGGAAACATCGAATCCTACCATTATGGTACCTTTCAGTATATAGATATTTCCCAGATAAGTTGTCAAAGCGTTAATTCACTAGTGATATTATAATTGAACCGATTTTTAGTTACTTTTAAAATGCGGCCATATTGTAAATGTTTGAAATGTAAAGGTATTAGTAAATCATCAAGATATGAGACACATAGGTTTAGTTTTTATGCAAAATGTTTCGTAAGAAATAGTTTTCCAACAATTAATTCCGTGATCATTTATTTATATCTATTAAGATGACAACAATAACAACAACCCTAAACAACGATAAATTGTTCTTTATCTGTTACTGTTAAGTACTTAGTTCAAATACATACAGGATGTGCCATTTTGCCAATTTGTTTCCCCCTTTTTGATACAGGATACATTTATTTTGTGGTCTCAAGATCCGCAATATACATCTCCTCTTCTTCAAATAGAGTCAACGACTTCAATCCATTATATAAATATATTTTTAACGCTTTCACACTCACTGCCCCACACTAAGTTCGATGACTTGTGTGATGAGTGCCGGAAACAATCACGTCACACACACAATCACAACCTGAACCAGAAACACAAATTTTCCATGGGGAGAAAACTTGTGTTCCCGCCGGGAATAGAACCCGATACCCCTGCTTAGAAGGCGAACGCCACCCAACTAAGCCAACGGGCAGTTTAAATGTATGTATATGTAATATGTATGTATGTATGTATATGTATATTTTTATAGATTTCAGTTAAGTAAATAATTTACTCGTATATGGCACATTATCAATAAAGTATCAAGATACAAATCAAATATGAGTTATTTATTTATTTGTATTATAAAATCCACAGATCTTAAACATGCTAAGGTATTGAGTTGGTAAGTGAGTATTATATATCCAATTACGGATTTACTTCATATAACATTAACTAAGAGAGCAACAAAATGTATACATATAAAACTTATCAATATTTACTACATGTTAACAACTTATTTGATTTTAATTCTAGTGACAATTTCTTATGAAAGTTTTAATTATTAAGTAAAGAATTAAATTAGGAGTATTTGAAACATACATTGCAGCATATAGTTTGATTATAATTGCACAAATTAAATAGGTGTCTGAATAATATTTAAGTTTGACAAGTCAACTTCAAGTTAGTAGAGTTAGTAGAAATACTACCACAGATAATAGGATAGTTACATTGTCTATAACAGATATGATATCGCTAAAAATACTGTAATGAGCGCAAAATGTAGATGACCATGAATATAGGAAAATTTTATATAAGAAAGGTAACATTTTGACTTCGTTAACTTTACTCTCACTTAAATTTAAGAGAGAGTTTTCTATGCTTAATGTACTTAATAATCTTTCTATTGAAAGACAATTGACACTGGCATCTGAAATACAGTGTAGGTACTCACTAGTTCAGAAGCCTATGGATCAAATACACAATGTAAAAAAATTACAGAAATAAATACATTAAATTTGGAATTTAAATCCAACAATTTTAATTGACATAGTCATAACGACTTTAGAAGGAATTTCATATTTTTTACACAAATTTAGATTATAGAGCTTGGCCGAATAATGAGCATGTTATTCGAGACATCAATGGAATACATTATCCAGTGTAAGGTATTAATGTTATTCTCATTTCGTAAATATGTAAGGTTAAAACGTAATATATTTTATACAAGCCTTGGCCCGCGGCTTCGTCCGCCATAAAGAAGTTAAACGTAGCCTATGTGTTAATCCGGTTATAAGCTAAGGCGAAGAAATTAAGTAAGTTCATGCTCTTATACATAAGCTCCTATGATGAGTTCTATCATATAATTCAGAGACGCCATAGTTATATTTTCTACCGACTACACAAAAAGGTACCTACTTAAGTCGAATTTATATTTTTTTATTTGTGTTGCCTCATAACTTCGTTCCAAGTGAACCGATTTTGTTTTTTTTTGTTTGAAAGATGTTGATTTCTAATTGGTCCCATTTAAAATTTATCAAGATCTGGTCAGTAGTTCTTGAAATATCGTCAATAATGCGAGTTCAGTAAATCTAATCTAATCAAAGTTCCGAAGATAAAGCGGTGAAGTCGTTTTTTTTAAGATTTGCTAGCGTTTAATTATATAGAAACAGTTGTAGAGCGCGTTCCACATTAACATTTCTCTAGCGTGATTGACAAGCTATCTGAAAAGTCATGTTTACCCAATTATCCGTATAACTGGCTGTTTATGAGCATTATTAGATTAATAGCCGTTTACAAGCTTATCATGTGCAATTACTATCACATGTAGGTATATGTTAACGTGTGTTTAATGTGCTTTGGATTGATACGAGGTTCTTGCCTGTGTTATCGCTCTTATCAGCGACATGTGACCTTTGTAGAACTCTTCTAGTAGATACCTACTTCTATTTCTAGTACCGAAAATGACGATATAGAAAATTAGTCAATATTTTTATATTTATTTTATTATGTTATTGTTTATTAGGATTAAATGTTCAGTAGTTGAGGTTTCTAAGTGTTATTGAATTGTAGGTGCATTGGTTTTAGTTTTAATTCAAATTAATCGATTTACGTAACTAAAATCATAAGTATTTTCAACCGACTTAACAGGAGGTTCTCAATTCGACTGTATGATTTTTTTGTATGTATATTTCAATTATTTCATTAACTAAAAACAATAAAGTAAATTAACCGATTGCTCAAAACCGTTATGCATCGGTCAATGGGTTAAACTTCTTTAATAAATATGAACTTTTTCAACAGCATTATAGCTAAATTATTATAAGGTTGTTTCTCTAGTGGAAGTAGCAATTATTTGTGTTATTAATTCTTCATTTTGTGAATGATGACTCCTTTTGTGATATATTTTGACTAACACTTAAATCTATAAACTCGTTCATATAGATATAAATTCATTAAATGTTGCAACATCATACTTACGTACATTAAGTATATGTGTAAAATTATAATATATGTGTAAAATTATAATATATGTGTGTGAATGTATAATGTGTTTAAATGTTTGTGAACGTTTTTGTGATGTCCTACAGAGAGCACGGAACCCCAATTGATGCTGAAGATGCCCGAACGACCCACCGAGCCAGAGCGACCGAAAGCCGAACAAAAAGATGGAGATTTTACTGTCACTTTATAGGTTACATAGGGGAAGTAACTGTA
Source organism: Lomographa bimaculata (assembly GCA_948107665.1). Lineage (NCBI taxonomy): Eukaryota > Metazoa > Arthropoda > Insecta > Lepidoptera > Geometridae > Lomographa > Lomographa bimaculata. The sequence continues at coordinate 12,516,027 of OX403595.1, forward strand.
GGAAAATATTTGCAAGTTATACGTACCTTCATCAACATTTTATCAATGTAGGTAAAACATTTAAAAAGTGGTTCACTTAACAGTTTGTTTAGTATGCATAATCTATTATATCATCTAATGCTAGGTAAAAACCGTACTAACTAGATAAAAATGATCAAAAAAAAGAAGACGTAGAAAATGTAATAAGGCTTTTTTATATTGGCTAACGTGATTTTCTAGAATTGCTCTTCATATGTGTATATTATATGTGTACCTCTATACATTATGTAGTAACAGTATGTTAAGCAAACGTTTTTTATGTATTTAAAGACAATAAAACGAAGAGGATAGTCGAAATTTAATATAAAATTGGGCAACAAGCATTTTGGGCACTTTGCCGTACATTAAAGATCGTAGAAACCATTTTGAACCTCCTTTTGTAACTGAATTTATTATATGTTGTAAATCTTGAACTACTTTTAATAAAAGCATGTAACTGAAGATATGAAAAAAAAAAACATTATTTATCTAATAAGTATTAACTTATATTTTTTGCTGAGTCTCCGATCAAATGTTGATGTATTTGGTACAAAAAAATAAAACTCGGGCGCTCAACGCTTTTGCCATTTACTTCTCATAAAAATAAATTTAGCAAAACGCGTAGCAGCTACATTAAGTTACGTTTTATTCAAATTTCACTTACAAAGAGTTAAAATAGAGTAACATGAAGTAGTAACATCGATTTATGTATTGTGTGTCCCGAGAGCAAGTTATTGATAAGCGCTTAGAAGAACTAAGAATTCGAAGAGATTTTACTATAACGTATTAGTCGACAAACTCATTTAAGCAATAAAATTAGATTTGCTTCAGTTTAACAAATAATTTAACCGTCGGTTAACCTCACAATGAATGTTTCTTATAAATTTTATCTTTTGAGAACTAACCAGTAAGATTTTAAGATTTTAACTGGACATCAATAGAGTTCAGTGGTCTATAAAAAAAATGTGTTCCTCCATTGAAATGATGAATTGACATGAGTAGTAACATTAATTTAAATATTGTATACCTATAGATAGAGGTACGCACCAGTTCGGTGGGAAAGTTATAATTAATCTGCTTTTTTATTGATATAGTTTGGAATAAGGAATGTTTTTTTCCTCTAAGGAAATTAAACTATTATGGAAGAGAATATTAGAATTTTATATAGTTTAGTAAAAACACAATAAGCTGATCTATGAGTACAAAGGTAACATTAATCAAGACAAGTTAACGCTCTGTTGCTTAATACTTCGCTTATGTTAACTATAAGTACCGGACGACCGAACTTCGCTCGGATTTTTAAATTTTAAACGATATTTTCTCAAAATGAAACCTAGATAGATCTATTTATAGCCCCCGAAACCCCCTGCATAATAAATTTCATGATAATCGTTGGAGCCGTTTTCGAGATTCAGATTATATATTGTAGGGTAGCTAAAGCATAACTATCCTAACAAAACAAAAAACGGTTTTGGTACGAAACATATATATACACAAGAATTGTTTATTTAAAGGTATTAGATTAACTTAATGACGTTTGATTTAACTGCTATTCAAAATGCACTCGTCTTTGCCTCTTTTATACGACCATTATATCCTTAACTGCAGTTATAACTCAGAACTAAATATTTATCTGCCGGTTAAACTATTTGGTAAACCGACTACACCAGTGCCACTAGTCAGCTTTTAGATTAAAAAAAGAATCTCTAAGATATTAGTGATATAAGGTTGTGTCACGTATAAACCTCTATTTATACCAACAAAACATTCCAGTTTGTTAATGTATAGATTAAATATATTCTAATGTTAAATATACTATTTTAGAAGTAAGTCTATATGAATAAATTGCTGTGCAATCGTGTTATTTACCTTAAGAAAGTTAAAATTATATACAATGTGTTAAATAAGAAGTGATAATAATTAATTTAAGATTTTCTTGATGGTTTTTGAAATCAATTATTTATTATCATCAGTTACCTCTATTGTAGAAGTTTTTTGTTGAAGATTTCTAACAGTAAATTATGTAAACGTTTAAAAAAAATGCATAATGAAATTAATAAATTTTGTTTTTTTCCGCAATAAACTGAATATATCATGTATTTGTATGCTCTATGCATTAAATGTAGGTCATTCCACATCATGTGATGATTCTGTGATGAGTCTCGTTTTGTTATATGTAAATATTGTACGAATAATTATTTATGTTGTGACGTTATTCGTGTTTAATTTATGATACCTTTGGGCCACCTTATCATGTTCCTGCTATGTCAAGGTCGAATTAAGGATAAGATAACTGATCAACAGAAGAGAATAAGGGTCAAGGGCTTCACCGGGTATATCAAATGGGAATCCCACAATTAATAACTAAAGTTTAGTAATTATAATGAAAATTATTTAATTATTATCAGTGTTGCTATTTAAATTGGAAACGCAGCCCGCATTCTTAACGCTTTTTGTTGATCCAACGGTGTACAACGTTTGTGTTATTTTATATAATACTTCTATTATTATAGCCTATACAAATAATAAACAAAACTAGTCTGATATTTTTACCAAAAAATCTCAACTGGTACTGGCCAGCTATTTATAAAGGACACTGTATCCATCTTTATTATCAAAGCCATATCGATAAAATAATATTAGGGCATCAAGCAGATACATGTCTGCTCACTTGGATTCACAATTACGAACCTCAAGCGGATCCGTAAATCACTGGTCACGGCGCAACTCACTTGGATCCACAATTACGAACCTCAAGTGGATCCGTGAATTTTTAGTTCTCTTGTTCGCTAAAACGAATACTAAAACAAAAGTTTAGAAAAAGAAGGTCTCTACCTCGCAACTGTTAGAAGTTAAATAACTTTCTAATTAATTTGTTAAGTTTGCAAACTGCTCCGAAAAGTGTGCTAAAATCAGTAGTTCTATATAAAAGCGTTACAAAGACTATATTATTTGAATACTTTCATCCTTGTTTTCAGTTTCCTTAGGTAGTAATTTATCCTCATCTATGTATCTATATATTTGTGATTTGTGAAGGCACGTGTTTTCATCTTGTGGTGTCGCTGGTTAAAGTATTTGTCGGATATGGTGAAGGTAAAGTATGTATCTTGTAGATTAAGATTTAAATATTTTCTCTGAAAGATCGTAATAAATAATATGTAAGTTAGTGATTATGAACCAATTCACTTTATCAAAATATAGTGAAATTTTATACACAATGACACTGATAGAAATGTCAAGGCATACAAAAGCTAAGCTGAGGCTGGAACTTATCGGGTAATCAAGGGATCGCAAAATCAAACAATGTTTCCACCTTTATTAAGTTTTTTTTAATGCTCTATATACAATCATTTGACCACTATCTCATCTGATGGAAAGTGAAGATGCGACCGAAGATGTAGCTTGCTTCCCTGGAAGATACCTATTCACTCTTGACTTGAAGACTCCCAGATTATACCGTTCAGGTAACAAAGGCTTTAAAAGATAGATAAATCGCATAAGCATGCCGTAAAAATTATAGTAGTAGACAAAGATGAAAAATCAGTTTAACTAAAACGTACCAGATGGGATTTTTCTTTTACTAAGACGTCATTTATCTCTTTCCAGGCTACCTAGGCATTTCGCCTGACGACGACATCATCTACCGTAACCCACTCAATTCTCAAGGACCCAACACTCCTCTAGTCAACATATCCGACCGATTGGTAGCTGATGCACTCCGACGCGCCAGCCTGACCAAGAGACCGTCGGTGATCAAGTACCCACCAGACTTCTTCAACACCAAGGAACATTCCTCGTCCAGCGATGAGGAAATTGAGGTGAAAGACGCGAAGAAGAAGTTAAAGCTTCCGGCTATAGTCGCTAGATCTTAATCAAACATACTACCTGATATATGGTACTATAGGGAATATAATATTTGTATGCTCCTAATCGATTTTTTACGTTAATACATTGCCAAAAATAAAATTTTATTCATCAAAACATTACCATTTGATATCAAAATAAATATTTGTAAAATGGGCACGTTCGAGCAATTTTAAACGCGGTGTTAATTTTGGTTTACACCATTTTTTCCTCCTATTGCACTTTATACGAGTGGTCGAGTTAACAACTATAAAAATTAAAGGTGGCAACTCGACCGCGTGGTCGAATATTTTGCGGTCGAGATGACAACCAACTCTTTATATAATTTTTGACGTTCTTTCTGTGACGTCCACGATCCAATCTTGTTGTCAATACATCAAAACTCGATGTGACGTCACGAATCAGTCAAGCCAAAAGACGTGTATCTAGGTGACGTGCATTTTTATCAATGTTTATTTATTTAAAAAGCATTTAAGTAAGAAAATAATGTTATAGGTGTAATTCTATAGCTATAAAGATAAAAATAATAATACTTAACCTATATTTAAATCTCATACATATTCCCTATTATAGAGAATTTTATGCATCGGGCGTTTTATATGAGAAACGCCCATGCAGTCTACTAGGTAAAGTGGTTGTAAGTAGGTGTTATATGCTAGTGTAGACAATTTCAATTCTTACTCTTGCTCGAAGAAGGCTAGTTCCACGGAATTAATATAGTACTAATTACGTACTAATCACAGAAATACTAATACTAAAAATTAACCTTTATAAATAACAGAGCAAAAAACAACCGTTACCTACTTTGCTAAAGCTTGCTGGCCGAGTGCAACGCAGAGCTAAACACTACTACACAGCTATCGTATTTGTATGATAGAATTCTTAAAATATTTGTCCTATTTTGCTAGATATTCATTACTTAAAGACGAGGAATCCTATGTCATGTTTAAGTTAACCTCAAGATTACTTAAAATTTTCCCATTGGTTGTTCTACTTGTAAAATACCTACCTAGTGCCATTTCGAATTTTAGGATAGGTTACAAATGTTATGAATAGTGATAGGTACTATATTATATATAAAATCTTCTCTTGTAATATTATCAAAACTGTGCCTGATTATGTGTGTAATTTAATCATTTACGTAATAAAGTTGTAATGTAATAAAAAGCAGCGGTCCTTTATTTTTAACATTACTTAGTAGCGCCATCTATAGGCGAGTAGCAGAACTTCATCGTATTTTTTTCAGCAGACATGCTACTATGGTTCTGTTTTAGGAGGTATGTCGCTAATAATATCAGGACTTTGCATATCTACCTAGCATAATTATGCGATATTATGTTGCCAAATCTGATTTCTCAAAATCATTTGTTATATTATGTAGGTTATTATAGTTCATAAGACATCATAAATCACGTAGAACTTCAGACAAAGATGTCTAAGTATAAGTAGTAACTCTGTCCGCCTCTAGTCTGTTTTTAGCTACATATCTCACCACGTCTGTACCTCTGGGTTCATCTTAATTAATTTGATGGAAAATAACGGAGGTAGGTACTTTTAAGTCATCTTGATTAATCATTAACATCGACTATCACACTTTTAGAATAGAATTTATAGTAATGCGGACAGCATTTGTTTGTTACCTCTGAACCGATTTTGATGAAATTTCGTAGTTTAATTCGAGAGGAATGACAAAGGGTATTACTACCCGTAATTGTAATCGACTTAAACGTGAGTGACCGCCACGGGACGAAGGTAGTATTTGAAATTAAACAAACATGAGTCCTGACGATAAATTTGTGATGATTTCCTTCGATGATAAATGCGTCCGTTCGTTCTTCCTGTTCTTTCTGCATACTATCAAAGTGGGTTAATTAAACTCAGGTGTTGTAATATATGAAAAAATGTTTATTCTGATGCAGCTATCAGGGAAAAGAAAAAGCCGTGGGCAAAATGTTTTATGTTTAGAAAAAGCGGCGCCCGCGCCTTAAGGCCCCCGATTGTTTTTGAAGCAAATAGTTAAACAGTACAAATAAATATATATAATTATATTAACAACATTAAGTACCTCCTAAACAAAAGTTGTAATTTTCATACATCATAATTGTATATTTTTAAATAATTTATTATAAAGGTATATAATTTATACGTAAATAAATCAGTACATTCGCAAGCATTAGTAGCACTAATACTTATTTTATATGATTAATATATTATCTAAATGAATTAGGTAAAATTACTGATATCTGTCCAAACGGAGAAAATTGTCTTTGTTACAATAATGTTGTATGTAATTTTAATATAAAAATATGGAATACGTACTTACAGATGAAAAAGTAACATCGATATAAACCACACCACTAAAGAGTTACATAAGTAATAACTCGTTTAGGTATCATTAGAAAAGTTAAGAGTTTTTGTAGAATCATAGACTTATATTCGATAGAAACAAGCTGTGCTTTGCCATACAAATATAAATAAACAATATCAATAAACATTTAAGTTTTCTTTAGAATCAGACATTATACGGCTTTCTCTCACGCCATATGATCGAATTTGTCGACCTAGGTTTCGAGCAAGAGGCGTAGACTCAATCCGAAAAAGTCGACAATTTTGATTAAATTACGTGAGAGAAAGCAATATTTTCATAATACTTTTAATATAGTATAGTATTGTTATTGCTCCTCATCAAATTTATATATACAACACTATTGAAATTTGAATGAAGTAACTCCATTCTTATATCTAATGAATTTCTATTGTTACCTTCAAGTTAATATTGTACTATGGTTGAAATATTTTCACTAGATATTAGGGTATTGATTAATAATTATCGAAAATCATGAAAAAATTGGCAAATAATGAAATCTATGGAAGATTTCATTATTTGCTCATTTTCATGATTTTCGATATATTTGTTCATCTATATCCTAATATCTAGTGAAAATCTTTCAACCACAGTTAGCGACTTGAATAAAAAACAGATACAACACCTGAGTTTAATTTTTGAATAAAAAAACTATCAGTGTCGCGAGTTATATCGACATTTTTTTAACATTGCCTTCTGCTGTCCCTATAGGTATAAATATAAAGTTTTTAACGATTTACGTATATTTTTAACACTGATAGGCTAGCGTTTGACCGCTATCTCACTGATGGTAAATAAAGATGTGGTCGAAGAAGGTTAACACTAGACTTAGACTGGGGTTAATTATTGTCTATTGAAATCCAATTGGCACAATATTTATTATTAAAAACTATTTGTACATTCACAACTTCATATGTAATTAATAATTATACTATAAATACATATTAAACATTATCTAAAGTTAATACTTTGCACCATTAACTTGTCTTGGATTGGATCCAATTGCCTAAGCATAAAGACTATATTCGTACACCTAAACGTTTGGTCAAATTTAGAACTCGATCTAATACTTTGTCACAGGGGCCTTAATTAAATACATGTTTATGAATATTTGAATTTAATTCGAATGACTGAGAAGTAGGATTCGATTTTATGATTCCATCTCTAGTTTTACTATCGACAGATGAAAGTTGAAAGAATTCATACCGGTCACTTCGTGAGGTGTTGACATAGAATATTTAGAGATAACATAGAGATAATAAAAATGATTAAAATTTAATTACCTCTTGACAGATGAGGAATGAAGGATGATTTTTGTCTATCTTAAAGATACACCAATAATGGTAGTACCTTTTAGGTGATACAAAGATCGTTCAGTCTAAAAATAAACTCAATCGTTTGGCAAACTTGATGGAAGAGCGATCATTTTTAGACTGATCGATCTTCAACAAAAAGAACGTTATGATAACGTACTACATATGTACGTTATATAGTCCGTTCAACTTAACTTTCCTATCATGTACATGATAGTAAAGTTAAGTTGAACAGACTCTGGTTAAACCCATTTTGAAGTGACCAATCTGAACCCTAAATTCAAAATATATACTTATCAACTACTCTATCTTAAAAATCTCGGGGACCTCCTAAAGTCGTATTACATCAATTTAAAGCCGTTTTTTATCAATCCATATAGCCGAAAGCATCGTCCCCAATTTGCCTAGTAACATTTCACTAATTAATATAGGTAATCACTAAATAAATACTCATTCTAAATACAACCCTATCTGGTACATCGATGCTAGAAGTAGACGATAAAGCAGAATACAATTGTAGCGAAGTATGAACATAAGCTAAATTAGAAGTAAAATCGCTACATAGTTATGTATGTTTATAAAGAAATATATGTATACGTTACCTATACCAATGAACTATAGATATATCTATATATCTTGTAATATGTATGTATATAAAGGGTAGAGATAAACTACGATATCATGGCGCGCCCCTCCACATTACTCTTTCAATGTGTGTAGTCACATCCTTACGAAGGCGTTTGTATGTATTTGTAACTTTTCGTCTTCGCACACATGCGTTCCGAGTCTTGATGGCGCTTTGTAAATACTTTCACAAATACATTCAAACGTTTTGCATTTTAGAGGGACGCGCCTTGGTATCGTAGTTTATCTATATCACTTTTTGTTTTCATTCTATAAAATCGATGTATCTCGATTATTGACGTGGATTTATTCTTCTAATAACGTGTTTTAGACAGGACTTAAAAACACCGCTTATTATAGAATAGGCCCCTCTGTTTTTATTATATCTGAAATTAATAACTTTTGAATATAGAACACGATCAATGTTCACTAGTTTGTGTGTTGTGTTTAAATAGATACATAACAGCTTAAAACATGACAGAAATACATTTATTACAAGATTACATTTACATAAATTAGGATATTATATTACAATATACGTAGGAAGATACTTATAAGATACTTTTTCGTACTTATATATGATCTAAGAAATATGATAATAGTTGATACAAATAAAATATATATATATATATATATATATACGATCTTCTACAAGATCCTATATTCCTGAGACGACGTAACATACAATCAGGTGAAATAGTGGTTGTCTATTACGCATAAAAAAGTGGACGAATGGCAGAATACGTGACACCGTATTTTTTTTTTTTATTTATGATAGGCAAACTTTTGACCACCATCTTACCTGATGGATGGTAAGTGACGAAGTGGTCGGCGATTGAGCAAGTTTGCCTAGAAGATACTTATTCACTTGCGACTTAAAGACTCCCATATTGTACTCATCAGGAAACACCGACTCAGGTTCTTTTGATCCCACTGCTGAGTAATCCCAGCATGGGATCAAAAGGGCTTGATGATGATGAATATATATGATTCCTTTTTTTTTATGCTGGATAGGCAAGTATTTAACATTATCATATTTCTAGATAGTACTTATATGCTCTTATGTCAATGTATATCATAATGTAATATGTGCTTAAATACTACATTAATCTATCTACAAATCTAACATCGATATTCTCTACCCTGTCATTACAAGTGAATCTCACGTGGTGCTTCGCATTTGTATGATTCCTGGTTGTATGACTCCTGGTTGCATGACTTCTGGTTGTATGACTCCTGATCGTACGTCTCTTGGCGTGGTTGTGGTCCCGGTGCGGACGTCAGGCGGGGTCTTCCGGATCCGGGGAGGTAACTAGGATGGGGATTTCTAAGTGGACGGGTTTTTCTAAGTGATGTTCGCTTGGTGATCTGGGAACAAGTAAATTTTAATAAATTTTTGGCAGAATAAACAAAAGCGGTCTTATTTATTTAGGGACAATATTGTTAGGTCGATGCCTTGTAAGTAACTTGGGTCTTTGCTGTATAGATGTATACAATTTTAGTTTCGTTTTAGGAAATATAGGCAATTGGACTGAAGATAGAAGACTTAAAAAAAGTTAATTGATTCTTTAAAATCTAATTTATCTAATATGTAAATGAGCACTTTCAAACATACTTAATTGATATTTGGTATACAAAAATAATATTTGATCCACTTAGTTCATTATTAGTCTTTTTTTATTGGTTGTTTTTTTAATTAATAATTAAATATCTATATATATAAAAGAAAGTCGTGTTAGTTACTCCACTTATAACTCAAGAACGGCTGAACCGATTTTGCTGAAAATTGGCAGGGAGGTAGTTTAGAGCCAGGAGAAGGACATAGGATACTTTTTAGGAACGCCACATGTTTTTTTTATTTTTTTATTAAATAGGTGTATAAAAATCATTCTCTCATACGTCACTCAGATTTGGTAAAGTACTAGGCAAACATAACAATGAAGGAGGTAATAACATAGTCACTTGGCATTGTATGCCGGGTATGGCTTCCTAAACATGCACATTCATTGACTGTTAGGCGGAACGAAGGTCGCCGGGACAGCTAGTAATTTATAAATAGGTAATTGTAATTTTTTTTTTATTTCCACCCAAAACTACTTTAAAAGGTAATACAAATTATATAAAAACTAAAAACGTATCTTTTTTTTTTGCGTAGTTCTAAACAGAAAAATATCGATTTATTTGATTTATTTGATGTCTAGGTGATGAGGTGGAGGATCAATCATTAAAATGACTGTACAGATGACTGTTTTGTATTTTTTGCTTGAAGTTTTGCAAAATTATAACGATTATTGAAATGTATGTCATCTATTTATTCAATAATGGAATTTATCGTACCTACATGGGTAGGTAAAAAAATTTGCAGCTTTCGTTTGTCTATGATAGTGTTTGTTAGTAAAGAACCAATTGATGAATATTAGTGTGTGTGTATTCAGGTGGATTCAAGGATGGTTTAGATAGTTCATATCCGTTGGATGTTCATATGATTCTGATCCTAATTTTCTGATCTTAATTTACGCGGGCGAAGCCGCTGGGAACCACTAGTTTGTGTGTTGTACTTAGTGACTCTATAAAGACACTTAATACACTAATATACTACATAAGAGGATACGGGATTACGCTCGTTGGAAGGAAACCAAAGGAAATAAGGAAAATGTCCTAATTATTCCTCTTGCGGAGTTTAAGGCCAGACCTTCTACATAATATTATATTAGGATTTTCTGCGTATATCATTATTATTACATCATTTAGTGTGGTACCACTCCTCACTCTAACATCCACATAGCAGCACTGAACAAGCAGGACTGGTAGGTACTGGTTCGATGGGCGAGTCTCTAGCGAAATTACTGGGTAATGACCTTTAAATAGTGCCTTAGAATTCGATGCTTAGAACTTTCAGGATAAATTTGTGTTAGTAGCAAAAATATTTGCGTGACAAATATAATGTAATGATGACAAGTATAAAGTAACAAGTAGACGAGACAAGTATAATGTAATGTATGGCAAGCCTGTCAGTATTCTATGAAATACATTACGGTGAATGTGCACAGAACTTGGTCCCGCTTCACCTTTTTTCCACCTTACATTCGGCGTCGTGGGTATTTATGGTTGAAATACCGTTTATTTGCACGAAACGTTTCGCGTCTTCGTTCATTTATTGAACAGCAAAAGAATGAAACACTTTGCCGTCATCTGTGTTTCCCAACAGGTAGAAATTGGGTGTGTTCTGAAGTAAAGTGAATAGGTATTTACTGAGCAAGCGTGCTCCACCCGTCACTTTCCATCAGGTGTGATTGTAGTCAAACGTTTGCTTAGTCAGTAAAAAAGAAAAATAAAATATAATAAACTTTAAAAATCGTTGACCCGGTGTAAGAATATTGTTCTATATTATTTGCTTTAACCGGAAAAAAGTCTAACATAATAGCAAACAAACAAGGATGTCGAGTAACGAGTAATAAAATAAATACAAACAATAACACAGAAATCCCGTGTAAATTTTAACAGAAATTATGTTTCCTCCACGGTGGCCCTGATCTTATTTTCTGGCGTGTGTGCTATGACTGGCGAATACAAATTTAGTCTTAAATAACGCGCAGTACAATAGGGAATAAACATGACATTTAAATAGAGGTTGAACATTATTTTTTTAACCTTTATATAATATAAATAATAATAAAACGCAAGCAAAGCTTAAAAACGACTTCATCGCTTATATGTTAGTTTCGGCTAGCTCGATTTCGATAAAATGTATATGTGACCACCTCTAAGGTATAATCTACTTAAAAACCTACCCTTTTTTGAAGTCGATTGAAAAGTGATAACAGTGTAATGGAAATATCAATTAAACTGTTAGTTATTAGTGACGTAGGCTCACTAATTTATTATGTCTATGATTGGTTAACTTTCCTTAACGACAGCCGTGATTGGATCTTGGATATCACAGAAAGAACGTCAAAATGGCCGCATTATTATTTTTTAAATATAATTTATTTATTTATTTATTTATTTATTCTTTTGCACAATACATATGTACACGGAGGACTTAATGCTAATACAGCATTTTCTGCCAGTCAACCGAAAAGGTGCAGAAAAATTCGTGGTAGTGCAGTATAAGGGGTTAATATCTATTATTTATGATTTAAAATATACCAACATATATACACATAACATACAACAAATATACCAAAATATAAATATATAATATTATCGTACAAAAATAAAATATAAGATAAAAAGTACAATACACATACATAAACATAAAATTGTATATACTTAGTAAGTATCTTACGACGTTTACTATGTAACGAACTAAACACAAAACATTATGTTATTATAATGATGATGATACCATTAAGAGTGGAGCGTTTTAAAGAAATGGGCTTGAGTTTGCCGCTTAAAGGTAACTTTGGTGGTAACCTTTTTTATGTCAGCTGGCAATTCATTCCAGAGTCTGACAGCAACAACAGAAAAAGAATTGTCAAGAAAAGAACTGGAATGTTGGGGAACAGCAAGAAGTAAGTTAGAGGCAGACCGAAGGTCACGCTCATGAGTATCGCTCAGAAATTGGCAGGCATCTTTAAGGTAGATGGGGGTGTTTGGGTCGTTTAGGACCGAGTATAGCATGCAGAGGATCCTTACGTTCCTTCGCTCACGGATTGGCAGCCACTTTAGTTTTCTCCGATATTCCGAAATATGATCATACTTCCGAAGACCGAAAATAAACCTAATACAAGTATTGAGAAGGCGATCCAACTTGTTAAGAAGATCAACATTAAGATCAATCATGCATACATCAGCGTAATCAAGGATTGGCAAAAGAAGAGCATTTACTAGAGAAATTTTGGTAGAAAGTGGAAGGAAATTTTTTAACCGAACGATTGAGTGAAATGATGCAAAAAACTTGCGGGAGATATCTTTAACATGCTCAGACCAACCAAGATTAGAGTCTATAATAATACCAAGGTTTTTCACAGTAGAAGAAAAGGGAATAATGTGACCATTATAAGACAGTGAAGGAAGATTAGACTGGTCAATTTTAATAAGCTGCCGCGAACTACCTACGATTATTGCCTGACATTTATTTGGGTTTACTGAAATACCATAGCTGTGAGACCATGATAAGAGACGTGAAAGATCAGAATTAAGGGAAGAAATAGCAGTATTGAGATCTTCAGCTGGTGCAGCGCAGTATAATTGAAGGTCGTCAGCGTACATATGGTACTGGCTAATTATGTTGGAGGAAAGTAGGTCAATGAACAGGGAAAACAAAAGAGGTGAAAGGATGCCACCCTGAGGCACACCAGCTTCAACAGTAAGCCAGTCAGAAAAATATTCACCGGACCGAATCGCCTGACGACGATCATGAAGATATGAAGAAAACCAGGCGATTGTGGAGGGGGAGAAATTTAGACGAGGGAGCAAGGTAAGAAACAGGTCATGGTCAACGGCATTAAATGCGTTACTGAAGTCCACTAGGACCAGTACAGTGATAAGAGTATTTTCCATGTTGTGACGAATATCTTCGGTTACTTTAAGGAGCGCAGTTGTCGTGCTGTGGCCTGCTCTAAAGCCCGATTGTAAAGGGTTAAAGAGACCAGCATTGGAGAGAAAATTGGTAGTCTGCCTGTGGACCTCCGATTCGATAATCTTTGATAGAAAAGGTAAAATTGAAATGGGACGGAAATGATTTGGAAGAGTAGGATTTGAGACTTTAGGCAGAGGAAGAACGTAGGCCTTACGCCATTGGTCAGGGAAAACACCCGCAGAAAGTGAAGCGTTAACGATATGAGTAATAGCTGGGAGTATTGATTCTATTATACTAACTAACATAATACGCCCAACCTCATCACACCCAACGGCCTTGGTCTTGAGGGAGCTTATGATTTTTTTTACTCTATCCTGACTTACAAGTGAAAATTCAAAAGGATTACACGCAGGAATTGGAAGAAATTGAATTTGATCAATCGTATCTGATTTAGTGTTCGAGTTTAGTTTAGGAGAAGCAGAAAAATGATCATTGAGAGAGTTCAGGTCAAGATTAATTTTAGAGTCAATAGCTTTTGGCTTGCCAAATCCAAGTGAACGTAAAAATTTCCAAAGACCAGCAGGGCTAGATAATTCTATCTGCTCTGCAATATAGCGACGTTTAGCATTTCGCACTAATTTGTTACAAATGTTTCGTAGCTTCTTGTAAGAAGACCAATTATCGTCAGTTCTATCATGTTTGAACTTCCGAAAAGCTCGATCTCTTCTAGCAATATACTTCTATCTATAATATACTATACTATAATATACTATCTATAATATACTTTATTATATCATGAAATGTAAAGTTTTTATAATACATTTTTAGTCTTGGGAATTTATTAACATATACAATGGATTAAAAGCATAAAAAGCACATTGCGTCGCTATTGATGTAAGTGTCGAGTTATAAGTTGTTAGGCTTAGGGACTTACTTGATATACAAAGTGGTCAGGACGCACGCCCTATACGCCTTTCTATCTCAATGCCTAAAATTCTTGCGATATTGACGCTTGTTTTCAAGATCAACAAGACGAATCCTCTCGAAGTCTCTTACGCCTTTTTTTTTTTCCTTAGTTTTGGCTTTACAGTCTTGTGCATTTAGCCAGTGTCAAGTGATAATATATTTCAAGTGTATTTCATATTATAGGTCCTAGTCACAAGTCACAGTCAAAGTCAAGTAAAAGAGTCAAGGTCCAGTCTTAGTCAAGTCATGCCCTAGTAAAGTGGTAGAAACTTTACTAGAACTTCTATTGGAGTTTTGGAGCGAAGGTGAAAATCACGTTTTTCAACTTTGTATTATTTGCCTACACTTATGCACGTTCACTAAGTATTAACGGTTAATAATCCACCATTATTACACATTAACACTCGAAGAATCAAAGGTTTTGGAAAATTTTACAAAATCAACAACGCCATTTTTTCACTTTCGCGGCAAAACCCCCTTACGCCTTTCTTAATGCCCGAACGCCAAGCTGTACTTTTCAAGTTTGGAACAATACGATGTTAAACAACCTAAAAAATTTACAACTGTAAGAACTTACTTTTTAAGTACATTCTGTTCTTCTTTATGATGTTCATGGTGTCCGTTCGCTTCCCTATGATCATGGCTTCCATTCATATGGCCCACACCATTGGGCGTGAGGTGTTTCTTCATACTAGCATGACTATGACTTCTATGCATATGCCCTTCCTTCTCGGCATTCCTTTCTATATGATTATGGAGCTTTTGCAGCAGTTCAGCTCCGTTTTCTACAGATAAATGACTGTGGCTTGCGTTTCTAGATTTCTCGTTGATGTTTTGTACGAAGTTGTTCTCAGCCATGATGCGGTTTTCTCTGGCCCGGGATTCTGGGATTTTGATTTCAATGTGCTCGTCTAAGGACATCGAGTCTATGGAGGAGAGGTCTAGTGTGTCGTTGGAGAATGTCTTCGGGATGGTGCCGAGCATGCGATCTGGAAATGGAAATAATATTGTTATGGCGCGCTAAGTTTGACTTAAAATATTTTTACCGACTTCCCAAAAAAGGAGGAGGTACTTAAGTCGACTGTATTTTTTTATGTGTGTTACCTCATAACTTCTTTGCAGGTGAACTGATTTCGAAATTTTTTTTAGTTTTAAAGATATTGCTTTCCAATTGGTCCCATTAAAATTTTATCAAAATCTGATCAGTAGTTCTTGAAATATCGTCAATAAAGCGTATTCTGTGGACAACATTGACGATGTTTTCGTTTACCGACTTCAAAAGTTACCTCATAATTTCTTTCGTTGTAAACCGGTTTTGATGATTATTTTTTTATTTGAAAGCTGGTGCTTTCCATGTAGTTCCATTGAAATTTGATCAAGATCTGATCCCTAGTTTTTGAGTTATAGTCAATAATGTGTGTTTAATACATTAAATCTGAACAAGGTTCAAGGTCCCTTGCGTTTAATTATTTTGATTCATTTATATAATATTATATTATTTACCTGCTATTTTGATAAACACTTTATTCACAATATTTGAATAAATGATATATCCTGTCATGCTTTTTACTTCCATAACGTGGCAGATAAAAATAATACATTATGTATTTAAATGACAGTTGAATTAATTTAATTAACGCTTCGACCTTCACGAATGGGGTCAAATAGTTGTAAAAGGGCAACAAAAAATACCACAATTAATTAAGAATATTAAGAGATTCCTTACCTAGTTTCTGTGAGGTAGACACTGTGGCTCTCAGTTCATCAAGTTGTTTTGCCGAACACAGTGGGGTGTCTACTTCGTAGGTGTTATTGAATTGGGTATAGTCCACCTGAAAACAAAAGAAATATGTTGAATGAAATAAAAGAACATTAAGTAACAAAAACAATATATATATTTTTTTCCTTTTTTGATAGGTGAGGCTTGACCACTATCGCACCTGATGGAAAGTGACAATGCGACTGATAATGGAACACGCTTGCCTATCTACCCCCTAGATTACCTCTAGACTTGAAGACACCCAGATTGTACCGTCCGTCCGGGGAATAAAGACGCAGGCATTGAGTTTAACTCCTTCGCTGTACGGACGATAAGCGTAGAAGCGAATCACTGCAAGCGATCTGGAGGTTTTTCAACCGTGAATGGATGACGTTTGTTCTGGTTAGAATGACTCCGTAAGACACCGAGAAAAAATAGATATTTTTATACTTTGGGGTCAGATGAGTTTACAAATTCTAATTGAACACAAAGATTATTGTTACTAGTTCGATTTTAATACTAATATTTTGAACTGCCTAATTGGCTAAATTGGGTGAGCGTTCGCCTTCTCAAGCAGGGGTATCGGGTTCGATTCCCGGCGGGAACACAAGTTTTCTCATGGATAATTTGTGTTTTTTGTTCTGGTTGTGACAGTGTGTGTGATGTGAATGTCTCCAGCACCCACGACACAATCATCGAACTTGGTGTGGGCTGTGTGTGTGGAAGCGTTTATCTTTTTATAACCAGTTGTGGAATATTCCATGGAAAACCACGAGTTTACCAGATGTAACGCTATTATGATAAAGTTATATTGTAGTCAACTTCCTGTTTCCAGATTCAGAATTATCAGTAAAAAAAAAATATTTAAACGTGGCAAATAAATTACGTATGTTTTTGTTTGCTACGTCTGTTGTACATGAATACTTTAATATTAATTAAGTAAATTTATAATTGCACTACAATGTTTTGGCACCTTTTTTAATACTGGATAGGCAAGCATTTGACCACTATCGCACCTAATGGAAAGTGACGATGCGGCCGAAGATGGGACATGTTTGCCTAGAAGCTACCTATTCACTCTACTACCTATTTGAAAAAATATAAGTGAACTTTGTTACTATAATCTCATAGGTACTTTTAAACTTAAATGTACTCTTCCAGGAGAAAGAAAAGGTGTTATAATATATAATTATTTAACTATATAACATTACGTATATTTATATAGCAGACTAAGCAAACGATGAACCACAATCACACCCGATGGAAAGTGACAATATCGTTTAATGTGGAGCACGCTTGCTTGTTCAGTAAAAGTCAATAGGCATATTAACATTTTATATATTCCTAATTAAGAAAATCGTAGCGATAAGACTTTCTTGCTGAATCCATCTGGGGTATTACCATAGCCAGACATTCAATAGTCTAGCAGTAGTGTGCAAACTGTATTTCGGATTTAAGGGCAGTGTTTCCAGTGTAATTTCAGGGCTCAAAAAGATTTAACGTCTATTATCTCGGGAGACGAGGGCAGTGCTTTGGCAAGTCAATTTTGACTTATATAAGTACAAAACTTTGGGCACTGAACTGTAAAAAGCAAGTGTGGTGTTGGCCATCAGGCGAGTGAATTGCTCGTCTCTTCTCTCAATTACAGGAAAAAGAAACCGACGAGATGACAAAGATAAAAGAGAAAGATAATTTATTTGTAAAACATGCGTTTGCATGTAAGTGGAATGCTTACATGCAGGTTGTTGTACAATTTAGTTGGTGTCGATACATGTTTTGCCCAAGAGTAGGCGTATAAATTTGATGTGGGCCATAATGACCGAATACAAAAATAAAACATATTAATAATAACATACATAATTAATTACATTATGTTGGCAAAGAAATTAATTTTTCAAAATAATATTTATAAATGTCATAATATAATAAATTCTATATAAATGTTATTGTAAAAAAAAAAAAAATTAATAATGATGACGTATCCACTTGTACACACTTGAAACATTTATAATAGTAATTAATAATTAAATCATATTTATTTCCATATTTATACAAACAGAACTTATTACATGGATTTCTAACTTTCACACTAGGCGGACCTGTGATGCGGAAGGTAGCCTCTTTCGTTATACATGTTTATAGTTGGAAACAAATAGGAAATTACTGCAAGAACAATGTTTACAGCTTACAACTCGCAACAACTACAAAAAAAGAAGCAGAATAAATTTGTAAAGCTGTGGTAATAATAATAATTAAATATATGGGAAAGACGGTAATGCATGTATGCATATCAACATACATGTCGACTCGCACATCGTGTCTGAGTTGTGAGCATCTAACTCTACGTTGTTTTAGAGCTATCACTAATTGGGATCAGTAACTATTATGATGACGAAATGGGAACAAAATATTTAGGTCTCATTAAAAAGTAGGACCACTTACCTCATATTCACCAGTGTCTTTTCTGAAGGTGACCATTGTTTCGAACCTGTGACCCCAGAGGATTTCCGATGGTAGGAAACTGCTGCGAGCCTGCGTCGTCATACCCGTGGACTCGATCACACCCTCTGAAATAAACAAATATGTATTTTGAATAAAGTTTTATGTTATAGTTTTAATATTTGTGAATAAAATTCTTCAACGTAATTTTGTAACGATTGTAAGAACTTGGATTGTTGTACAGAAAATTGTTAGTGAGACTTTTTAGAGAGCCTTTATTTAGGTATAAAGCTCTTCTTTTATCTTGGTTATGCAGGAGAAGCCGTGATTCACATCTAGTATATTGAAGAAAAAATAAATTGTATATCGTGAAGACTCATTGATTAAAATTAACATAATCACTTTTGCACTCACAGCTCCACACAAAGTTACACTGTCGTGGGTGTCGGAAACATTCACATCACACAAACAAATACAACTAGAAACAGAAACACAAATTTTCCCTAGTGAGAATACTTATATTCCCGCTGGGAACTGAACCCTATACCCTGCTTAGAAGGCGAACGCACAATCAACTAAGCCAACGGGCAGTTCAATTTGTAATAAAAACAGACATTATTATTACTCTGTTTAAAATATCTAAAGTTTTTTAACAAATCCTATAATAGAAAATCAAGACCACGAGATACTATACTTTAAGGTACCTACATGTTTGAGTAACCGTTAATTTAAAGTCAGTTATTACATAATAACATCTCAGTAACAATTAATCATAATCATATTTATTACAGATATAGGTAATAATAATATAATACATGTGGTAAAACAAATAATAGTAATGACATAAAACATGTTGTTACTATTATAGTACAAAAAGTAGTTATTCTCTATGGGCCCCGAATTAGGCATAGCCTATATCTTGGGCGCCCGATTGCATAGTTTTAGAATGAAAACAGTTTCCAACTGCAACCTTTTACTGCAGTGTTTTAAAATGCCTATTCGTAGACTTCAGTAGCATTTGAAGAGTAATAATAATGATCTCTTGGCGAGTTTATAGCTCACTCAAGGATAAAAGTAGCGCGTTTACGAGGATAAAACTAATACCTACTTCAAACAATGTAACAGGAAATCAATAAGGTTAAAGTAGCTGTGGGACAGCTACAGTTAACTACATCTGATAGGCTTGTGCTTGATTCTACCTCACCTGATGATGTGGTCAAGGATGGTAAACATGCTAGGCCTAGAATGACTGGCTTTCAATAATAGCTACCCGTACATCATTCTTGGGATTATGTCCTTTTTTTAAGCTTTAAAAGCTTTTATTTAGTGTCACCTGTCCCGTCATCGGTCGGTCTGTAATCAAATCTTGCAAGCTAACTTGACCCACATCCTGATATGCAACTGAACTCAAATTTGGTGTACTTATGTATCTTCGGTGACAATACTAGAGCTGGTCTACTGATGGATACGGAAGACGGCCATAGGAAGTTCTGAACTAAACAAGATAAACCCATCGAGTTTGGGGTCATTTGATTTGTCTTGACAAGTTATCTGGTTTTATAACTTTTTAGTCCTTTTTTATAAACTACTGGTAAAAGTTTGATATAAAAAAACGTTTTAAAGTGATACGGCTTCAATTTCTGTAGTATCGTGGTGTAGTCGATTTTTTAAGCTTTGCATGCTATTAATTATATTGATGTTTGTGTGTATTACACTACACATCAAAAGATTCCAAAAGTGCAGGACTCTCTACGGACACGAGTTCAATCCCTACCGCTATTTTTCCTTACTAAAATGACTACTTCACATTTAAAGAAGTCAAATTTTTTTATGTTTTTAGGCAAGCATTTCACCACTATCTGACCTGATGGAAAGCAACAATGAGGCAGAAGATGTATCATACCTAGAAGATACTTATTCTTGACTTGAAGACTACCAGATTATACCGTTCAGGAAACAAAGACGCGGGCAATGAGTTCCACTCCCTTGCAGTACGGATAATAAACGTAGAAGCAAAACGCTTCGACCGAGCTGGAGGTATGTCAACCATAAATGGATGACGCTTGACTGTTTGTCTTGTTGTAGCTGTTTATGTTTATAGGAAAACATGTTATAAGTTTATCACAAGGCGCGCACGGAGGCGGTGTGCGTCACACTTCTGTCAAACCGTAGGGCAATCTACCAAATCTCGATGTCGGAAGTGCCAAGAGCATGTGGCCACATGTCTGGTCTCGCTACGTTTACTTTGCTGTCATATTTCATAGATTTAGCGATATGGACCGTAAATAGATTGAAGTGAATTGAGTCGTTTAGTTTCCAATTAATTATTTGCTGTAAGTCAAAGACTAAACTGTAAGTGCTTATATATATGGTGACGAACGAACCTAATAGAGAAAGTACATAGAATTAATTGTACCTAAATATAATATGTGAGCAAAACCCAGTAGTTATCTTGTAGGTGCAAGATTTGCCTTGATTAAATTCAATCTAATATTGCACCCTGTTTAGAGCTTATTTATAAGTAATATAAAAACAGAAAAGTCTTGAGACTACTTCTTGATGGAGGCTAAATACTTTTGCTGATTAACAGTACTTACCTAGTTCATTTTTTATCTCACCTATGGTGATTTAGTAGTAAAAGTATGAATTGAATAAGTTAGCGTGAAGATTGGAGAGTGAATGGGGTAGAGATTTGAAGAAGACTTGAGTTCTTGCCGGGAATCGAACCCAATAAAGTCGCGCGTTGTGAACACTCGCCCAACTAAGACAACGGGAAATTGAAGAAAGATATGTGGGGAAAATCACAATTGTCATAAAATAAAGCGCTACAGAATAAGAGTGAGACAACAAGACTTAGACTTACCCAACATAACGACAATTTCGAATCTCTCCTTCAGCATGTCAGAAGCAGACAGTCCATACAGCGGAGACCTCTCGTTGATCTTGTGCACAATCGTCATCGGCCATATGAACATCAGCCTGTCTTCTTCACCGTCAGCACCGACCTTCAACTCTTGCTGGTAGAATGGCAGCACTTCTCCTTCGCGAGTGGTCTGAGGATGTTTGGAAGCTTGTATAAGTGAGGGTATAGATGCAGAATCAGGCACTTCGTATTCTTTAAATGAGAACTATACTTTATGTCAGGTTAAAAGATCGGATACGCAATTAATTGTTAATAAATAAATTTAATCTCGATTATAATAAATTTGATATTTGTTTGTTTGTTCAAGCACTACGCAAATACTCTGGGCCGATTTAAATGATGATGAATGGGCCTTAAACCACACCTTCTATCAAGAAGTTTTAGAAGTTGCGGACGAAATCAGGGGCAAAAGCTAGTAAACAATATTATTACTTAATTAACTTTAAAACTCACAATAACCATATTACTTTAAAAGATATTCTAATTGATAAACAAATGATTCGCAATATGCTTTTCATTTCCTTTGCCAAATGCAGAAAAATAAATATAAATAAGACATCATCGGATTATTCAGGGCAACGGTAGAATGTAGAGCAATTATGAGCAGTTGGTTCTCTTATATACAGCTAAATACAACAATTCATGAATTGTAATACGTATAATGATTGATATTAGCATGCCAGGGTGACATTACATTTAAGATGCCTTATAGTCTAAGTAAAGAACTAAAGTAAAATATAATTACCCTTAGAGGTGACTTGATACATGGTTAATAGACGGTATAAGTAGTATGAAAACTATTTAGTATAAGATAGTATTTATAGCTATATTTGTTATCATGGGTTTTCAACATATGATTGCGGTTTCCCATGATAATGTAATAGACTCATCAACACCTACGCAGTACGAACTACGTAGCAAAAAATAACAATTGCAAGCAATGTTATACAAAAAACGGAAAATTAAATAGAATAATTAATAAGCAAAATGCAGAAAAGGTGCAAATACCATGCTATCCATAGATGGGTCTTAAGTATCAGTAATGCAATATACACGCAAAGTAAAGGGTACAGACAACGAAAACACATTGACAGATCACGATATACACAACCGCCTAGATACAAAAAGGGATTTGAAATAACATCTATAAAACAGCGTCGCATCCAATGAATGACAATTTAGTGTAGACGCCATCAAAGAAACCAACTTTGTTATTATTGATGACATTAAATTCAGACCCCATTTTGAACTGAAGGCGGTGGATGTGTAATGTACCTTTTTTCTTATAATCTGAGCGCGCACGTGAGCTTCCAAAATATGAGACTTGCGGATGTCTCCAACGCGAAACAGTAGGCAGTACTCTCCGTCTCTCAGACAAATGACAGCGTTCCTCGAGAACAGGAGTGTGGTATTACGCTTTTTGGCCCGCGCCAGCTTCGCGAAAATAAGACCCACCTAAGGACAAGAAACAAGACTTGTAATTGTAATGCAAAACTTTGGGAATCGAAGTCTGATTGTTCTTTTTCAAGTTTCTATTCAGGCTTCGACTCCAAGTTAGAGAGTGGAGTCAGTGTGAAGTTAATACTCAAGCGTGCTGACTGAAAACCCCAATCACTAACCAGTCTCCGGTTTTGGTGGAATAATATACCTTGCGGCGAATTAACTGTGCTCTTATATGGGCCTCCACAATGTGGGACTTTCTCATATCGCCGACTCTGAACATGAGACAGAGTTGGCCATCTCGTAGGCAGATTACGGCATTCCGGGAGTAAAGCAGGGTCTGAGCACGTTTTTTTGGTCTAGAGAGCTTTGCAAACACGATCCCAACCTAAAATTAAAACAACCTTGTTGTAGTGTCTTGCGTCGGATAAACCAGAAGCGGACCGATCCATTTTTTACTTCATCAGCCTCGAGTGATCTTAAGGTGACCACGTGCGCTGCGTAGATGAGTTATTATTGAAGCCATGAAAACTGCCTTCAATGTCAATTTACGGTGAGGCAGTGAATCAGTGAATCTCTATTAGACAATCGATCATCAATTATCGATAAAAATCTTCATGCGCTTTCTTGAGAAATGCTACGTAGTGGCATTATTTCCTAATTATTTTCAGAAGACATCTGGCTGGATCCATGGAGTAGATTCACTACGTTAATACATTTGGCTTATTGCCAACTTTATATTAATAAACTTATCATATTAGCTTCGAAGCAGGAACTTTTTTTGACGCTGACGTACTGTAATAGCCCTTTTTACTCGTACCTTTCACAATAATAATACTCGTGACCAGGTGTTTATTTTTGCTAGTTTTTGTAGCGAACGAGCAGCTGGTTCGCTGAGGTTATAAATGTTACA
Organism: Lomographa bimaculata; assembly: GCA_948107665.1. Lineage (NCBI taxonomy): Eukaryota > Metazoa > Arthropoda > Insecta > Lepidoptera > Geometridae > Lomographa > Lomographa bimaculata. The sequence goes on from OX403595.1 coordinate 12,540,175, forward strand.
AAGATTTATTGTTTGTTTAATGATATTTGCGTTGACGGTAAAGTACCGGTATTTCATCAGTTACTGCAATATACGTCGATGTAAATGTAAAAACTGTTGTAATAGCATGCCTGCTTACCATGAAAGCTTGAATGAACACTCCGACGATGCTCTGAATGCACATAACAAATATGGCTTCAGGGCATTCCTCGTTAGTAGTTCTGCCTCCGTAGCCGATGGTGTGCTGAGTTTCGACAGAGAAGAGGAAGCAACCGGTAAAAGTATTGACGTTGCTTAGACAGGGGGTGGTGGTGACATTATCTGTGGGAAGTGGGGGGTTTAAGTCACCGTGGGTGAAGATGATGAGCCACCAAATGAGGGCGAAGAGGAGCCAGGAGAGGATGAAAGAAAGGGAGAAAACGAGTAGCGTCCAGCGCCACTGTGCGTCCACGAGGGTCGTAAAGATGTCCTGAAGGTATCGGCGCCTGCGCTTGGCCACGTTCCATTGGACGACGTTGCAGTCTCCATGCTTGAAGATGACGCGCTTCCTGACGCGTCGCGCTGCGTAACGGGCTTGACGGTATCTGAAAATAAATTATAATTTTATGTTTAAATTTATAAGTTTACTACAGGTACTTCATAATTTAAGATTACTAATGTGTGACAAACTATTGATTTAGCATTGAATTACGATAGAAATATAATATATCCGTTTTCTTATGTATGCAATTTAAGAATATTCGTTAATTTTTGTCGATGGTTAGCGATAAATTGATTGCAAGTGTTCGTACAATGCAAAGAATTTATTATTTTTGTCAACGCAGTAGAGATTTATTTCAAGACTGAGTTGGGATCAAAAGAAAATAAAATCAAGGTTGTTTGTGAGAACAACTGTAAGACGTTGAAATCTGATGATAAAGTTGTACTGTACTGTACATTTATTTCTAACCGTGCCCACGAAAATATAGTCTATTCCAGCTAAATAGCTAGCTCTAGCTGGCATCCAAACTAGATGACATTTTATGTTTGGTAAGTATCTTCATTTTCGACCGCATTTTCACATTCTATCAGATGAGATAGTGGTCAAATGCTTGCCTAACATAAAAAATGGTAGAAACAAACATTCATAGTTTCATTCAAACAAACAAACTATACCAATCAATACAAAGTCCTAGGCCTAACTTGTTCACTTTCTCGACCACAACATCACCTGACATCTGGTGAGGTAGTGGTTAAACTCTGGCCTATCAGAAATAAAAAATAAATTTACTTGATTTTCAGCTTGATATTTATTATTTATATTCATACACTACGCTTAATTAAACTGACAAAGACGCCAACAATATTTTTTAAACAAATAAACAGTCGCAATTAGGACAATCGCACAAATATTTGCATTTCTCCGGGTAAACGTCATCAATAATTTTCAAGTGGAAATGTAATCTCTCTGCTGAGAGAGAAGATACCTAATTGGTATTATTAGAATCTGTATATATGAAGGAAATCTCGAAACAACTTGACTTATAAAGCTTCTTTGGTAGGAAGAACGAGTAGACGTCACCTAAGAAAGAGTATTCCACTTGAAAGAGCCGAGGCTGATCAGCCTGTTACAGTTACTTATATATATATAAACTGCATATTGGTTTAATTACATAAGTTTACTCCCCAAGGAAAAATTGTGTTTCAGGTTCTGGTTGTGATTGTGTGTGGGTGTACTGAATGTTTCCGGAACTTTTAAAACTTTTAGTTTTTATGTTTTCCGTTTATTTATTTTGTTCCTTGTTGCGTCTCCTAGTCATATATTTTTATCTCTAATAGGCCACTACGTCACGGTCTAGCGTGTCGGTAATTTTGATTTGGTCTATATTCGTAAACTCTTAAGAATTTCATTGATATTATTTTATTGATATTATCTCTAGCCTGAATGTAGCCTACAGAGAACCACCTCGTTTCAGAACTCAAACATAAATTAAAAACGCTATATGTTAGCGTTTTTAGACAGACATCTAAACGTTTATACAATACTAGGTAAGTACCCAAGCTTCCGTCACATCGATTATATTCTAAACTTTTCCATGAAAAAAGATGATGACTCATGTCTTTTTCTAATTTTTGTGATTATCTAGAGAGTTGGCACAGATGTGCTAACTCTAAATTATCGGTCAAACGGTGTCTGATTTTATTCATAGCTAAATACTGAACGCATTTGGTTAGAGCGGACGGTGTGCGGGCACGCGGGTGCTTTCGCCTCTGTGCTACCTGCGCCTGTGTTGCGCCATGCGGTTTGCTCGAGTCAAATTATATTAAATAATAATTAATATTGATAAATGCAATAAACGTGCCTGTTCGGTAGTATTAACTAATGATTAGGAAGTAAATAACTATTACGTCAATAGCAAAGAGGTAGACATGATATTGTACGGTCGTTTACCGCATTGTTAATTTAACAAAGAACATTATTAACTAATTTATGTTAAAATATCTTATAGACGTAATAATAAATAATATACTGATATATTTTTTCATAAACAGATATAGTAGTATTGTTTTGACAAGTTCTTGTACGTTTTATTTTTCCTTGACTAGTGTACACCACCGTCAAACACATTCCAGTTATGTAATTGGACAACCTTAGCATGGACATAAATGTTTATGTCCATGATAAGGTTGTCTGGAAGAAATTACTATAAGTACCTGATAGGACTGCCGATTGTATTATCATAAAAAATCTATAATTTCAAAAAAATATTTAGTTGTACACTTTCTAAACTGGTTATACAATAAGGTTTTGTATTGTAGTGTATTGTGTATAGTACATTAGTTTGCTTTATTACACGTGTGTACACTGTAATATAAAACAATAGTTATATCACTAATTGCATAATGATTTCTTAGATTGTCGCGACTTATTAAATTAAAATACTTCAAGCAAGGAGTTCGGATATATAAGTCTTTGGTTTAAAGTTATTATTGGTACCAGGCCAAGAGGACGTACTGAATACGTTATTATTATCATAAATAGCATCACACACAATCAAAATAATATTCTAAATCCGAATGTTTTGTACTTATTTATACCTATGTTTGTTCTTCCGCTGCAACGGCCGAATGGATTTGGATTCAATTTAGAAACATTTTCGGATTTGTATAATTCTTAGTATATTGTTGTGAGCTTATAACAATATGTACTACGAGTAAGTACTGCATGTGCAGTAAAATTGTGCCAAATATCCCCACGTCAAAATTTGTGTTCCTGGTTGTGTGAATCTTGGATGTTTACAGCCCCACGATACAAGTCATTGAACTAAGTGTGTGGCTGTGAATGTGAAAGTGTTAATGTGTATATTTTTAACCGGGTGACGCCGGGAGGGTCATATTTGAATTTAAACTACCCGCTAGCGTAGATGAGTGTGCAATCGACTTCAAAGCAGCGGCAGCTGGTTCGAATATCGGTGGGAACACAGATTTTCTCCCCACGGGAAGTTTGTGTTTCTGGTCCGGGTATGACGTGAATATTGTGTGTGTGGTGTTAATATGGCTCCGCGACACAAGTCATAGTACTTTTAGTGTGGGGCTGTGAGTATGAAAGCATTTATGTGTATGTTATTGTTTACCCGGGCGAACGCCGGGTGGGTCATCTAGTAATAAATAAATAGGGTTATGGCGTTTAGTTTTTATATTAATATAGTACCTACTCTTATTATTAGGTGTACCATATACGTAGACATTACAATCTTAACATATTATTCTTGAGATGGAGTATATTGTCATCCCTGGAGAGCAGCGGATGTGACTCCAGGTAGGGCTAAAAAACAGCAATTACTGAATACCTAACCTTTTCATGAACATTTATAATTGTATAATATTATCTTAAAGTCTATTTATGAACATACTTTGTGCATTTTAATAAATGCCTTATTTATTAAAAAATTAGGGTTGACGATATTATACCAATAAATAGGGAACCAATAACTAGATATGAAAGCTAAGAGCTTAAAAGCTACCACTCAGATTTTTCCATACTGCTGATATTTTAGTCGCGTTAAGTGATTTTTATTATTTTATGTAGCACTTTAGATACAATATCGCAAATAAAACTGTTTGTAGTAGATACTTACTGATATATCTGCGTAAAAGCTTTTTGTTTGAAAATGTTTACCTTTGCTATATAAAGATGAGAGCCCTACACTACGATGTTTACAATAAGGTATATGTATAGGTAGTAATCGTTTTGTTGGATAAGTCTGCGTTTTATTCTAAATGCCACTATTTATTATGTGATTAGGGTTGATTTAAACAAACAAATGTTTTACACTTTCACAATCACAGATTCGCACTAAGTTCGAAGACTTGTATTGCGGGTGCCGGCAATATTCACATTACACATGCACACTTTTACATCAAGAACCAGATACTCTTTTGGGGAGAAAAATTCTGTTCCGGGAATTGAATCCGGCACCCGCAGCATAGAAGGCATACATATACCTAACTATGGCAACTGACATATCAAACGGATATATAATATAATGCATACTTTATTTCAGGCAATATTTTTTTATTTGTGTACAATGGTTAATTTTACACAAACTGGCCGTTGGCTTAGTAACGAGTAGGTGCGCGTTCGACTTTTAAGATGCGGGTCGGATCCCAATGGAAACACAAACTTTCTCTCCTAGGGAAATTTGTGTTTTTGGTTCTGGGCGGGATTGTGTTTGTGATGTCAATATTCCGGCAACCACGATACAAGCCATCGAACGCAGTGTAGGGTTGTTAATGTGAAAGCGTAAAAGAAAAAAAATACTACGTAAACCTTCTAGCAGACTGCTGCAAGTAGCCAACGTTCCCAAATGTAAGTAAGTATCTAAAAGGCCTAGATTCTAGGCAATTAAGTATGACTTGCCTAGATATTCGGCCATTTAATAAACAGTCCCACAGCCTTGTAGTTCCAGCACTAGCTTATTAGGTAATCTGTGGTAGCCTTGTTTTACTGGCGCCAATCTGACCCAGACTCTCCTGTACCGATAGAAGTACAATGTCATATTGACGACCGACAAGGGAAATTTGTGCTTGTTGTTCTTGGTGTGATTGTTTGTGTGATATAAATGTTTCCGGCTACCACTATACAAGCCTTCAAATAAGTGTGCGGCTATGCGTGTGAAAACTCTTTGCCCGAGTTTGTAATTCTCGATAAGTGCTATCTTGAGGGAACCGATATCGATACTTCTTGCCAAACATGCTCCATCTTCACTTTCATAAAAAAATCAATAAAAAAGCGTTGTTTTTTTATATCCGATTTGGAATATTATTAATAGATAGATATGATTACAAAAGGTGATAGTATTCCTTCAGATAAAGAGATTGCATGATAGCCAGAAGGTTGCCATGGTCGACACAGTTAAATGCATTGGAAAAGTTGAGAAAGATAAGCATAAGAATAATATAATAGCAGAATGATAATATCGTCAGTGATTTTAACGAGAGCTGAGTATTTACTGTGTGCAGGTCTGAAACCAGTTTGGAAGGCGTGAGAAGGTTATTAGAATAAATAAAGGAAGATATCTGACGATGAAAGGTGCGTTTAAGCACTTTCGAAAGAAAAGGAAGGATTGAGATTGGGCGATAGTCTTTGAATTCAGTGGATGCGGTTTTTATGGGAATAGGTATAATGTGAGCGTGTTTCCACGAAGAAGGAAAAGTATTGGTAGATACTTATGGAGAAGTTAGTGTATATGTGGTAAAATAATATTTAGGAGAGGAGTTATTAAGTTTCGCCCTATACCATCATGCCCTACTGCCTTACTAGGGATATTAGTAATAATACGTTTCACTTCACTTTCACCCATATACTTTATAGAAAGGGAATTGGAATATTTTATTTTATTTTTATTGGAAAACTAACACGAAATAATAAATATCTATGAAACTAAGGCCAATTAAAAGTTTTCACTGATAAACTAACTAATTAGATTAAAAAAACACACATTAAATATAATTGTAAAATTAAGTATAGGTTTGTTAGTTAATAATAATTGAAAGTACGAATACAATAATTTTTTTTTTATGATACATTTATACAATACAAATTGCGTTAAATTATCGTTTAAGACAAAAATGCTAATGATACAAAGTTTGTTGATAAATAATAATTATTTGAGAATAGGAAAAAAGGGATCGTTGTAAATCCGCTTAAACTTAGACGCTGGGGTAACAAAAATATCCAAATCTATTTCATTAGCGAGTTTGTTGTAACACCTACAAGCTCTAATTAGAAAACTATTTTGACGGTAATTGCATCTTGCTGAAGGAATATTTAATTTTTAAAATTGTGTAACTGTTATTATCATAGACAATATTCAATTAAAATTTTGAAGATCTTATTAAAATTGTATTGAGTCTATATATACACAAAGTCTACTAACCTTATTAACGCAGGTGAAGCCACAAGGCAAACCAAGTTATATCGTTCATTGAATTGTATTGATACAATCGTTGTACAAATAATAATTGTATTTGATTATGCACATGCGCAGTTTAAAAGAAGTAAATTTATTGCAAACATGAGATATTGACTTTATTGCAATAACACGATAACATCAAGGAAAATGAATAACACAAGGTAGTGTATTTGTATAGGTTTTCTTAGAATAGTTGGGCTTTAGGACAAAAGTTTCTTGTCTTAAGCAATAATCTCGACTTCATACAATACGTACTGTTTTATTGATGCTTGCATGGTATCTAACGTCTAACATGTTTTATTTATGATATTAAACTAGCAACAAGGGGGGTAGTGGTCAAACAGAGAAGAAATGAAAGTTAAGCATTTTCAAGGTTTATATGATATTAATTGTTAAATATAAGTATTTCATTGCTTACTCCTCTCCATGCAAAGGTTGTCTGGAAGAGATCGCTCTTAGCGATAAGACCGCCTGTTGTTACACTTATTTTCTAGATTATTATTCCTTGTCATGTATTTGTTAAGGTGTTCAATAAAGTGTTTATCTATGTATCTATCTATCTATCTATAAGTATTTAATTCAATAACAATGACGCCTGTGAATATACATCACTCTAATTGAATCGTTTATGATGTCCAATTAAGATTTTATTAAAAAAGATAGGATCTATTGTATATTTGTATACTCACACCTAATGTTATTATATATACGTAGTAATGATTTCTTAGGTTCACTATTCTGTTATTATTTGAACAACAACAACGTTTTATCACCAACTTACGTATAACAATTATATCTCGTGTTCGAATCAGGAATTTTCAAAGCTTTTTTGAAGTGAAGACTTCTTTATCGTCGTTGTGCACTTTAATGGGATGGGTAAAAATTTTTTAACTCGCGTCAGGACACGTGACCTGGTCGAAAATTCGTAAGTTGAAGGAGAGAAAGTAATATCCCCCTCTCTTTCTACCGCATAGTGAGTTTTCACTGCTGCCGGCACTCCCGGAGTGCAATCGGTTTTTTTTTTTGGACAGAATGTAATGTCTCGTTGAAAGAGTACAGTTATTTTACAAATCTTTTTTTTTTATTTGCTAACGTGTGCAATATAAGTAGAGTTTATCTGTGCGCAATATTACGATGATTTTTTATGATGTATATATAAAAAAACTTACTCGTGTACATAATAACATGCTCTGATATGCTTTATAACATATAATTAAGTCTTTAGCAGCTCGTTTGAACGTCAACACAAATTATCCATGGTACAATGCTGTCAGGGAATGTTTACACAGCAATTACCATTTAGAACGATTAATGATAATATGTCCCTTACTAACAAATATTCTACGTCCAATAAATGTTCTATGTTCAATCAATCTAATTGCTAACAATTATCTAGATCGCAGGAACAAGAGCTATATTGATCACGATCTAATTTCGCAATTTTAATACAACAGGTACTTAAAACAATCTCTAGGAAAACCACAAACCACAAGACATGGAAATCGTGTGGTTCGAGCAATTAAACTTATTCAATCTTAAGTCCGGCAATAAATGATATTTCTACACAGATAAAATATGTTCAACATTTCCTAATCCAGGATTCGTAAGGTAGCATGTCTATTGGTATTCCATCGCTTACATTTTGGAGAGTGTGCGCATGAACTACACGAGTTAATTCCACCATGCCCTTTTTATCACCTAACAACAAGACAAACTGTCATCAATTTATGGTTGACATACCTCCAGTTCGCTCAAAGCGATTCGCTCCGACGTTTATCATCCGTACAGCGAAGGAGTGGAACTCATTCCCTGCATCTTTGTTCCTCGAACGGTAACTGGGTGTCTTCTAGTCTAGAGTGGATAGGTATTTTCTAGGCAGGCATGTTACACCTAGCATAAGAAAAATCGCAAGTTTCGTTAAATTTGTCAATGTGTCGTGATCCATCTGATTATGTTGTTTGAGGTATTTTTAAGTCCTAGTTACATGTGTTATGCCAAAATAGATGTGAAATATTCACAAAGAGACACAAATGTGTTATACTATGACGTCATGGTGTCGAATGCCGAGCACTTTACGGAGGCGTATTTTACGTAATATGCGGGTAATTATGTGTATTAAGTGATTTAGCATCGGTATAGGTGACTCAATAAACCGTTTTAATTCGGTTAACGACTCTTAATTGCGGGATGAGCATAAAAACCAACTCCCCGTGAAAGTACCGACACCGCCTACAACGCACTACGACATTGGTGATGTCACGCGTCACCAAAGAACTCAGATGAAAGAAACAAGGTTAACCCACATTGACAGCGCAGATTTACATAAAGTGAGATCCTGGAATAGATTGGAAGGCCAGTGACGATACGCATTTTTCAAATGTCTCCTCCAGTAATGATAAAACTATGAACAAAGACAACTCATTGTCCAAGAACTAGTATCTATGCCAATATTGAGAATTCTGAGAAATATATCTACAGCATGGAAAGCTGCGATCATCATCGTTTGTTGCCAAATATTTGGTCAAGTATCTGCGACGGAGGCCTTTGTATCGTTTCACATATGGCAGTTTCCTAAGAGAATGTGAAACAAAATGAGATAGCAGCATGTGATTCCTAACGCATATAGTGAGACGACAATAGAACACAAACGACTAAATTATGCAAAATTCTATCCAATTGGTAAAAGTTATAGTCATAATTAATGCCAAATCTATCATTCGTTGCAATGATTTGACACCCACACAAATAAGTAGATGAAACGTGAAATTATAAGTTTAGATTCTGAAGACAAATGTTGTTCTTAATTTTAATTTATTTCAAGCAACTAGCAGAAAGCCGCTGAAAAAGGTGTCGTGCTTTCTCTGTCTCATTTAATGGACTTTGATATTAGTCTGCACGGATGACATAGTTACGTGATATAACGTCTAATTTAACGATTACTCACTTTAACTCTTCTCTCCATGCTGTCTCTGAAGAGTTGATCGGCTTGCCAGCCATAAACATTGACACTTGACTTAAACATTTCTTCAGCCCCGACATTCTACTTAGCATAAAATTCAGATGTGTACTTATGTGTCGTTCGTCAACAAACACAGCGGCTGTAAATATTTATATACGTCCTCTGTCTCGCTAATTGCTAGCAAATAATTCCACTGAAATTGTGCTTTCTTAACGATTTCTTAATACTGTATCAATTATCACTTTTTCACACTAATAAATAAGTACTGCGACTTTGCAACTGAATGTATCGAGTGCACTTTTGTTATTGCCACGACTTATAAGATTGTCTGTCCATCTTTCAGAAGCACATTGATTAGAGACTCACTGAACACTTCCTTGATATCGAATAAGCGAACCACAAATCTCCGCAACATCGTTCCAGGCATGTTTTGGGGATATTCGAGGAGAAAAATAAAATGGCGTCGTTCAGAAACTGCGTGTTGATTTGGGTGCGACGAAATTTCCACTCGCACGATTGCGAAGGGATTTGGTCCAATACTGAAGTCTGAAACGTTTGTTTAATGAACAGATGCGAGGCGAAGACGCTCGGTATCGCAAACACTGTCCAGTCCGGTGCCAACCCCGCCAGTGGCGCCGCAGAGTCGCGACGAACGTCTCATCTATTTTTTGAATATATATATCTATGGTGTTCTCACACAATCTCGTAAAATGATTTAATCGTAGAGTAACAGAACAAGCATTAATCTTAATTTACACTTGCTCATTTCTTTTTAGTCTAAGATAAATATTTTGACGGCTAGTTTACAGAACAGAAAATTAAACACTTAAAAAATAGAAATAACAAATATTCGACGAAGATATCACGGAATTTACGTTTGGGAGTAGTTGGCAAGACATAACAGCTTGTTTTGGGGGTATTGACAGGTTAATGTGAACTCTAACTCTCATTGGTAATTCGAATAATTCGTTTTGCATTTTATTGTTTGTTGAAGTGAATGACTCTATAGAGAAAGTACAACTATGTAGTACACTGTTGTTGTACTTTTCATTTGCATAAATTTAATCGGATTTCCTATTACATTGACCTTTTAAAAAAGCGACTATTTGTACTTTAATTGAAGGTATTTTAATGTCAATCTTTGTATTCTATGCCTATGTAGGTGTAGAAGTGCTGTGATTCAAAAATAGCGATAAGCATATTTTATACACTTATATTCTGTTAGTCTTCGATATGCAAAACTCTATAAAATGTATCATAACATAATAGTAAATCAGATTCAGTGGTAATCAGTTAACAAAAGGCTTTAGCGTATAAATATTACAATTTCTTTTCCCAAACACTCACTTATCTGTAGACACGTTGTCACTTCTGAACAGAATGGGCACTCTCTAGATCTGTTATTCTAGATTCTAGAAATAGTCTACACTAAAATGTATTCGAGAAACAGCGAGCCTTGACAAAATCTGCTGAAAAACACCAGATTCCGTCAAGTTCTGCTGAACAGCAGAATCAAAATAAATGAAATTAGTTTGAGACCACCTGGGCTTCCTCTCAAAAATAAAATAATCATGCATTTATTTAGAACAGCTTATCAATCTTGGCATAATTGCTGTGCGCATAAAAAAAATCCGTCGGCTAAAGAACTTTCTCTTTTTAGGAGTCGCATAAAAGTTGTGGGTACATCGGGTTAAACTCAAAAGCATTCCCAAGAAGCGTTGCCATCAGGCAGGCGGCGGGGCATTAAAAGCATGCTAAATCTTATTATAACATGAATTAAAATTTCTAAGTAATACTAGTTGGTGAAATAAAGGAGATAAGGATAGACGTTGTATAGATATTAATATATATATTATTTATTATCAATAAAGCAAAAACGTGCTCATGTTATAAAAAAAATAGTATTATAGTAGATTTACACGTAACATATAAAAATAGTAAAAAGTAGTTTTATATCCTTGTAATACTAAAAACGTGACCAATACTGAGGCTTGGAAATTACAGATACATTTTTATATCTTATTAGTAGAAGCTTAGGAACTTGGTATACAAAGCGCCCGAGGCGCGTGCCCTGTGCCGTCATAAGGAAAAAAGACGTAACTGACGTTTTTGTCAAAATAGAGTTATCTATATCAGAAATGTCTTTACTATTAGTATATGTTATGATTTGCGTGTAAATTAAAAGTAAGATCTAGTAGGTTGCGTTTTAATATTTTAAAATTAAAAAGATAATAGTAGAAGCGTCTTTTTTTCTGAATCCGATGATGTGTATAACTCAATTTTGTCTAAAATGCAGATACGTCCTTTTTCCTTATGACGGCAAAATACAAATTGCAAAGGCCCTTTATATATCATGTCCCTTAATGTTCTGTCAATAGATTACACAGCATGGATATTAGTTTAATGTTATATAGTATTTATTAAAATACTTATCACCATTATGTATATTCAGTCCTCCTTGTACTGTTTTTTTGTGCAAAAGGATAAATTATTGTCAAACTTTTATGTAACGTCTGTGACACCGTTACATATTAAAAAGAATATACAACAATTATATCCAAAAATACGCCTAGTATTATTTGTCCTAATCAATCATTACTGAGCTTTCACGACGACGACGGTGACACTAAAGCCAAAAGTTAATAGAGCAGCAATAGAATATTACCGAAAGTTATGTAGATATGGAAGAAATATAGAAATTTGACTTAAAGCTGAGTGAACCAAATAGTAAAAATAATTTAAACGTAAGCAAAGCTTAATAAATCCGATTTCACCGCTTATATTTTTGTTTTATGATCGATTTCGATTTTTTTTTTTTCATTTATTTACCATTTAAAAAGTATACAAAAATGTGATAGTATAGCATTTAAAAACCACTAAGGTTTGTAATATAATACTACAACTAGTCTACATTATACCTAAATAATAAGAAGTTGGTAAGTGCACATGTACGTCATCATCAGCATTCAAGTTGTTGCAAATAATAAGACTTTAGTTTGAATTTAATGTTACATGGTGTGATTTGTTTACACAAATCCGGTGGTAAGTCCTTAATTAGTCACACATATGGAGCCACCCCTGAAGTATAATTTACCAAACAAAAAAAATAATTTTGAGAAATCGGTGAACAAAAAAAAAATACATACAGTCGAACATTGAACCTCCTCCTTTTTTGAAGTCGGTTAATAACTCGCAAGTATATTCAAAATAAATGTCATCTTTGTATCCATTCCCTTTTACCATTCAACATGTAAGTACTCCTACTGAAAAAATGGCGTGGTTGAAGACAAATAAAAATGTATGGGAGCTACTAGATACAAGTTCCATCCAAACGTAATAAACATCAAAATCAGTGTACTTGCATATAATAAAACGCCAGAAATATTACGTATTACGTATAAGTACCTAAAGCAAGGAAAACATTGGTTAAAAAACTCCTTTTAAAATCATTTCAAAAAATTGATTGCATGATTGCTTTAATGCAATGTTTTGTAATAATCATTAAATTAATCAAAATTAATGAATCAGCGATATCGTAAAACCTAGAGAACATAATTTATTACAATTGGACATCTCCGAGAATACCCATCCGATTATTAGGTTTTTGTACCAAATCGAGGTTCAATACCCGACCGTCAGGTCACCCTCTCATGTCGTGATCACTGAGAAGAAACAGGTGTTTGTACAGTCGCGATCAAAGTAGGGAATATGTATAATATTATAGATATATAGGTCAGATATATAAATATAGGACAACTAAGTAGGTCGAGCAGCAAAATTAATAAAAGACAAATTTAAAAAATAATGTACAGCAATATATATTTATTTATTATCTACATATATAGCCATATGATGTTGAAAAACTTCTCTAAGCACAGTTATTATTATATATTTATATTTATATATATTTATTTTATATATATATTTTTTAGATAGTATGTATTTATAATTATATTTATGTACATTACAATTCGATATAAATTTCATTTACATAATATATTTACTTTATCCCTGATTGTTTCCCCCCCTTATGTCATTTCATTTTCCACCACTGGATGACTGGTAGAGAATACTTTTAGCATTAAGTCCTCCTTTTGTACACTTTTTACTGTGCAATAAAGTATTAAATAATCTATTAAGTTTTTTTAATCTATTTATATAGCTATATAATTACACCTATATCTGACATTATGTTCTTATTTAAATGCCATTTAACTAGTAATTATAATAAATTAAGAGTAACAAAATACATGGCTAATTCAAAATAGCAAAACACATGCAATAGCGTGCGTTATATTATATGCGTGCCAAAAGTTTAGCCAATAGGCTAAACAGAGTCGTGACGTCAGTTCACATATTTTTGAGGCCAATGATTGGTCGTCGTCAAAATTTCCACGTTTACACTTGCCGGAACTTGATTGCAATTTCAATTATATATGATGATATGAAATATTATGATTTTTTACTGACAATGTAATTATGTAAACAATCGAATAGAAAAAAAAAGAATATTCCCTCGGCAATAAGATTCAAACTACAGTGCAGGACGTGGGTTTATTGAGGATCATAGAATTGGAGCAGACTCCTAATTAGTGCAGGCTGGATCATATTTTGCTAAAATGCACGCTGCGGTAATAATACTATCTCGTTTACACAACAATTTCACTAAATTAGAAAAGATGACATATAGGTAGCTTTTTATATCCTGTTGTCTGAATATTCTACCCTACTTTGATTCTTAATTTTACTCGTCGCCTAACAAATATTGATTATTAGTCTATTAAACTCTAGATACGTATATTATACATAGGTATTTTCTAGACAAGCATGTCTTTGCCCGTATCGTCACTTTCCATCACGTGAGATATTCGTTAAATTCCTTCTAGTATTCTAGCTTGCCAACTAGCATAAAAAAATGTCTGTGCTGGATTTCATACAAATATTTTACCTATTGGTACGACTCTTGAGCGAGTAAAGCTGTGAAAACTTAACTTTCGGGCACGTAACGTTGAATACGGTCTACCAATTAAATAACCGACCATACGTAAGGCGTAAAAACTTTAATAGATCCAAAATATTAATTACCAACACTTGACAGTGGAAATTACCTCGGTTATAAACAATGTATGTATACATGTTATTGAAATGATTAATATGGAATTTTGCTCAGACGCTCATTTTACTAACAAAGCTATACTGATTACGTTTGTTTGAGTAAACAACTTATGAGAAATAGGTACTTAGGCCCGACGTACTACTACTAAAGACATACCTACTTTGTGTAGTACTTCGATGGGCCCGAGTAACAATAACCACCGCTGGTAACTAAGACTTGACGAACCATCGACGAACCATGCATCGGTCCAATATTATAAATACGAAAGTTTGCGTGTATGTAAATGTTTGAAATTTTGTGTCTCTACTGATAATCTAGTAGCCCTGGAATTAGACATAGGCTACTATTTGTTACAAAATTGCTCAAAACTTATCTTTTTATTGTATATACTTTTTTTTTTTAACTGTGATAGGCAAACATTTGACCACTGTCTCACCTGATGGTAAGTGACGATACAGTCGACGATGGAGCACGCTTGCCTTGAAAATACCTATTCACTCTCAACTTGAAGACTCCAAGATTGTACTTATCTGGGAACACAGACTCTGGCAAGGAGTTCCACTCCTTTACAGTGCGCATCATAAACGTGGAAGCAAAACGCTTCGTGCGCATTTGAGGAATATCCACCATGTATCGGTGTCGCAATGCAGTCTGTCTGGTGGTTCTATGATGGAATGGGGAAACATAATGTTATTCTAATTTATTTATTCAGTTAACGGGTCCGCTATGTTATAATATAAATCATCTAATAATCTATCGATCGACAATAGAACCTTTTAATCTTACTTAAAAATATACCTACCTTCAGAAGACAAAACCCTTTTTGTTAACCATCGCGATTATTCAAGGCATCTAATTATGGGCTTGCCACTACCCATCCGGAATCCATCTACATAATTCGGCAGTATTTATAGGCACTTGAGAAGGACCTTGGGATTCCTTATCATATGAAATAGGGCCGTATCTACCGGTTCGAATTCGATTACGTTCAAATTTAACCCGTGACGATGATACGACATTACGATGAACTTCGAATCCAATAGAAACATGGTCTGTTGCCAACTCGGTCGCAGATTAGGTAAAAGTACAGTCTGGCGACACTACAGGCGGAAATAGCTATGTATACCCACAGATATGTACCTATTGTATGTATATGAGAGAAAACAGCTACATTCTGAATTAGTCGCGCTACTCGATGGCAGATGGCACTATTATCCTATTATTTTTGGGTAGAGTCGCTAAACAGTATATGATGAAATATTAAATTACCTACATTGATATAAAGATTTTTTAAGGTGTAGGTACATTTATTTCGGTTCGTTTGATTTGTATCATACTAGTACGATGATATTTTCCTGTTTATCTCAATGTAGCATAATTTTAGTTTGACCTGTCTAATGCCTGGTTTCATTGTCAAAAATGTTACCTTCAATTCTGACAGATTGACAAGGAAACGACCATTCTGTCTTCACCTGTCTCGCGACGTTATTTTTTGCATATAGTTCGACGGTTTTCAATGTTTTACCTGACGATATCAATTATCGGTATTCTTACAATAACTTTTCCTTGACGTAGATTCAAATTAGATTCCTTATATATACTTATGTATGATATAAACGTCTGTTGATTTGATCGTCCCATACATGACTTGTATGTAACTAATAAACTTAATAAGTAAGTCTTTCTTCTTAAAGTTCAGAGTGAATGAGTATTTTTTAGGTAAGCATGCTACATCTTCGGCCGCACCATCACTTTCCATCAGGTGATATAGCGGGAAAATGCTTACTTATCCGGCATTAAACAATATAACTAAATAATAAACAAATCTGCGATGTCGACTTTTTCTAAATGTCGTATCATTGATAATTCAATAATTTGGTATCATTGAGCTGATTTGTTCTGGAAGTTGGCTTAGTTGGGTGGCCTTCACCTTTTAAACAGGGGTATCGGGATCGATTTCCGGCGGGAACACAAGTTTTCTTCCCAAGGAAAATTTGTGTTTCTGGTTCTGGTTGTGATTGTGTGTGTGATGTGAATATTTCTGGCACCCACGACACAAATCATCGAACTTAGTGTGGTGCTGTGAGTGTGAAAGCGTTTATGTTTATTTGCTGATGAAGCAAAAAGGTATAGAATATAATAGTGCTAGCATCTACTTGTACTGTACCAGTCGATATATTATTATCTAATATACTTTTACCTGCTTCATTTTTACCGCCAATTCTCAATAACCTAATATTATTGCATCTGTTTCCGAGAACGGATCCCATCTCAGGTTTCTCGGAACATCTAAAAATACTGCGAGTAACTTTGAAGTAACAAAAAATGATGCAAAAAGACTATTGAATTTAGATTTACGATCCGTATAGGTCAACGTCTCGAATTGAACTGGTTTTAAAGTTGACTCAGACGATGTTCCCAAAAACTAAATAATAAATATATTATTTGGATGAAGGTGGTGGTGTCGCAAAAAACAGTGACAAAAAAGTTATTGCTCCAACGGAAAAGTTTTTATATTTTCGATGTAATGGAGAAAAACCTAATGAAATAAAAATGCATAACTAAAACTTAGTTTGACGTCATTTTGGTTCTGGGTACAATGTCTTTACTTATGTTAATGGGTATGTACTTATGATAATGATGTAACAATGACGAAGTCTATGGTAAAGTCCGTTGAAATGAAGAATAAATGAGTAGAAAACTCAGTTAACGAACTAAAACAGATTGCTTTAAATTAATGCTTGTCTCCACATGTAACATCTTGTCTCGCTAAGCAATTCTGTTTGATGATATCCAGTAATTAAAACATACTTATATACAACTGTATAGGGTTACGTAAATATAATGAAACTTCAACTAGTGTCTCTGCTTAATGCGCAGACAAAATAACTATTTGAGTGCTACTATCTTTTCCGCTTCACGAAAAATACATGCCGTTTGAAAAAGTTTTCTCCGCAACGGAAATTTTGTTTCTTTCTGGTTTTTGTTGTGATTTTGTGTATGTGAAGTGAATGTTTCCAGCACCCGCGACACAAGTCATGTCGTCTAGTCGTTATGTTACGTTACGTTACGTTATGTTGTGTTATGTTATTTCTTGATCAAGACAAGGATCAGTTTAAAGAGCGGTTTACTGCGAAGTTTTTTTTTTATTCAAGATAGGCAAACGTTTGACCACCATCTCACCTGATGGTAAGTGACGATGCGGTCGACGATGGAGCACGTTTGCCTAGAAGATGCCTATTCACTCGCGACTTAAAGACTCCCATATTGTATTTATCAGGGAACACAGACTCAGGTAAGGAATTCCATTCTTTTGCAGTTCACATAATGAATGTGGAGGCAAAACGCTTCGTCCGCATTAGTACCCATAGATATGTCTAAATGACAGTTGTATTATTGTCTCACATTGTTTATGTTCTGGGTTGCACTTACTACAATATTCTAGCACTGCCATTCACTTACGGGTGTGAGTCTTCTTACATCACATTTAATATCATAAAAATAAATTTGATTCCATGCATTTTTTTGACTACTGACAACAAATCCAAAGTTACAACAAAGTTTTGTCCAATACTGAGATGATCTCATATCAAACAAGGTTATTAGCGCATCGATCATATTTAGAATCCTTGTGATTTTTTTATATTCGTGTTTCTGTATCTTATGTATTTAAGGGGGTGATACCAGAATTTCATCTAAAACGTGTTTTTGTAAAAGTTTTACTCCGCATTCATCATAAAACCAGATAAATAAAAATAGTATAATCTGTGTGATACGACAAATGATGCCGTCTTTTTAGAATATTCATAAGGTAAAAATATATAACGGAAAAAATATTAAATCTCATGCAAATAACATCAATTTGTATTTTTGTAAACATTTCGTTCCGCCATTTTACATCAAAACACTGTGAAACGTATTTCATATACGTATATTTACCTTCTAGACTGATTGAATGATTTCTTTAGCTTGATATTTTTTTTATTGAGGCGCGTTTTCACGAAATTTTAATAAAACCACAAAAAATCAAAGATTGCCACTCGTGACCATGGGTAACCACTACGATGTAATACACGCAATATACACCTTTATGTGCAAAAGTGTAAAGGGGATGATTGGCTTTGTTTAAAAAATGTCCCTACCCCTTAATATTTGTATCCTGTTACAGACATACTAAGTATGGTATGAACTTGTTCTCTCTACATTCGCTACTCTGATAAAGTCTTCAAAATGAAGTACCTAACATTTCAATTAGTTATTGAACATACAAATAATTATATTTTAAAAAGCTGGCTTTGATATATGACTATAAGGTATTATTTATGATATGATAAGTAGTTAAGTAATTTGTCATAAATATAAACAGCCTCTTATGTCAATCAAAGTACTATATCAAAGGTAATAAAGATGGTTTTTAAGAAGTGTGATCGGTCACACTTATAATCGATTTGACGACCCACTGGCACAGTGGACAGGTGCCCGCCGTCTGCGCCGTGGGTCCTGGGTTCGATTCCCGGCAGGAGCACAAATTGCTTGCCAAGGGATATTCTTGGGTCCTGGGTTCGATTCCCGGCAGGAGCACAAATTGCTTCCCAAGGGATATTTGTGCTTCTGGTTCTGGGTGTAACGTGTGTGTAATACAAGTCTTTGAACTTAGTGTGGGGCTGTGAGTGTGAATGCGTTTGATCAACCAGAATTGTATTTATGCATCTTTTTTGTGCTCGATAGGCAAGCATTTGACCACAACATCACCTGATGGAAAGTGATGATGCGTACATACTTAAACTATTAAATATATATTGATGTGTATATAAAACAGTTCGCCAAAAACAAATATATAGGATCTATTGTAATTCTCGTAACATAGACCATAAATTTTCAAATTTTATAGAGACTTACTTGACATTTCCTCTTATATGTCGAGGTATTGTGTATAATTGAGTACATTATTATCGCCAAACGAGGTAAAATCAATTAGTTACCAACATATACCTATATATTTGTTATTTTATTATTACTCGACTGCGCGATGCGAAGAAGGGTAATGTGTTTATCGCCTATGTATGCACTCGTATGTATGATTGTTCCTTTGTGGTGCTCTAAAGACCAAAAGTGTGGGCCGAATTTGATGATTCTTAAGTCAATCGATTTGTCTTAATTTTATGAGTGTATATATAATACTTAGAGACAACCAGACGTATTGTGTTTTTTTAAATAAACAAACAAAAACAAACGCATCCACACTCACAGCCCACACTAAGTTCAAAGAGTTGTATCGTGGGTGCCGGAAACATTCACATTACACACACAATCACAACCAAATGAAGTCGATGAACTGTTATTAAGTGCGATTTTCATGAATAGGTATTCGAAAATTATTCAGGTTTTTTTACTATTAAGTTTCTTTATTCATTTGGAATTACCATTTACGATCTATAACGATTTAAAGTTGGTAAGTAACCATTATCACCTTTATTTTATTTCCAATTCTTGTAATAAAGCTTTTTCTCTTTCTGTCAAATGTAGTATTTTATAATTTAACTAGCCATGGCCCGCGGCTTCGCCCGCGTTAATTGAGTTAAAAAGTAGCCTATGTGTTATTCCGGAACATAAACTATAGTACATTATAAATTTCATGAAAATCGGTTTATTCTTTACGAAGACACGTGCACACACACACAAACTTTCACATATTAGTAGGATCAGCATTTGATGTTATATGAAAATCTGGTTATTGAATAGTTTTTTTATCTGTAAGTAAAGTGTTAATTTTTTTTATGGATCAGTAGGCAGGACTTCTAGTACTTGGCTGGATAGTAGTTCATTGGGAATACAATTGTTATACTATTACGTATACGTACATTTTGTAACGTGTGTGTAATACAAGTCTTTGAACTAAGTGTGGGGCCGTGAGTGTGAATGCGTTTGATCAACCAATATTGTATTAATGCATCTTTTTTGTGCTCGATGGGCAAGCATTTGACCACAACATCACCTGATGGAAAGTTATGATGCGTACATACTTAAACTATTAAATGTATATTGATGTGTATATAAAACAGTTCGCGAAAAAAATATATATATCTATTGTAATTCTCGTAACATAGGCCATAAATTTTCAAATTTTATAGAGACTTACTTGACATTTCCTCTTATATGTCGAGGTATTGTGTATAATTGAGTACATTATTATCGCCAAACGAGGTAAAATCAATTAGTTACCTACATATACCTATATATTTGTTATTTTATTATTACTCGACTGCGCGATGCGAAGAAGGGTAATGTGTTTATCGCCTATGTATGCACTCGTATGTATGATTGTTCCTTTGTGGTGCTCTAAAGACCAAAAGTGTAGGCCGATTATGATGATTCTTACGTCAATCGTTTTGTCTTATTCTTATGAGTGTCAATATACTTATAGACAACCAAACGCACTATTGTGTTTTTTTTTAATAAACAAACAAAATCAAACGCCTCCACACTCACCGTCCCACACTAAGTTCAAAGACTTGTATCGTGGTTGCCGGAAACATTCACATTACACACACAATCACAACCAAATGAAGTCGATGAACTGTAATTAAGTGGGATTTTATTGAATAGGTATTCGAAAATTATCGAGGTTTTTTTACCATTAAGTTTCTTTAACCATTATTCATTTGGTATTACCATTTACGATCTATAACGATTTAAAGTTGGTAAGTAACCATCATCACCTTTATTGAACTTTATTGAACTGCCCGTTGGCTAAGTTGGGTGAGCTTTCGCCTTCCAAGCAGGGGTATCGGGTTCGATTCCCGGCGGGAACACAAGTTTTCTCCCCAAGGAAAATTTGTGTTTCTGGTTGTGATTGTGTGTGTGATATGTATGTTTCCGGCACCCACGACACAAGTCATTGAACTTAGTGTGGGGCTGTGAGTGTGAAAGCGTTTTATGTTATGATATGTTATTTTATTTCAAATTTTAATACAGCTTTTTCTCTTTCTTACAAATGTAGTATTTTATAATTTAACTAGCCGTGGCCCGCGGCTTCGCCCGCGTTAATTGAGTTAAAAAAAAGCCTATGTGTTATCCCGGAATATAAACTATAGTACATTATAAATTTCATCAAAATCGGTTTATTCATTACGAAGACACGTGCACACACACACAAACTTTCGCATATATAATATTAGTAGGATTAGCATTTGATGTTATATGAAATTCTGGTTATTGAATAGTTTCTTTTATCTGTAAGTAAAGTGTTATTTCTTTTTTATGGATCAGTATACAGGACTTCGGGTACTTGGCTGGATAGTAGTTCTTTGGGAATACAATTGTTATACTATTACGTATACGTACATTTTGTATGTATATTGATATAACACGTTTCTTTCTTGCATCATTAGTCAGACACACGCTCGTTATTTCGTCATCTCAGGATCCAGTGTACGTCTTAAAAACAAAGCCTATGCGATCACATGAGTCATAGTTGAATCATTAGACTATACATTCTGAGATTTCTGAGACATTGGCGCATGTTAACTAATAAATACACTATGCTAGGACTCTACTACGGCACATATAAATACGCTGATGACATTTTTTTTTTATGCTAGATAAGCAAGCATTTGACCGCTATCTCACCTGATGGAAAGTGACGATGCGGCCGAAGATGGCACTTGCTTGCCTAGAAGGTACCTATTTATTCTAATCTTGAAGACACCCAGACAATTACGCAGAAAACTTGGGGTCTTCAAGGTTTCGGAGACGCTGATAACAGATGTCAGCGCGAACGTACACGCAGATACCTCAGCGTGGCTTCAACTTATGTTCAAGGGTGTATCCCGGGTACGCAATGTACGACGCGGCAGCTGGACATCTGATCAGCGTCTCCGTAAGAAACAGAAGGTGAGGATTTAAGTAAAACTTGAAAGTCATGTTGGTTTATAATTTAACACTTAGTAACAGAACAACTGCCCGTTGGCTTAGTTGATTGAGCGTTCGCCTTCTAAGCAGGGGTATCGGGTTCGATTCCCGGCGGGAACACAAGTTTTCTCCCCAAGTTGTGTTTCTGGTTCTGGTTGTGATTGTGTGTGTGATGTGAATGTTTCCGGCACCCAAGACACAAGTCATCGAACTTAGTGTGGGGCTGTGAGTGTGAAAGCGTTTTTTTTTTATTTAGTGTTATTAATTCCTTAAAACTTAAATACATTATATATTACATTAAACTAAAAACTAAATTAATTATAAAAAAAAAACTATAACTAGATATACTATATATGTAATATTATATGTTATTTTATAGGGATTATTGTGCCCAGCACTGGGGCACACAATAATTCAATCGAATCAAATGTTCTCACATTTTTCGACAGTTACAAAGTTTGACGTTAACTATTTCAAAACCATGGGTGTAATAAAGACTATGATAGTACTTATTAGTTCCATGTTCAAAACTGTGTTGTAATCGACATTCAGCAATCAATACTTTTTAGACAATTAATTGGAAATACTGTTCATTGTCATTTTCATGGAAACTCGAGAGACGGCGAACAATGGCGGGATGTTCAATATCCTCTCGTAACCTTGTTTATACAGCTGACTCTACAGCTTGTACTGTCTCAGACGTTTCGCAACGGCTCGCGTCACTGCAACTGCGACAATAAATATTTAAAATGCTTGGAGAATATAATAATATAATGGTGCGTGGGTAAGATAAGCCATGCAGAATATATTTTGAAAGTTCTGTTTAATGAATGGGAAGACACAACGGTAATTACTGTTTATGCGCAAAAATACCGCAGCTGTGGATATACTCCCCCAAATATTTACAAAAAGAACGGTTGGAATCGGCTAGCATCCAGCTTATACCAGAAGTGTAGTTAGTACCTACTACTTAAATATAAGCAATGTACGCTCAAAACACCCGCAGTATTTCGTAAAAATATTGCGCATGAGTTCAATTATAACAACGAATGACGGATTACTATGTTTCAAACATGAAAAAAAAAATGGTTATATCACATTTCAATGAAAATAAAATCATATGTGTAATAAGTGATAGTAAAACAAACAGTTAATAAGTTTGTAGATCACTAAAGAAAACATGACCAGAATGCTGGCTGCGTTAGCAATACTAACTTTCGTAGTAAATAAGAGCCAGAAATAAATAATGAAAAATATAGAGAAGGCGCAAAAATCTATCTTACGAAATATGATGGACGACCTGAATACGTTTGGGAAGAGACTGGAAATCTTCGACTATCTATAAATAGGAAAACCTATACACGAGAACACGTGTTCAACAAATGCATTGCGAGATAAAACTAGAATTAGGGCGTTACTAGAATAAGTGAACGGAACAACTTGACCACGGCATTTTATGTATGTAACCCTGCCTTAGAACACTTAATAGCGTAAAATGAGTACAATAATTTTAAACCAGAAGCGGTCCATTAACCTTACAACAATATGGAACATCAACGAGCTAAACTATTTAAGTTGAACTTCCTCTACTCATATATAGCTATAAATATATTCTGCGATAACTAATGCGAAACCTCACTTTGTTGGTGTATAGCGACGGAAATATTGTTAAAATCCAGGCCAGCTATGGAGTGATAAGGCATGGTAGGCAACCAAACATTTGGATCATGCGATAGCGCACAGTTGAAGGTAATAAAAGTACTGCTTTATCACACTAATATTATAAAGGCGAAAGTTTGTGCGTGTGTTTGTATGTTTGTTACTTCTTCACGCTCAAACGGCAGGACCAATTTTAATGAAATTTGGTACGAAGATGACTGACTAATATGACCCTGGATTAACACATAAGCTAGTTTTAATCCCGCGGGTCCGTGACTTACGCGTGTAAAACCGCGGGGCACAGCTAGTGCTATATAATGGTTATTTGCCGAAATGATAACATCGCCAATTCGTTTGACATGTGAAAAGGCTTCAGAATATTTAATTATGCTTACAAGGTACCTAGAATTGTTTTGTACATGCATGCACATTGTTCAGGACATCACGTCCATTTCGAAGGAAGCCAGTGGCCTCGCAAAGTTCTTGGTACAATCGTGCTAAGAATCTGGAAAGGTATATTAGCAGATACCGATAAATCACTTTGGCAGTCGATGCTAAAGCTTTCTAGAACGTGAAACTGAATGTTAATTAATGCTCATAAATCGCCTGATTACTTGGATTCTAGGCCGTAGAAACTAAATACATATCATATCTAGTTCAGAATTTATCAATGCTCCTCTAGCTTTCTAGATATTCTAAATAAGCTGAATAGATGAACGCGTCTTCATCTGTAAGTTATCTATATTGAACATCTGAGATCCATGTAACACTAGAAATAGGATGTTAGGTAACTTTCAAGTTATTATAAAGTCTTTAAAAACAATTATCATGCGAGTTAGATTTATTATACTGTGGGAGTAAAACAAGCAAATAAAGCGCATACTATAATATTATTGACATAAACTCTATGATTGAAAATTGATAAATAAAGGCTTTTTTACTTTTAATACAATATCACGATGTTGAACCTTATAGAGGTTCAACATCGTGTTATTTCCGCTGTTTCATAATGAAACACCAATTTCTTCATTTTTACGAAGATGCATGACGCAGGGATTCGCTTGAAGAATAAAACAAGACACATAAGGTAAAAACAGTACCATCTTCAATACCTTGAACTACCATTAGGCTTAGTTGGGTGCGCGTTTGCCTTCTAAGCAAGTTTTCTCCCCAAAGAAAATTGGTTTTCCTAGCTCTGGTTGTGCGTGTGATATTAATGTTTCCGGCACCCACGACACAAGTCATTGAACTTATTGTGGGACTGTGAGTGTGAAAACGTGAAAGTGTGAAACCTACTAGGCATTTAAAAGTTGATCTTTCATATATTTTTGCAATTCTTTCCGAAACGAGACGAATGGCTTTTCAGTTCAAGGCTAGACTTATCATTCAGGAATCTGCATACATCTTTGTTACTAAAAATTCAAAGGACTCCAAAAAATCTTGCATATTGCATAGGAAGGTTATTAGTTTGTTGTTTTGCCTCATAATTTGTTATTTTAAAGTTGGATACTGAATTTAAAAACACACTTTATTGACGGAATAAAATCCTCGAACCTGGTTGCGGCCTTATAGATGTTCTTCTAAACGCAAGTGCCGGGACCTGTAGACCTAGTTCCTAGAAGAAGGACATCGTATATGTCCGAAACCTGGTCGAAGCATTTCTTCAGATAACAATTCGTGAGAGATTCTCTTTTACCATTATTATATTGAATAACTCTCACGATAGTTTACATATTAAAATGAATTCTCAAAGCATTTAAATCTATCAATACTAAAAACATCTATGTCTTTAACGCTGTTTCCTGCGAATCGACACCATTGTCTGAGGACGTCCGTTTCCTTTCCAATTTGTTTTGCATAAGCCGCGAAAGCCTGGCGAATACTATTTATTAGCTAATTTCATAAAGGAAGCTCCTTATTAGTGTGTTATTAGTTTTTATTGTGTTGGTGACAAGTGTGCTTGCGTCACAACTGTTTCATACAACACTGCATCTAATAAGTCAAGGTTGAGAGCTAATGTAAATTGTAAAGAAACCTTAGCATAAACCAATAAACCATAGCATTCAACAAAATTGAATTGCACGATGGAATAATATTAATCGTATCTTCAGGTACTTAAGAAAGGTCATCAATGCGATTTTGTCAACCATAATCCTAACAATATAAACGCAACAAAAAACTGCAGAAACAAACAGGTCATTGAGAAGAAATATCCAATCACAGAAGCCCCAGCAGGCAGCATGGATATTAAACCGTGAAGGTTGAGATAAATTTAAAAGCAATTAGTAAATAATTGTTTCTGTGGAAAAGCAATAAGCTGGGCAATAAGCCATGGCACTAGACGAAGCCATGCATGCGTCTCTCCTTGACCTTCGAACGTCACTGCCATGAGCATTCCTCCACGCAACCCTTAGGCATGTCTTACCGCCTAAACGTGTGTGTACAACCCCGATTAATTAAAATACCCAGTCCTTTTGTCCAACTTTTATTCCCGTCATTAAAATGAGAAGGTCGGATCGGATTGCTCGTAAATTATAATGTAACTAAGAATAATGTATATTGTGGCTCAAAGTAGGTTTACGACGGTTTTGCTGCATTGGGAAACTACTTAGTGCACACGCTTTTATGTCATAAATATGGTGTAATATTGGTATGCATTTATTTTCGAATCGAAATCTGATTGTTGTCGTTTCAAGTTTATATTTTTTACGGCTTGTGATTGACTATTCATATTGTTACGCCTCTTTATATAGCTATATACCACATATCTCCAGCTGCTACGATCCTGACGCACATCTTTCGCTTCTTCTACATTTCTCTTCTTCTACTCTTCAACACGCTCGTTAGTTGCGTGTACTGTTGACCAGGGCCTTTCTTACAACGTTTTTAACATGGTTGATCTCGACCAAGTTGGTAAGTGTCGGTCGAGGCGAACGTTTGCCTTATATGATTTATATGATAACGCTGTAGGTCCTGTTCTCAGATAATAATTGGCAAAATAAAAATTCCCCATGGATAACATTGGGTTCAAAAAATGTTTACGGAATATATCGCATATATGTTTGTATATAGATATATTTATTCCCTGACATTTCAAAAACTTTGCAGTGTTCGCGGTCACAGGAAAATTAGATTACAGTTGTTTGATATGAGATCTGTTAAAATTTGATTAATTCAATAAATAATAATCGCGAAAACCTAATATACCATATATACCTATACCAACTTGAGATTTCTAACTTGTTGTCTAGCTAGACCGAAGAGGATATACGGGTAACTTTTAAGTAAATTAATCTTTAAATATACTTAAACTCACCTAAGTAAAAGATTGAGAGAGCTATCATTCCTGGTTGTTGGCACATCCTTAACACTGGAAGGTTCGCTACGGACACCCCGGAGAGAGTTCCTCAGCTGCTTCGGGATAGAAGCGAGAAGGCCACTGCTGTTTCTTCGCTGGCTGAGGCTCTTCGACCGCGTCAGCTTCCCCGCTTCAAGGTCCACAACCCCGGGATGCGGCGAAACGTCATCTTTCGAAATAGTAGTACTCGAAGCATTAGTCTTTATTATCGTTGGAACAGCAGTCTTAACCTCCCCTAACAATTTCTCCCAAGGCGATTCCAAGTCCTCCTCCGAAATCGTCTCGAAACTCCTGGGACCCACCGACGAACAGGTCTTGTCAGACATCTTGATTCACTTAAGGTAAAAATGGAACGTAGCACTTCAGACACCTACAGGGCACTTCGTCACTTTGGATTTTTAGTTTCTTGACAGCACTTCACTCTTATCATAATATCCATTTGTAAATCATAATGTTTGGGGTAGAAATGTTGACACTGAAACAAAAGAATGGTGCGTGTTAGTCTAGCGCTAGATACCGAATACATATTACACAAGTTCTTACTAAATAACACTTATTTCTTCTGTGTAGGTATTATCAACGCAATTATTACAAGAGCAAAATGTGATATTACAAATTCGAAAGTAAATTGCTTTGATGAGAGAAATCCGAACTTTTACTTTTACTAAAATTCGCACAATGCCATTGTGTATTTTATCTCTCTCTGACTACATTTGTTGGAAGTAAAAAAACTTACTAATAAAAATTTGCCGAGAGCTGGATTTTTAAGGCTCATAAAATTTTCTCTAATTGAATTTCCTGGTTTCAGAAAGTGCTATGTGACTTTCTAATCGTATGTATAAGAAGACTGTTGTTTAAAGAGAAAGGAAAACAAATTAAATACTCGTAATTACTAGACACACATTCTAGGCTGCCTACCTACATAGTCGTACTACGTACATCACAGATTACTAATAGTTCTAGCTACATAAACACAAATAAGCAGTTTGTATCCGGAGAGTACGAAAATCAAACAAAATTCGGTTGATGTAAGGTTTATATTCGCGTGCGTAGTAATGTGCGTTTAATTATGACAATTGTTCTGTCAGCGTTAGGCGAAAATTAGAGAAACTATTAGATTATTCGATTTAAAATATAAAAAGTTGCGCCTAAAGATCTGTCTATAGGTAATATATTTATCAATATACTCTTAATGTTAGATGCTGCAGAAAATTATATTTCTGAGTTCTAATTAAATATACCGGCCAAATGCCTTATGCTTTATAAAACTAAACTTAAAATTTTGGTACACGAATTATTTATTTATTTGGATTATTTTCGAGGTCCGATATCGACATGGATTCAAGCAAGGCGTCAATGTCGTATTTAATGAAAAGATGGAAAAGGGTAGCAAATTAACATTTTCAATTCATGTGTTTTTTAAAATATATATATAAAATGTAAAAGGTTGCTAATGTAGGTACTCAAGAACTTAATTCTTTTCACTTTTTTAAGAACGTCTGTGGAAGTTTTACATAAAATTCATTTCAAATATATACACAGTTTTTGCAGTTATTTCATTTATGGCTTAGTTGAGAGCAAAGTAATGTTGCGATATAAAAGTCATGAAAGTTGTAATGAGAGTTATAGTGGCTGCATAATAGTCTTATATATGGAGATAATACTTAGTTTGTGATAAAACCACGCACATCTTCATGATTTAAACAACTTTATTGTGAACTTGATTTTTAATTGTCTTTATGTACCTACAGCCGTAGAAGAGATGTAGTTTGTGTAGCTATAGTTCGTTATAGTAATTACCTAAATTGTGTAAGCATTTTTGTTTTATCTTTACTCGGTGTTGGCTAAACTGATTTGGCTGAAATTTTCAATGTACGTAGCGTATACTCATGATAAAACATGATTAACGCTGCTTTATTATTTAATTAACGCGGGCGAAGCTGCGAGACACGGCTAGTATTAATAGATTAAGATAGGATGCGAGTGATGAGAGACAGAGGCGAATAGCAAAACCAAAGGGATGCCTGTGCCCAGCAGTGGCCTATAACAGGCGAATGATGATGATACAATATTAATATATTTATAATTAAAACCTTGTCACTGATTTACACCTGGAAATAGGACTTCAAGACCAACATCTATTGTCTGTCTGACACACAGATCTGAAAGTACTATGTAGATTCTACATAGTAGGTACCTTCAGTTATTCTACACTGTGAGTGTAGACCAAAAAAAGACAATGAAGAGCGGTCAATTTGCTGCAAGATACGATATTTTTCTCTATGGTCATATTTTTGCAATGATCGTAATGTAAATAATAATCGTACGTAATGTGTTTACATATTAAACTCAATTTTCATTCTTTCGCTGTGGTTTTAGAAAGCCTGTTATTTAGCCTAAGTACTTGGTAGTAACTAACATACATGACCAGTTGAGTACTGCTACTTTGCAAGGAACTGTGGCATAGGAGAAAGCAATTGTGATGTGTAATTTCACTGTTATTGTAGCAGTTCAATAATAGATAGTATATCGTAAAAGCATGGTAGAGACAAAGTAGAGTAAGGAAGGTTTTGACAGACATCCATTTAACACTTACAAACCGTAGGTTTGTCTCCTTGCTCAATGATTGAACATCACAGAAAGTTAGTGGGATAATAAATAGGTAAACATTACTTCAAATGCTTTATTCTTATATATTAAAGAAGAAATACGATGGTATGACGCTGACAAAGTCTGAATCCGTTTGACATAATATGAAATCATTATTCATAAAAAATACCGACTTCACTGCTTTATCTTCGGAACTTTGATCAGATTAAATGTTGGTTAAATTAAATTTAACACGCATTATTGATAATAATTCAAAATCTATTGATTAGATCTTGATCAAATTTAAATGGGACCAATGGGAAAGCAACAGTTTTCAAACAATAAAAAAAATTCAAATCCGTTAAGAAGTTATGAGGTTTACTCACATAAAAAAAATACAGTCGAATTGAGTACCTCCTACTTTTTTGTGCAGTCGGTAAAAAAGTTGGCACATCTTAATGTTTTTACGGATAACAGCTAGTATAATATACAGAATCCAAACTAGCCCAACCAAAATATTTGTTAATATTGTATTATTAATCAATACATTTTTTTGCTTAATAATATGCAGCCATGTTTATTTTGTGGCTACTAAATGTTTCAACAACTTATTTTTAGAAAAAAAATCGATGGCTTAAGTTTCATTTTAAAATAAGAATGCTGTGCTTATATCTTCAGACAAAAGTTTAAATTTAATATATCTTTTCAATAGAAACCCAAAATTGAGTAAAGCAATGATTTTAAAATTTGTCTCAGAAAAATAACAAAAAGTCAGATTTATGAGTAGCTCATTAGCATTGAGTACCTAATTTATTATTTTCTTTAAAAGCCGTTCTATGAAATAATTTAAAAACAATAGTTACTTCTAGTACAGGTAATTTAAATATTCTCGTAGGACATACCTACCCAAGTTCAAGGAAAAACCGTAAATAAAAAAAACCATAAGCAACATAACTGCCATTTTCCTTAAACGATAATCTGATCCTAAATATTTTAATGGGGCCAACTAGACATTATTTGTATTCATATATCAGTAAATTCTTTAAATTGGTCATTAATAATTAAAAATAAATCGTTATATATTCTTATATTCATTATTTTACACATATTGATAAATTTTTTTTTCAGTAAAGGAATAACAAAATATGTACCAAGACGAGCTTATCCCTTCACAGAGTTTTCTTCCAGCCCTTTTAGTAGGATATAATTTATATGTATACTAGTCTTGCCCCGCGGCTTCACCCGCGTTTATCAAGATAAAAAGTATCCTATGTTTTTATCCAAGATATAAGCTATACAATCAAAATGTTATCAAAATTAGTTTAGCCGTTATAGCGTGCAAAATAAGTATAGTTACGTATTGATACGCAATCTTTCGGATTTATAGTAAAAGTTAAACAAAGAAAAGAAAACAACGTAACGTTTAAGTTTTCTGGGTTTTTCTTATATTTTTGTTTGAGATTGTATATCCATGAAATCTTGAAACAACGTACAAGCGATGTTATATATAAAATCTATGTATAACAGAAAACAATTAGTTGCTATGACGACATAGATATGTACTATTAGGTATTCTGTGGCATAGGAGAAAAATCACCGGATGGCGACCAATTATTAAGGATTGGCTTTACCAAAGATCTTAAATCTATAATAAAGAACCAATAAGAGTTACAACGATTGTAATTTATTGAACAAATCACGATAACTTTGCAACGACCTTGTCTAAATGAAGTCACGTGTAACTATTTTGAACCACAGATGTGTCCGATCCGGCATGACTACGAATTTATTTTGACATGGGATATATATAACTGGTATTTCGAGACACCGGAAAATGATACGAATTTTGTGGAAGACTACACACCATGACTACATGGTGACTATACTTACGAAATTTAGGATTCGCGAGGTACAACCGGGGACAAAAGTGTTTGTATTTTTATATTTTACTAGTTGTTCCCCGCGGCTTCGCTATAAAAAACAATCCTTTCCAGAAATATTATCAAAAAACTCGTAGAGTGAAATGTATGAGGATATGTTTTTTCATAAAAAGTTTTTCGTAAATGTTTCCGATGTTTTAATAGTTATTTTGCTGTTTGAGGCGGAGACAAATCCACAAAATTAAAGATCATCAAAATCGGTTCAGTCATTCTTGAGTTATAATTTCAGTTATAAATGGTATAATTATTCCGGTTTTTTTTATGTATACTAATTTATTTTGAATAGACATATTTTTTTGATAATTACCAGAAAAAGTAATTTACAACTTTAGGATCAATTGCATAATCTAACTTCTTCATATTTAAATTCTACTGTGGTTTTTGGGAATATTTTTATTTCAAACTGATAATGAAGAAATTAAAATTGTCTAAAGAATAGACCAGATTTTACCTATTTTAGTTCACTAAGTCGTATGTACTTCTTTTTTTTTCAATTATGTAAGAATTAGTCCAATCCAAAACCATAGTTACTCTAACTCTTGCTCCAAATTAAAATAAATGTATAATTTCATTGAAAATAGGTCAAAATTCTTGTAACTACCTAAGAAATCGAGATTTCGCACACATTTCACAAAAAATGCTAGTTCTAGGAAACCCATTCAGGTCACCGTCCGTCAGTCCACCCTGTCTCCAGTTCGAGGTGGTCACGCACCATTATCTCCGGCTGTACTTCGTGCCGTCGTATTTAAAACCGCGGCGCCTGCCAAATGTCCCGCTATCAAATCTGGGTCAATGCTCCAGTGATTCATGGCCCCTGCAGATCGGAAAATGATTAGGTGCTTCGGGGAAACTCAGAGATCAGTTTGCAAAAATAAACCTGGTTATTTATTGTAATACGTGTTCCACGTGTGGGAATATCGCAGCTCAATTGCTGGCTCAATTTTACTAGATTCGCAAGTTTATCTCACAAATATTTTTGTTGCACTGCTCGCTGGTGAAGTTGGTTTCGCATCTACCTTCTAAGCAACGGGTATTGGGTTGTGTGTGTGAGGTAAATGTATCCGGCACCCAAGATACAAACCTTCGTTGCCAAGTGCCCACACTAATGTGGGGCTATGAACATTATGTTTGAAGTCTAAAGACGCTTTTTTTGTTGTTACGTAAAGACCATAATTCATGCAAATGAAACTGGCTTCAAACGGTTTTTTTTTTATGCCTGATAGGCAAGCATTTGACCACAATCTCACCTGATGGAAAGTGATGATGCGGCCGAAGATGTAGCATGCTTTCTATTGAGATTGTATTGTATGATTACTCGGTGGGAGGAACAGTTGGTACTTATAGTTGAATTTAGACCTTCAGGTTGAAATTGTTTAAGTTACCACTTGTCATAGCAGTATAATGTCTTCATACCTAGACCATAACATCACCTCAGCATGGGAGAAAACCTCTATGGCTATATTCTCGCTTAAAGATGTCTTATGAATTAATATCACCTCGATTATTCTATTCTTGGAGACAGTACATGGATAATTGGATACTTCGAGGAGCTCGACATTTCAGTGTTATTGCAATCTTACCAGCTCTCTCCATATAATTTCCGGAAAAATGTTTTCATTTTCCTAATGTCTTTACGCGTATTCGTTTCTAGAAACCAGTCAAGTGGTTACGAGGAACTCGACGTTCGTTACTTATAATAAAACCTCGGCTTTTCTTAACATTTTATGACGTCATTTTATTAGTTAAACATAAATACATTTCCAGACAAATTGCATCATCGTCTGTGATTTTAGTGTTTCGTAACCAGAAAGATTTGTTATCGCCAAGGCAAATTAATGAAACGGTTTTCGCATCTCTGTTCTAGTTCAGTATAGGACGTAGAGAGAGAGGAGAATAGCTTCAGATTTTTTATGAATAAAGCTTTGCTACGTGACGTATGTATTTTAAATTATTTATATTACAAGATTTTATTTAGTTTCACCTGTCCCGTTGTCTGTCTGTCAGTGTGTAATCAAATCTTACAAGCTAAATTAGACCCACTTCAAGATGTTTAATTGGACTAAATTTGGTGTACTTATATATCTTCGGTGTCAATACAATTTTATGGTACTATGGAGCTGGTCTGATGCCACCATCAGACCAGCTACATGGTAGCATATCATTTACAGAAGATGGCAGCGGGAACTTCTGCACTATACAAGGTAAACTCATCGAGATTGGGATCATTTGATTCGTCTCGACAATTTCTCTGGTTATATAACTCTTTAGTCAAATTTTATTTACAACTGGTAAAAGCTTGATTTAAAAAAAAAACTTCTTTAAGTAGGTACTTATTACTTGATTTATACTAAGAATTAGATAACATTAAACATTTTGTGCAGAACTATATGGGTTTCCCCTCATGTTGAACAAGATATAAAACATACTATTCAACTTACTTACAAACGTTGCTTATCTATGACGCTATCAAACCCGCGACCCGCGGGTAGTACACAGGAAAAACAAAAGATATAGGTTTCCTATTTAGACAATTATATACATGAGGATGTTATTTAAATAAATTAAATCCAGAAACATGATTACTAAAAGTTTTCTCGTTACCATTATATTTCAAAGTTGTGTCTTAAACACTAATATCGTTAATTCTCAATGAATACTTAAAACATATTTTAACAACACTCTTCGGATAGTTAAAATAATATAAATAGAAACCATGTTTATTTTAAATGGTAATGCAAAACGATTTATGGTTCATCGCTTAACCGAGTTATGAGACGTGGCCTTGACCTATGTGTTTATCTCGTATCAATGTAAAGCGAGTAAATAGTCCGTCCGATTTCTTACACTGTCACCTAAAATCTAATATTATATCGTTTTAAAGGTTCAATCTGTTTCAGTGTGTAACTTTTCGATCAACATCATACATAGTATATTAGTAGAACGGACGTATTAGTAGAGGGGATTAGTAGAGTGCGTCGTATGTTATAGTCCCTCAAATCCCTCCAGCCATTACTGTGATAGAAATAACTTATGTAATTAGCATACAAACACATTTTTTTATTATCTTCTTCTTAGCGTGTCGATGGCTATATGAATAGCTGAGGCCCAGAACTCAGCTACCCGAACTGCAGTTGGTGCAGCGTCCATGAGCTCTTGTTGCGAGCAGGTAACAGGGCACGCAGGGCATGAGATAAGATGTGCCATAGTTTGATCTGCTGCGCACAGACAGGCTATATTGTTGCCTTCTGAGAATCCCCACCTGACCATGTTATCCTTGCTCCGACCGACCTGAGTACGGAGTCTATTTAAAGACTTCCAGGTCATCCAGGGTTCTTGATGGCCAGATGGAAGATTTTTTTATTATATAGCATCTCGTTATTTTTATTGTCTATCTTTAGGTGTGTAGTGCTATCTATATACGTGTCTAGTGTCATTCAAGCCATATCTACATAGGTTTAAAATAAATAATATATAATTTACAATATAAAAAATCCTAGTTCCTACCACTTTGAAAAATGCCGGCTGTTTAGGAAAGGCTGATTAGCTGTATAAGCTTGCCAACAACTCCTTATACGACTTACCAACAACTCCTCGTAGTTCTCGATTTACATGGAATGTATGCAAATGCGTAAGCCAACACCTGATTCTTAATCATGTTGGAAATGCAATACAGTTCAACTGTTTATTAGGTAAACAGGAATACTCAGGTGCAAATGCATTAATTACACTACTGGATTACTTGCATTAACCCAATTCACATATTTTTCAAAGAAGCTTTAATATACAGGAGAAGGGGCATTTTTTCTTCTGATACTGGGTGTGATTGTGTGTGTGATGTAAATATTTTCGATACCCACGATACAAGTAATTTTAAATAATTAATACGATTAAATTAGAAACATTCATTTTAGCTGTTCTAATGTAACCCATATTCACAATAGGCATAAAAGTACATTATGACTTTAACTTTGAACTTAGTGTGGGGCTGTGAGTGTAAATGCGATTGTTTTGTTGTTCATTTTTGAAATGAGTAATGTTCTAATGGTAATCTTATGCAGGTTGCATGCCTTCAATCTCGAGGCTTATCTTAATAATATAAGTGGCCTATAATTACAGAGGGGTGGGAATACGAAACAATACCGATACCTGCAATTAGCATACTATCTGATTCATATTAAAATTGTTAACTAGTCCTAAGCCTTCTAAGGTCTTCACTCTTAACATGAATTAAATACATATGTATTTATGCAGAATGAATAATTATTTATTAAGAGTTTATCATGTAAGAAATAAAACCTTTTTCCGTTAAGTAGGTAGGTCTTACATTTGATGATGATTAAGTTTGAACGAATTAATTGATTGTGATATGCTTACCAGATAACAGACTTATAAGCGAATATATATCACGATTACACGTATTTCATTAATAATATATAACAAATACTTATTTTTGAAATTCTACTGAAGACAGATAATATTTGTGTTAATTATTTAGAATTAAAGCAATACATACCGTAGAGCACCCGTACTTTTTCCATAGAATATATACTTTTAAATAATGCTCGTTTTTGCCCAAGTATCACATAATATATATACACACTATAAACGTATATATATTCACTTATATATACATTTCAATAAACTCACCCATGGAGTTTATTTGTTCTTCACGCTCTTATAACAGAATGCTTAAAAATTGAGGCACCCTATTTACAGGATGAGTAAATTTTTTTTCCTTTAAAAAAGGGACTAATTGATCCAGTAAAGTAAACTCAAGCTTTTATTAATATGCACTACATTTTTCAATTGCCTATTCGTTATCGTCATAGCTATACTCATAAATATTGGTATAAAGCCAAGCAACACCATTTTACGAACAAGATTGGAGATTCACTTTCAGAACAAGGCTCTCTTGCTCCACAAACTATTTAGTCACATCTATTTTGGAAAGTAGGTGTGCTGGAATTTAGAATACTTATGAAATTCTATATCTTATTCTTATGATTGTTGCCAACTCACAGCTATGCGGTTTAACCAGTCACATTCCCGTGATAGTGGTAGAACAACCTCTAAAACATAAGTAAATAAATATGTCTACACAGTAACAGTAAGTACAAAAAAACTGCCCATTAACCTAGTTGGGTGCGCGTTTCCCTTCTAATCATCTATCGGGTTCGATTCCCGGCGGAAACACAAGTTTTCACCCCAAGGAAAATGTGCGTTTTCTGATTTTGGTGGCAATTATCTGTGTGATGTGAATTTTCCCGGCACCATACACACAAATCATCGTACTTAGTGTTGGGCTGTGAGTGTCACTGTAAATCGGTATACGTAAATCCACCACGTTGATGTTTTTTTTTCGTATTTACGACCAGTACTTGATTCGGTGATCAGGAGCGATCCACTATTTTACGACTAACAGTATCTCAATATAGGTTATTTCAAACCGGAATCATTAATGGCTTTGTTTAAAGATTTGAAATACGAAATTGAATTTACTAATTCAGATACAACATTTGGAACGTTATATGCTATTCTCGCATTAATCACTTTTGTAGAGGCCTAGAGGAAATGTTAACTGAGAGATACCTTTGAAGGACAGGGTTAGTCTTATAGCAACAACAAAAATTAACAAATACCATAAGATGGGTATCAAATGAATGAGCCTCAAAATACTAATTCAAAAATATATAAAACGTGTGGTAGTAATGTATAACGTTGAACTTTTTTACTAACGGAAGCCATTTTGTTAATTTTTTCTGTAAGGCAAGTAATAAGCACAATTTTTACACCTCCGTTTAAATTTGTGTATCATCTTAATGCTAAACGTAGTTCAAGAATTTATTACTTCTATCTCTTATATAAATACAAACGTGACTACGATGACGCAACAATGAAAAATTTAAAAATAAATGTCGAGTATCAACATCGATCATAAAGATTAGTGTAGACTGAAGTCTGATATAAATTGATGATAAACGGCCAGCGACAAAAATACAATGAAGGAGTCTTCTTTTATTTCAAGTCAAGCTTTTAATAATTGGCTAAGTAACCTTTGTTTTAGGGTCAGTTTAAACGTCATTATACTAACAGGTATATTTTGTATTGTTTACGTCATTTAATATTCCCCCTATATCCAAAGACGTATATAATATTATTGAACTATTTATCATTGGTTGCGTAGATTTCACCTTAACCTTTCAGAGATTTACGCTAGAAGATGGATTATTAAACGCAAGAACATGGATTATTAAACGCTAAAACGCTTTCACACGCACAACCTCACACTTAGTTCGATGAATTGTTTCGTGGGTGCCGAAAACATTCGCATCAAACACCTAGAACCGAAAGCAAAAACTTCATTTTAGAAGAACATTTGTGTGATCCCACCGGGAATCGACCCGATTCTATTGCTTATAAGGCGACCGCGCACGCGACTACGCCAGCGGGCAGTTCATTATGGTCTTTTTGTGTTTATTTATTTATTTATTTAACTCTTTATTGCCCAAAAAGGTACAACGGGTGGACTTAACGCTAAAAGCATTCTCTACCAGTCAACCACTCATGGTTGAAAAGCTTGTGTTGTGCTATGTTATTGATGTATATTGTATAACATATGTATAATGTATAAGATACTACTGCCGAACGCGGCTTTGCCCGCGTATATCAAGTTAAAAAGTAGCCTATGTGTTAATCCTAGGTATCAGCTATGTACTTGCAAAATGTCATCCTAATCCGTTCAACCGTTACAGGTTGAAGAGAAATCAAACATCCTTACACACAACTTTTGGATTTATAATATTAGTGTCATGACAGAGGCTTCCATAACACTTAATTAAGCAATTATTGAACACTCATAATAAATATTATTTGTGTCCTTAGATATACATATTTTATGATCACTGCCGATCGGTTGATGATTCTTTGAACTCTGACTTTAACACGTTGAAACCCCTCTTTCCAACTATTTTAATCCAATACGATAAAGTAACTACTACTTACTTTGGGTACTTTGCCTACTGGTAGCGGTCTATTAGATTAAGTTTTGTACATATTTATACGATAAAGTAATACCACAGTCATGTAGGTAACGACTTTGTTTATGCTTGATGATCTCTAAGTCATAAGGATGCAATTACCAACTTGTATTTACATATCACATGACCTCAACGTGCGCAAAACAATCAACTCTGTTGGAATTGTTGATAGGCTTGATACCGTGTCGCGATAAGGATAGTTTAGATTTCAGGTCGAGTGTTCAGGAACGTGGCAGGATGTTTATTACCACTGAGTTGTGGTTTACGCAGTACAGTCAATGAGTACCACTGCGTTAAATTCAAAATGAAGTTGTAGGGTTAGATTTTCGTCAGTTTCGAAATTCAAGTGGCACAAAAAGGCCATAACAATAACTTTTTTCAATCATTTATGTTACTTTTGACACAAGCACGCCTATAAAATTTCATAATTATTGACAGTCTGTTACAATTATAGACGCTGTTTTTTCTGTACAATAGCTAAGCGTCGTGTTCTTTAGCCGCGATATTTATCGGTGTAGATAAACAATATGGTTGAAATAAGTATATGTACCTATTAGGATCAACTACCTATCTCTGTTGCGAACGGTTTCAATTCGAAAACGGCAAAACTACTAAGAAATAAGGTACACTTTTGCTTAATTCAAATACATACTGCTCCCAATAAAGTTAGGTCATAAGGAGTCTGGGCACCTTGAACTTTTGATTTTATGTACTGAGGATATATTATGTCATATTTCTGTAAATCCAAAACCGCGAACTGCAGAAATTGTGATGAAGACCAAAACCACAGAGGAAATAACCGTATATTTATATACGCCTTCGTCAACCGATTGCCGCACATGTGATTGTTATTTACGTAAAATATTGTACACTCATAAACACCATATGCAAATATTTTTTACATTTCTGCAACTGCAGGGTACATTCAGCGGGGTATTAATTTCAAATAAAAGAACTCAAGTGTTGGCGCCACGAAGTTAGCGTTATTATATCTTTAGTTACCTAACTTCGTAGATAATCTTTATATATATTTTTTTTGTGTACGTGTGTATGTGACTGAACTTCTCCTAAGCGACTGGACCGATTTAGATGAAATTTTCTGTGTGTTGTCAAGCGGATTCAAGAATGACTTAGATTCGCAATTCAATACTACTAGTTCCTACATAAATATACGTTTTCTATGATGTAGTTCGACTTGGCATAGCTTATGCTATAAAAAAAAATATATCAAATTGCGTCGTGCGTGTCATGCGATACATATGTATTTTTGTATTATAGAAAATTTGTGCTTCTGGTTCTGGTTGTGATTGTGTGTGATGTGAATGGTTCCGGCACCCACGACACAAGTCATCGAACTAAGTGTGGGGCTGTGAGTGTGAAAGCGTATATGTTTATGTATAACCGCTAGTTCGCTAACTTACCCAAGAATCATATGATTACATCATAAGCGACTAGTCTTTGGTTTAGAATATTTTAACAATACAAAATTACGTATGTGCTGCGATGACTAATCACACATTGCTAGAAGTATTCGGCTCGCCTGAGCATGAAGTGTGCGCAATTGTATTTATACATTTATTGTTCAACATATTTGTATATTAAATTACATTTTAAAAGCATATTCCTTGAAGTACTATTGAATCACTTATAAACTCATAGAAATATAACATTCGAGTAAATACCTAAATGCATTACAAATAATAAGTTATTTAGTAAAATACTTCCTTTCCTTACATCTTGTTACTCTACAAAAGTTACACTTGTTTTAGTATATATTAAATTTCATCTTTATTGATCTTTTTTTAATGCTTTCACACTCACAGCCCACACCCACCAAAAGTTCAATGACTGTGTCGTGAAAGCCGGAAATATTCACATCACACACAGAGTCACACCCAGGACCAGAAACACAAATTTTCCTTGGGGAGTAGACGTGTTCCCAACGGGAATCGAACCCGATACCCTTTGCTTAGAAGGCAGATGCGTAACTACGTTTTTTTATCGTTTACTATAAGTTTTCATTTGTTTAGCATGCCAAAAGGCCGGATACGACGATTTTAATATCTTTGTCATCTATTATACACCTGTATTCGCAATCAATAAATTTGAATTTAAATACTTTTATTCAGCAATACATTTTCCACAAGTAATGTACGTAATAT
The DNA here is from genome assembly GCA_948107665.1 of Lomographa bimaculata. NCBI lineage: Eukaryota > Metazoa > Arthropoda > Insecta > Lepidoptera > Geometridae > Lomographa > Lomographa bimaculata. Next base: position 12,581,340 of record OX403595.1, read on the forward strand.
ATTACGTACGTTACAGTTCATGTGCTACCAATAAAAATGCACTGTGGATTATACTCTTACTTGACGTCAAACTAAAGCAAATATAATTAAGGATTTTGGTATAAAAAATATTTCTAATCGATTAACTGATTCTAGACCAATGCTACTTGTTCTATACTTGTTCTATATATCACGCTAAGAGCTTAATTATATTTTAATTATTATTTGTAATATACCTTATTTTAATATTCATATGATTCTTCAGTTATAACCAGAGAACTTACCTTGATATTAAATAATTTATGAGGGTAACGACCCTCAATCTAAATTCAAACTGCTCGTTGGCTTAGTTAGGTGAGCGTTCGCCTTCTTATCCCGCCGGGAATCGAACCCGATGGGGTAAAGGGTTCGATTCCCGGCTGAAACACAAGTTTTCTCCCCAAGGAAAATTTGTGTTTCTGGTTCTGGTCGTGATTGTGTGTGTGATTTGAATGTATCCGGCACCCACGACATAAGTCATCGAACTTAGTGTGGGGCTGTCAGTCAGTGTGAAATCTTTGTAACTACTATGTAAATGCGGTGCTTGTTAGTCAATAACGTTTGGATGTATGTTACTAATTCACGCCAAAACTACTAAACCAATTTCGCTGAAAATTGGAACGTAAGTAGAGTAGTTCAGGAATAAAATAATGATTTCATAAACATCTACCGAGTTGTAAATCGAGGGATAACAGTCTTTCTTTGCCGGATGTCTTCGAGGGAGCCTGAATAATACTGACACTGATTCCAAACTAAAAGCGAGAAAGCATAGACTTGTGTACCCAATCGGTAAAAATCTAACCACTTATACATATTTTATTAGGCTCTAATTTGTTGTACAACTATCGAATAAGTGCCAAAACTGCTCCGATAAATATACAATAAGTGTGCTCTATATTGGAATGTGAAGAATCGTGTAAGCAAGATGGAACTCGTCTTCAATACAAGTAAAAATAAATCTGAAAAGAAAAAAAGCTTTTAAATGTATTAACATATAAAATCTTTTGTTTTCCTCAAAAATTGTTATTGGCACTGGCTTCATTATAAAACACAACAACGATTTTTAGTTAGATTTTCTGTATAAGTATGTTTGCTATTTATTTTCCACCGCGCGGCGTGAAGGCGTTTAATCTCATTTTGTCGGTTTTATCTACGTAATGCATGTAAAATATATGTAATATATTTAGTAACGAAGTTTTTAGTACACTCTTCATCAAATCAGTCTTGTTAGTACTATAGCTGGTGTGTAAGTAATCGTTATTATTTCTAACAAGAGCTGAAAGCTGTTCAAAACAAATAAGCTATAGTGTTAGGCAAGCCATACTAGTTTGTGATGTACAACCTACGGAAGCATTAATTGATAATGACACATAGCTATAGCCAGCTCTATAAAAAGTCGTCTCAATTATACCTTGATTCTCCCCGACTCTACCTCGACTCTATACCCCGAAAATACCCTACTCTACTGTTTACCTACCTAACTGTATTCCAAAGCAAAATATAATGGTACAAGTGTACACCAAATTATCGCTTTACTTATATATCTTATCTTTATAATAATATGTAACACCTTTACTTAAAAGGTCTCTTTTGATTATTTAAAAACTAAAATAATTGGTTTTCCATAATAACAGTATCGTCTATTTTTGATGTATCGATACGAAAAGTTCTTTTTTTTTTTAAACCAAGACGGACATCTATTGGCCAGGTGGTCAAATGCTGTAATAGATGTAATTGAAAAAGTGTTGAAACTATAAGATTTGTCATCCGTGTAGAAAATATTATGCACTTAAGGAGTAAATTTAAAAGGGAAAACATATCACTCCAGAAAAATAATATTTTAGTTCTGCCTAGCATGGCTAATGCTATAAAAACAACATCATTAGGTAATTTCAGAGCATTTGCAGTGAAAACATTCTATCAAACGTTCATTTGAATTACGACTAACATTCGATGAATGAAAGATCCATATCTTTTATGCTATAAAGTATTGTGAATCATAAATTATTTGTTTACGAACAGTCGGTACCATAAAGATTTTTAAACTATGCCACGATTCTTCGTTTCCACATCACGATGGGTGATATAAATTATAGTTAAGGTTATATAAGTAACAATTTAAAAGTATTGAGCTTCCATCATCATGGAAGACAACATTTTAAGATTTTAGCTATTGTACAGTTAAAAAACAGTTTTAACGATGTCTTTGTTAACGATCATTCTCCTCCTCCTCATGTTGAGTTATATATATATTTTATTAAACGTTTAGACTACTTTATATCACCTGAATGGATGGTATTATAGATAGATAGATAGATAATCCACTTTATAAGATGAGATAAAACAAAGGTAACAAACAAGCTTATACGTAAAGTATCACAACAGGAGGCCTTATCAAGTTATCACTAATAGCGATCTCTACCAGGCATGTTTATTAAAATAACATCATCGTAATATTTGACTGTGTAGTAGTCATGCTCATGACTAATTCGCTATTAGGATAAATGCGGAAGCCAACTATTTTAATCATAACGCTGTGCTTTCAGATAGCGTCATGATGAAAGGTCATGGTGTAGCATTCGTGTGATTTTACATAAAAACACTACTCAACCACAAATACTCACTCTATAGAGATGTAATTAAAATTATTATAAATTACTTTGACCTACAGACGTAAATTTTCCAATAGATTGTTCACTTCAACTATTTGTAAGATACAGTAGTATAATTTTTATTATTAATAACAAAGACTTGATATAACTGTAATGACAATCAATATACATATTTTTTCACTAACTGTACTAACTAATACGCATCATAAAATAGACGTGTGACAGAACCAGAACAGAAATCTCTGTTGTGTGAAAATAACAAAGGAATTGCCATCACTCGAAAAAACGGTGAAAAATACAAAAACTGTGAAACTTGTTTACCAACCATAAAGTTAAGAGACATGTGATGGGAGCGTGTCAGCCAATATTTTATCTAGCTCAGTTGTCGAGTATTTGTATGTAGGTATACGAATCGGCCCAGTAGGCAGGTATCAACTGCCTATCGTAAGAGGCGACTAAAAGAGTCTTACCACCATTTAAACATGCCCGAGGAGTACAGCAGTGGGGTGTGGTCCCTACTGTTGTGGCGCCGCGGGGATATCAAAGAAGGCCCAAACCTTGAACAGCATTCTCGCGATTGTGATGGAACGGAAGCACAATGTCAGTGTCTCCGGGAAGAGTTATACAGCAGGTGGATGAAAGGGCACCAAGTAGCGTTCAGTGAGATCTTGGATTCTTTTTAAAAGACTCTAAAAAAACCAAAAAGACTCATTGGCGATAATAAACTAGTTGAGTCCAGATTGCAGAACCTCGGTAACAGAAGTATGGTCGCACGTCTATCGGTATTCTATCGTTTGCATTTTGGAGAGTTAATTCCACCATGCCCATTTTACCATCTAACAACCAAACAAACTGTCAAACATCATCCATTTATGGTTGACATACCTCCAGTTCGCTCGAATCGTTTTGCTTCTACGTTTATCATCCGTCCAGCCAAGGAGTGGAATTCATTGACTGTGTCATTGTTCCCCGAGGGGTATAATCTGGGAGTCTTCAAAAACCTTTTAATATTCACTGAGGCTGGCCACCGAGTTGGGAGTATTTAAGAGAGAGCTGGGGTTTTTATGTGAGTGAAAATTTTACATAACTTGGTTGCTTTCCAAAACTAGCCGGAACTAGATTCCACCCGTCAAAAAAAGGTACACAAATTATTAAAACTATTAAAAACGGCTTTTACATAAGTAGTTCGGAATTGTCGATTCGAGCATGTAAGATGCTCTTCTTCGGAGTTATTTATGTCTGTATATTAATATAAAAGTTTTCTAATAGTAAAACTCTGATAGGCTAATGTTTGGCCACTATATCACCTGACTATAAGTGCCGATGCGGTCGAGTCGAGGTAAGTAAACACGTTCGATCTAAAATGATTGGCTCTCAAAGATAGCTACCGGAAAATATTTTTTTATTAATCCTGGCGACGGATTTTCGACTTGAAGGTGGTACTATGCAACTATATTTTGGTCCACGGTATCAAGCCAGGGCATCATAAGAATGTTTAACTTCACCGGAACCTCAAGCACGGATTATTTAATACTTTACCATACCTCAGGGCTCAAACCCGTCGTGGGATTGTAAGCCGCTACCACCTGATTAGAAGGCGGGCTTACTATGACAGCTATCTTGGCTTCAAAGAAACGATTGTTTTGTATATTATTTATAATACTGCTCTCTTTTCCTTGAATAAGGTTATTTCCGTAAGTCTTTGAAACGCTTTCTGCGAAGATAAACGGAGCATTGGCCGGGTGGTCGACTGACATACCGAGATAATATGGTGTTAGTGCACTCCAGTACATTTATGTTCCGTCATTGTAGGTAGAGGTGGATGGGGACAATGGACTTTTTGCATTTCCAGATTTAGGAAAAAAAAAAATTTTAATTTGGCAAGCATATGACCATTATCTCACCTGATATTATCTATATACTTGCTTCGAAGATACTTATTCAGTTTAGACTTAGATTCTCCCATTCAGGGAACAAAGACGTGGGCTATGAGTTACGCTCCTTCGCGTTACGGATGGTGAAGTTTGTCAATTATTATAAAATAGTTTAACCAGTTTCATCAGCTCTTATATTAGAATCCAAAGTATTAAAACGTCTAGGTCGTACCATTCTGATAGTAAGTATTTGTGCTATGTAAATGTTATACTGATTTAGTATGTTAGTCATAATTATTACCGTACGCATGAAAAACAATACAAAAATCTAATAATATTTATCAGTTAGGTATAGATTGTTTATTCAAAAAATGAATGACCTCCCACTACATTTTTCATACATTTGACACGATGTTTGACAATATATGTAGATAAGCGTACATTCAACACGATCTTTAAATTTTTTTCCCAAATTCTATATACCGGTCTTTTTCTTTTTTAAACTTTTGTATCAGAATTCTCCCAGTATACAAAAGGAACCGGTGACCATTGAGAAACTGATACATTGTATTATATCCATTTGCAATGTTAATAACTTATTAACATTGCAAATGGGCACTTATTAATAAGGCATACTTATTAATAAAAATGTGTGCCTGCGTTACTTAGTTATGCTTTATCAAATATTTGCTTTGTTGAAAGGGTACTTGTACTCAATACTTATCTGAAGTTATCTGTTTATCTATTCCGCAGTAATTAGGACGATTGACACCTACTAAAGTGATATACCAGCTACAGCCGTTTCAATAAATATAAAAGGTAAAATTCATTACATGCCAAATTTTTCTTTATTTATTTAACGTTTCTAATGGGATATTTGTATAAAAAGTAAATATAAATGAAATTTGGAAGCCAATTTATGTAAAAATACATTTATGAAATTTTACAGTTTCCTGAATAAAAAGATTATTTATTATCATGAATAAGTTTTTCACCGACTTCAAAAAAAGAGATACTATGTTTGACTGTATGTATTTTATTTTATGTATATTTTTCGATTTCTCCCCCATTTGTAGACCGATTCTCAAAATTATTTTTTTGTGTTGTAGATAATACTTCAGAAGTGGTCCCAAATAAATTTTATTGAAATCGATCAAGCCAAAACCAAAATGTAAGCGGTGAAGTCGGATTTTTAAACTTTGCTTACGTTTAAATTATTGTATATGTATTGTATGTATATAACATTAATATTTCATAAACTAAATTGTTGATACACCTTAAATGTACACCCCCTTTTCACCGTTATATTCAAAATCCGTTCCATCCAAAAGTTGTAGTAGAGATCGCTGTTACCAATTAGACACTTTAATTCAGTTACATTTATTTTTATATAAAGTGTAACAAGAAGTTATCAATTTACGATTCAATAATTTCTAATGTACGTACGACAACTATACATATTAGGTATAATATAACAACTCTAATTATCACATGAAACTTTGCTGAAATAACATTTTAGTTGCTAGGCACATTTCCTAGTCTAGTTGAAATATGAAACTCTACTAAACTTTTATGGAGTATCATGCCAGTCGATATGTTGCCATCGGGTTGCTTATGCGTAACTTGAGAAATCCGCAAGTAGCTTGATTATAATATTTAATTACTTGTTGCTAACAGCAAATAGTGTTTAGTCTTTAAATATGGATAATCGGTAATATTTCATTACTTATTGACAAGGATGCACGGAGGCAAACTGCACAAGCGCTTCATGGCGTCGGAAAAATATTTAAGTTAAGATTTAACTCATGCATTAGATAAGTAAACAAAGCACTAATATTTTAATAATAACTAGCTGAGTTAGGTGGTATCGCCCGCGATTCATTAGGTATAAAAAGTTTATATACAATAATTAGTAAAGAAACCTCCATTATTTATTTTAATTTAAAAACCATATCTACTTGCGATAACGCTCGTAGAAACGCTAGAAATATATAAAAATTCCATGTATCATCTTACGCAAAGTTTAATAGAACCACTAAATGTTATTCAGTTGCTGGAATTCTGAAAGCATTCAGGTAAATTTTGCCATCCGACGTATGAGATGTAATGTATCTTCTATATCTATACCAATAAATAAAAAATAAGTGTCTGTTTGTAATGTAAAAAACAGGTTTTACTAAATGCATATTAAAGTGTATACGGTATATATACTATAAAAATATTATAAAAACAATTTTTTTGTCTCTATGTCTGTCTGTTTATTCCGGCTAGTCTCCAAATGGTTATATACTCGAATAGTCATATAGTTGAGGTTTTTTTTTATTTTGTACTTTTTTTTAGAAAAAGAAATAGGGAGCCACGCAAAACAACGATGTTCTAACTATACATTTACGCGAGAGAAGCCGCGGGGATCTGCTAGTTTATTATATACAAGTGTATGTACGTTGCCTATAATAAAAACCATTACTAATTTTTGACACTAATCTATTTGAAGGCAAAAGCAATTTATTTGGTTGTGTTTATTATTCTTGTCTATTCTCTCAAACATCTTTGTTATCATGCATGTATAATGATTTTTCTGCGGTAACATACCGTAAAACCGCATTGTTATTATATACAATTGGATAATCACGTGATTTGTTTTTTTCAATAGTTTGTGTAACAATAATAATGTAAAAATTCTAGTCTTAGTACCCATCCGTTCTCGACTAGAAGCTTCCATTATTATAATTATGTACCTATAACAAGTATTCTGTATCATAAATCCTGATTGAGATCATACATATTAAGAAACGTCTTTTACACCAAACATTTCTCTTTTATATAACATACCAACAATTAAATTGTATAATTAATAACATAACAAAGCTACTTACCTAATACAAAAAGTAATTGGTCGGCAGTGTGCCCAAAATGCTGCGTTACCTCGTTGTACAGCTAGACTTAATTGCTGAGCAAAACATAACATAATACTTATACCTATTATTAATGCCAAAGTTTGAATTATAAGTCTGTGAATATATTTGTTTTCTCTTCACACTGTAACAGCTGAATTAATTGGCTATAGGTAATTAAACGCAAGCAAAGCTTAAAAAACCAACTTCACCGCTTAATTTTGGTTTTGGCTTGAACGATTTCGATTAAATTTATATACCACCTCTGAAGTATAATCTACCAAACAAGAAAAATCATCAAAATCGATTCATAATTGGCGGAGATATCGCGTATAAAAAAAACATACAGTCGATTTGAAGATCTACTTTTATGAAGTCGATTGAAAATTTAGAATGTACTTAGTTTATTCCCAAAATTTACACAAAGGCAATTTAACAACACTAACAAAGAAAATTTAACCTCAGCTAATTACTGGTATGCGCTCCGAGCGCAACAAGCAAATAAGTTCCCTTGTATACTGATTTTATTTCTATTGTTACGTGCTTGTAACTACTACGGAATTTTCCATTATTATTTTAGCTGATAGGAGTTGTTTTTCATATCAATTATTGAGAAGTGAGGTCATTTGCTATAACTTTGTGCGTGTGTGCAATAGGAAATATGCACGAGTTTTTAATATAGGTCAAGTATTATTATTTCAAATGTTTATAGCTGTAGAATCGCATGTATAAATTATTTTCTTATTTAAATGCTTTTTAATAAGGAATTTGAATTAACATAAGATAAAGATGCATGAGGAATTCAAAATAGCAAAACGTCAGTTTCCAGATTTATGATGAAAAAATATTTATTTAGATAGAAATGTTATGTTTTGATGAAAGATTTTGTACCGGCAATGTATTAACGTAAATAATTAAATAAAATATATGCGTTAATGTATAAATACATGCATGGTCTAAAGCCATGCAATTGACATATAAAATAGTTAACTTATATCAAGTCATTTGATCACAACTCACTTTCTAACATTTGCATGGAAAGCGAATTCACTTCATTTTTCTTCAGAGAATGAACTTATTGACTGCCAAAGGTAAATATTATTATGATATTTTTAAGTTCCTATATATACATATATATAGGATATAGTTCCTAACAAGTTAATTCAGAATAGCTGCTGGCATTTCAAAAGTAGAAAATGCACTACGACTGGAAAATTGTTGCAATAAAAAGGGTTGACGTATATTTTTGGTATGAACCTAATTAATTTAATGACACTGAATGAGTCGCTCCGGTCCAGTGATGGCGATAATGTCATCGGCGATGAAACAATGGACCATGATGATAACAGAGATGACCTTGCCGATCTACTGTTTAGATGGTTACATTTTATGTACATTTGGCTACAAATAGTTGAATTGAATTGAATATACTATAAATGTGAAATTTTGTGGGTGTATGTGAATGATTGCCACGTATCTCCGCAACGAATTAACCGAATTTGATGAATTTTTTAATGAAGATTGTTTAGGATCCGGGATAACACACATGCTTTTTTTTACTCTATTAACGCGGGCGAAGGCACGGTTAGTTGTTAAATATGAAGCCTTACAACTATAAAGTATTGTCTAAAATGTGTGCTGGGTCAAAATTGTATTGTTTGTGTTTGACGACTCAGTTGGCGCAAAGTTGGGAAAGTCTGCTCTCTGCGTGACATGATAATGTTTCCGGCACCTACCATACAAGTTATTGAACTAAATGTGGAGCTTTGAGTGAGAATGCGTAAAAAAAATTTTATTTTCATAAAAAAAGACGTTATTCATGAACATATTATTTGCTATTAACACAAAGTAGACTAATATTACCAGCAGCGAAGAAGTACTAAATCATTGAAATTCAAGTCTCCTGGCGTTCTAAAATATCCTGGGTTTCAGGGTTCCAAGGGCCTTATAACATCACTTCATTGTCCGTCTGTCAGTCTAAAATGAGTTAAGAGGAAATTAATTTCTAAAAGTCAATTATTAGGAATTTTCAAGTCGCAAGTGAATAGGCAATCTTTAGTGAGCGTGCACCATATTTACCTGTCAACAGTTTGCCTATCTTGGTTAAAACTCATTCTTGATATTCAGTAGTAGCTTTAGAACAGTAGGCGAAATTTCCCTTTCTGTTTTTGAGGTGATACATGTAAGTATAGAAATGGTCGAAGATGAAGTTAAATCACACTGATCAACCCGACTACGTATCAGTAAAAGCTCCCCTATGCGCGTACATTAATGGCGATTAGTCAGTAGTACTGCTTCAACCTTATTGATCGGTACATATTTTCCAACATAAGCAGGTAAATTGCAAACAACGGCTGCCAACAGTTAGATTTTTCTGAACGCCACTTGCCACTCACGTCATGCATTCTGAAATGACCTTTGCAGCATTGCATTTAGAGACGTCAGGTGAAACGCAGTTTTCCTCTTTGTAACGTTATTCACCTTCGGTTTCGCTCTTTGAAATTCATACGTCACAATACCCGGATCTTTCGTCCAAATGCTAAAGTCAACATTGTTAAAAATTAATGACTGTAGAAATATTGTCTCTGTATAAGTCTATAATTTCTACATTCGTAGTAAAAAAACAAAATACAAAATTAACCCTATTTACGTCTGTGGGGGTCTATTCCGGGCATCAATTATTTTTACATCGACGCAACGTCGAAATCGAACGATTTTCTTTTCTAATGAACCATCGAATCGACTGAACTTTCGACCAATCGACTGTCGTATCGACGTCGTCGCATTCATTCGAACAATCGTAGTTCGACGACCAGAATAGAGCTATACTACTATATATGTATAGTTCATATGAGAAATAAAATATATACAGATTATTCTTTGTTTTGTACCCAGAATGGAATTATTCTTAACTAAATGTAAGTATTTATTAGATTTTATCGTTGTATTTCAGTTATTTATTAGAAATATAATAAAAACTATTACGTCAACAACGCGAGATTTTATGCAGCATATAAATAAAGACGACATATAAAGCTTAGCGCCGCAGTTAAACTTCAATTACTTTATTTATTCTACGTTCTTCGAATAACTTCTACAATTCCAATTAAAATATAAAAAATGTTAATTAGTGTATTACTCACATACCGATGGCTTGATTATATACGATCACCCCGATTGAACTGCGTAATGATTTGAAAAAATTACTTAGCTCATTGTGTGCAAATAAGACTTCTTTATGGTGCCTAGTACCCGGTACGGATTCTCCAATTTTTATAAAGTTCCTCCTTTAATGTTTCTAATCATTCTTATTTAAAGTATTCTTTTCGCAAATTATAGACACACCGAAATTGTTATGCATATCAGAAAATTCACTATCATAATGATGATGTATGTGTTCGAATAATGTGAATTAGAAAGAGGACAGCTGCTAACACCATTTGATGCTTATCTTAAGATTCTCTAGACCTGAAACTAAAACTCTAGTCTATAAAAAAAGGTGGGGAACCAAGACTCTACAACTGATACATGCCCGTGAACAATACCAGTTGTAGAGTCGTCGTTTACCCACTTTGCCAATTAGTTTAACCACATTATTATTTAGATTTGGTGAGGTACTAGAGAAGAAATTTCTTTAGGAAATAGAGAATTTAATAATTCTCGCTATGAAGGTTTAGGGAGTATACCTTTAGCTTGCCAGGCAAGCATTGAAAAATGGCCTACAATTCAAAGACCCGACTCTGAGGTACAATCAAATCCGCTTAATAACATGATTGCTGTACAAACAGACTCTGGTTTAATTACCACACACCCAGCACTGTGTTTATGGCTTATGAATCACTGCTCGTGTATACAGGCTGTCTTAAGAAAATAGTGCAAATAAAATTATTATATTGAGGATCAAATGACCGCTAAAAAGTTAAATTTTCAGATTTTGTTGGTATAAATCGGAGCAATATTTTTGTAATTATCTCTGATTTTATTATTATTTTAGCTGTACGATTTCACAATCTATTGCGTTAAGAAAAATACATCGGGAAGCATATATTCAGATTTATTTCGGTGCTATTGTTGTTTTGATGTCAATCACAATGTTGCAACTTACTACACTCGAAATCAAAATAAAAAATATTTTATCGTACAAACTGTGTTAGAAATACAAAATAGTCATAGAGTAGCAACAATTTGACCATTGCGGGCATACAATAGTTATTATTATTCTTATACGCTAAACATAGGAATCAAAATCCGTTGAAATACAATTTTACAGACTATAAGAATGACACATTATTTATACATAATTTTGCAATTACAAAATATAGGAATACAGAGAGTTTCGCATCAAGTACCTATATAATACTCTACGTGATGCTTACTACCTTACAGATTAATATCAATCAAGTTAGCTAATTAACACGGCTTATTTGTAATTTCAGAGCAATCTGTATAAAATAGTATTACGTACGTATATAAAACAAAGACATGTGTTAATTAAAGGTAAAGGTGTATGATCCGGCACTTTTAATAGGTGACGTTGTTTTATACTGTTTTTAATTATTGTGCCAAGAAAGGTTTAATTACGTTTTGTTGTGCAAGTTGCAATGTCATTTGATTGTTGAGGTTGTATAGTAATCTTGATATGGGATGTATAATATGGTAATCAAGATACGGACAGAGAGTACATTTATATCGTTAGAAAATAAATATTTTAGGTAGAATATATACACTTATATCACTACTACGGTAACTCGACTTAGTAGTGTGGTCACTAACTGATACATTGTAAATACCTAATCCTTACTATCTTTACTATAATATTATAAATGCGAAAGTAACTCTGTCTGTCTGTCTGTTACGCTTTCACGCTAAAACTACTGAATCGATTTAAACGAAATTTGGTACACAGATAGTCTAGAGCCTGAGAAAGGACATAGGCTACTTTTTAACCCCGAATTCTGGCTGGTCCGGGACTTACGCGGGCAAAGCCGCGGGGCGCAGCTAGTACTCTATATTTTGTTATTTTCTGACTGACTTATAAATAATAACTTTTTTTGTGTTTGGCTTACATACTTGTTTGTGACATTAAATATGGAAGCAAATGTCAGATTACGATATTTACAAACATTAGATATAGTAAATTTAATGATTCTATATTAACTTACAATGTGTAGAGTTAGGTAATCAACGCTAATGTTTTAGTAATACAATTTTCATACACATACAATCTTTATTAATGAATTATTATAAATTATAAAAATAGAATTTGGTGAAAATATTATAATAATTTCACCAAATTCTCAAATAATGCCTTAATCGCTAACTACTTATTTGAGACCTTGCAAAAAAAGTCTTCATCCGCGGCATCAAATTATATATTTGAATGGCTATAATAGGTTTGTTTGTTTGTTTCTCCTGAACAACACAATAGATACCTAAAAAAAGGTAATCCTTTTATCCCGTTGTAGCAAAACATTTATTGAAAATTAGGATCAAAACAAGTGTTTTGACGGAATGAATCATAGCTCGTTGTCTCAATAATGTTTAATTGTTTTTATTGTTATTTATTTGCCAATTTAGCAATTGTACGAAATTCTATCACGAGTGTCCACGTGCTGAGTTTTATTTTAAAACTAGGACTAGGTTTGCTTGTACTGAGTTGTACAACAAGCATATTTTTTAATAAAAACTAATCTCTCAAGGGGTCAATATGTGTTAGCTACGTCTAAATGGGAGTACAGAAGCCATATACTTAGTAAAGTCTGATGCTAACATACATAAACATAAACGCTTTCACACTCACAGCCCCACAATAAGTTCGATGACTTGTGTCGTGGTTGCCGAAAACATTCAAATCACCACACAATCATCATCTTAGTGAGAAGACTCAAAAGAACTAAACCTTTTGAGCTAGTGTAGTGATGTGACAGTGTAATATAGTGTAATATAGTGAGAGCTATTAACAAAGAACACAAGAACAAAGTGTCTTCCCGGTAATAGAGACAGTAAGAAAAGTGTTATTGGACACATTCTTAATATATTACTCTACTTAGCAGTTTAGGTCAAAATTTAATTACCTATTAGACTTTAGACTAGATCGTAATTCCAATGGTGTACCAAACGTAACTAGTACATCATAATTAAAAAAAAAAAAAACACCCAATCACATTTTTATTTAAAGGATCAATTATTAAGAAAGTTAACACACTTTCATAGTTAGATTAGTCATAAAACAAAGCTATGTGTGAAAATAGGGCGTATACTCGTACATCCGCGTTAACAACGGCATAGATCACTTCTCAGTTCCCGAACATATTGCGGTGCTCAGGCTAATAATAGTATTTGTGTAATAGAAAATTACACAGTTCTGTCATCGTGAAATACGAGGACGTAACAATACTGTGATTATCGCACAATGATTTTATGATCAACTCACGATTGTAACCAGTTAACGATTGTGATTATTATTTTTTCTTGTATACCGACATCAAAATAAAAAGGGTGTTCTCAATTCTTCGGTATCTTTTTATTTACCTTAGAACATGGTTATTTGTTAACCGATTTGGCATATTATTGTTTGGTTTGAGATGGAAAAATATCGTTTGGTATACGTTCTATCGTTGGTATCTTCTATCGTTGGTCCCATTATAATTTGAAGTGCTGATCAAATCAAAATGCTGGCATTTATTTGGCTCTACGTATAAGGATTGCAATTCAGAAACGCAATGCCGCCAGCATGATGGGTACGCTTGAGCACTTGAGTTACCTATAAGATCGATGTCTTTAGGTCTTTGCTGTACCTATATAGTTTTAATTTAGTTTTAGGAAATATAGGCGTTTGGTTCGTAGTTTGATTTTGCTGCATGTAATCTTCCTGGAAGAGTTACGTTCAGCCGGGAATCGAACCCGATACTCCTGCTTAGAAGGCGAACGCCACCCATCTAAGCCAACGAGCACTTCAGTTTATTATTTAACACACTTATATAATAAATCCGAAAGTTTGTGTGTTAGTGTGCAGTAGGTATATTTGTTTTCATGCTGTAACGGCTGAACGGATTAGGAGCAAACTCGGAATGTGCATATGTACATAGCTTATACCTAGGATTAATACATAGGCTACTTTTTAACTTGATAAACACGGGCGAAGCCGCGGGGCACGGCTAGTACGTAATTTATAGCCACGAAGGAGTTCTTAATGTGTATGGCGAAACAAACTTCATTCACGAGTTTCACGACACATCTCGTTTTTTTTTAAATATCGAATCCAAATAAAATTATTAGCTTGCTGAGCATGTAGATAGATTCAGTGAAGAAAAATAAAAAGTTACAATAAGTAAACAAGGTTAAAGCAATTAACAAGCAATTTTAGAAAACGATTACCTTTCAATAAAGTTGGACTTTGATACTACAATAACTACAATATAGCTAACGTCACTTGACGCGTGCAAAAGTCAACGTGTAAATAGCTAGTAAATAAATTTCACATTCAATATTATATCGTACAGTAGGTCTATTTTGGTCGTGAAACTATAATTGTTCGAATCGATGCGACGTCGATACGACAGTCCATCTGTTGAAAGTTCAGTCGAATCGATGGTCCATTATAAAAGAAAATCGTTTGATTTCAATTTCGATGTTAAGATAATCCGGATATCCGGAATAGGCTCGGTCCCTTAGGCTCAGTGGAACGATGATCTTAGCAACTTGGCAAGGGCTGGATGAGAATCCAAATATCGTGCTCAGTAGCGTACAATAGAAGAGACCTTTGTCTAGCTGTGGATTGTTTAGATCTTGGTCTTCTATAGGATTTGGTAGAGAAAAAAAGAGATACGGAGATACGTGGTAACAAACATGCACACACACACACACGCAAACTTTCACATTTATAATTTTAGTAGGATGTAATTTTATGTAATCCCGATTTAATTTCCTTCATTTTGATATCCGACTTGACAGGTTGGCTTATTTTTTTATAATCGTATTACTATTTCACTCCAAAAATCCGCCATTTTGTTTTATTTTTTCAAACATCTTTCTGTGGACACTTAGGTTACTAATCTATCCATCCGTTTATAAGATACGATAAGATACGTGATAAAGAAAATTACTAATATATACATAAGTTCTCATACATACGTACAAAAAAAGCGCGAAAAACATAACTCTTCTATGGCAGTCATGTAAAAAGTAGAAGGAAATATGGAGTTTTAAGATTATAGGATCTTTTTAGGATTTTCCCACTCCCACAAATGCCAAGTTACAAAACTCCACATGGGCCCCAAAGAGGTTCATGAAAGTTAATGACTCTACTGCCAGATTCGCAAAATGACAGCCATCTCGAGAAGAACCTGGCAAGAAATTTTCAACGTTTCAAATATTTACCCCATCAAGTATGTAACATATACCGGAGCAATGTATTTCGAAATATCATTAATTTAATGTATAGCGTATTGTAAACGTGAATGTCTTGCTGACCGGAACCAGACAAGCTAAATATTCTGAATGGGTACACGTTTAGAATTATTATTAGCTATGGGTGGTAAAGCGAATATCAGAATTTTATAGCACACAATGATATCGTAAAGTTGATAAGAGGAATCCGGTCATAGCCGACATTTATGACTCTTCAGTTAAACAAATAAAACTGATTTATGATGACACTAAATAGATTATCCTAAATTCAATGTTATAATTAAACGCTTTCACACTTTTACATTCACAACCCCTACACTAAGTTCGATGACTTGTGTCGTGGGTGCAGAAACACATCACACACACACAACCACAACCAGAACCAGAAACACAAATTTTCCTTGCGTAGAAAACTCGTGTTCCCGCCGGAAATCGTACCCGATGGGGTACCGTGTTCGACTTCCGGCTCGGATTAGAAGGCAAACGCTCACTTAACTAAGCCAACGGGCAGTTCAATAATTAATCAATACCTAACAAGGTATGAAAATAATTATCTTCTGAATAATTAAACGCAAGCAAAGCTTAATAAAACCGACTTCAACACTTATATTTTGGTTTTGGCTGGATTAACTTGATGAGCATGTATATATTAATTCAGTGAAGAAAAATAAAAAGTTACAATAAGTAAACAAGATTAGCCGAAAACAAGCGATTTTAGAGAACGATTACCTTTCAATAAAGTTGGACTTTGATACTACAATAACTACAATATAGCCAACGTCACGTGACGCGTGGAACAGTCAACGTGTATTAAATAGCTAGTAAATAAATTTCACATTAAATATTATATCGTACAGTAGGTCTATTCTGGTCGTTAAACTACGATTGCTCGAATTGAAGCGACGTTCATACAGCAGTCGATCTGTTGAAAGTTCAGTCGAATCGATGGTTAATAAGATAATAAAATCATTTGATTTCGATGTCGATGTAAAGATAATCGATGTGCAAAAGATTTCGTGTACAAATACGCATATTTGACATTATTATCCTGGCTATCGAAATGCTATATACTCGTACATTATTTCTATATACAAGGTTACTTTGAATTAGCGCTCCATACTCTACAGTCAGGTATCGACAATGCAACACAAAAAAAATATTTGAAAAATACTTTTTTTTTTAAATACAACCAATTATCCAACACGTAAACTCAAAAATTAAAAAACAATACAACTAAAACAGCCCTACCCCCCCTGGTGTATGGAGCGCTAATTCAAAGTAACCTTGTATATAGGTTCTAGTTGTACACTGCGGCTTCACCCGCGTAAATGAAAAAAACATTATTTATCGGATCGAATTGTAAATCAAAACTATTCTGAAACCACCTCAACACATACAAAAAAAAACATCAAAATAGGTCCGGTCCAGCCGTTGAGCAAATTGTTCACACATTTCAGCACCCGCGACTGAGACACAAGTCTTCGTACTAAGTGCGTTACTATGAGTGTGAATGCATTTTACATGACAATAGATACAAAGATGAACATAAAGAGGTACTTACATCTTTACAACCAAGTCATAGTTTATTTATATAGCACTTACCTGCGGTTTTTGTGAATGTAACAAACTCAGTCCGTGGATGTATGAGTCATCGTGTATGGTGAGGTTGTTACGAGCAAAGGGTATTTTAATGACTAATCTCAATTTTCCTATTATTATGGTGAGTGTTTTCGTAACCACCATGCAACTATAGGAAGCCTATAAGCATGTTTCATCTTCGGCCGCATCATCACTTTCTATTAGGTGAGATAGCGGCCAAATGCTTACGTATCTATAGTAAAAAATAGCCTTTGTTTTTATTATTGTACTATCATTTTTTTAAACGACTTTAAAAACGGAGGAGGTTTTCAATTCGACTGTATTGGGTGTTTTTTTTGTGTTATCTCAGAACTTTATTCTAGGTGAACCAATTTTGATGATACTTTTATTTGAAAACTAGTTTTCATGTGGACACATTTAAATTTGACCAAGATCTGACCAATAGTTTCAGTTATCCTCAATAATGCGTATTTAATTCATTTAATCTGATCAAGGGTTCCGAATATAATTAAATATGAGTATTTATAATCAGTCCAACTGTTTGGTATTGGATGCATTTGTACTAAATATTTAAAACCATAGGGGTTTACGTAGTAATGTAGGAAACAAAATATATATAAAATCTAAAAATAGCAATCATTCTTAAATTTTTTATGCGTTGACTTTTTAAAATTTAGTATAGGCAAACATTTGACCACTATCTCACCTGATGGTAAGTGATGATGCGATCGAAGATAGAGCATGTGTGCCTAGAAGATTCATGTTCACTCGTGACTTAAAGACTCCCCCGCATTATACTTATCAGGCAACACGGACTCAGGCAAGGAATTCCTTCAGTTAGCCTGGAGTTGCTTCAGAAATATTGTCAAATTTTTATATTAGTTCACAATTAGTTATTCGTTATATTATTATACATATGACGTGTACAGACAGTAAATATCTAGAACTCAATTATTCTCTCTAGACTATTGAACATATACTCTACGTATACGAGTTAGAGTTCAATGTCCTACTAAATGCGTTATTTCCTTAAGCAAATAATTTGTACTACCTAATTAAGGAATTTACGCTATATTAGTGACATGGCGGGAAACACAATAAATATTAATAAATTATGTTTTCACACTTATATTATACAGGCGACAGTTTGTTAGTGTGTTTGTTACTTATTCACGCTCGAACTTTATACTGCTCGACCATTTTAAATAATAATTAAATAATCATTTTTAATGCCTAATAGGCAAGCATTTGACCACAATCTCACCTGATGGAGAGTGATAATGCGCCTGAAGATTTAGCGTGCTTGACCAGAAGGTACCTATTCACTCTTGACTTGAGGACTCCCAGGTTCGGGGAACAAAGACGAGGGCAATGAGTTCCACTCCTTCACAGTACGGATGATAAATGTAGAAATTTGGTTTGGAGCTAGCTGACACCCTGGATGGCTGGAGGCTTTTTATCCCGAATTCCCGCGGATCCGGCACTCACGCGCATATAACCGCGCGCACCTAGTACTTTAGAAATTAATTAACCAATAATCAAAGGCAACAAAGTCAAACTTTAGAATATATTCTGTTACTGCGGCGTAGCCCCAAAAGACAACAAATTACGACCGCCATGACATGATTGCCAATTTTGACGAAAGTAGGTGATACTGCTAACGTTACCCAACAAAACTTAGAAATACAATCTTATTACTTAGTAGTAGAGTAGATAACTGTTTGCAGTAAATCATATGACTTACTTTTCGCAAAAAATTTCGCCGCGCGACACCAACGGTTGTTGCCAAACTGGACCCATCACGAATGACTCATATACGAACCGGTATGCTTTTCTGTGTAGTCCAAATGTCTTTAGGAAAATCCTTGCATTAATTATTACTCTTATTTGTGTAAATTAGATTATTATTTGAGTTTGAATGGGCAAGTTGGCAAGGGTCGATCTAGGATCACTGGTGGAGAGCCAGGGGGCTCTCCACCGGCTTGCACGGCCCCTCACGTCTGGGGGTGGCCTTGGTGAGCAAGGTCACCCCTCCATGGACGCAGTGGCCCGGTTGGGCCTACCGCCGGGGCAAGATAGTGACTGCTAGCGCGACCCTATCTTGCCCCACCTTGGCGAAGGAATGCTCACGGGGGGGTTTTTAGTGGGTTCGAGCCCCACATACCCCCTTCTTTCACCCCTGGGAAGGAAGGGAAGTGAAAGGCATTTTCCCCCCACAAAAAAAAAAAAAAATGTATCACGACCAGGTCGAAAACGTTTTAAAAGAGGCCAGGTCAAAAGTACCCGCAACCAACGAGCATGTATGAAAAGACTCATGAATGTAGGAGAAGCGAAAGATGTATGTCAGGATCGTAGCAAGTGGAGAGATGTGGTATCTGCCTACCTACCCCAATATGAAAGAGGCGTGACTATATGTATGTATGTATTTGTGTAAGTATTTAATATATACTTACTAGCTGCACCCCGCGTTTCTATTATAATAATAATAATAATAAACGCTTTCACACTCACAGCCTCACACTAAGTTCAAATACTTGTGTCGTGGGTGCCGGAAACATTCAGTTGTCTGAGATAACAAACATCCAAATGAGAACCTCATTCTTTTGAAGTCGGTTTAAAAGAACTTTTATTACGTTGTTTGATTTTTCAATTCGAAATTACCTTTAGCATTTATCATTGTTCTAATATAAAACGTTGATTAAAACATAAGCCAAGAATTTATAAGGAAATAAAAGGCACGTGTATTATTATACCTATACATGCCTAACATATTTATATTAAAAAAAAAACAATTTATGTAGCTGTTTTAACACTTTGGGATTTCAGTAGCCTGTAGTTTTAGTATACATTATCCTGTTATTTTGATTCCTAGCAAGAAATTATTTAAAAAAATGAATAAAAAAATGCGCCGCCGAGTTTCTTGCCAGGTTCTTCTCGAAATGGCTGTAATTTTGCGAATCTGGCAGTAGAATCATTAACATTAAAGAGTGCCTCTTTGGGGCCCATGTGAATAAACGATTTTGATTTTAGCTAATTTTTACTGGTTTACATTTTCGTAACTAGTGAACAAAGTTCACGTGCTCTGTTCTCAACACGTGTTTGCTCTATATTAGCGCTACCAAATGTTTTCTGACAGCTGTCAAAGTCAGTAACAATTTATGCTTATTGTGCTTACCACCCTCGACCACCTTACCGCTTAGCAACACGTGAAATTGTGGTCAAACGCTATCACGCATAAACATCCATTGTAACGGTTCAAATGGTTATTAAATTCATTAGGTAATTATATTATCATTTTGTGATTTGAACTGTATAGTATTTACTATGTAAATTTAAATCATATCAGTTATATTTTTTTATAAAATAATAATATTTTTATTACATTTAATGATCATAAGTGAGGTTAGGATGGTCGTCATCACCATCATTACCATCCGAATGATTTTGATGAACGCCGAAATGAATTGCTTACAGTTGGTTGAAAATAAAACAATTGCTTTGAATAACACACTAAAGGTTATACATGTTTAGATATATGTTTACATTTTCTTCATTGTACTGATAGTCTCTACCTTGAGGACTCTACAAACAAGAGCGTGCCATGAACTCATTCATAAAAGTCTCTACATAACTAAAAAGCAAACATTAACGTTATAAGGCAAAACTAAACGTTAGAACACAACCGCTAAATGTGTTTCTGATAGTAATATATGTTATCTATGACGCACGAATAAAATATAAACAAAAACTCACCTTCATATATGGACCTATCATAAAGAATTGTTATCCAAACGTTTCGCGAAATAAATTCACGAAACCAATACACTCGAACGAATTAAAATGAATACAGTTTTAAAAGTTTCACAGCAAAATATCACAGGTTTTCATTCAATAGCACTGAAACATGCGGGTCACCAATGTCACGTTAACACATTGCAACTAAAAAGTTTCTAATACAATAATTTAATCTAAATGCAACAGATTTATTTCTTTTTAGGCATTATTTTTAAATTCGAACGGAGTAGTTTGTATTTGAAATTGGAACGTTTAAATTCGCGGCGGGAAATCGCGAGAGCGAGCGCGAAATGTGCTCTGTTCGTTGTGCAAACGGTGACTGAGAACGCCTGAATCCTACACTTGTATTTCTTGTGTATCGTGGCTTGAAAATAATACGAGGAGGTGCGAATGGTGCGATGATGGATGGAAGGCCCACGGAGCGCAGAGAACTGTTATCTAACTGGTGTTGCCAGCTGAAACGCTGACATTTGCTATAACGGCAACATCAAAATGACTGTTAATTTTTCAGTAGGAGTTTTGCCGCGAAAGTGAAAAAATGGCGTTGTTGATTTTGTGTAATTTTCCAAAACCTGTGATTCTTCGAGTGTTAATGTGTAATAATGGTGGATTATTAACCGTTAATACTTAGTAAATGTGCATAAGTGTAGGCAAGTCATACAAAGTTGAAAAACGTGATTTTCGCCTTCGCTCCAAAACTCCAATAGAAGTTCTAGTAAAGTTTCTACCACTTTACTAGGGCATGACTTGACTATGACTGACTACTTGACTTTGACTGTGACTTGTGACTAAGACTTTTTTTATGAGGAATAGAAATTGTTAATATTTGTTTAATATTTCGACTGAAGGACTATGCATCCATGGTCATGAAATAATAATAAAAAAAAATGTTAATTTTTCAGTATTGTTGACTATTAGTATGAGGTTCGTTCAGAGCGTTGGCTTTCGACTAGACTTCTTTATGATTTGAGCGTAAACAAAAGAAACACACATGACAATTTTAGAACTAATTTACCTACTACAAGTACAAAAGAACAGTATGGAAAATTTACGCGCTAAGTTCTTTTATGGTCCCTAGGATTTGCAAATCATGTGCGATTCGTTTGAACGCCCACAATGATATATTTATCAAAGACCATTTGACGAATAGGAATGTATTGATTGATATTCACTGTGGATATCTAGAGTCCGTAGAATTCAATATAATATTATAATTACTCGTCGTACGATCTATCGATCTACTATTAACTACCAAACGCAAGTAATGCGGTTTTCAACATTGTTGAAAATGTTTACATTTACGGAGGTCTTAACTCATGGAGGTGGGTCAAGGCAACAGACCGAATATCATGACGGTAATTGAGAGAGACATAACGTTTAGAACCCAAAAAGGCTAAAGAAAAAGTTACACTCATTTAGCTTAAAGTTGAAGGTGAAAAAATGATGATGTTGATTTTGTATTATATTCCAAAATTTGTGTTAATGCTTAATAATGGTGGATAATTAACTATTAATAGTCCGTAAACGTGCATGAGTGTAGGCAAATAATGCAAAGTTGAAAAACGTGATTTACGCTTTTGCTCTAAAATTCCAACAGAAGTTCTAGTAAAGTTTCTACCTACTAAGGCATGACTTGAATATGATTTACTTGACTTTAACTATGACTGTGTTTTATCAAACACTAACTTACTGAAAATTATTTATTAAACTTAGCTTGCGGAGCCAAAACTAAAGCAAAAATGTAACTATTTTTTAATTTCTTTTTTTCTGTGGGAACTCTTACAGGCAAAAATGTCCACCATAAGCGGCTATAACAGAAAATAGAGCCATGGGATCCTACTTATAATATAAATCCGAAAGTTTGTGTGTAAGTATGTTTGTTCCCTCTTCACGCTTTATCGGCTGAACGGATTTAGATGAAATTTGGAATGTACATAGATTATACCTAGTATTAACACATAGGCTACTTTTTAACTTGATAATAGCGGTCGAAGCCGCGGGACACGGCTAGTATAATATAAATTAAAACCCAACAGCCACTACAATATCATGTATACTACGTATACAAGATAATTGTATAATAGCTACATACCTTCCTTCGTGGTGAGGACACTACTAACTGCAAATTTAATCCTCGTGGCGCCTTTCGGCACGTCAATCGTGTTCAATTCCTTTCACGATCAATCGATTCTCGCAAAAAGTTCTGATCGAGCACGCACTCGCGATTTATGGCACATTTGGTATTTAGATCGGATGTTTTAAACCCAGCGAGCTTATTTGGAGAGATAATGACCCCATGTTGGGTGGAATGACGTTATGGACTGGATTTAGATAATGTTTTTTACTTACTGAATTTATATAACGGCATAAGTACTGAAAAGGGTAAAACATTTTGCGAAGGATTATAATAGTAAGACACACTTGCCGTGTCCCGCAGCTTCGCCCGCTATTATCAAGTTAAAATGTAGCATATGTGTTAATCCTAGGTATAATCTATGTACATTCCAAATTTCATCTAAATCCGTTCAGCCGTTAAAGCGTGAAGAGGGAACAAACATACTTACACACAAACTTTCGGATATATAATATTAGTAGGATTATATCACATCGTCACTTTCCATCAGGTGATATAGTGGTAAAATGGATTCCTATCGAAAATAAAAAAAAAAAAAAATTAGTTAACAGTTAGATATAATATGGACAGATAGACTAATAATTTAAACGCAATCAAAGCTTAAAAAATCGACTTCTTCGCTTTGTCTTCGGAACCCTTGATCAGATTAATGAAATAAATACGCATTATTGAGGATAACTCAAAAACTACAAATCAGATCTATGGGATCACGTGGAAAGCACCAGCTTTCAAATAAAAAAATCGGTTCACCTAGAAAGAAGTTATGAGATAACACACAAAAAAAAATCGAATTGAGAACCTCTTCTTTTTTAAAAATGACTACCTAGATATCAATAAAATTTGTGAGAACACGTCATAATGCAACATAAATACGATATGTAGATTGTAATTTACTTATTGTTTCATTCCTTATGTAACGATAAGATTGTAGCTAAATTTGTGGAAGCAGCTGTTCTGATAAGCGTTCCGGCAGACTGAATTTCTCTGTTCATCGACACGGAGTTCTGTTGGCCTATTGAAACAAACAATATTATTATATATAGGTAGTAACTTTATTGTGGGTAATTATTTCCTGGACCCTATCCAAACATAAATAGTTTACATTGCAGTTAGATATAACATGGACAGATAGTATAATAATTTAAATGCAAGCAAAGCTTAAAAAAATGTCTAGAGTCTTCAAGTCTAGAGTCTTCAAGTCTAGAGTCTTCATGTCTAGAGTCTTCAAGTCTAGTGTCTTCAAATCTAGAGTGAACATATCTTCTTGGTAAGCATGCTTCATCTTCGGCCGCATCATCACTTTCCATCAGGTGAAATAGCGGCAAATGCTTACCTAATTATCATAAAAAATATAATATCGTATGTATCTGAAAAATAAGTATAAAATACTAAATACCCCTAAAAAGGATTAAGTGTAGAGTCATTAGCCCAATTAATTATTTTTAATGTCCTTTTTGCAACCATTATTGTGTTTGTAAACAAATATCCTCGTTTTTATTATTTTAGTTTTTAATTTTTTTTTTTACCACGGAGTTTAAATAAGTAAACTACGTTTTACACAATCTGAATAACAATCACAATTTAAATTGCAATAATTTGTGTTATCTTATATTAAAATTTAAAAACAAATTTCGAAAAATGTTAAATTACAACTTCTACAACTAAATTCACATTTCGCAGATGTCAGTCAATTGACATAGTTTGCGAAGCCAAAATAATAAAAAACAATGACATCTTTGTATAACAGAATCAAATAAACGCACTCTAGGATACTCATATTTGGGTTTTGCCACGAAAGTGAAAAAATGGCGTTGTTGATTTTGTGTAATTTTTCAAAACCACTTATTCTTCGATTTTAAATGTTTTATGGATTTTGGATTAATAACCGTTAATACTTAGTAAACGTGCGTAAGTGAAGACAAGTCACACAAAGTTGAAAAACGTGAATTTCGCCTTCGCTCCAAAAGTCCAATAGAAGTTCTAGTAAAGTTTCTTCCACTTTACTAGGATATGGTTTGACTATGACTGGACCTGGATACTTATACTTGACTTTGACTGTGATTTGTGACTAGGATTTTAATATAAAAAACACTTGAAATATATTTTTACTTGACACTGGCTAAATGTACAAGATTGCGAAGCCAAAATTAAAAGGGAAAAACTGTAATAATTATGAAATACTCAGTTATACTTGATAAATAATAATTATTTGACACTGGCTAAATGCACAAAGATTGCGGAGTTACAAATATATATGCATTATAATACTTATACTGATATAATACAGATATACCTTCTTAGTTACGACCTTTGTTAAGGTGAGTTCATACAAAGCATATTATGTGAAATTGGTCTAACGGAGTTTTTGCCGCCATAGTGAAAAAAGGCGTTGTTAATTTGTATAATTTACCAAAACCGGTGATTCTTCGAGTGTTAATGAGTAATAATGGTGGATTATTCACCGTTTATACTTAGTAAACGTGCATGAGTGTGGGCAAATCATACAAAGTTGAAAAACTTGATTTTCGCCTTCGCTCCAAAACTCTAATTAGAAGTTCTAGTTAAACTTTCTACCACTTTACTAGGGCATGACTTGACTATGACTGGACCTTGACTCTTTTACATGACTTTGACTTGTGACTAAGACCATAGTAGAAATTTCTACTATGCTAAGACTTTTAATATGAAATACACTTGAAATATATTATTAATTGACACTGGCTAAATGCACAAGATTGCGAAGCCAAAATTAAAAGGAAAAAATACTGTCATAATTATGAAATACTTGGTTATACTTGATAAATAATTATTATTTGACACTGGCTAAATGCACAAAGATTGCTGGGTTAAAAATATGCATTATAATACTTAAACTGATATTAAGGTATACGGACCTTCTTAGTTACGACCTTTGTTAAGGTGAATTCATACAAAGCATATTATGTGAAATTGATCTAACTTCACTATTCTACGTCCTAAATCTGATTTTCATCAAATGTACGTATCAAATGCAAGGATTTGTAGCAAAGCCAATGTAAATATTATGGGTTCGATTCGCAAACACGTTTGATTTAGTCGATTTAAAAGGCGCCGTTGTTGATCAAATGTCCAAGTGAAGCTCATACTTGTTTATTCGTATACACAAAGGGTTCTTTAATCGACTGTAGCAGTAATAGAGTAAGATATTTCATTGCCATGGCAATGGAATGAAGAACAAAGATTATAAATCCGTGGATCTTTGTTCAAACGCGTCATTTATGATTTACTTATCTGTGATTTATTCACTCATGTTCGTCATCGAATTGCGTAGATATTTAATTATTCTGCATATAATTCTCCATTTCCGATTTCGAGGACATTATGTTACCTCACTTCAGTAGGTAGGTATATTAAATATATAATTATTGTGTAGTTTCTTATTGTTTTATTCTAATTATTAGTGGTAGGTATTTACGCAGCATTTGAGCAAAATCGAGATTTTTTATTGAATGGGTATAATACTTAATATATATAAGTAGTAGTTATTAGTAGATAGATTGGGCCGGACCTATGTTTCTTTTATCCTGCCTGATCCATCTATGCATCAAGGACGCGGACAGTACCTATAATAGTATATTATTATATAGGCTTGTTATTTTTTGGTGGTATTAAAGCTACTCATTATAAAATAATATAATTGAAAATTACATCGACGTATGGTAGTAGTATAGTGACATCCTAAGTAAAAACTAAATAAAAGTAAAGCAAAAAGACTTCCCGTACCGGGAATCGAACCCGAGCCTCCTGGGTGAAAGCCAGGTATCCTAGCCACTAGACCATACGGGATGTGATAAGGTAGGTGAAATATGTAAACATATTTTACAGCAAGTATCAAATTTTAAATAGTCATTACAATTTATAATACAATTATTATCATTGTCTCTATTAGTTTACATTACATCCGATCAAAGATCGTAATATTCCATGCGATAGTAACACAACTTCTTGACCCTGTCATCTAGCGGCACATAGAAGAACCACAATCAAGCTCGAGATGCAGTTTGTACACAGTGTCACGTATTAACAGATATAACCTTCCGCCGCTAGATATAAACGCTAACGTAATGCTATACAATTGTAACAGATGGCGCTACATGCACCGATATTGAATATTTTCACATAGGTAATAATATTATTGTTTCGATATTAAAAATGTTTTTAAAAGTTATAAATTAGCATGTGTTATTCCGGAACCTTAATTATCTACATTCTACATTTCATAAAAATAGGTTTATTCGTTACGAAAAAACGTGGTAACAAACATTCACACACACACAAAAACATTCACATTTATAATATTACTAGGACTAGGATAGTAATAGTATAAACATTCATACATAACATATTGGCAATTTATATTAAAACATAATGCAAAATGCACCTTAAAACGTGTTTCTTTATTTCTGTACTTGCATTACAATTGTGTAAAGAAATAAACAAACCTAGATCTTGTACCCATAACATTAAGGTAGAGTAGATATATATATCCAGGAAAGAAGTAAAGAAGAGCTATTCAAACGTCGTCGTATCGTGCAAAGCAATTTAGTATGTTGTACTAATATTGTGACGTCATCGTCATTGCGTGACTTCATAGTTGCATAACTACATCCTTTGGGTAGCAGCATCCCTCTCCAAAGCCAGTTCTATTAATTGATCTTCATTTATTTCAATTGAATTCATATTCTGCCATTAAGTTCGAATTGTGTTATCAATATTCAAATATTTGAAACGTTACAATAATTTACGTGATTGTCCAGCTTAGCTCTTCTTAAAAAAGCTCTTATGGAAGTTGTTAACATTATATTATGTCTTTTTCATTTGAAAATGACAAAACTCCAAAGGCATTAAAGTTTTTTTTCCTTATTCAAATAACGAACGAGATTTAATCATGTTTTTATTAAACTAGATATAAAGTTTCACCGCTAAGGTGGTAAGGATGTAGTGTGTGTAAGTGATCGGAAGTGTTAAACGCTAGGTCGAGAAAAAAGATGGATATATTAGTCATTGGTCGAGAACTACTGACGGCTTTCGAGGATAGCTGCCGGATCAGTATTTTTAGTATTACTGACGATTTTTCTCCGTAGGGTAAAATACTACTCACTGACTTCAATATTTCTGCCGGTGCACGGTGCTACTACTGTAGGTATTTAATAGAATAGCATCGTTCAGCAGGCGAGCACAAGAAAATATCCTATTTACGTGATTCCTGTATACTCTGCATGTGAGTACTCTCCATAATGTAGACGCGAGAATACTGGTAGCAATTCATACCATACGTCAAAGTGTAAAACTGCAGTTGTGCCTCCAATAACCCAAACTCAATCAGTTTGAGCTCATCCTCATGCTTTATTCATAAATGCTGACGTCCGAGCTCCATTTGAAATGATAAGCAGGTACTAAATCGCTCATGAAGCACACACCACACACGGAAGGCTTAGTTCCTCATATGCAGCAATGAATTTAGAATAGTAGTTACTTATATGTTGTGACGGCGTTATTTGTGGACTATTGTTAATTGTTTTTCTAGAGATATCTCGTAACAATACAATACAAAATTGTTTATTGTTTACCAAATAAAAACAACTGCCAAAGTTTTGGTATACTTGAGGTCCTTCTACGAAAGACTTTTTTAAACAATTTAAACGCTTAAACTAAGCTTCTTAAACCGACTTCATCGCTTTATCTCCGATACTCTTGATCAGATCTTACCTTGATCAGATCTCAATCTACTCTTGATCAGATCACACACCGCTTTATCTCCGATACACTTGATCAGATTATACACCGCTTTTCTCCGATACACTTGATCAGATCCTACACCGCTTTATCTCCGTAATC
The DNA here is from genome assembly GCA_948107665.1 of Lomographa bimaculata. Classification (NCBI taxonomy): domain Eukaryota; kingdom Metazoa; phylum Arthropoda; class Insecta; order Lepidoptera; family Geometridae; genus Lomographa; species Lomographa bimaculata. The sequence goes on from OX403595.1 coordinate 12,610,552, forward strand.
TTGATCAGATCTTACAATTTCGTTTATGGGATAAACTTGACACCAAACCCTTTAAAAAATCGGCCAGTAGCGAGTCGGACTCGCGCACTAAGTGTCGTACCATCCTACTATCCTTTTAATATTATAAATCCGAAAGTTTATGTGTAAGTAAGTATGTTTGTTCCCTCTTCACGCTTTAACGGCTGAATGGATTTGGATTAAATTTGGAATGTACATAAATTATACCTAGGATTAACACATAGGATACTTTTTAACTTGATAATAGCAGGCGAAGCCGCGGGGCATAGATAGTTATCTATAAATACGGCAAAAAATCACACTTTTTGTATGGGAGCCCCCTTAAATATTTCTTTTATTCTGTTTTTTAGTATTTGTTGTTATAGCGGCAACAGAAATACATCATCTGTAAATTTAAACTGTCTTATAATCACGGTTCATGAGTTACAGCCTGGTGACAGACGGACAGAAGGACGGACAGCAGAGTCTTAATAATAGGGTCCCGTTTTACCCTTTGGGTAGGGATCCCTAATAAAAATGAAGAATTTTCCAAATCAGTCCAACCTTCTTCAAGTAACCGCGTAACAAACATTTATTTATTTATTTATATGTATTGCATGTACAGTAGGTCATAAGACTAAACTTAGTAACTAAAGACAGTCACCCTGTAATGTAGGGTATTAGCAAGTGTTACCTATCTAATATTATATCGCAGGTGAGATTTTTTAGTGTTAGTATCATCTAATTTCACATAGTATACAAAAGTTATATAAAACATTTATTTAGCTTTTTTTTTTTTTTATTTGTGACAGGCAAGTGTTTGACCACTATCTCACCTGATGGTAAGTGACGATGTGATCGAAGCTGGTAAACACACTAGACCTGGAATACGCAGGCTCTCAAGGATAACTGCCGGAACACCGTATTTGGCTTGGCGGCAGACTTTCAACTTGATGGTGGTAAGCTACTTTGGTAGCAAGCCAGGCGAGCAACTCACAAAATGCTCTACCACCTCTCAAATGTCACCTGATTAGCACCACCCGGGGACCACGTGTAGGGAGTCAGACTTAAGGGGTATCCTCCTACGGACGTGGGTGACTCAGCCCCCAAAAAAGCAAAAAAGCTTTGAGATTATAACGTTTAATGTTCAAAATGTTCATTAATATTGTAGTAGAATTTGTTTATCAGTAATTTTAATAGTAATACATTAATAATAAAAAAATCAAAACGATCAAGTTAAAGGAGATTATATAAAAAGCAGGTTTACATTTTTCGCAGCCGTAATTTTGAATTTTTAGTGCATTGACTTGTTATTATAAACAAAATCTGTCCAACCGTTACAGAGATACCTATTACCTAATATCAAACATACTCACATACCTACACACAAAAACTTTTAGATTTATAAAATTAGCTAGATTTATACGGGTTTGAATGTATTTGCAGTTTTTCTTACTTCAATAAAACATAAACATAAACGCATTCACACTCACAGCCCCACACCAAGTTCGATGATTCGTGTCGTGGGTGCTGGAAACATTCACATCACACGCACAACCACAGCCAGAAACAGAAGACAAATTTTCCTTGGGGAGAAAACTTGTGTTCTCGCCGGAATCGACCCCGATACCCCTGCTAAGAAGGCGAACGCTCACTCAACTAAACCAAACGGGTAGTTCTCAATCAGAAATTATAACACAATCGTTGCCCAAGTTCTACCTGCCTAGCACAGATCTTTGGTTACGCAACTAAGGTCGCCTCGCCTTGGCAATGTGACCGTTGTGGTTACCACTTATCTACTTTTTAATAACATATTATGCGGAAAATCTAGTTTCTAAACAGATTCTCAGTAAAATAACTACGCACCGCGGTTTTATACAAATTTAAAACATTTAAAAAACCAACCTCTTTTGTTTTTTGTTGACGTTGCAGCAGGAAAATATTCAACTTAAAGCAATGCAATACAATCATTTGAATGCATTGTTTGCCAATTCTTTATTCCTTATTACATTTAAACATATGACTTTCATTTATTTTTGTAATCTTTTTTTAATTTCCTTTATTTTGATACGCTACTCGACATATTTGTTTAAAAAAATATATTAACATCTTATAATTTAGTGCAAAAATCCGACATTTCGATATTTTTAACACCGATCTAAGTATCCTATATATTATCTTTCGTACAATTTACGAACACACATACAAGATACGCCCGAAAAACCTAAAACTTCCTTGGCAGTCGGGTAAAAAAGGTTATTTCCTTAAGCTGTTTACCTTCGCTATTAACAAAATTAGCTGTCAACAACCTCTTGTATTAATATGGCAACTCGGTCTGTAGACGACATGCTACAGCGCACGAAAACGTATTGAACAAATCCTAAGTTAAAATATAAGGGCAAAATTTCTTTGTTACCTGTAGTATACAATATGCTCCAGAGGGTTAAGCTGTAAACTTTACGCTGTGTCGTGCTGTGTATCCTTTTCAATTCGAAAATGATTAAGCTCCTAACAAATAAGGTTAATTTTTGCTTAATACAAATATAAATCAAATGAAACGACAAATATAAATATAAATCAAAGTTTCTTAGACTACTCGGCTCAGCAGTTTTCGCGTGAACGGGTTACATTTTTTTTTTTCATTTATGTATTATTTGTGAAGTTGGGTTGGATTCAATGCTCAAGCCCCCAAAAAACAAAGAACACTATCGCGGACGGTGAGGTAGCGGCAACAAAACCTACCCTCAGCGTAGTCAAGGCCAAGCAACAATCCTGGATGCGCCACTGCTTGAGAGACAGGTTCATTTGTAGGTATTACGTACTTTCCCTCAACTACATCATTACTAAATAAATATTTACCAAAAACTGGTACATACTGCATAATGAAATAGATATAAAATAGAGACGATCCACTCTACACAAACGATCCCTATTACAATAATTACTAGTTTTATCATAGTTTTGTAAAAATAAGCGTGACCCATAACATGATTCATTGAAGACTATGGTCCAAGTATCAGTACAACTCGGATTGTTTACAAATGAGTCATCTGATGGTACTAAAGTGATAAACTTATGAGTTAATACTTATGAATATTGTTATTAGCTATTGGTGGCGGTCACGTTATATCAGATCGGATGCTGTGGTATACATTAATGTCAATTGTTTTTATGTACCTACACGCAGAATTAAACTTTGCTACCCGGACTGTGCGTTTATATTTAAATGTAAGAGTAACTGTGTAATTACTGGACGGGCTAGCTGCATCCCGCGATTCCCGCGGCGTTACTCTTTTTATCTTGAGGCTTCAAGATTTCAATTTCACAGACATGAAATAATAAAAAAAGCAAGTTTTATTTCATTAATAGGCAAACGTTTGCTCACTTTTTCACCAGATGCTAAGCGTAGATGCGGTCGACGATGGAGCATGTTTGCCTAGAATATGCCTATTCACTTGCGACTTAAAGACCATATTATACTTATCAGATAACTAATAACTGCTAATTTTCACGAACATGTATATTGTATAAAAGTCTTTAACTCGGCCCTGAAAGTATTGAGCAGATAGTTTCTTCTGACACAAATGGTAATTTGAAACGAACGACAACGAGATACAATTCAATTGAAACCCTTATTTCAAACGCTTTGTAAAACGGTCCCCTAGCGTCTGCCAACTTACCGCCCGAGCTGTAGACGTGGGGTGAAATCCACGACCTTGCAGCACCCTTGCCGAGGACATTTCCATATGCATAAATGTATGGCTGTGTCGCCGTCCGCAGCTCGTACAACATTATGTTAATATAAGTGGTGCGCCGATTGCGTGTAGATAATGTTTATAGTGTGATGACGAAGTTATTTTTGTTTGTGAGACATTTATTAGTAAGCCAGGGTCCGTTTGTTTGCGTGCGGTGGTGAGGGTGACGTCGCGGCGGCGGTCACGCGCGGTCCTCCGCCGGTGGAGCCGCCCGCCCGACGGCGCTGCTCCGGAGTAGGTTCAGTCGTACGGTGAGCGCCCACCGCGCCGCACGCAACCCGTGTTCACACCATGCTGCCTCTGGTGCTCCTCGCCGTGCTCGCCGCCGCGGCTGCGCAGAACGAAACCAACCCTCCGCGACCGCCCGCGCCGCGCCGCGAACAGTTTCGCGTCATCTACGAATGGAACACAATCGATTTCGAATGGCTATCTCTCGCCGATCGGGAGGTCTACCTCAATACGAGCCGATACATCCCCCAAAACGTTCTAATATCTGGAATAAACTTTTACGGAGAAAACCTGTTCCTGACGTTGCCGCGGATGCTGGACGGAGTGCCAGCGACGCTGGCCACGATCCCAGTGCAGCAGACCGATACGGCACCCAGGCTCAAGCCGTTCCCTAGCTGGGGCGACAACGTCGTCGGCGACTGCAACGCGCTGCAGTTCGTGCAGAACGTCGAAATCGATAAGAACGGCGTGTTGTGGATTTTAGATAATGGCAGAGTCGGAACCCTCACACAGAAGCCCAATACCAAGTGCCCGCCCTCGATCGTCCTAATTGACCTCAAGGACGGCAAGAACGTGATGGAGCGCATCCCGCTACCCGCCGATACCGTAAACCCCAACACCACGTATTTAAACGATCTCGTGGTAGATAACCGGGACGGTGATTATGCGTACATAACCGACAATAGTGCATTGGATCCGGGTATTATCGTCTTTCGTCGCAGAGACAAGAAATCGTGGAAGCTCCGTGATACCAGCTCTATGTCTTCCGTTCCCGAGGCGACCCTCTTCCGCATCAACGGTACGTCAGTAAACCTACCAGTGAACATTGACGGCATTGCACTAGGCCCGCAGTACATAAACGATGGTGGCTCGATAGACAGGAAGGTGTACTACAGCCCTCTATCTAGTTATCATATGTTCGCAATCAACGCGTCAGTTTTACAACAAGAACCTTTGGCTCAGAAGGGCGACGGTGCCCTGCGTCCATACGTAATCGATTTAGGAACCAAAGCATCGCAGACCGACGGAATGAAGATGGACTCGACGGGTGTGCTCTTTTTCGGTCTGGTAGGCAACTCGACCATCGCGGAGTGGAACACTACGGTAGATTTCCACATCGGTCAGCGAACGATCGCCCGCGACCCTAACTACATTCAGTGGGTGGATCGTTTCGCTTTCGACGACAAAGGTAACGTGTACGCCGTAGTTAACAGGCTGTTTAACTTCGTGAAGAATCAGGTTTCTGCAAACGAGGTTAACTACAGGATTTTAAAGTCCCATACGGGGTCTAAGAGCTACGTGTATGCGGAGGACTTGGCGGTACAGGAAAACCCTAACCAATCGGCGGCAGCGACGCACTCCCTGGGAGCTTCACTGCTGTTCCTGGCGCTGGCACATCTCCTCGCCTAATCTTCAGTGCGGCCGTGCTTGCAGCCCCGGCCCTGAAAGCCAGTGTTCAGTGAGCAACGCTCGAGTGAATGCGTAACATTACCAAAAATTAAGAGTTACCTTACCTTGACCGACCTCGGTCACCAGTGATAATGCGCATGTAGATAAGCTTTGTATCAATAAATAATTAATTTTTATTAAGAAACGTAGCCGTAACGTAAATATAAACACGAAACCTTTTTGTATGGGGTCACAAACGTGCCGAAGACGTCTCATATCGGTATGTTGGAATCGAAAGGTCGAGGACGGTTGCCAAATGCCGGCTCAACAACAACATTCCATTTATTTCTATAAGGTGCATCCGTGCAAATTGTTTATTTATTATTTACTACTGTATAAAGTAGCTTAAATTTTAAGTCGGTGATGTAGCTCAAATCCAAATATGATGATGGAGTGTTTAAGTGATACAAAATTTCCACGAATATTTAATAAAATAATGTATGATGTATAAAATATATCTTAACTATTGTAGCATGCCCGTTGTATGGACGTGACTGTGTGATTCTTGAATAAAAGCGTATATTTTATTGTATTTGCTGTTTTTATTTGCCCTCGAGTAGTTCGTGTCTCAGGCGTTAATGTAAATGTACTGACTCTAGATACTGTCTGTTAATTTGTTATACTAATATAGGTACCTACCTACTAACTGCTAACGAGGTAAAGTAAGAAAAATAATTTATTTCGACACGTAGCACAAAAATAACAATAACAGAGAAACACTTATGAACTAAAAATTAATTAATTATATAATATTTATATATTATACATATATTATGCATGCCGAAATGGGTTTGCCTCAGCACAAAAGTCAAGCACAAAACTCGACGCTGATTTTCAGGCAAACCAGCGGGTGATATATAAATGTGAGTAAACTTATTAAACAAATAATAAATCTTAATGAAAAATACTATAACATATAATATACTTACATAAAAAATAACTCTAATACATACAGAAATACTTATTATATACAAATCTTATATATAAAAATGAATTGCTGTTCGTTAGTCTCGCTAAAACTCGAGAATGGCTGGACCGATTTGGCTAATTTTGATCTTGAAATATTTGTGGAAGTTCAGGGAAGGTTTAAAAAATATAAAGAAATTGCAATAAAATTAGTAAAAAGTAGTATTTTATTTTCCCATACAAACTGTTCGTACCTGACAAACAGGAGATGTTTCTGAATATTTGACCACAGACAATTGGCGGTATGAAGTTCGCCGGGTCAACTAGTATATAATAATATTTATAACAAACAAAAAAACTAAAATAAAAACAATTAACCATAATAATATATAATTATATAATGCAGATAGAAGTAAATAATGAGAACAAAAACAAATAACTTCTATTATAAGGTACGTGCTAGAGCTGTCATAATATAAGACACAATAATTATTGGAACAGGGAACAGTCATTGCATTTATAATCTTTAGAAAATTAATTATCAATCAGAGTTGATGATCATCCTGACTAGTTGACTGAAAAGTTCTGTAGGTAGGTAACTTTCTGTAGGTATAATAATTGAAACGCAAGCAAAGCTTAAAAAACCGACTTTATTATATTTCGGTTTTGGCTTTACCGATTTCGATAAAATTTATATGGGACCACCTCGTATACTCTACAAAACAAAAAAAAACATCAAAATCGATTTATAATTGGTTGAGATATCGCGTAACATAGATACAAGAAAAAAACATACAGTCGAATTGAGAACCTCCTTTTTTGAAGTCGGTTGAAAATATCTATTTAAAACATATACGTATCTAATCTATCGTATGTAAATAACTTTGGTTGCAGACCTTTCAAATTTAAACAAAAACACTTGATAACTCAAGTGTTTTGTTTTGTGTTCTTTTGTTTTTTATCCACTTAAGCGTCCGTGGTGACTACAGTCGACAAAAAATATTCTTGTCTTACCTATCCATGGTGAGTGTAGTATCCAGACGATATCGTTCTGTTCAAACGTCCATAGAGCAAAAATCATTTGTCGTTAGTGCTGGGAAAAAATATTCGACTAAACTGGATGAATTATTAAATTTGTAGAACTAACTTAAATTTTCGTAGAATGTTTTATTATCATAAACATAAACGCTTTCACAATCAGAGCCCCACTAAGTCCTTGACTGGTCGTGGGTGCCGGAATCATTCACATCACACAGACACAATTACAACCAGATCAAGAAGGAGGAGAAAACTTATGTTAACCCTGCTTAAATGGCGAAGGCGCACACAACTAAGCCAATGTTTAAATGTTTCTAATTCTAATAGGATAGGCTACCGTTGTTTTTAATTCTCGATAAGCAAGCATTTAACCACTGTCTCACCTGATGGAAAGTGACGATGTGGTCGAAGATGGAGCATGGAGCGTTTGGCCACTACCTCACTAATGTAAGTAATGCTAGGCCCGATATGAAGCGGATCTCAAGGATAGCTGCCGGAACACCGTTTGGTGCTTGGCGACAGATTTTCCACTACGAATGTACTGATGAAGTGGTACCAGGCGAGCATGAGGTGCCCTACCTAGTATATAGCGAAGGACTCGTTGGGTACGCCTCCACACTTGTCCTTATTCTGTTGATACGCTGACGGATGAAACAACAGGATACCCTGTTGTGATAAACTGTATCCGCTGGATGAGAAAGGCGTGGATTTTATAAAGTCCACGAAAGAACGTCGGTTCTCCATAAATGAACATTTGCTAAAACTTTCCATGTATATAATGCCCTGATGTGGGTATATCAGTACAGATAATTGCAAAGAATACTGCAAAGAATCTATCTCGTGAACGGATTATTCCACTAATTACCTAGGTACTTTTTACATCACCCACATGTACAAATTCTTTAGATAAATGATTATGCAGGTGTAAGTATAGGACATAAATGCTTACATTGACACTAATGTACCTTTTATCTTAAACAAAACTAAATATAAGATATACCTCTTTATTACTAGGTATCTACCTACGTTCCAATTGCCTAATTGTTTTTATTATTTATGATTTTAAATAATAAAAACAATTAGGCAATTAATATAATTTTATTATTTATGATTTCAAATCATAAATAATAGTTAATAGGTAACCCTTATGTTATTTTATTTTATTATATTCCTTTTATCTTATATTATATTCTATAATATTAGTGTGATATATTCTACCTACGGGCCAATTGCCTATATTTCCTAAAACTAAACTCAAACTATATAAAGCAAAGAACCAAGTTACCTACAAGACATCGAGTCTATAGGTAACTCAAGTGCTCAAGTCCACTACCAATGGGTGGCGTTCCCATCATGCTGGAGGCATGATAATATTATATGTTTATATTTTGGTATATTTGTTGTATGTTATGCTATGTATATATGAAGGTATATTTAAAATCATAAATTATAGTTAATAGGTATAACCCTTATTTTATTTTATTTTATTTTATTAGGCACACAATACAGATAACAGAAATGAACAATAATAACAATAGTGGTAATACATTAAAAATCGATTCTGCAATCCTACAATTTGTGTAAACAGCATGTTAAACAGATGATAGTACAATAAAAGAAAATATGTCAACATTCTATTAAATATATAATTTTTTAAATACAAATTAGAAATATAATTAGCAAAATAAAATACTATTAAATTAGATTAAAGCAAATGAAATTAATACAAAATCTAATGTAATTAAATAAATTGTTGATAAAAAAAATTATTTATTGTTTATTTATTTTAATCAATTATATATAATAAATTGAATTAAATTAAATATACTGCACAGGCATGAATTTTTCTGCACCTCGGTTGACTGGCAGAAAATGCTGTGTTAGCATTAAGTCCTCCGTGTACATATGTATTGTGCAAAAGAACAAATAAATAATGTATTTGCGAGCATCTAACGTTCCACAGTCGTCTATTGTTCTAGACATAAACAAATTTGTGTATTACCAAGACTTTTTATTTAATGTCTATGTTCTGAATCCGCAGGCAAATTGCCCATATTCCCTAAAACACAATTAAAACTAAATACCTACTAGCTATGCCCGGCATGAAGTGCCACATAAAAAAAAGCATTTTCCCTCATTCGCGCCTATTACTTTAATACTATAGAAAAAAAACTTATTGTCTAAATTATTACCTCCTTCATGTTTATGTTTGCCTAGTGTGTAATGTTTGACTTTACGTGTCGTATTGTGTATACATACAGATTTGACGACCCAGTTGGCGCAGTGGACAGGTGTCCGCCCTCTGCGCAGTGGGTTCTGGGTTCGATTCCCGGCAGCAAATTCCTTTCCAAGGGATGTTTTATGCTTCTGGTTTTGGGTGTAACGTGTGTGTGATGTGAATGTTTCCGGCACCCACGATACAAGTCTTTGAACTTAGTGTGGGTCTGTGAGTGTGAATGCGTTTGTTTGTTCGTATTCCTGTCCATGAGAAAATTTGCATATTTTTTTTTCGTGTATTATTATTTATACGGCTTGAATATAAACCATTATTGAATCCACCTGAATACAAACAAAAAATAACATGAAAATCAGGCCAGCCGTACCTAGGAGTTAAGTCATATACAGAAGTACAGAAGAATTATATATATAAAGAAGAAGAAACAACAAAAACCTAAAGTACTTACAAGCCACCGAGCTCATAGGTAACTCGAGTATACAGTGGGTAGCATTACCATCATGCTGGCGGCATTGCCTCCCTGAATTGCAATGCTAATACGTTGAGCCAAATAAGTAACGAACACGCGTCACCTCAAGCAGGCGGGGCGATCTGATAAATTTCAATTAATTAACAAGACTGATCATTATTTGATGCTATTGGTAGCTTGGAAATATTTGCAAAAATGTTTTGTTAAACAAACATACAACAAACTTTCTCACCGCCTTACATTTAGCTCAAAGTCTTGTATCGTGGGTACCGGAAACATCTCTTCTCTATCTCTTCTCTACGTATTATAAAACAAAGGCGCTTTCCGCGTCTGTCTGTCTGTTTATCCGCTAACAGTACAGGATAGGAGAGCACAATCACACCTAGAATCATAAGCACAAATTTCTTGGCTAGAAAATCGTGCTGGTATCGAACCCAGGACTCGCAACGTAGAAAGCAACCTGCCGATTTCAGTTTTTTTTTTTTTTTTTTTTTTATACATATAGATAGGCAAGCATTTGACCGCTATATCACCTGATGGAAAGTGACGATGCGGCCAAAGATGGAACATGCTTGCCTAGAAGGTACCTATTCACTCTAGACTTGAAGACACCCAGATTATACCGTTCAGGGAACAAAGACGCAGGCAATGAGTTCCACTCCTTCGCTGTACGGATGATGAACGTAGAAGCAAAACGCTTCGAGCGAACCGGAGGTATGTCAACCATAAATGGATGACGTTTGACAGTTTGTCTAGTTGTTTGATGGTAAAAAGGGCATGGAGGAATTATATCATGTAATTCCTGAGCACACTCTCCAAAATGTAAGCGATAGAATACCGATAGGCTTGCTACCTTTTTTTATTTAAATAAATGGCTACAAGCCTTTTATCAGAATTCAAAATTTTTTCTGCTACATTTTATCGGTTCGGAAGGTTGGTTTAGATTACAATGATAAGAATTGTAGTATGATTTGCATTTTTATTACAAATGATTTACATATGTATTGTTAATTTTTACATGATATTCTCATATTGAGCGAATCCTAGAAGAAATATCTCACAGCTCCACACTAAGTTCGAAGACGTGTGTCGTGGGAGCCGGGCGCATTCAAATCACACTCACAATCAGAAACCCATTCTAAAATGACATACATATGAACAAGAAATACGATCATTAGCATTGAGCAAACATTTTGGTTAATCCAAGTAAATGAATGGGGAAATTTTGTATAAACATTGAAAATATCGAAGGAGTTCACCAATTAATAATGGCGAACTTTGAACTCGAATAGCTTTATAGCATACTTCGCGTCACGACGACACGTTTCGATAACAACAAATGTATTATTAAAAACATTATGTTAAAACTAAAGATTGCTTTCTAATGTTTTCAAAATAAATATATCTATATATATAAAAATCAAAGCCACTTTTCCTTGTTATTTTATAACTCAAGAACGGGCTCACCTATCCAAACCAAATGTTTAGGCTTTGTTCGGACTATTTAGTAGATGGTTTATGTGAAGTTTGCACCAAATCGGTCGAGCGGTTCTTCATTTATCACACCTGGGCGAAGCCGGGGCGGATCGCTAGTAATAATATATTATTCAACGATCGATAGATGAATATTGTAAATTCGAAAGTTTGTAAGGCATCTGTAACGACTGGACGGATTTTTATGAAATTTTGTTTGGTCTTGACCTTGGTGTAGTAAACAGATTACTTTTCATCGTAATTAAAGAGTTTCTTACAAATTATTATTCATTGATTTAATAAAACTTCATAAATATACGCAGTTTGTTTAATTATGTCTATTTTTTTATGTTGCCATTGTGCGAGAATATTTGAAAAGTAAATAAGTGCGATAGCAGGCAAGCTATCAAATCGTAAGGCAATTAAGATGAATTAACATCCACGTTTTACAATACAATAGGTCTTTATTGACACCAAAAGAAAAATACAGTTTACAGATAAACTTATAAAAATGGGCGGTCTTATCGCTAAGAGCGATCTCTTCCAGACAACCTTTGTATGGTAATATAAACGAAAGTGAATATAGCGCGGGAGGAGCGATAAAATTAATTAAAAAAAATGCTATTATTCTATAGAAGAATACTTCCTAAAGCTTAATAAAATCATATTATTTATCTTCCTCTCTATAAAACTCATATAACTTCTGCTATTATGTAATTTTAAAAACACTTTTACACTGTGGAAAGGTATTGAGCATGCATCCTATCTACGGGCCAATTGCCTATATTTCCTAAAACTAAACTAAAACTATGTACAGCAAAGAACTAAGTTACCTGAGCATTGAACAGCATCAGACATAACTTTATGAGAAACTCTACAAAACCGCACAGATTTACGCTTTCATTTCCATAACATAAGCTTATGCAATCCAAAAATAAGTCTAAAGCAGGCAGATAAAATTGCGAAGATACGTAATAACCTCGAGTGCAATAAAGGTCAACCCTGTTATATTACATCTGTTAAGGTGAACCACTAGCAGGTAGTATGATGATGTAAATTAGACTTCTGCCTGTTGTACAGTTCGCTACATTATCATATGAGTTACTACAGGTTAAATCCTTACTACCTTACTAATACTTGTTTATATTCCTTGTCTATGTTAATTTAAATTGTACATTTTATTATTTAGTTATTAAGATATAATATTGTATGTCCGAAAAGGACAAACTGTTGAAATGTTAAAAATTTACAACCTTGTTAAACAAAGTTATCCTACTTAATTGTATTATAAATCCGAAAGTTTGTGTGTAAGTATGTTTGTTCCCTCTTCATGCTTCAACGGCTGAATGGATTTGGATGAAATTTGGAATTTACATAGATTATACCTAGGATTAACACATAGGCTACTTTTTAACTTGATAATAGCGGGCGAAGCCGCGGGGCACGGCTAGTACACAATAAAATTTTCTATTTCTATTTCTATTTAATATTATAAACGCGAAAGTTTGTATGTATGGATGTATGGATATTTGTTACTCTTGCACGCAAAAAATACTGAATGGATTTTAATGAAACTTTACAATAATATAGCTTAAACATCAGAATAACACATAGGATATAATTTATAAAAATATTGTGTGAATTGTCCAAAATATAATGATAAGTGTCAAGTAAGGAGGAAAAAATTTTGCTAACTGCGAGCTTTTCTGGTGTGCGCTGCAAAAACCGTTAGAGTTACACGTATATAATGTAGAATGGAATTTTTTATCTTAAATAGTCCTACAAAAAAGCCAGCGACAGCATAAATGTATCGTTTATGTCTAAGCTATTATCGCCAAAATAGTGAACCATATGTACAATAGCTCAGTGCCTGATCTGCTGTTCGGACATACACTATTAAAATATATATAAAATATATATATGTATATTATATGCCGACATTTTTAACAGTTTCAATATTTTACAGCTGACTGTACTTTTCCTGCAGCCTACATCGGAAGGCTTGTCGTAGCGTGCGTGAGCATCCAATTTCCATGAAGGTAAGCCACAAAAACTTACTCATACATAGTTTGTGTCACTGTCTGTTTATGGAATAAGTTATAATATTTTCACATCTTTAAACAAACACAAACAAATATAGAGATAAAAATCAACTGAATTACCACTGGGAAAGTTCAAATCTGTAATAAAACGGGCATTAATTAAGAAAGCCTACTATAAAACCACAGACTATATTAATGACAAGGATGCATGGAGGCAAACTGCACAGGCTCTTTCTAGCGACTACCATAATAACACCTAGGTTAAGAAACTTATGTATTAGAGATTAAGAATGTTTAAAAAAAAAAAAATGATTGAAAAAAATATGCGCCGCCGAGTTTCTTGCCAGGTTCTTCTCGAGATGGCTGTAATTTTGCGAATCTGGCAATAGATTCATTAACTTTCATGAGTGCCTCTTTGGGGCCCATGTGAATAAACGATTTTGATTTTGATTTTTGATTTTGATTTAATTAAAATTATTTGAACTGCCCGTTGGCGTAGTTGTATTGGCGTTCGCCTTCTAGTATTTGTGTTTCTGGTTCTGGTTGTGATGTGAATGTTTCCAGCACCCATGACACAATTCATCGAACTTAGTGTGGGGCTGATAGAGCGAAAACTTTTTTTTTTTGAATACTAAATTTAACTTACAATTTCATATCCATTCATTTCATATTATTTCTCAATTCAAATAATATTTAAATGTTACATGGGATTGTACTATACAGTTTTGAGCTAATCTATCTATATAAGTAAATAATACCATATAACAATATTCTTTCGTTGATCGAAAATGTTTTCATTATTTTATTAAATTCTTCGTAATCTTTGTGCTCTATAACACTGGCTAAATGTCAGTGTTATTATATAATGTAAGATTTAATTTGAAATAAATGAAACAAAATCGAATACTTGTAAATAGAATAGTAAGAAATACAATAAAACAATAATTACATAACCCCATACATCATTTATTATGTAAATGGTAGAACATTCGATTCCTAACGATTATAACTTTCTGCATCGTAAAAACATTAACGTTAACGCCTTCACGCGTACAGTTCTCGTCGTGGGTGCCGGAAACATTCACATCACACACACAATCACACCTAGAGCCAGAAACACAAATTTCCCTACCGAATGTTTATACACGGAGTAAAAAATTTAGGACACCTAGACTACTAAAGTGCCTAGAAACGTAATATTTCCTTGTCAAAATTACAGTTGCTAACTACGTTCTTTTTACAAAATAAGCTAGTTGTTGCCTAATAATTTTGTGATTGTTACAAAATAATTATAGCTGTCACATATAGCACTAGAATGTAAGGAAATATAGGCAATTAGCCCGTTGATAGTCATTGGAAATTTATGAAAAAAAAAATGAATGTAAGTAACAGTAACGAGATCTTTTGATCGTTTGAAATTTTGACCAGTCTACCTTCGCAGATACAACCATCTTGTCACCTGTCAACTGGGATTAAAATAGAAAAACATTAAAACCAGTTCGATCCAGATTTTTTGCTCGCATTTAGAAAGGATCGATGAGATAGAAAGCACTTGAATGTTTGTAATGAAAGTGATCGCAGTTCTAATAACCAGTTGAAATGTGTTAGGTGTTGCCATTTATAGACTTCAAGTGTCAAGAATAATATTATAATAAATAAACGCACTTCACCGCTTTATCTTCGGAAGCCTTGACCAGATTTAAGGTATTAAACACGCATTATTGACGATAACTCAAAAACTACTGATCAGCTCTTGATCAAATATAAGCGAGACCAATCGGAAAGCGACAGTATTCAAACAAAAAATATATCAAAATCGGTTCAGGTGGAAAGAAATTATGAGAAAACACACATTAAAAAAACAGTCGAATTGAGTACCTCCTCCTTTTTTGTGAAGTCAGTGGAAAATAGGTGGTGAGACTTTTGGAAATCAGCCCGGAGTAGAATATCGTGTAGTCTTATTGAATACAGGCCGAAAGTTCAAAAACTAAAATCCGACGTTACATTTTACAATCGGTTTTTTAATTTGGACGTTGTTTTTGGAAACGACATACAAAGGGTAAGGTCATTATGTAAACTACCAGAAACCTCTGAGGACCTCATTCCAACCATTGAGAACAACGGTATTTGTGTTGTCGTGTTTCAAGTAAATTATTTAATATAATATTATTCATCTTCTCTGTTCCAAGGTGTTAAGTGACTACTGGCATTCATAATTTAAACTCGTTTAATCACATGGGCCTCGAAGAGGCTCTCATGAAAGTTAATGACTCTACTGCCAGATTCACAAAATTACAACCATCTCGAGAACAACCTGGCACAGTCTTAATCAATAATTCTAATATGGGAATTATATTAACCTAGACCTATTATCTACATTATGTAATAATCATTCGATGTATATAATAAGCTTTCTTAAATTTGTTAAAATCAGTAATGAAACGGACATTTAGTCCGTCTGATTTAAACTTGCCCGGTGGCAATTCAGTTACAATTTAAGGAATCCTTACTATCCTTCCTTACTAATATTATAAATGCGAAAGTAACTCTATCTGTCTGTCTGTTACGCTTTCACGCTAAAACTACTGAACCGATTTAAACGAAATTTGGTACACAGATAGTCTAGAGCCTGAGAAAGGACATAGGCTACTTTTTAACCCCGAATTCTGGCTGGTCCGAGACTTACGCGGGCAAAGCCGCGGGGCGCAGCTAGTTTTATTATAAAATCTAAGCCAATTTGACATAAAAGATTTGTTCGATTTGCTTAATCTAAATTCGCGCACCGCTATTTATACTTATATCTAGTATTAAGATTATGTGTAACTTCTTATGCTTATTTTTGCGAATATGCATAATATTTTCAAAGATTCTTTTTATGCAAAACAGGCAATCATTTGACCGCTATCTCATAAATTATCTTAATTATTACGAGAAAAAAAACATACAGAAGAAAGTTAGAACTAAATGACCATATGGTTAGTCTACTATTTTACATATAACCCTGTATATACCTACATACCCTTGAAAGATTGAATAATTGTATTTGGTGCAATAAAGTGTTTTGTATGGTATTTTATTGTACTCTTCGATAACACGGTTCTCAGAAAGAATGTTTCAGATAATAAATGATTGACCTTATACCTTATACCATTTACTACCTTATACTTGTTGGGACCACGGTTCGCCGAAGGCATGCAGGGACGGTTATATTAACCTGATAAAAGTATGAATCCTACGTGTACTACATCTTCTCAATCTGCACCTGTGGAGAAAGCCTCGTTGCATTTAGGGTAAGAGAGTAGATGCTCCATAGAACCCCGCATTAAGTACCTACCTTTAGTATCAGCATATCCCCACTTTGCTTAGTTATACTGGCCTATGATAACATTTTTATATCTTACCTTACCTCGTCCTCCATCAAATGTTTTCAAATTTTATTAATCCCTACTTATATTACAAACTAGCCGTGCCCCGCGGCTTCAACCGCTATTATCAAGTTAAAAAGTAACCTATGTGTTAATCCTATGTATAATCTATGTACATACCAAATTTCATCCAAATCCGTTCAGCCGTGAACAAACATACTTACACACTTACAAACAAACTTTCGGATTTATAATATTAGTAGGATGCGAACGTTTCTGTTTGTCTGTTACGCTTTCACGCATAAACAACAAAACCGATTTTGATGAAATTTGGTACAGAAGTAGACCAGAGCTTGGGAAAGGACATAGGCTACTTTTTATCCCGAAATTCCCGCGGGTCAGGGACTAACGCGGGTAAAACCGCGGGGTGCAGCTAGTATCACATATTTGACTCTCCATCGTTTGACAAATTTGGTGGAAGGGAGTTACTTTTAAGAGTAAACGATCTCTATCTGTCACCTACAGATAGCAGCTGGTTACTGATAACAATCCCGTTCTGATTGTGTTTTTTTTTATGTTTGATAGGCTAGCATTTGACCACTATCTCACCTGATGGAAAGCGAAGATGTGATTAAAAGAGTGTACCTGTTTACTGTCTTTGAGGCATATCTAAAGAGAATAAGCTTATTACCACGTACGACTAAGCCATTAAACGGTACAGCATTGCAATTCGGTATTTATTCTGCCATCCGTTGAACTGCTGAAAGATTTCCTAATCTTTTCTCAATTAGTAGAGTCAGATAATTATGAAAACATGTATACCTATTCATACCAATTCAATTAGTTCGCCCCGAACTGAGACCTTAACTACATTTTGCCTTATGGAGAAAATCTTTTGAGGTTAATTGCTTCTAAGTATTTTTCATAATAATTATTGTTCGATTTCTGTATTTGATGTTCAAATTTTTTTTTAAATTCAACATAGGCAAACTTTTGACCACAATCTCACCTGATAATTTCCTGTACCCCTGATCTAAATATGGAGAATTTAAGATGGAAGAAGAAAGACTAACTAGGTAAATGGAGTTTGTGATATTTTTATATGCTTAAAAAACCTACCGAATATGTATTCAAACAATTATTTTCAGATTATTTTTCCAAAACATTAAAGCTTTGTTAACTTTCGTTTATCGGAAACCAATACTTGCCAAAATGTACGAACGATCAAGATAATATTAGTAATAAATTAATATTATTATATAATATAATATTAGTTTTTAAATAACCTGAAGTAGGCACTAGTGGCAAAATCAAAATTTAGAAAATTTCCCCGATACTATCTTGGTATATTATAATTAACGTTATGTTCAAGTTTTTTTTTATTCAAGATAGGCAAACTTTTGACCACAATCTCACCTGATGGGAAGCGACGATGTGGTCTACGATGGAGCAAGCTTGCCTAAAAGATACCTATTCACTCGTGACTTGAAAGTACTGGATATAACACAAATAATACATCCTTAATAATGCCTTGTGAATGAATTTATTTGCAACCGTCAGTGATTATTTATTTTAAGACGTACCTATGCCAGGATATGAGGAAATTTTTAATTATTGAAGATCAATAAGTAGGAATTAGGAAGTTACCTTGATGACCCTTTGTCCACAGCTCCACACTGACAAGGCTATGCTATCGTGTAATTATGCCGATGAGTCAATCCGGAATCACAATCATTGGTATCGTGTTCCGATGTTACTTGATATCGGCTTCATTTATTTTATATAATAATGATATAATATAATAATAAGTCATTTATTTCAGGCAAAATACCATATCCAGTACACAATTAACTAAAAATACTCAGCTGAAACGCTAAAAGACAACAGGACTTAAAAAAAACGAACTGCTCACTAGCTTAGTTGGGTGGGCGTTCGCCTTCTGTGCAACGGTAATCTGCAGGTCTATTCTGGTCGTCAAAATAGGATTGTTCGAATTGATGCGACGGCGATACGACAGTCGATTGGTTGAAATTTCAGTTGATTCGATGTTCATGGGAAAACAAAACAAAACAAACAGAAGTTTTCTCTTCAAGGGGAACTTGTGTTTCTAGGTGTAAAATGTGTCTGATGTCAATGTTTCCGGCACCCACGACACAAGTCATCGAACTTAGTGTGGGTTGTGAATGTGAAAGCGTTTATGTTATGTTTTATGTACAGTGACCAAAAGGTAGATGCGTAGAATACGTAGTACGGGTTTTGATCGTTTGCGAAAACTAAATTGTGTTTAATTTTCTTTAATACAATACGTTACTCAAAACAATGTATGTAAGGAAAAGAAACGTAATCAAGTGCAATAATTTCCTGTACCCCTGATCTAAATATGGAGAATTTAAGATGGAAGGAGAAAGACTAAGTAGGTAAATGGAGTTTGTGATATTTTTATATGCTTAAAGAACTTACCGAATATGTATTCAAACAATTATTTTCAGATTATTTTTCCAAAACATTAAAGCTTTGTTAACGTTCGTTTATCGGAAACCAATACTTGCCAAAATGTATGAACGATCAAGATAATATTAGTAATAAATTAATATTATATAATATAATATTAGTTTTTAAATAACCTGAAGTAGGCACTAGTGGCAAAATCAAAATTTAGAAAATTTCCCTGACACTAACTAGATATATTATAATTAACGTTTTTTTCAAATCTTGCACCTATCAAAATTTTGTTATGTTAAAACAAGACGTCCAACTTTGTTGCGTAATTCCTCTCTATCCAAGGGTGGTCTGGAAGAGATTGATTTTAGCGCCTATTGTTACACTTATTTTGTAAGTTATTATTTTCTATCCTGTTTTGTCACAAATATGGTGTTCAAAAAAGAGTTTATCTATCTATCTAGAACAGCTGCACCAATTTTCCCAAACATAACAAACAAAACAACAAACGCATTCACACCCACAGCCCCACACTAAGTTCAAATACTTGTATCGTGGGTGCCGGAAACATTCACATCACACACACATTACACCCAGAACCAGAAGCACAAATATCCCTTGGAAAGGAATTTGTGCTCCTGCCGGGAATCGAACCCAGGACCCACGGCACAGAGGGCGGACACCTGTCCACTGCGCTAACTGGGTCGTCAAACATAGGCTAGTATGCGATGAAAATAAGGTTAAAACTGTCTTAATTCAGTGTAGCCATATTCTACATATATGATATTTGAAAGAAATATTTTATAGCAGTTGGCTTGCCAAAGTAATGGCATACAGTAAGTATCATGCCTATATCTCTATGGCATCAACTAACAGGTGAGCAATTCTATTTTTAAACATCAGTATGTGCGCTAATGATATCATCACGACAGCAAATTCGTCATCCCAATCTCGTTAAAGTTTGTGTTAACGCACAAAAAACCACTGGAGCTGTATTTTTTACATATGCTACCTGCGACCACGGACTTGAAAGAAATACGAACATAGCCTCATCCAATCATGGGTGAAGTATGCAAATGTCCTTGTGTGCGTGCATCTCACTGCTATCTCAGACAACTAAATCGTTACTGGGTGTATTGGCGCTGATTTCGCACCTTTGGTGAATATGTGTGCGTTTAGACATTTGTGGGACCTAAGGTGCTTCACCCATTTTCTGTGCGGTATTATGTTTGTATTTTTTTTAATCTGTGCCTACGATGAATAAAACTTTTTTCAACGTGATCGATTCAGATAAATGAGGGAAGAATTCATTACGATTCAAAGGGCAATGCCACTAGCATGACGGGCACGCTGCCAACTGGTAGTGCAATGCACTTGAGCACTTGATATATCTTAAAGCTTAGCTTGTAGGGAGTTTCGCTGTATATAGTTTTAGAATATATAGTTTTTTTTTTTTTAATATCCTGTACTAACTACGGGCCAATTGCCTATATTTCCTAAAACTAAACTAAAACTATGTACAGCAAAGAACTAAAGTTACCTACAAGACATCGAGCTTATAGGTAACTCAAGTGCTCAAGCCCACTACCAGTGGGTAGTGGGCTTGAGTATATATAGTATAGTATATATAGTTGGTATTTAGATTCCAGGATAAAACTATTTACACAACTATCTATATACAGGTCCAGACGTAACAGAGATACCTCTTTTCAAACATACTCTCACATAAACTTTAAAACGTATAGGTTTTTCCCCTTTGTACATAATTGCTTAGGTACATTTAAGTTATTCACGATTATCTTAAACACTTAAACATAAACAAGGTTGTTAAGGTTGATAACAAGAACAATAGTGGATAGTTAGACTAAAAAATACTTAAAATCAACAACATACATACAACAAAACATTTACGTATCACACACACAATTAAACCGAGAAGCAGAAGCGCAAATGTCTCTTGGGAAGGAAAATTGACCTCCTACCTACCTACCGCCTATCGAAGACACGACCCACGGCGCAGTGGGCAGCGACTTACCGACTGCACGATTTGGAAATTTTTACATAGATACTAGTTCTGTCACACGTCTTCGTCCGCGTAAATTAAATAAACATTATTTATCGGATTTAATTGTGAATCTAAACATCTTGAATTCACCTGAACATACACAAAAAATTAATCAAAATTAGTCCAGCCGTTAAGGAGGAGTTCAGTCACATATACAAGTACAGATGAATAATATACATAAAGATAAAACATTCCCCGACAGCAAGAGTGCCTCTACTGAACTGCGTAAATAAGACGATTAAAAAATGGCCATAGAAGAGACGTAGATACCCCGAAGAGACGTATCCAGTGAACTTTGCTTAAATAAATTATTCAAAACGTAAATTTTATTTTCCTCTGCCACAATCTGTCAAATCGTATGAAACATGACGTCACCTTGTGTAATAAGTCAACGTAGATATCTTAATATTGTAGGTACTGTATACAGCATCAAATATATTTAAAAGTTTCCAGGCGAGCACGCGCACTGCGCATATCGTTAACGTGATAATAATATGTTTATTTATTCATTGACAAAGTGTAGGTACATACAATACATCGGGTAGGTTATTACTATGTATAATAACTTATATCTACAGTAGCCCGGTGAATCTGTGTCCCCAGCACTAGGTCTCATCTGTATTGCTGAGTAAGTAAGTAACAACGACCCTCTTTCGTCACTACAGCTGAAGTCGGACATATAGGAGGAGCTTACGTTGTTTTTTATTTTTTTATTTACTGCTTGTTCTTAATAATGGTAAATATTTAAAAAAAACAGCCGGAAAGCTTGCCTCCAAATAACTTTTCTCAAGCATGAAGGTTAATCGGATCAGAGTCACGACAAACAACATCGATAGACAGCCATTGTTTTCTACCGACTTCACAAAAAAGGAGGAGGTAATCAAGTCGACTGTCATAACTTCTTCCCACGTGAACCGATTTAGATTTTTTTTTGTTTGAAAGATGTTGCTTACCAATTGGTCCCATTTAAATTTGATCAAGATCTGATCAATAGTTCTTGAAATATCCTCAATAATGCGTGTTTAGTACATCTAATCTGATCGAAGTTCCGAAGATAAAGCGGTGAAGTCGGTTTGTTTCAAGCTTTGCTTGTGTTGCTGTGTTATTGTTGACTAAACCATGCGACCAAAATAAACGAGTTATCCACTTGTATTTATAAAAGTTCGTTAACAACTATGTCGAAATCAATTAGACATATAGTTCTTATATATTAGTACAGCCGTTGACACAGGATCCGAAAGAATAAATTGGGTAGCTTATGTCTTCCAATAATATAAATCTTCTTATAAGACGCAAGAATTAATAAGGCTGGTACATAATTGATGCTAGTCATGAATGCGTTCGATTCCCGGTGGAAACACAAGATCCTCCCCATGTGAAATTGTGTTTCTGGTTCTGCCTTTGATTGTGTCTGTTATGTGAATGTTTCCGGCATACACAACTCAAGTTATCGAACTAAGTGTGGGGCTGTGAGTGTTTAGTCACTCTTTGTGACGACCACGTGGTTCAGCACTTTGTCCGTCCGTTTTTCAGAGCCACTTAACGTCTAAACTAAACAAGCGAATAACTTAAAATGTTCTAAGCCTAAACAAGCTACTGAAATGATAATAGGTAAGTGAAAATATTAAGGGGGCAACCTATACATGTAAGTGGAGGGCAACATATATCTTATTTTTTTCTGCATGTGGTGTCGGCGAATCGAGCTTTTCAAGTAAATAACGAAACCGTTTAAAATAAAAAAGGTTGGTAGGGCACCAAAGCCACTGTTTTTAGGATTTATGCCATATTCGTCCCGAGGAAGTTCGGCCCATATAAAGAAATCTGCTTTCGTCCCGCATTGTATGCTGTATTCGGCCCATAGGCTTATTTTGTCCCGCGGGGTGAATCTCATACGGCCACATATTCAAATAATAAACTTATACTTATAACATAAAATATGCATTATAAATTATACTAGAACAACAAATACAAAAATTAAACCATTATTAATAAAAAAATATAACTAAATAACATCAAAAGCTTTTCTCTACTTATTGGGCAAAATTAAGGCGCTAAGTCTCAGTTCGGGGCGAACTACTACTTAAGTATAATATGGTTATGTCTAACAAGGTTCTGATCGTTAACTCTAAGTTCTTTATTAGTTTGGCACCTCGTGAATAATTGAAAACCTTCGTGTTTCCTTGAATATGACATCATTCATTGTTCACCGATTAATAAAATAGATGTAAATAAACATTGCCGTCATTGTACTTTGTATTTAAACAGACATTTCTTTGTTATCAGTGACTTGAGCCTTGGTTAATTCATAAGCAAACTGCATTTTTTTATGGTGTGTCAAAAACCTAATGGATATATATTTTTTTCTGCTAGATAGGCAACGTTTGATCCTATTCACTCTTGATTTTAAGACTCCCAGATTCCGTTCGGGGAACAAAGACGATACCTCCGTCTTGTATGTTCTACTAATTTGCTATACGGATGATGAACGTAGAAACGAAACGCTTTGAGCGAACTGAAGGTATTTCAACCTTAAATGGATGATTTTTGACAGTTTGTCTTCTTCTTAAAAGATAAAAGGAGCTTGGTGGAATTAACTCGTTTAATTCCAGCGTACTATCTCTATAATTAAACGCAAGCAAAGCTTAATAAAACCATGCTTTATCTTCGGAAAATTGATGAGGTTTAATGTATTAAACACGCATTATTGAATTAAACGACATAAACGCATTCACAGCCACACTAAGTTCGATGACTTGTGGCGTGGGTGCCGGAAACATTCACATCAGACACATTTTACACCTAAAACACAAGTTTCGCTTGAAGAGAAAACTTGTTTGTTTTCCCACTGGGAATCGAACAGATACCCGTTGCACAGAAGGCGAACGCGCACCCAACTAAGCTAACGAGCAGTAATTAAACCGACTTCACCGCTTTTTAACGAAAGGTGATGATATTAGGTAACTTTTGAACTCGGTTAAAAACGAGAACATCATCAATGTAGTCCACATAATACGCATTATTGAGGATAACTCAAAAACTACTACTCAGATCTTGATCAAATTTAAATGGGACCACATGGAAAGCGCCATTCATGTTCTAACAATTTAGCTCATCAGATACAAAAAGAAAACTTGATTTGATCACAATCTTACTTGTTGGTAAAAGACGATGTTGTCGAGGACGAATAATTTGTAAATTTCATGAAACATTGAAAACGAGGTGTAGAGATTTCAGACAAAAATTTCGAATAGACATCGACATTTGAGTCATAAACTAAGTAATAATTTGATTGCTAGATTAGGGACGCAGTACTACTTTATAATAATATTTTTCTTAAAATGTTTATACAAATTTGGTGTTTTGATACTTTCAAACTTTTAAGTCATTGAAAACTTCAGTACATGTAGACCTGGTTGTGGATCGACGCGGCATGGTTGTTAAAATTATGTTTTTAAATTATTTAAAGTACTATTCAACATAACCTACTCTTATGGAACTATATAATAATAATACGCACTATAGTAATTAGTAACCCTGACCTCATGTTTGCTACTGGTACTTCACCGTGTTGTGTTTTCTATTTCCTATTTTATTTTGTGAAAATGCGTTAAAATTACACTATTTCTAAACATGACAGATTTTTTTTAAATGCGCTCGCTTCGCTTGCTTCTTTTCGACCCGTTTCTAGTATGTCCCGGCCAATAATGATTTTTATAAATTACATTTTTACTACTGGCTGAAATTTAGATTACCTGCGCTTGCTTTGGGTCTTGTTTTCTCTTTTTTTTGTATACGGTGAATTCAGATTTTGATATCCTATCGTAAGCAATATGTTATAAAAATATTTTTGCTTCTTGTTTGTACTAAAAAATGATCCGACAAATATTGTTAAAATAACAAAACTTATTACTTATTTATATACTTATCTACTTATATTCAATTCTGCTCTCGCTTTGCCACGCCTCGTTTATTCCGTCTATGTTATTGCAATAATGTATAAAAAATTTGTTGATAGAAGAACATATTTAAAAAAAATTGCACTTGCTTCGCTCGCCATTTTTCTTTTCTTACAACAATCTACCCAGACACCTATTTATAAATTTTTCCGTTTAATTACACGAACTGTTCAAAATTGTTGTAAATAAATCGAGCATACTTTACTCTAAAATAAATTTGCCAAATATAATACTCACTTTCGTCCATTTCAGGAATGCCCACTACCTACCCGTCAAGCAAGGAAGAAAGTACATCAATCAGTAAATACAAGAATATACTCTACCTAGTAAATAGTGTCAAAATCACGTTCTCAATTCATGTAAAAAAAATCAGATAATATAATCCATTAATTATACTGTCATTAACTTTATTAATTATACTTATCAACAGATGAATGTCCTGCCTGTACGTAATCATAGTCACAATAGATCAAGCCCATGATAGAGACAATGGCAACAAAATGATGTGCGTCCATTGTCTATTGTATGGGTATATGGTGTCGAGATAAACATCTACGGTAAATAAACTTATAGGTGCTTCTTGAACTATTTCTAATTCCTACCTATACGCGGTTTTGCCGCGAAAGTGAAAAAATGGCGTTGTTGATTTTGTATAATTTTCTAAAACCTGTGATTCTTCGAGTGTTTATGTGTAATAATGGTGGATTATTAACCGTTAATACTTAGTAAACGTGCATAATTGTAGACAAATCATACAAAGTTGTAAAACGTGATTTTCGCCTTTGCTCCAAAACACCAATAGAAGTTCTAGTAAAGTTTCTACCACTTTACTAGGGCATGACTTGACTATGACTGGATCTTGACTCTTTTACTTGACTTAGAATGTGACATGTAACTAGGACTTTTAATATCAAAATGTATACACTTGAAATATATTATCACTTGACACTGGCTAAATGCACAAGATTGCGTAGCCAAAATTAATAGAAAAGAAATATACCTATAAAAATGTATTGAGTGTATATATCAAACACATCAAAACGCCTTAACGGATTCTTGAGAGTGAACTAGGCTAATTTACTTTTTTTAATCTCGACGCGGGCAATGCCGCGGCGCGGCGTGTATATAACTATATGGATGTGCAGTTTTGGCGCGAAAATGAAAAAATGTCGTTGTCGTTTTGTATTATTTTGCAAATCTTTGTGATTCTTCAAATATTAATTTGTAATAATGGTGGTTAATAGTTCTTGAAGGTGCAAAGCAGGCATATCATACAAAGTTGAAAAACTTCAATAGAAGTTCTATGAAAGTTTCTACCATTAAGGTATGATTTTTCTGTGACTGGACTAAGACTCTCTAACTTGACTGTGATTGGTGATAAGGACTAGTTTTATGAAATACTTAGGTATGTTTCTTGAAAATATTTATAAATTGACTATTTAGTCAGCGTCCATCACATAGTATGCGAAGCCAAATAAAAACAAATTGTTATAGCGATTGATGTTCTTATAAGAACATCGCTACCCGATCGGGTGGTAGCGGTTCCTAATCCAATGACAGATCTATGATCTAATTCACAAAACATGATGTTCTGGCAGTTATTCTTCATTATGGACTGGCGTTTTTACCTTACATTATCACTTAGCATCACGTAAGATGGTACGATCCAGTTGGCGCAGTGGGCAGGTTTGGCCTCCGCGTGGCAGGAGCACAATTTTATTTCCTAACAGAAATTAACGGCGGCTCGACCGCGCGATTGAGCTCCGGTCGGTCGAGATAACAACCAACTCGAGATTAATAATAATTGTGCTTTCTCATTCTGTTTGTCATTGTATGCGTGTGATGTTAATTTTAGCAGCCCCTACGATACAATTCTTTAAGCGTAGTGTGGGACTGTGTTATTCGTTTGATAGTCATAAAAAAAATAAACATTTAAGTATTTTTGTTAAAGTCATGGGGACTTGATAAAGACTCATTAGACACATTAATCATAATTTATTTCTAGAAATAAATTGACTCCTTTTAATATCTTTAAGGTAACACGCAATTGAACTCCGTAGAATATGTGCAATAACAATGAATGGATAGATATGTCATCATCACAGTGATTGATAATTCTATTGTTTGTTGATTTCGGTATTCGTTCCACGTGTATATTATATTGCTCTGTCGAGATTAAGCCAGACGCAGTAAAGTAATTGAGATAGAGCAATGTTTTATATGGTTGACATTTAGGACTATTTCACTTGAATCCACTAAACAAATACAAAGATAAAAATATTGTATGGTTGTTTGTAAACTTTTTAATTATTACGAATATTTTTTAAATTCATCATGCGAGTAATTTTTAGTGTAATATAAATAAATGCGAAAGTTTATAGGTGTCTACCGTACTCAAGGAAACTATGGCATTAAAAATCGATGTACACATTTCTGATATTATATTTTGTATAAGGAGGTATAAGCGCCCGAGGCGTGCGCCCCGGGCGCTGTGAATGTAAAATGTATGGCGCTCAAAGGGACCTTGATATGCAAAGCGCCCGAATCGCGCGGCTGAGAGCAGGCGCCCGCTTTGCTTTCCCCCGCGCTGCCGTTTTGTATACTGCCGGCATAAGGAAAAAAACGTATCTGCATTTTTGACAAAATTAAGTTATATAAATTATCTACATGAATTTGGAAAAATGGACGCATCTACTAGTATTTTTTATTTTAAAATATTCAAACGCAACCTACCAAATCTTACTTTTAATTAAGACGCATCTTCTGTTATAACATAAATGATATACTAAACTAAACAAGTACTATATTTACACTTAACTACATATAAACATGAATCATACATCACTAGCCTTTCTCGCGACTTCGCCCGCGTTTATCAAGTTAAAAAGTAGCTATGTGTCAATCCTAGGTATAAGCTATATCCCATTTCTCATTCCAAATCCGTTCAGTCGTTACAGCGTGAAGAGAAAACAAACATACTTACACACAGACTTTCGGATTCATAATATTAATGTGATATATAAATAAAACTTTTTCTTTTAACCATTGCCAGGTAGTATTCTGCGAATAGGACGTTTTGCGACTGCGTGACGAAATGCGAATGGGACGTCCTGCAAGTAAACCGTAGTAACGTTACTAAAATCCTGGCTGCATCGCTGTTTACTTGATAATTTTATATTTTAATTTCATATACTCAAGTTGCAGCTATAAAAACGGTTGTTATTACGATGGTAAGCTCAGAACCTGAATTACCACTGGGAAAGTTCACGGACATTAATTAAGAAAGCTTATTATAAACGATTGACTACATAATGACAAGGGCATTCTTGTCCACGCATATCCTGGTAAACTGCACAAGGGTTTTCTAGCGAACATAATATAGACCTAGGTAAATGTAATTATGTATTAGTGTTTAAGAATTATTTTGATAAAAAAGAAATAAAAAAAAATGCGCCGCCGAGTTTCTTGCCAGGCTCTTCTATAAACTTTCATGAGTACCTCTTTGGGGCCATTGTCAATATACGATTTTGATTTTTATTTTGAAACATTAACGCCATAAAAAATGTGAACTTTCACTTTTCTTCTTTAATATTTTTTATAACACTTTGCTACGACCTTGTAAGCTCGTTGTTTAATGTCATAGCTGTTTTATAACTTCTCAATATAATTTGTTTAGGTTATTGACCGTTGAGTCATGAGGTAGGTCAATAGGTGTATGATATACGTCATAAGATTATATATTTATATAAAAATACTATAAATATTTGATATGCTTTCATATGAAATTGATACATTAATTATACAAACTAAATTGAAGTATACCAAGCAAATTACGTTCAAAGCTTTTAAGACTTGGTTCGTCAATAATTAAATACAACTTGTCAGACAGCGGTTTGATGGTAAACATAGCCGTGCGTTTTACTATTGAAGTATTCGTGAGTATTAGACACTATAATATTATTAAAATACGGTATCACTCACGTCATTTGATCGATATTGTCGGCCTAGGTTTCGAGCATGTACGATGCTCTTATTCGGATGAGTTTACGCCGCGAGAACGCGACCAAGACTCCTCGAGTCTTTCGTATTTTAATAAAAAAATAGAAAGATACTGAGCTTATTTGCCCTTAAATTGTCGTAAATTTTATGAAACATGTAATAAGCAAATCGCAAAAAACTGCCTAGATGACTTAGCATGACACAAAATGTATGTAGAGTACGTAGTACTTGCTTATCATTTAGTCAGAGATCATTAATCAGAATCTGCTGACTTAATTGTTGTTTTTTTTTTTGATGAAGGTACATACTCCAAAGAACTAAGCTACCTACAAGACAGGGAGCATGTAGGTAACTCAAGTGCTTAATCATGATTGGAACACTACCAGTGGGTAATCACGCTGGTGGCATTGCATCTCTGAATTGCAATGCTAATACGTTAAGCCAAATAAGTGCCAGCATTTTTATCACGCGTCGACCTGCGTCAACCAGGCGCTCTGATGGATAAATATTATGTTGACTATATTATGAGCTGTCGTCCTCCTAAAAAATGTTTACAATAATAAAATTTCAAAAATCAGAAAATCGTAAAATGATCGAACTCCTTGCCATCTACTAAACCATGTCAGATGCCTCAGGCGGCTTAAAAAATCCGGACACTAGTACCTTCAGTCAATAAAAACAGCCATAAAAAAAATCCTCAAATTTAAGAACTTGAGATCGTGCTTAACCGAGTTATATGGATTTAAGGCATAGCAAAAGCAAAAAACCTATCTTCTAGTTTTTCAGAAACGAATAATTAAGATAAACCACAAAAAACAGCATTCGATGAAACTTAAACTCGTCTAGTTTCTTGCTGGAATTCGGAACCCTAAAAATACATCAATCATAATCATGGTGACAATGCAAGCATAAAATTGACAACAGTAATAATGTGAAGTGACGCAGATCAAGATCAACAATTACAAAAACTGTAGAACAGGGGAAACCAGCTCTATTGTTGTTTCAATGTCGTACTAACTATAGCAAACAGTGAGACGTGACTAAATAATTGTCGTATGCCACCGTAAAGCCCTGAGAATTATATTTTAACCGAATTAAAAAAAGGAGGTTTAAATTCCACTGTGCCTATTTTTTTAAGTGAGTTACCTCAGAACTTTTTTCTAGATGAACCGATTTTGATGACTTTTTTGTATGGAAGCTGGTGTTTTCTATTTAAATTTGATCAAGAACTGACCAGTGGTACCAGTTTTTGAGTTATCCTCAATAATGCGTTTAATTCATTTGATCTGATCAAGGATGCCAAAGACAAAGCGGTGAAGTCGGTTTCTAAGCTTTGCTTGCGTTTAAATTATCTTATAGAAGAAGTAAAGCTAAATTGATCAATTAAAACAGTTATAAATCGCACTTAACTAACAATTCTATTTTCCTTGCGTCGCAGGTATAAGGTGACTAATTGTTAAAAAAAATATATCGGAGAATGGGTTCAACAATTATAATTGTAGTCAGTTTTGAATATTAAAAAATAATAGAATATGTTATAGTATAACTGTGAATAAAAATACATAATAACAGCAATTAACAGCGCGTTATCTATTTAACAAACTTATATAATAGGTCGCTTTTTTTAGTTTTGTCTTTTATCAAATTATATAACGAATTCATAATGATGATGTTGGTTTTTAATCATTCTTAAATTATAAAGATAAGAATGTTTTAAAAAAGAATGAAAAAAAACGCGCCGCCGAGTTTCTTGCCAAGGTTCTTCTCTAGGTGGCTGTACTTTTGCGAATTTGGCAGTAGAGTCATTAACTTTCATGAGTGCCTCTTGGGGCCCATGTGAATAAACGATTTAGATTTTGATGTTTGATAGTCCGATGATATTATTTCCACTCTTCCTATCATATAAGTTATTTTTCCATTGTGATTATACAATGCTTTACTCGAAGTACAGTAAACACCATTTATAATTGTTTAATTCACTTGCGCAAAACATGAGTATATAGGGACATTCCGTTTATTGCATTCTTTACGATGATGCCACTATACAAAACGACTTATTGTTTTCCACTCCATTATACTACAAAATGTTTTATGTCTTTATAAAGAATGATGTAAATATCATATATCCCTTTTGTATATTTTTCCCTCGTTTAGTCGCAGAATGTCCAATTCGCAAAATGTCCAAGTCGCGGTACGTCCAATACGCGGAATGTCCAATACGCGGAACGTCCAATTCGCAGAATGTCCAACATTTACGGTAATTACAAAATAAATAAGTTACCGGGTAATGAGATGGTATAAACGCTTTCACACTCACAGTGGCGTAGTCTGGTGCATGTTCGCCTTTTCGGTTATCGATTTCCGGTGGACACAAGTTTCCTCCCCATGAGAAATTTGTGTTTCTGGTTCTTGTTCTGATTGTGTGTGATGAGAATGTTTCCGGCATCCACAACACAAATCACAGAACTTAGTTTGGGATTGTGTGTGATTATCTGTTTATGTATTTATGTGTTATGAGGTAGATTTTCCTTAGCATTAATTTTATTCTTAGTTTTTTTATTGTTATTAATAAAGCTTTTAAATTAATTATTGTTTTTTTTTTGTTCTCAGTTAATGTTGATATGAGGCAAAAGGGGCATATTTACTGTTAATTATATTTAAATGGCTGAACCTGAAAATTATTACATTTGTCGATCTTCATCAACATAAAAAAAACAAACGATTAGCGAAACAAGGTGCCCCGAGTACCATGGGACCATGTCATATAAAAAATATGACATGGTCACTAAAGAAGTGAGCTTGGTAGATATTCAAAATAATAATGATATTTTAATATGTACCAATAATGTTTGTAATAATATAAGGAAATATGTGTATTTAATTTGTTTTAAGTTTGCGATATGCTTGTTATTCCGTTACTAATGCAATTGCAAGTGAGAGTAACCGAGCTTCCTAGCTCATTCTGCCACAAAATGACTGATAAGAAAAAGTCGCTTCGAGTACTACATTATTTTTACACACCTACAAATATGTTCACTTGTGCAACTAATTAATATGTAAAATAAAATAATTTTAACCGACTTCAAGTAAGGAAGAGGTTTAAATTCGACTGGCATTTTTGTGCTATCTCATATCTTTTTTCTAGGTGAACCGTTGAACTGATTTCTAGGTGAATTTTGATGATTATTTTTGTATTTGAAGGTGTTTTTTTATGGTAGATAGGCAAGCGTTTGACCGATATCTCACCTGATGGAAAGTGACGATGCTGCCGAAGATGGAACATGCTTGCCTTGAAGGTTTCACGTTTGTTTGTCAAAGATTTATTGGATGATTAGTTTTTTTTTTTTTTTTTTTTTTTTTTTTTTTTTTTTTTTTTTCGAACGGACTACATGCTGCTGGCTGTGTGTAGCCTCTGCAGCGTCACCGGGCGGGAGGGCGAGCGCGAAAGGCGCTCCGCCGCAAAAGAGAGGGTGTAGGCAACTAGCGCAAGGGCCACCTAGGAGGTGCGAGCCTCGGCTTGGACCGTTGCCAGGACAGGGGGAACGGGAGAGAAACGCCCCGGTACATGAGAGTACCGTTGATAGTGGGCCCTATGAATACGAAAAGTTCGATTAAATCGATTTTGGCTAGAATTTGGAGAGACATGACGAGAGAATCTACGTCCTCGCCGGCGAGGACTGTTTAGTCTGATTGTGGTCTGTGTACCGGACGATCGTTGCGCTGCCAACGTGATGGCGACCGCAATGGGATCGTCCGGGTCCTGAAGGATGTGTCGCGGACGGCGACTACGGAAGTAGCGTGGGTCTATGGTGTCGATAGAGTAATCGGAAGCTTTGACTATGAGAGGGTTGGAGTGGTGGGGGGCCGCGTCGAAGAAACGGCGGGAAGCCGCCTTCAAGTATTGGACGATAGAGGGAAGTTCGAGATCGCAGTGCAGATCGACGTTACGCTGATACCAGCGAGCGCCGACCGCTCTGCGAATGAATCTATTTTGGAGGACTTGGAGTTTTTTGAGTGTCGCGGGTTTGGAGTGAGCGAACACCTGGGAGGCGTAAGTCATGATGGGACGGACGCAAACTTTGTAAAGTGTCAGCTTATTTCTAAGCGACAGTTTACTGCGTTTGCAGACGAGAGGGTGAAGGCGGCCGAGAATGAAGGCCGCCTTGTTTCGGACATAGTTGACGTGCTTATTGAAGTTGAGACGTCTATCAAGAAACACTCCTAGGTACTTCGTAGAAGTAACATGAGGAACGTTCTTGCCGAAGAGAGTGACTGGGCTTGGGGGAATGTATTGAGTCGGATGAAAGAACATAGCTGCACTTTTATCCGGGTTAACCGCGATACGCCACTTCATGAACCACTCACCGAGAGCGGTGAGGGCCTTTTGAAGGTTGCGTTGAAGGGTTTTACGAACCCATCCGGTGCAATAGATGGCTGTGTCGTCTGCGAAAAGCGCAATTTCGACATTGGGAGTGCGAGGGAGATCGCTAATGTATAGCGAGAAGAGTATGGGAGAGAGCACGGAGCCTTGGGGTACTCCGGCTGCTATGGGGTGAGGGGAGGAGTGAACTCCTTCAACGCGATAGCGAATTGGATGATTAGTTGGTCATTTATTAATTTTATACTTATCGTTTATTTCAATTAATTTAATTATTTGTTGTCTCACTCACTGTACCTTACAATGTTGCAGACTTACTGATGAAACTTGCAGAAATGCATGATTTAAGACATCTTATATCATATAACTTACTTCTTGAAATATTGTATGCCCTATGAGGCGAAACATAGCCCACAACAATAACTTTATTTAAGACCTGCATGCCACATGTATTACGATGAATAAACAATTTGATTTGATTCGATTTGAAGACCTGTGTTTTAATTCTTGTAAGTAAATTTTATTTATAGTTTACTTATTGCCTATTTATTATCTGCGTGTTTACTGGACTCAAGTCGTTCTCTCTCGGGGACAGTTCAGACCAGAATCAAACACGCTTGCTAACTTACCAAGTGCGGTTGGTATATGCTGCATGTCATCGAATTTAGTGATTCACTAACATGTTGATTTCCTCAAGATTTTCCTCGGAACGAGTGCAAAAGTGCGCACATTGGGAAATCATATGTACGGGATGGAATGGACTTCAAAGTTAAGCTGCTTTACTGGCCGCATTTAGTATGAACGGATGACGTGCACGCTTTGCGGGGACGTGAGCACAGCTGCACAGGAGGCGACCGCACCCGCGTCCTCGCACGCGAACACTTCGAACCAAATACGGTCATTGTGAAGCAGCAATAAGGTGAGTAGTATTTAAGTCGCACGAGCTACCGACTCTCAATATGCACACTCATTTTTTTTATTTTTTTTTATTTGTGACAGCCTTGTGTTTGGCCACTATCTCACCTGATGGTAAGTGACGATGTGATCGAAGCTGGTAAACACACTCGAGCTGGAATACGCAGGCTCTGAAGGACTACTGCCGAAACACCGTATTTGGCTTGGCGGCAGACTTTCAACTTGATGGTGGTAAGCTACTTTGGTAGCACTCACAAAATGCTCTACCACCTCTCAAATGTCACCTGATTAGCACCACCTGGTTGAGCTCTCTCTTTGCTTATTCCCGCTTACTTTTAAGTTGATTATAATATGAACTTGAAGTAAACAGTGTTGTTAAAGTGAAAACAACTTTAATATACAACGTTTTTCAGGCTCGGGTAAACAACGTGACGTAACCTCTATTACGGTATGATATTAGTTCGCGAAGCAGAAATAAACTGTTCTATAAAATACTATGTTCAAGTATATTGCAATGCCGGATATGGCACGCTTGAATTGAGCTGTAGCATCATGGTAGCATCTGCTTATTTTGCTGTGCAGGATAATAATTGTAAGTCTCTATTTTCTTCAGCGCTGAGGCTCTGTCTTCAGCATTATGCTGAGCTTGCAGACCTTTTCCGGCAAACTGGAATAACAATAACGTTCTTCGCATTCGGTTTATCATTGGTAGTTAAGTTAAGTTTGTCGGAATAAATGATTATTCTATTCTATTTTCAACCGACTTCAAACAAAAAAAGGAGGAGGTTATCAAATAGACTGTTTTTTTAATGTGTTTTACCTCATAACTCAATACTGAAATGAATTTTTATAACTTCTTCCGTTGTGAGCCGATTTATGGTTATATTATCTTTGGCCGATTTTGATGATTGTTTTTTATTTGAAAGCTGGTGCTTTCCATGTGGTCCCATTTAAATTTGATCAAGATCTGATCACTAGTTTTTTAGTTATCGCCAATAATACGTATTGATCAAATTTTATGTATTAAACATTTAATCTGATCAATTCTGAAAATAAAGTGGTGAAGTCGGTTTTTTTAAGCTTTGCTTGCGTTTAATTATTATTTAAATGGGTCTAGTTGGATTTTGGTTAAGTTTTAAGAGTTTCAAAAATTAGTATCGAGTTAGTTCCATTATATTGAACTAACAGTGTGTGTAAAGTGACGAGTCCCTCTTTGGGACCCATGTGAATATACGATTTTTTTATTTTGATAGACGATAGATCTTGAAGATATATACATATCCGATAGTTCAGATTTTCTATACCTGCTAAAATACATTTGCGTATTGTCTTACTGACTACATCTAGTAAATAACAATTTTCCTTGAATAGCGAGACAGAAAGCGATTTCAGCGTCTTCGACCAGCACTTACGTCATATCGTATCGTAAATGCACGAAATAGCGTGTTGCATTGCTTGGCCATTGAACCATGGACTGTTATTGCAGTTAAACTAAATCTGAGAATAAAAACGTGGACAGATTGTAATTTTAGATTTATTAGAAGAAAATGTATAATGTTTATTTTAGATCATACGCTACCCACTGGTAGTGGGCTTGAGAACTTGAGTTACCTATATGCTTGAGGCCTTGTTGGGAGCACAAGTCTTTGCTGTATACCTAGATATATAGTTTTAGTTTAGTTTTATGAAATATACCTAAAACATACCTCCAGTTCGCTCAAAGCGTTTTGCTTCTTCGTTCATCATCCGTACAGCAAAGGAGTGGAACTCATTGCCTGCGCCTTTGTTCCCCGAACGGTATAATCTGGTAGTCTTCAGCGGCAACTTCGGCAGAGCAGCGTAAGCGGCGCAAATATGGAAACCTTGGCAGTGGTTACATATTTGAGCCGTTTGGTGTTGAGACACTGGGTCCGTGGGGACCGGGAGCTCATTCTATTTTCAAAAATCTATCAGAGCGCCTGGTTGAAGCGACGCGTGATCAAAATGCTGGCACTTATTTGGCTCAACGTATTAGCATTGCAATTCAGAGAGGCAATGCCGCCAGCATGATGGGAACGCTACCCACTTGAGTTACCTATAAGCTCGATGTCTTGTAGGTAACTTAGTTCTTTGCTGTACATAGTTTTAGTTTAGTTTTAGGAAATATAGGCAATTGGCCCGTAGTAAGGCATGAAAAAAAAAGTCTCGAGTGAATGGTATCTTCTAGGCAAGCATGTCACATCTTCAGCCGCATCATCACTTTCGATCAGGTGAGATAGTGGTCAAATGCTTGCCTATTCAAAACAAAATATATATATAGGCAATTGGTCGGCCTACATAAACTGAAAATCTGGTCGTTAATAAACACGGAGGTCCCTTAGTTGACTTGGGTGGTTCAGAACTTTGTCCGTCCGTCCGTCTATCAGAAGCATTTAGTTTCTAAACCATACAAGCGAATAATTTCAAATTCTCAGGAACTT
The DNA here is from genome assembly GCA_948107665.1 of Lomographa bimaculata. NCBI lineage: Eukaryota > Metazoa > Arthropoda > Insecta > Lepidoptera > Geometridae > Lomographa > Lomographa bimaculata. The sequence continues at coordinate 12,647,721 of OX403595.1, forward strand.
AAGCTGAGGACCAAAGCCAAAAATGGCAATTAGACCACCATATAAATGAAAATTTTAAGAGGGGTGTTGTCATACACGTAGGTGGGGGTCTATTATTTTTTTATAAAGCTTCGCAAATAGAAACAATACCTAACTAGACCTATTTTGTCCCGGTGCCTATCTTAAAAACAGATACACACTTGAAGATAAAATAATTATTTTTTTCTGTATTTTGCGAAATGTAAGCGCAAGGTCTCAACAGAGACCTAACTAGGTGCGAACTACTAGTAAAAAAATTATAAAAACGTGGATATTCAAAATTAATTCTTATTAATCTTAATTAATATTCATAATTTTAATCATCCCATACAAATGAGGTAGCGTTATAGAAAATTTATAAAACAAAACCTATGAAATAACCATATTACTCTGTTAATATTACATGCTAAGTAAGTAGATATATCGAGCATTCAAATAGAATGCCTTAAAATAAAACAAAGAATTACTTAAAGTATTAACTCGTACCATACCTAATTGCTTATTTTTTTACTAGATTATGGTAATAGTTATTGATTAACACTCCTGCCATAATGTGCGTGTCTATATCGAACTTCCTCAAAAATTACGCTATCTGCCGTTAAAAACCGGAAGAAAATACATTCACTATAGGCACTATCTTAGATTATCGCGAACAGACACACGCGAGAGAGTTATTTATTTTTCGGTTTTACCCTAAGTTCTTTGATTTTTCCCTACAATCAAACCCTAGCAAACAGTCCTGGCAATTTTGGCGCTAATGAATAAGCATTTTTTATTGTATACTTTTAAAGACAAAAGTGGTATTTCAAAACATAATCACATATTTTATTTAATATTAACATAAACGCTTTCACACTCACAGCCGCATAAAAAGTTTAATGACTAATGTCGTGGGTGCCGGAATCATTCACATCACACACACACAATCACACCCGGAATCAGAAGCACAAATTTTCCTTGAGGAGAAAACTTGTGTTCTCACTGGGAATCGAACCCAAATTTCGTAGTTTAAAAACCAGATGTGTGACCGGAAATGCCAGTGAGCAGTTCAAGGCACATGGTAGGCCACGCGCGTGCACTCGAGACCTTATTATTTCTTCTCGTTTAAAATTGCCGCAAACAAGCAAAAAAAAAGTAACGTGGTCAGTAGATCGCGTGACTAAGTCTTTCACGGTTTACGTTACTTTAATCGCTCTCCGATTACAATGGCTTAAGAAAGGTGGCACCTACTTCCCCGTTAGCTACTTATTAAAACTTGTACCTACCACCTTAGTCTGGTATTGACTATTGTAATGATTTTTTAGTGACGTTATATACGTTTAAAGAGACTTCTAAGTCTAATATTCTCCTGCTCGAAGCGTTTCCCTTCTACGTATATCATCCGTACTGTGAGGGAGTGGAACTCATTGCCCGCGCCTTTGTTTCCTGAGCGGTATAATCTGGCAGTCTTCAAATTAAGAGTGAATAGGTCTAGGCAGGCATGCTACATCTTCGGCCGCATCATCGCTTTCCATCTGGTGAGATGGTGTTCAAATGCTTGCGTATCAATAAAAAAATAGATAAAGTTATCAACTAAAATCTTCAGGCTTCCTTTATTTTACATTAAAACAAAAAAAAAGTTTTATTATCATTAAATTCCAGCTATGACCAGCGGTTACATCCGCGCAAATTAAGTAAAATTCTTCTAGATAGCCATTCATACAACTCTTGGATGAATAATATTAAACACTTTCCTCCTTTTTAAGAGGGTTTATTCCTTTTGTCTTCTCTATCGCTCGCACAATCCGATATTTTTAATAGTTACAATTATGTACGTGTGTTTTTGAAAATGTTTTCAACTAACTATATGGACATTAATACGAGGATGTTTCAAACTTCTGTTCGTTATCATATCCTTCTATAAGATGAGAAAAAACAGAGTTCCCACATTCCAATGAGATTTCACGCTTTCTTCGTTTAACTTACAATATATGAAAAACGAAAGGTTGATTAAAACATTCATTGTCTTAATGTCCATATAGTTTGTTGAAAACATTTTCAAAAACACAAGTAGCTAATTGTATTTATTAAAAATATCGAAATGTGCGAGCGAGATCTCTCTCGCTCGCACATTTAAGCCAGATCTTCATTTTGTCTTCTCAGACAAAAAGAAAAAACCCTCTTAATGCCATTTAGAGACGAAATGAGCAAGTCACTTGGCTGATGGTAAGCGTCGAGCTTGCCTTTTACAGTTCAGTGCCGCCCACTTAACTTATTATTATTTTCAACCCCACTTCTTTTGTCTAAGTTAATATTTTTAGAGAGTAAATCCACTGCGCTCTACGAAATTGTGGACATTGCTCTAAAAGCATATTTACTAAGATATAGAAACCAGTGACACACTACACTCCACGGAGATAGTTTTAGAGAACGACTGTGTTATTTCCCATTTATTTGATTAGATTTAGTTAGACGCTTTCGCATTGTACAGCTAGTAAATATTTCTCTACATATATATTTACAACCATTGTTCTTTTTATAGGGCGTGTGATAAATATTCCACTACACTAACATAAAGTTGAGTCAGTTGTACTTTGGCTCAGTAGCTTATCATTCAACACAGTTTCTAACATAAATAAGTGCATATTTTATTTTGTTATTGGCCATTCGCAGATTATTTATCATTATTGGCCTTCGTTTCAATTGTGATGCTTTGTTGTTATATGTACAATGTACTTATTATGCATAAATGTATGCAAATTAAAAATATATGCATAATAGCAACGTGCTAACATAAACACTTAACAAATACCGTGAAAGGAGCATTATATTATAAAGGTTTTCCGAGGTTAATGAGTATTTCCATTATTATATTTATTTTATGATATACTTAAGTAGTAATAAACAATTCCAGACTAGCTTGTGTTACAGCTGTTAGTTCTTAAGCTTACACTTATAATTATTCTTCTTTAGCCGTGTCGATTAATTTATTCAAATTTATGAGGATTCAGGACTATGACATAAGCATCGATAAAGCAGCCAGCTCGTATGTTGTATATTCTTATTTGTATTACTAATTGATATTGAGATTTTTTATTAAAGTTTATCTTTAACAAATATATAACAATGTGGCATATTTGTGAATGTTATAGGTACGTCTACGGTGGAGCAAAATGGAGGAATACCTAATATTGAAATTTCTTAATAAAAAATATTTTTATCTGAATATATAATAATGTGGCATTATTTGTGAAAGTATTTTTATCTGACTTCGGCTAAACAATGTCACTTAATCTTTTTTCCTTATGACGGCAGTAAAGAGTGCGCGTCTCGGGCGCATTGTATATCAAGTCCTTAAGAGTCTAGGTATAGAATAGAATAGAATATAATATAAATTTATTTGTATGAGTTACATCAATATGTTATATCATCTATTATGAGGAATAAAGATAATGAAATTAAAAAACTTATAAGTTTATTGAACTTTGACTTTAAAGGCTCCCCTTGCCAAAATAACAATACACAATTGTGTATCGCCTCGCCACCCTAGCCAACCTCACCTGCACGTGCCGCCTCAAACCCGATCAACAAACGAAGTTCCGGTGAATTACCAAAGCATGCTCTAAAACAATAAAATTTACATCAGGCAGGTCGGACATTAAATCTCTTGACAAATCTTTTTACAACGCGGATTCACAAGAGAATGGAAATCCAACTCGATGAGAGAAGCACAACGACGAAGTTTTTTGATGAATTGTTGGCTCGAAAAACCCGAACCTATTCAGTAAAAACATTACCATGCCACACGCCATAGCGGGCATGATGAGGCTATAATTAAGAACAAATCATTTAAATTGCAGTAGCGTGGGTAATCAAGAAATCACAATCGTGATTTAACACCTGCTTAGAAAATCGAAGCCGTGAAGCGTTCATCTGGGAATCCGGACCATGACGAGCATTCTTTACTCTGACACAACAAACTTATAGAATGACCTTTCATCAAGGTTTACCTACAGAGTACAGACTACTGACGACTATAGCTTTTTACTATGTTGGCTAGCCTAAAGCTTGACCACTATCTCACCCTTTCTCAAAACTTATAGACATCTGACCCCGTATTACGTATCTTTGTTGAGAGCAGTTTCTTTTTGAATGAAGCAAAAATTAATCTATTTCTTAGTTCTGCCGTTTTCGAATGGAAACCGTACGCAACAGAGAGAGGTAATAGAGGATCTGGTTCATTTGACACTAAAGTTAGGTATTCTATAGTATATATTTTCGTAAGTCTGCTCAGGAATTTCACCTGATGGAAAGTGATGATGCGGCCGAAGATGTACCTATTCACTCTTGATTTGAAGACTCCCAGATAAAGCTAGAGTCTTCAAGGTTCTGGAGACGCCGATAACAGATGTCATCGCGAATGTACACGCAGACACCCGAGCGTAACTTGAACTTATGCTGAAGGGTGTAGCCCGGGTACGCTAGATACGACGCGTCAGCTGGACATCTGATCTGCGTCTCTGTGAAGAACAGAAGATGTAGTTTTTCGGTCTCTAGGTGGTGGTGGATCAGAACGACATTGGAGTACAAGCCTCGAATTTTAGAGAGGTGCACTTGCAATGAAAGAACGGGCTTTCGCTGTCTAACGAAATTTCTTTTAAATCTGTTCCTTATAATGGAACGTTTAAAATAATAAAGAGCAAACAAGTTGATATTTTTAATAACCATCTCTACAAATCCTGGCTCGTGCTTTGCCCGTACACTGCACTAAAATACCGTTGGCTGTCTTTGTATTTTGAACAAAAAACTATGTACAGCATATACTATACCGGCCTTTCCTCGGCCTTCTTTGATTTATTTCGTATCCACATAGCTAATTAATTTCAGTCGGTTGTCAACCATGGTGGTAGCTACATCGTCGTAATTACGAGAAAGACGGAAGCAATCAAACGGAGGCCTTGCATTGTTTTATCTCAGGATCGTGTGTTATGAAACGTGTTGTAAATTGTATTATTTATTTTCAGGATAATTCCATTTTAGTTTCATAACTCTTAAAGTACTGTTTTGTCAAGTAAAGCATGTAACTTTTAATTCATTGTTTATAAAAACACAATACAAAAGTATAATCTATTGAATGATATTGACACACATTTATGAACGATAGGGTAACCATTACTATCGTTTTACTCCATGGACAAATTTTTACCTGAAGCTCCTTAGAGTTGAACTTATCTAATATCTTTGATATACCTAACAATTAAATGTAGAAAAAAATATACTCATTCATGTGACCTCATGTTTTATTTATTTGCCCAGCCACACTGAATCCACGAAGAGAATACACAATTCTACCCTTAGGACCAGAATCATATCTAAAACGCGTGGCTTTGTTACCGTTTTACTCGGCATTCATAATAAAACCAGACAAATAAGAATATTGTCGGAATCTGTGTCGTGTGATATGATAAATGATGTCTTCTTCTTTCATAACGTTCAAAAATATAAAGGAAAAAAATAATCGAATTTCATGAAAATAACATCAATTTGTATTTTTTTTTCCATTTTATTCCGCCATTTTACACATATAAAAAAAAAAGTTATTTCATATACGTATATACTCAATATGCACCTTTATATGCAAAAGTATAAGGGGGATAATTGGCTATGCTACAAGGTGCTCGCATTGACGTATATCTGCCTCTTAAAGGTTTCGTTGAGAACTCCAAGGGTGTAAGCACAAAAGAAACAATCTTACTGGCGCTTCTTTAAAACAGCTATAGTGCGTAAATATACATCTTAGCTTCAACTGACCGAGAAAATCTGCATAAAACTTTATAAACGGGTTATATAGAATAAATACCTAATATTTTACTAAAAATCCTTGTAAACGGCGCTCACATAACTTGGTACTAGGTTGTTCCATTTTATACCAAACTAGCTGAACCTCGTGGCTGCGTCCGAAAATTAAAATTAAAAAGTAGATTGTGTTATACCTGGGTATTGCTGCTTAAGTTTGTGCTTGGATGGGTGACCGTTTAGTAGGATTTTCAACTGAGTATCACCGTGATTCAGAGAGCACGTTAAGCTGTCGGTCCCGGTTGTTAGTCGTAAGACAACAGTCTTTAAGCCATGTCGGATGCTTGAGGCGAGCTGTAAAATCCTGACACTGGGACTGCCCACTTATACATATATATATATACCTACGACAAGCATGTAAACAAAAAGTTTCCTAAAGACAGTTAAGCGGGTCACCCTAAAGATGAACCGGTATGACATACCGCTAACAAGTTACCATTTTCAACATCGCACTATCTACACCTTGGCCCATAAACCCTTATGTAGGCATGACGTCACGATGCACCAAGTTACATTAAGTATGAGCCTTGTGGTAGGAAATGCGCACTAAATAGGTACTAATATGAACTGGCCATGTTGGTTACATCAACCTGTGCATAATAATGTAGACTCTACATTCGTGTTCTTGTATACACATATATAGATATTGCTTTTGCAAGGGTCAGAGGGTCTAGGCCGCGGTGCCTAATTTACAACATTTTCCTATTGTATGGATTTCGAAAGCGTAACTAAGGATAATAATATCTTAAATTCTATCATATATGCAATCTGGGTGTTTTTAAGTCTAGAATAAATAGGTGCTTTAAGGTAAGCGTATTCTATCGTCGACCGCATCGTCACTTGGCAGGTGAGGAAGTAGTCAAATGTTTACCTATCATAGTTTTTAAAAAATATGAATTTTACCTAAAATGTACTAAGTTCAATTCATTTTTCTCTTTTTTACAATCAAAATCTTTGTATATGCTTTCACACTCACAACCCACAATAAGTTCGATGACTTGAGTCGTCGGTGCCGGAAACATTCACATCACACACACAAACATGAAATCACACTAATATTATAATTCCGAAAATTTGTGTGTAGTGAGTATGTCAAAGGGCGATGTTTTCAGTGAAATTTCAGGGCTTAAACAGATTTAATAACTAACATCTAAGGGTGACGAACGCAGCTTGCTTTGCCGAGCAAGAGTTTGAACAAATTCAAAACTCTGGGTAGACGGAACTGTAATAGGCAAGCGTGACGCTTACAAGCGAGCAACTTCCACGTTTCGTCACTAAATCACTATAAAAAAAATGCGTTTTCTAGATCATTGGCGAATTTACTTTATGGCGAGTTAACAATAACCCGACGCAAAAACCCTCGGAACAATAACAAGACACGGAAGCCGGGTAAAAATAAGAAATGAAATGTATATGTTTATCTATTTTTACTTACGATGTTAATAGGGCGAAGGAAAGAGACATAATGCCGTTCTATTTCGTCATCATGCAGTTTGTCACAAGTATTTTTTTGTATAGTGATGTGCTTATCATCGACATTGTCGTGTCGATGTCGATGAAAAACATGTAATTAATTTTATAAAAAAATACAAATACCCGGCTGTTCATCATATGAGTTGTATATGTCGTAGGAAGTTAAATAAACAACTTTTATTTTACCATAGGCCATAGACATAACACCAGTAAAAATAAAACTAGGAATCATTTAATTAATGTCTCTATTAATAATAATTAAAGTAATCTAATAACAACCAATCATTTTTATTGATCCGAGCAACAACCCCAACAATATGACACAGAATAATGAAATGGTCACTGTCAGTCAGAGTGTGTCGTACCTTTTAGTATGTTATCTTAACTACCATTTTGGCTGGACTTATGTAAGGTAATGCTTATACTTGTACTTTTCAAAGTCTAGCCGTGAGAACTTTGTTTGCGACAGTTTTATGGTTGGACGTTAACCAACACACATAAGTCATGATCATGACAACACATAAGTATATGAAGCAACGTCGTTTTTACTTTTCCCATAGTTTTAGGACTTGTAAAGTCATGGATGGTGAATTATGGTCTAGGTCCGTCTCCCTTCCTGTGAGAGACTACCGCTGTAGGAACGAGTTTTATTTATTTATTATTTTGCACAATTTCACTGTACACGGAGGATTGAATGCTAATACAACATTTTCTGTCATCCGAAAAGGCGCTGGATCGGAGAAGGAAATCGTGGTAGTTTTGTTTTCTAAATCAAAATTCTTATGGGAGGGCTTTGAAATTCTGATCCGCAACCTTTTTGGGTGACGAAAAGGGTTAAACACTGTGATGAATAATAAAAATGTTTCTCTGTAGCACAAAGCATTCACGCTCACAGCCCACACTAAGTTCAAGAACTTGTGTTGTATGTCTATCCCTGAGACAGGGAAACCTAGTGGGGATCTATTGCTCAAACTCATACCTTGTAAATAAGTTTCTGCATAAAAATAAATTGTGTAGTCTATTGACATCAACACACGTAGAGAGATTGCAACAGCAATGTCTTCAGCTACAATGGCCACAATGCATCTACAATGAGTAATGAGCACACGCAAGATAATGCGTGCATCTTCCTGGATTTAATTGTATGTCATCAACACAGCGTTGTGTGCGAATGTGTTCATCAGCCTATATATGTATGGGTCTCAAAATGCCAGCGCACAGCACAAGCTTCTGAGATTCTTCTTTTACCATAGAAGCCGTGCGTCTCTCGAATGCTCTGCCTGTGAATGTCAAACGCGCGCAAACTCAAGAGTCATTTAAAACTCAAATAATAAACTTTTATTTGTCCAATCTGTAAACGTTACTATATGTGAATTATATATATTAAATAATATGTATTAAGGGTACTTATATATAGTTATTTATTTATTTTTGATAGTAAATTCAAATATTATTATTGGTAAGTATTGTTTATATGGTTTAAACAATGTATTTCTATTATTTTAAATTTTATTTAATTCATTTTATCGCAACACCATCCCTACATTGTCTTTTTGTTTATATTTCCATCCAAAGGTTGTCTGGAAGAGATCGCTCTTAGCGATAAGACCGCCCATTGTACCTATTTTTATAAGTTTCTCTGTAAGTATTTATCTTTTGCTGTCAATGAAGAGTTTTTGTGTTATATGTAAGTATGCATGTAAGTATCAACCTAGGTATGTAAGTATGCGTGTATGTATGTTTGTTCCTAGGTGCTCTATAGATCAAACGCGTGGTCCGATTTTGATGATTCATTACGTCAATTGATTTTGATGTGAATGTTGCCGGCACCCACGACAGAACTCATCGAACTTAGTAAGGAGCTGTGCGTGTGAAAGCGTTTATGTTTTTTATACTCGTGAGTAATTAGTACATATTTTCTGTACTTTTAAATGTATAATATTAAAGTGTTAAGTACCTACTTAACACTTTAATATTAGTACCTATACCTAATACTTTAATATAGCTACTGTTTAGGTCCACTTAGGACAACTCCAACCTCGTAGAACCTAGCACACCTACACCTACCACTTAGCATGCTATGTTCGTGTAACATTAATGCCTTCCGTGACAAGTTCCCCACGAGGACAATGAGCGTTTCGACGAATTTGTAATTTCATTTACTGTAATGATTTAATTGTAATTTATTGTTACTCATTATGTGTGGGGTTAAATGAATGGAATGGAAATCAAAATGATTCAAGGAGTCTTCTATTTAATAAAAATAATGGTTAACCGAGCAAAAAACTTAAGGTCTTTGATAGATACGAGTACGTTTAAACAAAATTTTTATACGTTTTTTGTTTTTTTTTTCATAGACATAGGTAGATGCCACAAATTCAGTGTCTTCCTCCCTAAATATGATAATATAACAGTTCATATCGTACTTTATAATAATAACAAAGACCTAGTTTTCTCAATCTTGATCTATATATCTCAAAAAGTAGATGTTGGAAGTATTGGAACGTAATACATGCCTTAATATATCATGAATTAAAAATAAATAATACATTAATGTAATTCTTCTACTGTATATTCAATAATACATTAATAAATTTAATAATTTTAGATAGGTATACCGATCTCTTAAAATAATAATCATATATGTTACTAGTGCAACCCCTTGCAGCGTTATCTGCCGGGTGATTTGTGAATCTAAACTATCCAGATCCAAAAAAATCATTTAATTCGGTCCAGCCGTTTAGGAGTTCAGTGACATACACATGCACAGTAGAATTATATATATATATATATATATATATATATATATAAAAGAATAATCTAATCTATAAAATGTTTATTTAAAACATTTTTTTCACACTAAGTCTCTATTTTATACCTTCTGTTCTTACTATCTGTTTCTTACCTCTCACTGCTAAAATTCTGGACCAATCTAGATGTCATTTGCTAGATAGTTTAAGTCATGGATGATAAAAGGTACTCTAGCCTGATTCATCATTATCAACGCAAGGAAAGACGTAAGCTGCAGCAAGTATAATATCCAACTTATTAGTATTCATCAATTAGGCACATCCTAGTAGCTTGATTGATTAACCACGCTTCGGATATGTACCTACCTACTATACTCAAATGATTCATATACATATACATAACATCGCATGAATAATACATGCACCTAGATTTACTCGTATTTATCTTTGTAGCGTTGAAACCAATATAAAACAAGTGCTAAGGACCCAACATAAAACTTTATAAATGAGCGATGAATATTTATTTCAATAACAGATTAAGTACCTACGTATTAAGACTTAAGTAAACGCCCCCTATAAAATTTGCTGTGAATTGCCAATCACATACAAAGTAATGAGAGTCATTTAAAGTTCATCCAAGAAAACAATTGTGGTTTCTGTAGGTAAACACTTTATATAATATTACTGCTCGTTGGCCTAGTTGGGTCTCAGGATATAGGGTTCAATTCCCGGCGGGAAACAAGTTTTCTCCCCAAGGAAAAAAATGTGTTTCTGGTGGTGATTGTGTGTGATGTGAATGTTCCCGGCACCCACGACACAAGTCATCGGACTAAGTGTGGGGCTGTGAGTGTGAAAGCGTTTATGGTTATGTTATATAATAAGAAATCTCAAATAGGTTGATAATGTTCCTTGAAAGCCATTCGTTCAGGCCAAAGATAATATAACCATTTAGTCTTTGGTTCAGGCCCATCATCACTTAGGTACTTCTCGTATCATGTGGTAAATCGCTAGCCCATCTGAGATAAACAAGACGAAAGGTTTAAAACTATAACCCGACTTCTAGTACTTAGGTAATGGCTTCCTGGTGTTAGGTATACATTTTTGAAATGATATTTTCGACCTCTTATTTGATACCATCGCGATGGCTTTGACATTTTTTTATTTTTGACACACTTTCATAGAACTTTTTATTTACAACGGACACCATTTTGTTTCACTAGAAAATTTCAATAATTATATGTATAATAATGAACACTATGCTTGTTTGCTTATCTAGTGGGCAATTTGACTTGTGGGCAATCCTGGTGTCAAGATATTTCAGGCCATCGACGAGGCAGAAGGCATCCGGCATGGCTTAACTACTGTTGTTTTACGATTAACAAACGTGCCCCCGGAAGCACGGTCTTCAAGTCTAGAATTAATACGTATCTTCTATGTAAGCATGACAACTTCGGCCGCATCATCACTTTCCATTTGGTGAAATAGTGTCCAAATGCATACCTATCTGACATTCACAAAATTTAATGAACACTAATAATTTATTGTATAGTTAATTTCAACTTGACATCGTTAAAAGAAGAAAGGGGTCCTGACTCTCCTGACGGAGGTTTTTTTCTGTAAATGTGGGATACCCTTTTTGTGCTTGATAGGCAAGACCACCACTTACCCTAAATCAATAGAACTAATTAAAGTAAGTAAGTATTCGTACTTATTTGTTTAGCAGAAAAACTAGTGAGAATTGATAAGACTATCGAATCTTATCGACGTACATAGTGCTCTACATTATCATCTCATTTCTCATTTCTAGTATTCCACAAAGAAGAGTTACACAACTGTTACTACTCGTACCAACATACTCGTACTATCTTAATCGTGCTTAGTCAGATGTAAAAAAACTTTTTGTATAAGAATTCGCATTATTTTTAACGGTATTGCAGTTCCAAATACTAGAAAACTTCCTACTGTTTAAACTCTATTACTTTTTTAAATTGAAAGTAAATTTAATATGGAGAAACCATAGCAAATTTTAACAGTTTATAGTGAAATAAACATACTACATTTTAATCGAAATGCATAACGAATTGTCGAGATTGTTGTGACAAGGTGTTATAAACTTAAATGGATCTCAGACTAATCGGTAGGAAATCATTCATCTTTTAATAGTTTATGTGATTCTTTGGCGTTATACTTACGTTCCAATTTCATCCATGTAGGTAGGTATGTAAGTATGTTCGTTTGTTACCATTGAAACGATTGCAACATAAGTATAAATAAGGCATCGTTAAACATGAGTCAGTTTTCTAAAAAACAATATGGTGACCGAGGTACCTACGCCATGAAGTAGAGAACAAAGAATTAAAAGAAACTACCAACGTGAGCTTGTATGAAAATAATCGTGAATGAGAAGAAGCAAAAGATGTATGTCAGGATCGGAATTGGTGTAGATATTTATGGTTCTCACTACTCAAATGGGAAAAAGTCGTGACTATATTTACGTAAGTCTGTAAAATTGTTAACATATTCAACACTATTTAAAAAACTAATAGAGTACCTACAACGTACATTGTTTATTTTTTGTTTCAGTCGGGTTCTGTTTTTAGCTTTTGTGTTGTTAATATTACTCGATATCATATGAAGAGACCAGGTGAGAAGAGATGGCAGAGACTTTACCAGTCTTGTATCTTTACTACATGACTTTGCTGTGGTACACATTATATTCAGTACCTAATAACAGGTTATTTACGCAACTATAACGTTTCACCGACGGAAAAGGAAGGCGGATGCGTCACGGCTCACCGAATTAAACAAGTGTTCGGGAAAACACTCATGTAACGTGTTGTTCTAGTGTTGTTATTGATTAAAATTAATCAAGTTTCACACGGCACAATTTATTTTAATACTCTAATAGATCTCATCTGTGGTAAATGATGATGTGGCCTAGTGGTAGACTGTAGGCCTAGGATGTGACTGGCCCTTAAGGAGAGCCCGTACTATACAATTAATATTTCGATGGTCAGAACACCAATTTAATGTTTGGTTTGAAAATAGTGCGACCGTCAGAGCTGCGTAAGCTGATACATCGTTACAAATATGCTGAAAAAACGTCGTCTGTATAGGTTTTAATCGATTTATATCGTAGAATTTGTGTTGGACCCCGAAGTCCATTTGTTTGTAGGTTGATTAAGAGACTCTTGTTATATATCAGTGGGCAAATACACTCCTCGTGCGTGACATGGATTACTTTACGTGTATATATACAGGCCTCGTGATCACCAGGACATTCAGTAGTCACGAAGTATCTAGATCGCGAAATACATTAAATAGGTAAATTAAATGATCGATGTATTTTATCATTGTTAATCGATCGTTACATTGCACAGATTCCGAATCGGAACTTAGCTCCTAGCGTTGCCCAAATCCAATACGGATCCTGATAAATTGACTGCGAAGGAAACAAAAGGTTCCTACATTCCAAGGCCACATTGCAAGTCCTTCAAAGGTAAAAAAGTTAGTTATGCTTTTTATAATAATATTACTTTATGGCCAATTAAAAACTGATCGACTACAATTATATTATTATTTCTAAACGAGAGATTCTTGATATTAATTCGCATTAAAATCAAGCTACAAATAAAACAAACAAGTAAATAAAGATAATGTATATTCATTTTCTTACAAAATTATTTACAACGCCTTATTATGCACATATCCATTGTCATATAAAATATTACCACCGAGATAAATTAACTTTTCTTAGGCGAATGTACAGCATATATTATTCTAATGGCGTACTATCTAAAGCCCGGCTTACAACAATGAAGTACTCGCCCGAATGGTAGTTATGCAAGTTCACTGTACTGTGATAGTTATGTTCTGTATATGTTATAAGTATAGCATACTACCAGCCTATGAATAATAATAGAAAAATGCTTACAAAGATAGAAACAGTTAAAGAACTGTACTTATTTACAGAATTTGAATAGTATAAAGTGAGAAGATATTCTGGCCAGACTTGGCATAGTACTATTTACCACCCAGTCGAGTACTCATTTGGTATACGCTAGGCTGATATTTATGCTAGTAACAGATCGATTTTAGGCACCATTCCATAAAAACGAACAAACACATTTTTTGTTATACATATAAAAACAAACATTTGCTTCTGGATTTTCATTTACTGAATCAACATATCCACGAATCAGAGAATTGTTCGCAACACATGAAAACCAGACCCCTATTATATAAAATTGTTGCAATCTGCTTTTATTTGAAAAGAGTTTTTTTTTACATAGTAATTTAGACGGTTTCAGAAATAAATAGATTGTAACAAAGTTAGATAGATGGTGTGTTAATAGCTACCCATTTTTATATAAATTTCATAACAATACAACAGATATAAGACGACATATAAAATGTTTTTACTGAATAATGTCTTGACAATTCCAATTAAAATAAACATAATTTCAGCATTTAATTTAAAAGATGATTGTATTTTTTGCGCAATATAATTAAATCAGTATTTTTATCACAGCTATATATGTTCAGATACATACATTTATAAAATAAATTCATGACTATTGCAAACGTTATATTGTTCAGTGAAGAATTAAGAATCTAATAAGAAATATATTATTTACAAACACAATTTTATTATTTATACAAAAATGTTCAGTGACTTACTAAAATTATAATATACTGACATTATAATTTGAAAACAACACTATTATTCATGTAGTTAATTTAAAAAGTTAGAAGATAATAACATTCGTATTGATAAAAGAGTATAACATAAATCGAAATTAAAAGGAATGTTAACCTAATTTTGTTTGAATATCCACAAAATAATGATATTCCAAAATCATCAACGCCGAATTTATAACGCAATCGATATACATAATGGAGATCTTAAAACTATACAAATATAACAATACATAGTGCAGAATAAAAACCAAATCAAACATGTTTGATCTGTTCATGTATGCGATATTCTTCACCACACACTGTTTCATTAATAACAAGACACATTTACACTATCATAAGCATCGGCTACCTATACTATGCTACCTATACCTATTTTTACATGAATTACTATACACCATTTATTTGTATGATACATTAGATAACATACAAAAGTAATACTTTCAATTGAATACAATGCTATCGAGCTTATTCTAGTTCAAATTAGTAAAGCCCGGACCAAGTGAAAATAAGTATAATGACTTATGATTTGTTGTGCTTACCAAGTCACCACGATGGTGGAGAAAATGATAAAAATTATATTAGGGAGAGGAAGAATGAGCTGCAAACTACGAACACAATTTAAATTAAAGATCATTTCACAAGTGAAAAGTTTTTGTTAGAACTTATAGTGTATTTCTACAAAGATGTCAACAAAGCGAAGAGAAACCATGTTAATAAAAAAACATTTAAATGGCTAACATATACACTTCAGTAGAAAAAATAAAGGTGTGTCAAAATACAGAGATGAATGGATTGACTATTACCAAAAACATCTGTATCATTTATACCGTTATACTTAGAATGCAGCAAGACTGAGACGACAGCGTTTGACGATCCACTATCGCTAGTAGTGCAATGCTTACTACTGTCGCTAACAACCAATACCCCGCCCTTACATCTTACTGATACACTACTTTCCAAGTTTGCGTGTTTACGATATGCTTTGCGACATAATTTTCACATGGTCAGTGCTTTACTTAATTAGCCCCACACATTCAAACTCGCCAACATTCATTAAAATTATACTAAATACGACGCAAATCATCATAAATCAATAATTTGACGCGATATGAAATAATTAAGCCTTCTGTGAAAGACAACATATTTTTAGTATCGAAAAATTATCGAAAGAAGAATCTACTTCAGTAACTTCCATTTTTCGATGCTATTTCCCAATAATAATAATTTAAAGGCCCATGAAGACTTAACACGAAGACGAACAGTTTTCGATGAAATCATGTATAAAAATTACACTTTTTCAGTCTTTCCTTCGTTATATACATACATGGACAAGAACTGACAACCACGGTTACGCCAATAGTTCATAATGATATGAAATATTTATTGTTAATTGCCATGGTCGTAAATATCACATTTTTGTTACGTCTACAGGTCATAATAATCCTACCTTTGATATAATCTTGAAAGCGGTGATTAAAATGTCTCAGGACAATATAACTGTATTCTTTAGAAGTATTTTAATGCCTCGACTACACGTATCTATCAGCAAGTGTACTAAAACTAACGTCTGTCAATATGAACGATTTCAAAATCGAAAAGCGCTCAGCCAAGCTTTAGTATCAATACTTGTAATTAACTGTTCATGCTGCATTATTTCCGTGTAATCAAAGCATTTAATGTGTGCTAGTTTAAAAAACCCCCAAAAAAATTACCATCGTCGTTGTATTTGATGTGTTGAAACTCTCAATTATTGGACACATTTAGTATCAACTCGTCTTACGTACTCATAGGTAGGATTATTACTCATACCCAAAAGTAAAATAAATTAACAAGATGGACGTGTAATCTACTTGATTCCTTTGTATTTTTCCACTGTACATGTCGGATGTTAATATTGACTAACTCAAGTTCATCGATCAATAAGCAACGGCGATTATTCCTTTAACAAACACGTAGTGCAAACATGTTTAGTGAACCTTGAAACTAAATATTATTCATTCGTAAATGAATTAGGCTCAAATGGGCCTTGTTGTGACAATATTTACTAATTGATCAGACATGCCATTATCACCATTATTACCAACACGTTAAGATATCTCATACTGACCGCATATTGCGCAGACGAAATATGTATACTTCTAGGCTTGATAACTTAATAGATTTTTGTTGGAAAGCATATATGGCAAAATGATATCCATCAAAAACTATTAGTTTATGAACAAAACAAATGGTCAGATATGGAAAAGGAAAAATTATCGCATGGAACATAACGTAAACCTGCATTTATTATCTCCAAAGCCTTAACCAATTCGGCCACTCATGCATTTTCATGCTAATTTTAATTTTACTTATTTGTTGCATCTGGAGACCACATCTACCAAAAAAGAATTAAATATTCTTGGCTCACTAAGCTGAATTACGATCCATCGTTAGAAAAGACTCCCTATTACTTATCTCCGTTGCGATCGGTTTCAACTCGAAACCGACAAAAAACCCTAAAATAAGTGTTAATTAGTAACTAATAGCAGCAACGAAGAGAAGTTGGGGGTCTGTTCTATCGACGCAATCTTATTCAATATATGTTTTAGTTATACTACGATAACATTTTCCTTGCTATATCTGAATGTTTGATAACAAAATGTTCAGATGTTACTACGGACTCGTTACTAAACGTTTTTAGAGATACTTAAGAGGAACATCATGCGCATCATGCGGGTACAGCATCCCATTCCAATCTCGTATAGTCTGTCAAAAAAGTGTAAAAACATAATCTTATCCAAATATATCAAATTCCTGAATTTACGCTGCCACACTTTTTTGACAGACTGCACCATCCCATCTCAAGTCTTTGCCGAATCATTTTTGGACCAAGGCCTCATTCACTCTCATCCAATTAACATAACACCACTGTGAACGCGCTGTTATACCATGGCCGAACTTAACACTATCACATTAGAGTCATTACTCAGTACCGCAAAAGCTGATGGAAGCTTCAATCAAGTGACATCCGAAGCTAGCTATCAGCTGATAGCTCCGCTCCATCGGCACAAGGAAGAGCACAAAAACTTCAGGTGTTAACGCTAGCCCGAATATTCCGTTCACTATGCATTTATCTC
Source organism: Lomographa bimaculata (assembly GCA_948107665.1). NCBI lineage: Eukaryota > Metazoa > Arthropoda > Insecta > Lepidoptera > Geometridae > Lomographa > Lomographa bimaculata. The sequence goes on from OX403595.1 coordinate 12,665,614, forward strand.
ACTGTTACACTGCTGCCACCATTATTGAATGTGTCTATAGTTGGGGTGACTAGTGCGCGTTGTGCACATTGTGTTGCGCCTTCTTCTTGCGTTGCGCGAGCATGTCGTAGAAGGGATTGTGACTGATCGAGCGACGCAGGCATTCGATCCATTCGTCTCGCTCCTCCGCTGTTGCAGCCGACATTCTGGAAATAATTATGTTTAAATTAGAAATGTTGAATAAAATCGTTGCTTGTTGAATCTATCTCTTTTTGTTACTTGTTGGTCGAATACTTTGATCATCGATAGCACGTTTTTTTTAGGCAAACGTTTGACCGCCATTTCACCTGTTGGTAAGTGACGATGCGGTCGACTATGGAGCACGTTTGCCTAGAAGATGCCTATTCACTCGTGACTTAAAGACTCCCATATTGTATTTATCAGGGAACACAGACTCAGGTAAGTAATTCCATTCTTTTGCAGTTCGCATAATGAATGTGGAGGCAAAACGCTTCGTCCGCATTTGTGGAATATCTACCATAAAGCGGTGTCGCTTAAGAGTCTGTCTCGATGATCGATAATAGAATGAATGTATCGGCAATATCATATTAACCTACTATCTAACTGAACTGCTCGTTGGCTTAGTCGGTTGGTATTCGCCTTCTGAGCAGGGGATTCGGGTTCGATTCCCGGCGGGAACACTAGTTTTCTCCCCAAGGAAAATTTGTGTTCCTGGTTCTGGTTGTAATTGAATATGTGATGTAAATGTTTCCGGTACCTACGACACAAGTCACTTAGTGTGGGGCTGTGAGTGTGAAAGCGATTATGTTTGGTTTAACTTTTAAAATATTCATGTTTACATGAATATTTTAAAAGTTAAACACAAACATATACAAATTCTTTCTCACTCACAGTCAGTTCTCACTCACATTAAGTTCGATGACTTGAGTCATGGGTGAAATAGTCACGTCACACCCAAAACTAAAAACTTGCCCTCGTCGGGGAGAAAACTTGTTTCCATCGGGAACACAACTTTTTTATTTATATTTAATAAATATATTAATGTTGTTTCATATCAAACAATACTGCAATTTTAATACAATGTATGTACGCCATTGAACAGTTAATAGATATATGACCACTTTATTGGTAATAAGTATGATTTAGTACTGCATTTATGCTATTTAGTACTGCGAATTACAGTATATGAATCAAAGTATATTACGCAATTATATCCACAACTTTGCAAATAAATATGAAACATAATAAACCTGGTATGAGTATGAAATGATTATAAAAAAAATATCTCAAAAAAATAGAACAATATTTCTCTCTGATAGTCGTGTGTTTGTTCTGATCGGGAAATCCCACCTGTTGGTAAGAGATGATATGGTAGTAAACAAGCTCGACCTAGGATAAAACTGCAATTTAATTTTAAACGATGCCTCAATTACTTTTAGCAGGAGCAGTGCAAAAGGCGGATTTTCTATTTATTCACCTTTTATAAAAAGAGATCAACATAATATTAAAGATCAGAGCCACGTCACGTCGCTTTATTTTAGGTAAGCAATAATTTACAAAATCTCGTTTTGCTTGAGAACTATACGATCTATATATATATAAATATGAAAGATCATCACTTGAGAACAACTCGTTATTTTTTTGTTATTTTCGTAATTGTTATGACTTATGACAATGTATGTGTGTGCACAGTGCGGGGCGTAGCTTGTATACAAAGAAATTGGTTTCATATATATTTAAGTACTAGAATACTTTATTATTTGAAAGTTAAATCTTTCTCTTTTCTTACTAAAGTAAAACAATTTCTTGCCGGAATTGAATGATATTAGTGTTTCAAATGACCTAATTTCTGAATCTCTGAATAATTCAATCGGAAAAAATACATTCATCATGTATCTGGTATTTTTTTAAATTACTTAGTATCAAGTCAAAATATGTAATTTTTGTCTTATGTCGTTACTAAATATATCTAGTTACTTGAGGCTGAAATAATTTGATTATCGTCTTAAATTTACCAAAAAATAGTCCACTAACGAAGGACTTTTCATACTTACACTTTCTCGCAAAAAAAGTGTTGTAGTCGTTATTAGTATATCAAATTGACTTTAAGTACACGCAACCAACGAGCATGTATGAAAAAGCTCATGAATGTAGGAGATGCGAAAGATGTGTGTCAGGATCGTAGCAGGTGGAGAGATGTGGTCTCTGCCTACCCCAATGGGAAAGAAGCGTCACTATATGTATGTATCTATGCATATCGCAATGGGACTAATGTTTCATTCGATTGTTTAAGTTACGACATTGCCAGTGAAAAAAATATCATCAAAACAACATATAATTATAAAATAAATATTTGAAGATGCAATTAGGTTAAAAATGTGAAAACTGACATCATCAGCCACCAAAAGCAAGCGTTTTGCTATTTTGATTTTTTAAGTTTAAAATGTGTTTAAATAAAAAGAAAATGTCATTGATATAATTCTATATGTATATAGATTTTAAAAAACTTGACTTATATTTTAATCTCATGCATATTTTTTATTATTATTACAGCTCGAACATACGTTAATTTGTAGAACACACAAATAATCATATGTTTTTTCCTTATCAACACAGTTAACAACATTTACCTGACAATTTAATATATTTATCCTGTAACCATGAACACTTGTAATGTTGAAATCATAAATGAGAGAAAAAAAGCAACAATAGAAATACTTAATTAAGTTATTATATTCGCCTTCGACTCTAGCAACAATACATGTAATTAAGTCATTATGTTTGTCTTCGACTCAAGAACGCATGAGGTGTTTTCTTTTGATAAATAGTGAATTTAGTTACTACTCCTAGAGTAAATAATAATATAATAATAATAATAATAAGCCCCCCAAATCCTACTTTACGCCCGAGTCGAACATCAGACCTCGTGGGGGGCGGGCAACGCGTACAAACAAAACTTACGCGGCTAACAAGGTAGGTAACCCATTAATATGGAGACTCGTAATAGAAAAGTACGTATATGGCCGCTGCCCGAGGGCGATCGTCGGGGCACGTCTGTAGCTGGCCACGGGCGTGACAGCATGCTAGCCAGTGACTCCTCGCTAGACGGCTGGGCGGGAGTCGGGGACGCGGGGGGTAGGGGAATGTCCTCAAGGACTACAGCCGGTAGAAGAGATAGCAGAAGTAGCAGCAGAACATTAACCCCAGCTGAGGATGTTTCGCAGGAGGCATGTGTCACCCAACCTGCGACCACTAAAGCTGGGAAAACAAGGATGCGCATGAAATGGGACAATGACATTAATTCATTTATCATGCGCACATATCTATATATCACAAAATTAGAAACGGACAGGACAATGTATTGTAGCAAACTATATGAAGCGTTTAAATTAAAATATCCCGACTTAAACGTTACAGCCCAAAGAATAGCAGACCAGAGAAGGGTTATTGTAAGAAATAAACTACTAACAGACGATACAGTAAATAAGATTAAATTGGAAGTAACTGAGCAATTAAAAGCGGAAGAAAATATACACACAACATCAAACACACAAAATTTAGGCACCAATTCGCCAACAACTGCTCAATTAAACATCTCCGTTGAGACTACTAATCCTGTGAACAATCAACAAGCGAACTATTCACGCAGCAACACAACAGAAAATCAACCAAACGTCACACTTATACTTTCTCATGCATCCACTCAAACAACAACTTCGTCACAATCAGAATTATTGACCGAAATTAGTCAAAATACTGAACCAATATCAAATACCCTAATACTAGAACTAATTGAACAACTTGAAACTACACTTACATTATACACTGGAACAGACCCAACAACCAGGCCTAAATTACCCCGGTTACGTGAAAACAAAAAACTGTATGAACTCATTGATATATTTAACAAACAAATATTGGGCAGGTACTATAACATAGATTCAGACTTAATCCACATGCATACATTAATATATTGCTGCGCAACAGTTATAAGTAAAAAACTAGGGTATAAAATATTTACTAGCATTAACCCTAATCCACGGCAAAATACAAAAAAAGAACCGCCTTGGAAAATAAGAATTGAAAAAGACATAAATATGCTAAGAGCTGACATAGCAAGACTTATCCAATACATAAGTAATAATAGAAGCAAAAATTTAGTTAAAAAAGTAAATAAAATATTTGAAAAAACTAAAATCCACTCAAGTCACGAAAAAGACAACGCCAAACCTGAAGAGTTTTTAGACACACTCAAACAAAAATTAGCACTAAAAACACAAAGACTAGCACGATACAAAAAATCTCTTCGAAGAAAGCAGGACAATAAACTGTTTTCAACAAATGAAAAAGTATTTTATAGATCAATTAATGAAAAGCCAATTACAAACACATCTACTGATACGCCTACAGAAACTGAACTCAAAAACTACTGGTCTGATTTATGGAAAAAGAAAAACACGCATAATGAGCAGGCAATTTGGATAAAAGAAGAAGAAGAAAAAGCAAAAACTATTGAGCAAATGGATTATGATGGTGTATCCGGCGCAGATATAGAAGACATCACGATAAAACTGAAAAACTGGAAATCCGCTGGTATAGATGGCGTACACAATTTCTGGTTTAAGAAATTTTTTGTATTGCACGATATTTTAGCAAAAAATATATCGGATGTACTTGCAGGCGTGTATGATCTACCTAAGTTTGTAACTAAGGGCATAACCTATATGCTACCGAAAAGTAACAACACTTCTGATCCATCACAATACAGACCTATTACTTGTTTACCCACAATTTATAAACTCATCACAGCATGCATAACTGAAAAAATTAATAAACACTTAGAACAAAATAATATACTTGCAGAAGAACAAAAGGGTTGCAGGCGAAGACACATGGGCTGTAAAGAACAACTTATAATTGACTCCACAATACTGAAACATGCCACAAGCCGCAATAGGAATTTACATCTAACATACATAGACTATAAGAAAGCGTTCGATAGTGTCCCACACTCTTGGCTATTACATGTTTTAGAAATCTATAAAGTTAACTCTGTGATAATTAACTTCATGAAGCTTGCTATGTCTGAATGGAAGACTACTTTATCACTCACGAACAACCAAGTATGTATAACCACAGATGAAATCCCAATAGAGAATGGTATCTTTCAGGGAGATTCACTGAGTCCTTTGTGGTTCTGCCTGGCCCTCAACCCGTTATCTAATATATTGAACAACACAGCATTAGGCTACAAACTAACACCAACCACGACGATTAACCATCTTCTTTATATGGATGACATAAAAATATTTGCTAAATCAAAACCGGAAATGAGCAAACTCATTAAATTAACATCAGAATTTAGCACCGACATCAATATGACATTTGGATTAGATAAATGCAAAACGCTTCACTTAAATAAAGGCAAAGTAGTTAACCATATTGACCAAACCGAACCAGATAGCTTTACAGTGATGGAAGAAAGTGAAACATACAAATACCTTGGCTTGCACCAAGGCAAATCAATAAATCACTCAGAAATCAAAACAGACCTTACAAAACAATACACACATAGGCTTAATCAAATTTGCAAAAGACCACTTTATTCGAAGAATTTATTCAAAGCAATCAACACTTATGCAATCCCGATTTTGACTTACTCATTCGGCATTGTGAAATGGACTAAGACCGATATAGCTAACTTAGAAATTAAAACCCGAACTACACTAACAAAACACAGTTATTTACATCCTAAATCTGCAATAGAGAGAATGACAATAAAGAGACAAAAGGGCGGGAGAGGCTTGATAGACCTTAAACTTCTCTGGGAGGGGCAGGTTAAAAATCTCAGAAATTTCTTTTACCAAAAAGAAATCAATAGTCCAATTCATAAAGCTATTATTGAAACTGACGAACATTATACACCACTTGCTTTAATTGAACGTGATAAAGAATTCTCAACCATCCAGGATGCCGAAAATGCAAAAATAAGCAAGTGGCGCCGAAAAGAATTACACGGACGCCATATACACGATTTAGAACTACCACATGTAGATATGAAAGCATCAAATCAATGGCTAAAACTAGGTTCACTTTTTACAGAAACTGAAGGCTTCACCATCGCAATACAAGATCAAGTCATTAACACCAGAAATTACAAAAAGTTTATACTCAAAGATCCCAATATTCAAAATGATAAATGTAGGAATTGTCATAGATATTCAGAGACCATTCAACACATTACGGGAGCCTGTCCTAACCTAGCACAAACAGATTACACTCACCGACATAACCAAATAGCAAATATAATTCATCAAAAACTGGCCATCAGCCACAATCTAATCTTAAGCAACCCTACGCCCTATTACCAATACACTCCGAAACATGTCCTAGAGAGCAGCAATCATAAACTCTATTTTGACCGAGCAATACTAACTGACAAAACAATACACTATAATCGACCCGACATAACTCTGATAGACAAAACTAATAAAACAGTACATATTATTGACATCGCAGTCCCCAACACTCATAATCTCCATAGAACCATATCTGAGAAAATTCAAAAATATACCGAACTAAAAGAAGAAATTCTACGGATATGGAAAATGAATAAAGTCTATATTGTTCCACTGGTGTTATCAAGTACAGGAGTCATTCCTAAACACTTGTTACAGGCCCTGAAAATAATTAATATACCTGAAAACACATACATGACCATGCAAAAAGCCGCGATATTAAATACATGTCGTATAGTCCGCAAATTCTTGCAAGATGATAATACCGAAACCCATCAATGAGAATCCTACATGGAGATCACTTGGTTAAGGCCCGTGATCTTCATTATACCGGAACATCTTCAGTGTCCCGAGACGAAATAATTTTCGAGAAAAATAATAATATAATATGTAATAATAAGTAATCCCAATGTACCGGCGCAATAGATTAATTTTAGTTTACGAAAACTTGAATCCACCAATGGCAAAACAGAGTACTACGCGCGCTAAAATCTTGCGCTGTAATTGGTCGATCGATTACGCGGCTAAATCACGTACGGCCATCTTGTTTGCTATTCAGATTTTTTACACGTTTGACTGTTGGAAAACATGTTCTTTTCTGCGTGCGAAAAAATGCTTTACATGGATTTCATCACGACGTTACCTGAAGGCGTCCTACAATTTACAATACCACTAAATTAACAATTAAACTTGTTATTTGTTACCTATAAACAGTGTGTTTTCCTTCCACGACCTTGCCTTCGGAATCTGTCTTGCAAGCCTTGATGAGATCAGCGCCGCCGCTCGCGTATAGCTCCAAACAGTGAGGCCGCTGTCTATCGCTCGCGGGCCGGACCTGGAACGAACAATAACATATTTATTCTAACATTCTGGTCTGTGCCCGGACGTTTAATAGGCATTAGCGGAACCGCCAACGTTAAGACAAATAATAATAGATTTCCTCACCCCTGGGAAGGAAGGTAAATTTTCACCTCCACAAAAAGGCCAGTGCTTGTATGGCAGACCGATTAGTGGGATTCTCAACTGAATGTTAATTTACTTCGGAGGGCACGTCAAGGTGTCGGATCCGGTTGTTAGTTGTAAGACGACAGTCATTAAGATATGTCTGATGCCATCAGGTGCCATCAGGCCTAGAATCCTGACCAAGACTGCCAGTCCGTACGACAAGCAAAGCAGTTCCCACTCCTGGCACACGGGTCCGTCTCTCACAGGGAGTTAAGACCATGACACATCACGATAACCTAGAGCGGGTTCATGGTTGACACATTTTCATTCATTTTTTCGAATGTTTATGATTCTTAGACGCACCGGTTTCTACAGAATTTTCTTTAAGACATACTACTTACACTTTCACAATTTCATGATCTACATCCTCCTTCCCCATTTCATCATAGAACCACCAGACTGTATTTCGTGTATTGCGGCACCGATATATGGTGGATATTCCTCAAATGCGCAAGAAGCGTTTTGCTTCCACATCATTATGCGCACTGCAAAGAAGTGGAACTCCTTGCCAGAGTCTGTGTTCCCAGAAAAATACAATCTTGGAGTCTTCAAGTCGAAAGTGAATAAGGCAAGCGTGCTCCGTCGTCTACCGCTTCGTCACTTAACATCAGGTGAGATAGTGGTCAAACGTATCACATATAAAAAAAGTCACAACCACAAGTTCGAAAATTTACATCGTGGGTGCCGGAAAGATTCATATCACACACAGAATCACACCTAGAACCAGAAACACAAATTTACATCGTGGGTGCCGGAAAGATTCATATCACACACAGAATCACACCTAGAACCAGAAACACAAATTTTCATTGGCGTGAAAACTCAAGTCAAGTCTTTGAACTTAATATGTGGTTGTGAGTGTGAAAGGGTTTGTATGTAGTTCATATTTACATAGGACTTGATAGGATACTCTAAGAATACGATGCAATATCGGCCAATGTCCAAGGTTATACGCCAATTGTTACGCAACCTACGTTCCACTCGTGTCTGAGAAGGATTGCGTTTTGCGGAAGTTTGCGGATAATTGGTCTCGAAATAGACGATTATGAGTCAAAAGCGAAACATAAATGAGTATATATAACTGTTTCCTGTTTGCGATAGACATCTTTTTGTTTAGCTAATAATGCAAATGTGTAATTATAATTCCTTTTTCAAATAAACAGTAACGGGTAACTCAAAATGCTTCAATTTAGTCAAATATTTTTAGAGTGGTATTACAAACGACTTTAAATCCAGTTCAGCAATGACTTTCTCAAGTTACGTTTGAAGTTTGCACTCGCTCTAATGACGGTGAAGGAAAACACTGAAAGGGTGTCCAAGGATCACTAAATTTATTCGATAACATGTCGTCAACCAGACCGTACTAGATGAATTATGGACTACTCTTCCTGTGAGAGAAGTCCTCAAGTCCCAGCAGGAGAGCGAATATAACGGGCAAACAATCAAAATTGATAGACAAAGATATATATACATAAGTATAATTAGAACTGCTCATAGCTTAGTAGGATGTGCCTTCGCTTTCTAAGCAAGGGTATCGAGTTTGATTCCCGGCTGGAACACAAATTTTCTCCCCATGAGAAATGTTTGTGTCTGGCTGTAATAATAATTGTGTATGAGATGTTAATGTTTCCGGTGCCTACGAGACAAGTTATAGAACTTAGTGTGGGGCTGTGAGCGTTTTTATTTAAGTTCAATTAGAAATATCGCTGACTAATAGTATGGTAGGTTGGCTCGAGATGGCTCTAAAATTGAGAATTTGCTATTCCCTAATAGTTCACCACCTTTAATTATCATAAACCCTTTTGGCCTATGTAAATAAATATTTTGATTTTGGAATTTAAATCAAAGAAAAGAATCCGGATATCATATTTTTCTTTTCCACTCACCTTATCGATCGAGTAGCAGAATCATTGCTTACTATAAGTTTCGTACCGATATGCTTTTGTTTTGGAAATTTATTTGAAAAGACCAAATTAGGTATTCATTCTAGTATTTATTCAAGGATATTTCAATATCTGCTCGAAATCTACAAATTTATCTTATTTTTCAATCTTATCGTGAGTGCATAAGTCTCAATGAAGGCTTGTGCACTGCGTTCGATGGTTTAAAAAACAGGCCGAATGTAATATGTTAATATCCGTCATTCCGAAAAAAAACATGGTGTATTTCTTCGAGACGAAATTGAATTTTATCTGTATCGATATTTCTCATATACGAGTAGTACGCGATGGCCATTGCCCAAACATTGCTGTAGTACATAAGGAGAGAATCAGGAGTAAAATTACTTAAACGCAAGCAAAGTTCAGAAAAACCGACTTCACCGCTTTATCTTCGGAACCCGTGATCAGACAAAATTTATTAAATACGCATTATTGATGATAACAGAAAAACTACAGGTCAGATCTAGATCAATTTAAAATGAACTTTCAAATAAGAATCATCAAAATCGGTTCACCTAGGAAAAAAGATCTGAGTTAACACACAAAAAACAGTCGAATTGAGAACCTCTGAGGGTTTTGCCCTGGACACTTATAATCAATCACTCTTTTAATTCCATGCCCTTTTTACCATACAAATAATTCATTTATGGCTGACTATCTTATCTACAGTTCGCTCCAAGCGTTTCGCGTCTAGATTAACCATCCGTACAGCGGATTCAGGACAAGGAGTGGAACAGATTGTTAGCGTGTTTGTTCCCCGAACGTAATGATCTGGGAGACTTCAAGTCAAAAGTGAATAGGTACATTCTAGGCAAGCATGCTACATCTTCGATTGCATCATCGCTGAGATAGCGATGAAATTGTTGCTTATCCAGTATAAAAATACTCAAATACTTACAGATATGTTTTCTAATGGAATGATGCCTCTGGGTTCCTTATCAGTCGTGTATTCAAAGTAGTACAGGCAGTTGTCGTTCAATATAAACCACCGTCTCTTCCACGACTTGTATCTGGAAATTCAATGGAAATAAATTGTGTTATCAATTCAGATTAGATGTTTATTGATAGTAAGCAATATCCTTAGATTTCACGATTGTTATTCATTCTTCTTCGTCGTGTCGATGATCACTATATAGTTTTGGCCCAGTGTTCCGCTACTGCCACTCCCAGGGAAGACGCTTTGTAAAGATCGTCTAAATTGCATGTGAAGGGGGACGCAGGGCACGTCAGTAAATGAGTCATTGTTTGTGAGGGGTTACCACAGACGCAATGTGACATATCCGGGTCAATATAACCCCACTTGCAAAGGTTACTTCTGCACCGGCCCACTTGTGTCCTCAGTCTGTTAAGTGACTTCCATGTGGCCCATGGCAAGTCACAACCCGCAGGTAGTTGTTCAGCGGGCTTTAGATAATCGGGTGGTGGAGCGTATTTCTCTTGCCATAATTTACGCCTGACCTCACTGGGATGACCAGTCAGAGCTTTAGTGCCTTTTAAGAAGCTGTTACGGCTTTTCAGACGGCTGCTAGTAGAATGGCAGTCAAATAGTAAATGTCTGGTGTCAGTTTCTTGCTTTTTCTTTTCCAAGAACGAGGCGATGCTTCTGCGCACGTCTGGTGGAGCGATTCCTGCTAAAGGGTACAGCTTGTTAAGAGGAGTGGGTTTCAGACAACCTGTAATAATCCTGCACGTTTCATTTAGAGGAATATCTACCTGTTTGGCATGGGCAGAACGATGCCATACTGGGCTGGCGTATTCGCCTGCGGAGAAGGAAAGTGCCAGCCCTGATGTACGTAAGACATGCGGTGTGGCGCCCCAGGATGTGGTGGTGAGTCGGCTGAGCAAGTTGTTACGTGAGGCTACTTTTTGTTTAGTTTTATGACAGTGTTTTTTGAATGTCAATGATCTGTCTAAAGACACCCCTAAGTAGGTTGGATTATTACAGTGTTCCAATTTCGTACCACGCCATGTAATATTAAGTTTATGATTTGCTAGTTGGTTGTGAAGGTGGAAGACGCAGGACTGGGTTTTCGAAGGGTTCGGCCTGAGGCCGTTTGCATCAAAGTAAGTCCCAAGCTCTTCCAGTGCCCTTGTGAGTATAGTTTCGGCTTCTGTGAATTTTGTAGTCTGTGCTGTAAGCGCAAGGTCGTCGGCATAAATAAATCTCTTTGTATTGGGGGGATTGGGTTGGTCATTTGTATATATATTAAATAAGATGGGTGCCAGGACGCTTCCTTGGGGAAGGCCGTTCTTCTGGCAACGCCACCTGCTCTTTTCAGAGTTCATAGATACGTGGAATCTACGGTTTCGGAGCATTTCGCCTAAGATGTTGATAAAACCCTGGTCATCAATCAGGTGTGAAATTTTTGAGATAAGACGCTTAATGTTGACTGTATCATAGGCTGCTGAAAGATCAACCAGAACAGTACCTGTTAGTTTTTTAGCTTCAAAGCCATCTTCTATGTGCTGAGTCAATTTTAAAATTTGTCCAGTGCAAGACTTTCCAGGCCGAAATCCTGCCTGCTCTGGGATCAGTTGAGGTTCAATTTTCGGTATAAGGCGATTTAAAAGAAGTCTTTCAAAAAGTTTGTATGTATGGCAAAGTAGCGAAATCGGACGGTAGTTTTTAGGATCGTCGGTAGTTTTGGTAGTTTGGTGACCTGAAGGCAATTGTTAAATAAGGCAAGAAGCCAAGATATTGCGACTGGGCCAAGATGCTTCAACTGCTCCACCAGGATATCATCAACACCGGCAGCTTTACCATTTTTTAGCTGTTTTATGGCTATTCATTGAAAAAAAACAATGTTTCACTGATTTTATCGTGTATATAATAAATTATTTTTTAAGGACTTGATATTTCATATCTTTTTTCTATCTCACAAAAAGTTCGATGGCTTGTGTGGTGGCAGTCAGAAACATTAACACCACACATACAATCTACAACAAACTAGAAACACAAATTTCCCTTGGGGGGGGAAACAGAACAGAAGTTAATTTCAAATAGGTATTATTAACTATAGTTACAATAACAATAACGTATTTTGCATACAAAAATACACTGAGAAAAAAAGTACCAGCACCAGCTGTTAGAGCTTGAAGAAGTAACAAACATACAAACACACTCACAATCTTTCACCTTTATAATATTATTGTGATTTGTGGGAGTTGACCATGTAAAAATACGACGTAAAGTTATTACCTGCCGCCCTGCTTCCAAAGCCACCCCTCCTTGTCTGGATTGAAGAATGTGTGCATGAGATCGTTGCCGTCGTCCTCTGGTATTTTGAATGGCTCTGTCTTTATAGACTCGTACAGTGACTGGAAAAAGAAAAATATACATTAATGAGATGAAAAAATCTTTTAGTCGCATTTTCTCTTGAGATGACAGACAAGACGAGCAAGTTACTTTGACGATAGGTATAATTGTAACAAAGACAAAGAAAAAGGTTATTTATTTGTTGAAAACATGAGCTAAATACATACACAAATATGCATGCAAAACGATATTAACATTTCTGGCCGTCATATTCTGCCTAGATTGGCGAACAAATTTAAGAGATTGGCTCTACTCAGTCACTAAAAATGTTCAAAAATCTATATAAAAACGATGTCAAAATCAATAAAATACAAGCAAAGTTTAAAAAATCGACTTCACCACTTATATCTTGGTTTTGGCTAGATCGATTTCGATAAAAATTATATGGGACCAAAACTGAAGTACAATCTATCAATAAAAAAAAACATCAAAATCGATTCACAATCGGCGGAATTATCGTGTAACATACATACAAAAAAACGTACAGTCGAACTGAGAACCCCCTTTTTTGAAGTCGGTTGAAAATGAGTAAGCGTTACGCTTCGATTACATTTCATTGCTTACAGAATTTCTAACTTAATCAGTTCAAAAGCATTCGCTGCAGTGCATTGCTTTCGTCACCCTGTGATATTAATATACGTTAAATCTCTTTACGCTCTGTAATTTAATTATTATAGTATTATGAACAGGTCACGTCTACATACCCAGAACCAGAAGCACAAATATTCCAATGAATTAAAAAATAATTGTGCTCCTGCCGGGACTCACAGTCACAGAGGGCAAAGACCTGCTACTGTGACGTCAAGGCGAAGCCAGCGGCCACTAATTTGTAACGCAATTTTTAAATAACGCAATGATGTGACTAGTCGCTAAATTATATTAGGTAATTAAGATTGCACTAAGTTGTTTCAGATATGGATATGATATTTGAAATCATGTTAGCGGCACATTTATGTCGCAAACAATAGTCATGTTCAAGCGACCATCGCAGGGGTAATTATCAGCACCTACCATAAATATTTACTCTGTACATTAATTACATATTAGATATGTCCTGTGGTATCATCCAGATAAAAATAGGGACATTCCGATGTGTCGTTTTTACCAGTGCCAGAAACATTCGCATCACACAAATTTTCCTTGGGAAGAAAACTTGTGTTCCCGCTGGGAATCAAACCCCTGCTAAAAAGGCGAACGCGCACTTCACTAAGCCAACGAGTAGTTCCATACTTAGATCGTCTAGGCAGTGTTTTACGCACTACGTACACAATAAAAGGAAAACTTTGTTTATTTATTCATCGATATAGTTTTTTTTTTGAAGATTTGTTTTCAAGCATTTTTTTTATTATATGTATGCATGCATTTGACTACTATTACTGATCTGTATCACAATTGTTTTGCAATAAATAAATTGGAATTTGTAGGATATCAAAATCGTTTATTCACATGTGGCCCCAAAGAAGCACTCATGAAAGTTAATGACTCTACTGCCAGATTCGCAAAATTACAAACATCTCTTCTCAGGTATAAAATAGAAGCTGAGCCAAATCGAAATAAAGATTATATATTTGTATAAATAAATATTTCATAGGGTATTGTTTTTCTTACGAGCACAAATTAGAATTTCATATAAACTTACATAGATAAATAATAGGTGTCATAAATCTAAATATAAATCATAATGTGTTTCAATTCATTGTAGTTACAATATCAAAGTAATAAGATACAATTACGATATCGCGACAGAATAAACAATAGTTACATACCTACTCGCATATTCCGCCAACACAAGTGCTCCTTACCGATACAACTTCATTACTGAATGTAACTGATAACCGATATCGAAACGGCGATATTACAGCTTGTATATTGTAAGTGCGTCAATAGTAATGTATTGGGTTATCTGAAGCTATCGCCAGCTTTGGCGCAGGGTCAACAGAGTCGGCTTAATTAGTTGTTGGAGACATGTAAACAGTTGAATGGAGAGATATGTAATGTAAACAGTTAATTCAAATTTAGAACAAGATTGGTGAACTAAAGCTTGCATACAAATAAATGCGTACAGGGGAGTTTTACCGAGAAATTGAAAAAATGGCGTTGTTGATTTTGTATAATTTTCCAAAACCTGTGATTCTTCGAGTGTTAATGAGTAATAGTGGATTATTAACCGTTAATACTTAGTAAATGTTATGCACATTTGTGTTCGTGTTAGTGTAGGCAAGTCATACAAAGTTGAAAAACGTGATTTTCGCCTTCGCTCCAAAACTACAATAGAAGTCCTAGTAAAGTTTCTACCACTTTACTAGGGCATGACTTGACTATGACTGGACCTGACTTGAGTTTGACTATGATTTGTGACTAGAACTTTTAACACGAAATGCACTTGAAATATATTATTATTTGACACTGGCTAAATGCACAAGATTGCGAAGCCAAAATTTTAAAAAATGCGTACAGTAAAACTATACAACTACTAAATAGTTATAAAAGGATAAAGGCGGTCTAATAACTAGTCGAGCCGACTTTACCTGTAAACGTGGTGCAACTGCGAATCAAGAAACAAGGCTAACTAACGCCTGGTTGAGGCATCGCGCGATCAAAATCCTGGTAATTATTTGGCTAAACGTATTAGCATTGCAATTCAGAGAGGTAACGCCGCCAGCATAATGGGAACGCTACCCGCTGGGAGTGGGCTTGAGCACTGAGTTACCTATAAACTTAGGTGTATGCTGTACAGAGTGTTTAGTTTTAGTTACTTTTAGGAAATGTAGTCAATTTGCCCGTAGATATAGCCTGACAGTAGCCTAACTAAAAAAATGATCAATTTATTTTTTATTTATTACCAATTTGAAAATTTTACAAAATATTCAAAATCATGCACCTGTAAACCTCGTAAAGATTTGTCTAGATGCAAGGTCCTCTCCAATAATATAAGCTTAGCAATAACAAATCAGTAACAATATACACGTGTAAAGTGAGATTTTTGTCTTGTTATCCTTATTATTGAGTAGGTAGTAATTAACATTCCGTATTATTGTTGAACGAACGCAGCGCCTGTACAACGCGCTCGAAAAAAATATGATTTGGTTGGGTTTATGCCACTGCGCTCCACGAAATAGTGGACAACGCTCCACGAGCACTTTTTCTGACTTTTAATTGAAATAAAATAAGCCAGTACATTTATTCCACTGCGCTCCACGAGAAAATTATTAAGTACAGACAGCAAGTAAAGCTCAAAAATAATTGTAAATATATGTGGTTATTACGTTTCGCTTCTTTTAGGCTTTTCTAATAAAAAAGATAATTATTATGGCAATAAAATATGGTTGATTAAAACTCTACCTACGGATTATTGATATGAGATTTGTCTTTGTCTATAGTTAGATGATATACCAAAGATTTTCGAGTAGGTACTTCGTTCCTAGTACCTAAGTTACATACTCTACTGACTCAATAGTAGGTAGGTACTATTGAATTTTGTCATCACTCCCAAATATATTCCTCCTACGTAAATGTGATAAACGGAGTAAACCTAATACGTGTGGGTACTTCAGATAAAATTCAATATATTTGACGTAGGTAACAATGATTCATGTTTTGATCATAAAATATAGGTAAAGATATCTATACTAATATTCTAAAGAGATAAAGTTAGTTAGTTTGTGAGGTTGCAGGGGTAATTTCTGGATCTACTAAAACCGAATCAGAAAATTATTTAACCAATAGAAAGCTACGTTATTTGCGAGTGTCAAAGGTTATATTTTTTTACCCGTGCGACGCTGGGCATGTCAGCTAGTATATTATATTTCGATGGCAACAGGGAAGTTTGTGAGCGAGATAATCATTAATTTTTAAACCGACTTAAAAAAAGTAGGAAGTTAAACGGTATAATCTGGGAGTCTTCAAGTCAAGAGTGAATAGATCTTCTAGGGAAGTATGCTTCTTCTTCGGCCGCATCTTCACTTTCCATCAGGTGAGATGCTTGCCTATCAAGCATAGAAAGAAAAGGCTCTCAACACGTTTTTTATGTATGTTCGTCGATTACTCGAAGACGCCTGAACCAATTTGGAAAACACTTTTTGTATTTGTAAACTGGTGCTTCCCAAGTCGTCCCATTTTATCAAGATATGACCAGTCGTTTTTGAGTTATTCTTATTAATGCGTATTTAATTCATTTCATTTACTCTGATCAAGAGGTGCGGAGATAAAGCGGTGAAGTCGGATTTCTTTAGCTTTACTTGCGTTTAAATCATTAGACTTGAAAATCCTAGCTAGCTTTTGAGCAACCACAAAGATCGTTTAGTCAGACTATCAATGAGATTACTTGCACCATTTATCTCCAGGATGTAATATTTGTAGTGGCAGATAAAACAGAAACCATTAAAACTTTTGGGTTTACACAGGTTTGTGTTGAAGGTAAAATTAAATCTCAATGTAAACGTTGGCAAGAGGAAAACTGCGAGGAATATTGCTTAGGTACAATAATAATATAACGGTTTATAGGGTTTATGTACAACTGTGCATGTCGTACGATATTACGGTGAAATCTATCTTATTTATATTATGATCCGGTGGGCGTAGTGGACAGGTGGCCGCCCTCTGCGCCGTGGGTCCTAGGTTCGATTCCCGGCAGGAGCACAAATTCCTTCGCAAGGGATATTTGTGCTTCTGGTTCTGGGTGTAATGTGTGTGTGATGTGAATGTTTCCGGCACCTACGATACCAGTCTTTGAACTTATGTGGGGATGTAAGTGTGAATGCGTTTGTTTGTTTTATTGTTTCTTTGTTTTTATGATTATTAATTTCCTTGTTTCTTTTGGCTATCTCTCGTGATCCCTGGCCGCTGAAACTTTTTCGAAACGACGCAGTTAGTTAAAATAATACTTCTTTTTCAAAGCTTCTTCAAACTCAAAATTACCTGTTTTTTACCGACTTCCAGAAAAAAGGAGGAGGTACTCAAGTAGACTGAATTTTTTTTTAACGTTTGTTACCTCCCTCATAACTCCTCTCCACGTGAGCCGATTTCGAAAATTATTTTTTAGTTTGAAAGATGTAGCTTTCTAATTGGTTCCATTTAAATTTGATCAAGATCTGATCGGTAGTTCTTGAAATATCGTGAATAATGTCTATTTTGTGACGAATAATGCGTACTTTGACGATGTTCTCGTTTACCCGACTTCAAAAGTTACCTCATAACTTAGAAGAAGAAGAATCTCAAATCTTAGATTAAGAATCATCAAAATCGAATAATTTTGATGATTCTTTTTTTATTTGAAAGCTGGTGCTTTTTATGTAGTCCCATTGAAATTTGATTAAGGTCTGATCTCTAGTTTTTGAGTTATAGTCAATAATGCGTGTTTATACATTAAATCTGATCAAGGTTCCGATGATAAAGCGGTAAGTCGGTTTTTTTAAGCTTTGCTTGCGTTTAATTATTTTTAAACATTATATCGTTTTATTGCCTCATAAAGAACCCGACCGTAATTATAAGACCGAATTAACCTGTACAAAATGAAAACCCGTAAAATCTGTAAATGTACATTTGAAAGGTATGTTTTCAAATGTACTTCGTTCTGAAGTTTCATTAATCTCATGACAACTATTTCTAGGGGGACTATTTCTATTGTCAAAGATATCTCCAATCTTGGATACACTTCTTAAGCAACTAACAACGACGGTAAGCGTCAAACCTGTCTATACGATTATACAAACCGTACCTTACCGTATACGTACCTTTTTTTAAGAGGCTTTGCACATGTTGTGCAATGCCTCTACCGAGAGAAAGCAAGCGAGCCAAAATAAAGCAAGATAGTGGTCAAACACTGGCCTGTCACAAATAAAAAAAAAAAGCCTTTGGCAAACCAGCTGCTCGATGGGTCGATGTAAGTGATCGCAGGAAAGACCTGGATGCGATCGGCACAAAACAGAGATGAATGGTACAAGGAAGAGGCTGCAGTGGGTCGATACAGGCTGATGATGATGATTGTACGGCACTCCATCCTATAAATGTGGTTATTAATATTTTATTCCCAAACTACTCCCGCAATTTACCTTCCAACAATACTTCTAGGGGCCTCGGCCTACAGGGAATCACGCTACCCAAGCAACATCAACTCAGTTTTTTTATATAAAGCCTGCCTTCTACGCTCAGGATGCAGAGTTCGATTCCCGATAAAAAACACAAATTTTCTCCCCAAGGAAAAAAAATGCGTTTCTAGTGAATTATGTGTGTGATGTTTGTTTCTGATACCTGCAATACAAGTCTTCGACGTAGTAGAGGGCTGTGAGAGTAAAAAGACACAAAAAAAAAAATCTCACCAAGAGCAATTCCTGCGGCAAATCACCACCGTTATTGATCCCTCTGTTCATAGCCACGAACTGTTCCGGCGCCGGCTTATCTTTCACACTGGGGTTGTGCAGCGATGTGTTCAGCATTATGATCGCAAAACTGAGGACGTAGCAAGTATCCGCGTTTGTAAATATATCCGGGTTGAGTTGACAGTACCGTTGTGCGAAGCATTCCATCATCCGGTCGATCTTCTGGGCCTCGCCTGGTAAGCGAAAGCTCCAGAGGAATTGTCTGTAATGGGGAGAAAAGAACTCTTAGTTATTTGTTATTTCGTACATCATTGAAAAAGCTGAGAAGGACTACCAGTATTTACAAGTAGGAGTTTCTTATTATTGATCAAGAGAACGCGAAGCGTCTCAGTTTCAGCTTGGGAAAATGCTGGACCTAGAATCAATGTCAAGGGCAGTTGCTGGAACAATATTTTTATGATTTTGGCAATACATTTTACGACTTGAAGTGAACAACGACTTTATTTCACTACTAGCCGTGCCCCGCGGTTTTGCCCGCTATTATAAAGTTAAAAAGTAGCATATGTGTCAATCCTAGGTAAAACCTATGTACATTCCAAATCCGTTCAGCGGTTAAAGCGTGAAGAGGGAACAAACATACTTACACACAAACTTTCGGAGTTATATTATTATTAGTAGGATATAGAGTACCAAAGCAAGCACTGGAAAATACATTAACCACCATGGAAAAATTATTGTTAATTGATAAACATGCACATTTGCAATAATATAGTTAATATATACCTATATCAAAAGTTATACTGTAAGTGTTGGGAAACTAATGAACAATAAGACCCATTTCAATTAATGTCTTCTATAAGACCTTGATAGTTATCAAAACTATGATATCATCCTATTCACTCCGCTGTTTCGTCGACATTAGGTACTTTTTAGGGTAAAAAAATAATTACATTCTCAAAACGCAATAATTTTATTGCTATTCGACTAACACTATCAACACGTATCTACTTAGATGCACCTATAAAATACACTATAGAAATTATTAGAATACTAGCCACCCGCCCTGGCTTCGCTCGTGCACTCTCCAATGGAATAAATAACATTATTAATCGGATCGAATTGTGAATTTAAACCATTATTGCCACCTAAACACCGTACAGCGAAGTGGATCTCATTTCCTGCGTCTTTGTTCCCTGAACGGTATAATCTGGGTGTCTTCAAGTCTAGAATGAATAGATGCCTTCTAGTCAAGCGTGTTCCAACTTCGGCCGCAACGTCACTTTCCATCAGGTGAGATAGCGGTCAAATGTCAGCCTATCTAGTATATAAAAAAAGCACACAAAAAGTCATCAAAATCGGTCCAGCCGTTTAGGAGAAGTTTAGTCACATACCGAAGAACTATATAATTAGAATAATAATATTATTTTCCAAGCTCCACGTCAGAAACTATTAGTTTATTATAAACGATCTAAATTCTTTGAAGTGCAAGTAATTAGATAGAATGACGTGATTAATAATTAATTATTAATATTATTAGAAAATGTATGTCTAATGGTGCGCTAACATGTTATTCTATTAACAAATAATTGCATTATGGAGACACATGTACTTACTATACCTAATTACCTATCCCTGCTTACCAACTGCTCCTCGAATAATTTAAACGCAAGCAAAGCTTAAAAAACCGACTTTACGCTTATATTTTGGTTTTGACTTGATCGATTTTGATAAAATTTATATGTGTCCTCTGAAGTATAACCTAACAAACAAAAATAAATCATCATAATCGACTCATTATTGGCGGAATTATCGCGTAGCATACATAAAAACAACATACAGTCGAATTGAGAACCTCCTTTTTTTATGGTTGGTTGTAAAGATATGATAAATAACCCGTTTCTAATATAAGTTATAATATGAGAAATCGTAAGTTGTATTACCGTTATAATTATCCAAGTTGATGATAGTGAAACTTGATGATAATTAAACAATAACACATATGATAATTAAACAATAACACATGTGTTCTAAATGCCCGCCATTAGTTCTAGTGTCATTGAGTAACAAACTACAAACAAACGCTTTCACGCTCACGGCCCCACACTAAGTTCGATGATTTGTGTCGTGGGTACCGGAAACATACACATCACACACAATCACAACCATAACCAGAAAAACAATGCGTTTCATTCGGGACTCGAACCCGATACCCCTTAGAAGGCGAACGCCACCCAACTGAACCAATGAGCAGTCCCATTGTGTTTACATGACCCCCGTGTCAACTAGCACTATATTTTTGCCAATAATGTAATCTTATCTTATTTACGTATTGACTTTGACCCAAAGTCGAGGTCAATGCTTTGACTTAATATTTACTGTTTTATTTTTGTTTTTCTGCCAATTTGCTTGTTTGTCACGTTTTCTTGGTAGCTAGGTAAGCTAGGTATAGAATGTATATGAGCTATACGAGGTTAACAGCACATGGAGTAATGAAGCTTCTTGGCACATTATTGCGAATGTAAACACCGAAGCGAATTGACTGATGACCAATCAGTCACAGGGAATTATAGTCTCTGCACACGTATGTATTAGGAATATTACGGTATGCAGTTATTTATTAAACTTTTTAGTGCAATCACAATTACATTATAAATGAGAAAGTATGTCTGTTTTGTGTTCACGTCGTAATGGTTGAACGGATGAGTGTGCGTGTGCATCTTTGTGGCGTTCTTGAAACGCGCGGGCCGATTTTGATAATTCTTACGTCAATCGATTTTGTCCGTATCTTGCAAGTGTCAACAAAAGACATGACAATAATTAAAATTCAATATGACGATAACCAGGCGCCATATTATATTGTTGATAAATAAAAAAGTCGACGAACTATATTAAATATAAATAGGATAGCATTAAAAAGGTATAAAAAATCATATTAAGGTTTCTTTTACCATTTTGAATTACCATTTAGGGTCTATAACGATTTAAATTTGGTAAGAAAACATCATTTGTAATCTCACTTCTATTTTTAATCGTGATTAATAAAGCTGTGATAAAGTTATCATGTATAATAATCGAACTATATGCCTTATTATCAAAGAAGCGTAATATGATATATGACCAATGACCATATCCCCTTACATTTAAAGCTTTTGGAAGTAAATAAATTTAAAAGGTGCCTAAGAGAGTGGTGAATATCAAAAGTATATTATAACACAAATTAATACTCTAATTGTTAGCTTAGTTTAGATTGGTATACTTTATCTTTTTGTTGTCAAACTGTATTTTTGTAATATTATTGTATACACGAAATGGGGAAAACTGTTGATTCGTTATACATTTGTATTATTAGTAAGAACCCTGTACACTGTTCATCACATTTAAAGCATTTGGGTTTTTTTTATACCTTAATTGATGTGGGCAAAACCGAGGGACAATAGTATTATTATATTTGCTTTTTCATTACATAACATAAACGCTTTCACACTCACAGCCCCACACTAAGTTCGATGACTTGTGTCGTGGGTGCCGGAAACATTCACATCACACACACACAATTACAACCAGAAACAGAAACAAAAATTTTTCTTGCCGAGAAAACATGTGTTCCCGCTGGGAATCGAAACCGATACCCCTGCTTAAAAGGCGAACGCTCACCCAACTGAGCCAACGGACAGTTCAGAATGATGACAATGGTTAAAAGTTTTGTTTGTATTTATTGTATATAATGGAAAATTAGTCATAGAATTAAATTGATACCGCTATTAATTTGCAGCAGGTACATATTAAGTCAAAGTTATGCAGTGGTTACTTTACCCATTCCGTATGACGCATTCTGTTTTTGCGTTATTATTAGTCATTTGTACTACAAGGGAATAAGATCAAAAAGGATCGACCAGCGGTAAATAATGTATGATGGTTTTTACGTCCAAATTGAATAGATAACTCGTAGTCATTGGGGTGGAATATCGGCAACCATAGTACCATAAAATCAGAAGATATAAATATCGTATATTATTTTATTTGTATGATTGGCTGAAACTAAATCTATACTAATATTATAAAGAGGTAAAGTTTGTTTGTAAAAGGTAATCTCTGAAACCACTGATCCGATCTGACGATTGAACTTTATGTGGGGCTGTGAGTACGAAAGATCTTATGTGTATGTATTTTATGTTTTTATACCCGAGCGACGACGCCGGGCGGATCAGCTAGTTCAGATATAAGGAAAGATTTCGGTAGAAACGGGATCCAAACCACGCCTCTTGAGATCACCGCCCCAGCACCCTAGCTACTAAACCATCTGAGCCCACATTTCTGGCAACATAGACAAAATAACCAGTCGACTGGTAGTATCTTTTCCCTCTTGGTTTTTAAAGCATTAATTTAGTTATGATTGGTCGTTCCGCACCTGACAACGGCACTATAACAACTACGCATCAGCTAATCACATCAATCCCGCTCCAAACGATATTCTTTCCTTCTTCTTTCTGAACATATCATGGTCAAATGTCAAGTTACTCTGAATATTTACAAACTTAATGAACATGATAGAAATATTCGTAGGTATTACACATATTTAGAATTTACGATTTCACTCATTGGTTTCTCTCATCGTTGCGGGACTAGTTTCGGAACAGTCGGTGCTTCTATCAGTCAGTGCGGCGTTGGTTTTAGTACAAAATAACAGAAAGATAAAAATCTAAACGCAAGGAGTTTCTGCATAAACGCAACATTTATATTAAAATATCTATAGTCCTAGTTCAAAATGTATTAAGTATTATGTACCTAATACCTAAGTGGCTTTGTGACTGGCCAACCGGAAATGACATAATGCAAAATGCCACAAAGAAAACAGTGGGCGTTAAGGCTTGGCTCTTAAATAATATAAGTAATAAAAACCTCAATACTCGATACCTATCACTTTTACGTAATCTCACAAAAAAACGGCACTTGTGTTAGCACTGGAAGCCACAGATGTGTTTTTGCTAGTTCTTTGTGCAAACATTTGTGTAAAAGTGCGACGACCTAGCGCAAGTTTCAAATGCGCTTGCAGTCTGGATCCGGCTGCCAAAATAATATAAGTTACGTGGGTTATTTTTCATATCAAATTGCTAGAAAGCTGAGCAATGTTTGCTTGTCCTTTGTTTGTTTGCTTCTAACTTTAAAACGAGCAATTATTTTGGCGTGAATCCTTTGAAAAACAACTTTTAATTTGACTAATGCCCTTGCAGAGTCGGTTTCGAAACTTAATGATTATTGATATTTTTTTTATTTAAGGAAAGGATAATTTTGTCGCTTCAGGCAGGGCTTGAGTAGCTCAGCGGTTAGAGCAATGGGGCATGACACCCTATAGTTACGGGTTCAATTCCCGCCTCAAGCGATAAACCTAGCATTTATAAATAAAATCAATACAATACAAATATCTAGGTATCAATTATCTGTTTCTAAAGTGTTGCGTCATAGGTATTTACAACGAATAACTATGACGTAACACTTTAGAAATTCACATTCATTACATTTTAAGTATGGTGGTCTCTTCTTATAAAATTACAAGATAATACTAAGAATATCAATGCAATCACATCGGAACAGATATTCCGACGATGACGTGATGCTGAGCTTAAACGACATCTTAAACACTTCAAGGTGGGTGAGCACAATGTTTAATATATGTTTAACGTGTAATCCCTAGAATTATAGTTTTGTTTGTCTACGCATGTATTTAAAACAGCAAAACATTGTACAACTTGACAAAAAGAAAAACATTTATAATAAAATTACGGAGCTCTTATCGAGCATTCCATTTTTTTTTATTTTACTCCGCAGTCTTTTGCGTTTAGCCAGTGTCAAGTTAAACATTTTTTAAAAGTTATTTTCATAATATAAGTCCTAGTTACAAGTCACAGTCAAAGTCAATTAAAAGAGTCAAGGTCCATTCATACTCAAGTCATGCCCTAATAAAGTGGAAGAAACTTTACTAGTTTTGAAGTTTTGGAGCGAAAGCAAAAATCGCGTTTTTTTTTTCAACTTTTTATGATTTGCCTACACTCATGCATGTTCACTAAGTATTGGCGGTTAATAAAATAACATTATCACACATTAACGTTCGAAGAATCACTAGTCTTGGAAAACAATTTAAAATCAACAACGCCATTTTTTCACTTTCGCGGCTAAACTCCCATTCCATTTTTAATATAACGCCTCTACTTTACTTATTCGTAAAACAAGGCCTCATTTTATACACGCACTCACGTATAAAGGTTGGTGTACTTTTCGTGCGGGTTCAACTTTTATCATAAGTAAAATAGCCTTTGTCTTTACTTATAAGCTATTTAGAAAATTCTGTAATTTGTGCATGAAGTTTTTAAATAAATAAAATTCCGGCCAGATCCTTTTTTTCCAAAATTATGAAGTATTTCGTTGAAGATTAGATTCTGAAGTTTCGAGTACATAAACTTACGAGGGTGGGTCAAAAATTTCGCGGTACAGAAATGTTAGAAAGAGACAGGAATATTTTCGTATACCTTGGACTAGTTGATGACTTAACTTTACTATAAATATTAAGTTTAGTCAACAAGAAAATCTGGAAGAAAATGGCAACTATACAGGAACTTATGTTTAAGAAAATAATTATCATGAGCAACTAAGTTCTCTCAATGTATATACGAGTATCTTTCAGTTGATATCTGTGTAAACATATATTGTAAATATTTAGAAACAAGTAAATATTTTTTACAACGGCAAGGAAATACAGATATTTACAAAGCTAACAACAAGAGTAAACGAAAGTAGCTACGTCAGATAGGTCCTCATTAATGCAATCTATTTGGTTTTCTTGCGACATCATGTCATATATAAATATGTTATTAAATTGCTAACTACAATAAAATAACATCTAAAAACAATAGAGGATATTTTTACAGTCGTTCTGTGTTATCTATTTCCTGTCAATATAGTCAAGCAAAAAAACTCAGTACAAAACAACATTATCTTTGGCACACAATGTTGTTTTTACATTTTTTTATACATTATTATTAACGGGAAAAAGATCACGGTCACATGAGATACCTATTTAAATATTTGATAATTTTGATATTTATTCGTACTCACGAGCTTCTGTTACCTAGAACGAGGCTTATGTAGCCCAGCTGTAGGCAAACATTACATCAAAGTGATAACATTATTTATATCAGAATAAATAAAAGCCGAATCCATCGGCTGAGTTAATTAAAAAACAATATACGTAGGATTTTGTGGATTTCGCAATGTAATTTTATGAGAAGTTATTTATATAGACGTCGTGGCACTCGTGGCCCATCTCTTACCGATACCATACTTAACTACAATTCACCTATCCCCGCTAAACTGATTATTTTTTATCAGTCCTTACAATTAGCATACCTAAATTGAGCCATGGCACTTAGTTGCATCTAGCAACAAAACTTGTCTCGTTTAACTAAAGTCAAAAACAGTGTCTACTATATACGTGCTATCTAAATTGGTTATTGGTTGTCGTTCCCGACAGCTTCGCCCGCTTTTATTTAGGTAGTAGTTAGATGCCAATATGGTATTCTAGATACAGGACTCCAACCAACCATTCCAATGTGTTCAGCCGATAGAGATACCAACCTCGTGCCAAACATAACTTACCCATGTCTAATACTACATGACTAGATGAAGTAGGACTTTCTTATTACCTTAAAGCTTGAACTAGTATGAGATCCGTGAAGTCGTGAAGCTCGACGAAAGCCTTGAGAACCGCCTCGTTGAACTCTGACCGTTCGCCGAGGTAATCTCCGATGGCCGTTTTGCTGAGTCCTTCGCCTTTGTGAAGAAATTGCGCTACATCTTCTGCCGTCCGCTGCAGCAGACCATTTTCGTATAGGTATTCGATACCTGGAAGATAGCACTGGGTTAGCAAGGCAACACGAATACTCTGTATTGCAAAGCAAAGAGAAAAGTATTGTAACAAAGAACAATAACAAAATCATTGTACAATCGACAAAATGTTCAATGATGCTGAATGATGTCACTTTTAATTGGTAGCTGAAATATAATCGAGACTATTCGGGGCTTTCTATAAATTAACCCTACTAATAACCTAGTAGGTAATATACATACCGAACCTATTAACGAATCAATTCTGCGTATTTAGGTTTGATTTGATATAGCTACCTATTATTGAATATGAATTATTCTCTCGAGCTAATCCTTTACAACTTGACCTTGGATGAAAAGTTGATTTATTTGTATCTATATCTCAATGTATGCTTGGTGGAAGCTGACAAAGTAGGCGTAATAATTTTTATATTAATTATTTCAGCTAATGTTTCTTTTAGGCATTTGATTATCATTTCAGTTTGATAGGTCGTGCAAGTAGCTAGTAAATATCATATAAAAGCTGGAATTTACATTACTTGGTATTAAACAATGATAAAGTGACGCTGTGTTCTCGTAAATTCAATAACAAATATTTGAGGAAGAAACATTTGTTTACTTGAAAGTGCAGAAACGAGATCAGTCACTAGCGAGAACGAAATACCTATGACACAATCATTAATCAATAAACGTAATACAGTAAATTGAATATCTAAATGATATTAAAAATTGGTTACATTTTCTAGCGAAACAACCAATAATAAACATAGCAGTTGAAATCAATATATTTCGGTGAAAGTGGCAAAGACAAAAGAAATTGGCATCGGTCTGAGAATTTACACTTGAATACTGGGTCCAGTAACGAATTCCAATCATGCGTGGGCCCGAGAGAAAACTGCGACGAAGGAACAAATGCGGCGAAAGCGTTTATTCTCACTTTATCCCCTCTTGTCTTCATGGAAATAGATTTGGGAACGACATAGAGGCTCGTATTATTTGTTAGAGATTGGTATTCAAATCATGCGCCTAGAGCTGAGACTTAAAGTTAAGAGACAGCGAACGTGATTCGTCGTGTATTTACGTCGACTTAGACAACAGCTTGCCAACGCCATCCAATACACTAGTATTTTATATAAATTTTTATACATGACTCCATTTCATTTACACACAGTATACTGTGTATACCGTTTACACATACACAGTATACACATAGTAATTTTTACCGCATGCATTTTCTCTCAAAACGCGCGCTAACATTTTGCAGAACGCAATTTAATTTATAATTATTCCGTATGCTAAAAGCTTTCAAGGATATCCTTAGTGTTGAGCGCTGAAAGCTTAGTCGAGTGGACGCCTATCAAGGTATGCGAAATGACGTGAAAGCGCAAGTGCCTACCGTCCTGCCTGCGCCCATTTACGTTGCATTCGTAGGAGCAAAGGAATGCAACTGCCAGAACGATCCGAACAATGGTCGGAGCGAATGCTTCATACCTCGACCTTTAAGAGCTTTGAAATTCATGCTTCATACATGTCGAAACGTAGACGTGAAGCGAGGTGAAGTTCTCGTTATGAACCTTATCAATATTCATCAAGTGTTTACATACACGACCAATACAGATACCTTCACGTATAAGTAACCATTATGATTGTCAATTTTTATTTAGGTGACGTCAGCGTATTTCGAGTTCTGCGTGCAGAATACTGATAGCAGAGCATCATAATGCGTATTTTGTGACGTTATCCGCCTCCGCAAAATCTCCCTCTTAATAAAGGGGTATGAGCGTGGGCTGCCAATTTCAGTCGAGCATCAAATCGCACTTGTAAATAAATCCGAAGGCTTCAGAAAATAATAAGACACTCGAATTTCTGAGTAAGGCGATAAGATTCTGAAAATGCTCTCATATATGAGTGTGGAACACGAGTGTTTTTGACTCAGACATTGAGAAAATTATAATATACACAAACCTTTCCGAGAAAGTGATGATGTTACTTGTTTACGCATCATTTACTGCCTCTGACAGAGGCAAAACATCGATTTATCTTCAGTTGCCGCTGTAACGAGCGAGGCGAGATAAGAAAGGACAAGTTTTATAAATCTCTGCACTCACCGCTGTACACAGCGTTGACTCTGCGCACTCAGCGCATGCAAAATCGCTGATAGCAGTGTGACTGATTGGAACTGTCAAGTGAGGAGAAACAGCCCTCGAATCAGCGATATGCACAATAACAAGCTTGTTAGTGAGTCGTCGTGCCCACTTCACTATCGAAACTACATGTATAGGCAAATAGACATGGCTTTAACGTAACATCAACCTAACAAGCATGCTAATAACCTTGGTGTGCACGGCATGTTTCGATTAATGATAATATAATCGCTTTAGCTATGTAATTAGGCTCCAACTTACACGAACAGGTCATGACAAACAGGAAAATTGTTTATTACAATGAGCAAAAAGCAGGTTTTAGGTGTGGAGTTCGTACTTCAAGCGACACTGTTATTTCCCCGGGGGAAAGAGGTCTTTCGAGCAACGTGATGTGGCGCATATTATTTGAATAATGCATTGATTATTGCGTATGCAAGGGATTCAGCATGAGTTATGCAATATAGACGCGACAGGCAGACACTTGACATGCCTACTTGTTCACGAAGGCGTCGCCGTCATCGTACGTAATATGAAATGAACTGGAGACATGCAGTTCCGTTATAATGAAATGCACATCATAAATAGTGCTCTAGACAAAAACATGTCGTTAGGGCGAGCTAGAAATAGAAGAAATATTCTATGAAGGTTCATAATGACTCGCATAGGGTTATCTGATGCAGCTGGCTATTAATGTAAATACAGTGCAGGCTTCTAAGGCTGATGTTATTTCTAGAGCGTTTACCTTTCCGTGAAGTCGTATAATCCGTTATATTATTACATAGGGAATAAGTTGCGCAACGTAAAGCCTACAGGAGTTAATAAATTACATTCGCGCTGTGTTTGCCGTCACTTTGTTAGGTACACGCACGAAATTACTTAGGAAACATGCGTAGAATAAAATATTATTATTATAAGTGCTTGATTAAATAAGGTCAGTATGAAGATATCAATTGGTTTAGGAAAATATTTATTGCATATATTTAAGTACTAGACACAAGATAAGATTAGAAAAAGGGATTAAAACAAATAGTACTAAAAAAATTTGTAAACCGCTTGCCAAAGGAAAAGTGCCCAGAATACTGGCTACGTTTCCACGTTGAATAGCGATGCTAATTTTTTGTGCTAAATAAGAGCCAGCATTCTGGTCACTTGTCGCCTAGACTAAACGTTTGGATAAAAATTTTCCGGTCCCCACGGACCCAAAGTTTCTACCCCAAACGGTACAAACATATAACCTCTATCAAGGTTGGAATATTTACGACGTAGGAATTAACTTAATAATTTTTTTTCATTTAAACTACAATGAAGTTTAATTCCTGAAATTTCATATTTTTATAAACATTTTAAAAACTATATAAATAAAGCTATTTGACGGCAAAACTAACTTGGATATGTATGGTAGATAGACAAGTAGAAAGATACTAGATCAAGTAAGAGAGGTATTAGTTAACCTTTAAATATTAAATTCATAGACAAATTTAGCAAATCAAAAACCACATGGAAGAAATTAGATTTAAGAATTTGAATACGTTCCCCACTAAAACTGCATAGTGTGATGTCAGTTTGTTTGTACCCGTTGGAGATGTTCCTAAGCCGGCATTTATTTCTTTCTAGAGCTAGTTCTTGACACACTGACCTAATATTTATGTCATACTTTCATAACTTAGCCAGAAATAAGTTGTATAGAAACGAGAATGATCATACGGGAATAGCTCGCATTGATTTGAGTCAAACACTCTCAAGTAAATTGTAGTGGTAAGTTTCTTAATTAATTGATCTTATTCATAAGAAGTATAGGATAGCTGAAAGAATAATGAAGCTAAAGTCGTAAATAGGAATTATAAGAAAATATGTAAGGTTTACAGTATAACCGGCAATCCCACCAACTGAACTGGAAGATAAATAATTTTAATCTTACGACGATATTTTAATAAATCGTGTTAGAATCCGTTGTATTTTTTCAGGTTTCAGCAATGTTTTTTATTAGTGATAGACAAACGTTTGACCACTATCTCACCTGATGGTAAATTTTACTAGGTTTTTAGTTTACCTAGTTGGTTGTCGCCACTAGTCTTGTTATCGACGCTTGAGCAATTTAGAAACACTCTTCTTTGAAGTGGCTCTTGAAAGCGGTCCGTGATACCTGTACTGGCTTCTAGGGCTTAACATGTTCGAGTTTTTTTTATCGCCATATTTGTTACATTCAGTCGAGGGGCTATTTATCTTTATTTATTTAATATCGTTAGATGTCAAATTGAAATGGTGACATCAACATGACGTACTTTGTTTGTGAGATGTATGATGGAATGGAATGTGCGCTCACAGTTGATAATATCCGTTTAAAGCATATTCCGGTAGGCATTAAATATAACCTACCTAAAACTTTGTTCTAATTAAACGATTTAAGATAAAATGCTAACATTTTAAGCAGTGGCAATGAGCCGACATAATGATGGCGTTTGATTCCAACCAATAAAAAACTTTTGGTGCATATAACAATGATGGTAAAGCATCTACTAATTCCAGCTGCTCAACCTGTAGAAGCTTACCACCCTCACGTATAACAGTTGTTGCAACCACTAAACTGTGCCAGTAGGTGTCCCCTTCACGTGCCCTGAAAGCTAATCCCCATAATAGACATACTCTCGAGTATGTTTAATGCCGTCATATGTATTTAATACGGACACTTGACATAGGAGCGGTGTCACAACCTTTACAGTGCTTACACAGTCCTTAATTCACATCATCACTTACCAAACATCGGAGATAGTAGTGTACTAAAACTACCCACCCGCGCAGGGTTCCGTACAAACTTGTATGTAGATAGTTCGTTCGTCACGAGAATAAATGCACTAGCTTATTATCTGTTTCTTTTTATTTATTTTTAAATTACTGTTTTTTTTTTCGAAAATGAGTGTTGTGAGACCTGCTTTTTGTTAAATTCTATGGATATGAAATAATGATACAATTTTATAGTCCTGCAGGAAGTACCTTGCAGGTTTTGATTTATTTGCGGCTGTCAATACTGTCTCAATGACTATCCATTCTGTCGCACAAATAACCGTATTTTTATTGCGTTAACATATTAGCTTATTTTTTTACAACAGCCAAGGGACAATATACCCTTAGTATTTGATATAAATTTTTACTTGATATCTTCTCGCGTTTCTGAGTAAATGAGTCTTGACAGACAGACGGGGAACGTAAACGATCCTCTTTTTCTTTTGAGGTACAAAACCCTAAAAAGTAGTCTTGTCCTAGTTCGCAAAGGTGACATCATTACGTTGTTGTCGCTAGTAAGCCCTTGTGGAGAGCAGTACTCGAGTGAGCCGAGTGATGCTTGGAGAGTCCATTCAGAGCGTACCTGCAACGGCACTAGGTCTTACTGAGCTTGTGTCATCGCGACCTAATTACAAAACAACCTGAGAACCGAGACTAGACGGATAAATAACATCATAAAATATTTGCCAAGGTATTAGTGTTACACGAATGATTCAAACGTTTTTTTTATTTTAGTAAAATGTAAGCAATGTGCCAGCCTTATAAGCAGAGAACTTGGTAAGTTCATTCAAATTTAGTTTTAAATCTCTATGTTAATCATGCCTATTATACCATCTAACATAAAACAAAATCTCAAACGTTATTCATTTATGGTTATACTTCCAGTTCCCTCAAAGCGTTTTGCTTCTACGTGTATCATCCGTACAGCGAAGGAGTGGAACTCGTTGCATGCGTCTTTGTTGCCCGAACGCGAACGGTTCAATCTTGGAGTCTTCAAGTCTACATGAATAGGTATCTTCTGAGCAAGCAAGACGTCAGATAGAGTTCAAATACTTGTCTATCAAGTATTTTTTTTAAATGTTCTTTTAATACGGATACTTGACAATGCCTACATGGTACTTTATAAAAGTTATATAAACAAGCTAAGATTAATCACCGTAATGTGGAAAACAATTTACGGCATTACTTGCAGAAAACCTAACCTATATCGACACATTCATACCAGAAATTGCTGAAGTTTACGATTTATTAACTGACACAACTATAAGGACTCTCGATCAGAATATATAACAAAGTAACCCACTGGTAATAGACGATGAAAACAGATTCTTTTTTTTACTGCTGGAGACAAAACATGTTGGCGCATAAAAGACATCTTGAAGAATGCAATCCAATTAATTATACAAACTTATAACGGTTTCAACTAGCCATAGAAAACTAGTTAGGTTAGCAGATAAGTAAAGCAAGACAACAAAGATATTGCAAATATAATTTTGTATAGGTATGAAGAGTCCACAAAACTTGAAACAATTTTAGAGTGAAACTAAACTAGTAGTTCGCCCCGAAGTGAGATCGCCTACATTTGGCCTCGTGAAAAAAGCTTTTGGCGTTAATTGCTAGTAACTTTTTATTAAAAATAACTAACTGTTTGTGTTTCTTGTTGAAGCACAGGATATAACTGATATTGCACGTACGTTATTGTAAAGCCGTTTTTTAAGAGAGACCCGAGGACGAAATAGGTCTAAAAATGACAACTTTGCCGACCTATGTAATTAATAGTTATAGTTTTTATCCAAAATCTGTCTTGAATTCTACTTGCAAAGCTCTGTTTAACGAAATGTACAAGTACTGAAAAAAAAATTTATTTTTTAATTTAAAATTAAATATTTTTTGCCCCCTTCATATTTTTATTTAGGTATATAATTTTATCAACTATTTTCGAATTCGGACCAAAGCTTTGGATTTTGTGTTCTAGAAGAAGAATTCTAGTAGAATTTCAAATATTAAACTTGATTTGTTTAGAATTAGAAGTACTACTAGAAAAAACAAAAGCCCTTACAAAAGCAAGGACGTACATCAGACGGGCAAATTGAACGGGCACTGAACATCCAAGTTAATTCAGAGCCCTCGCTTCGCTCGGTCAATTATAGGCAGGAATTTCCGATTCAAGCACTTCAATTTCAACAGTTAAATTTATAATGATGGCCGGGGACACAAGCACGATAATTTATCGAAGAATTCCAGAAAGTCCGTTGAGCAGGTGGAAAAGTGCAGGAATAGAACAATTTGCCGTCGACTTGGTGTCGTGAGAACGAACCACCTGCCTTATAGCCATGGCATACCGCGGTAAGGAAACTTCTCGTTTTACGCCATCATCGTTTTATTATAATTCGCCACGCAAACCATTCCTTTAATTGATTCCCATACGAGCATACCAACTGCGCGAACAATATTTTCTTCTAAGTAACTGCGTGAGATTGCATTGTTTACGGAACATAGAAATGTGAAAACAATAAAGGTGAAACTTATAGCATACATAAATGTCAACGTAAACTATCGAGTAGGACTGGCTTTTGTGATTACGCTCGGTCAACACGTGCTAATTAGATATGTACATTCAACTGAACGACTTCATAGCCCTATAGAGTTATTAGAGGACATGGATCAGAAGCTCACCTTTCTTTGGGTCCATATTAAATTTCTTTCTGCCTATGCTCATCTGTTTGGCTTTGCTGTTCTGTTTGCATTCTTCCTGCCCGTCAAGGGCTTCCAATTCCGCCACGACTTCGCCGAGCTCATCTTTGAGTTGCTGCAACAAGAGAAACACAAAATTTAGTAAGACTACCAACAAGTTCTTATGCAGAACATTTAGTATAAATTTGAAGGTTTACGTTTTTATCATTAGAAGTTAAAGAAAGTTTAAACGAAGTACAAGGGTCACAGAATCATATCACTTGGCTTTTCGTTCATAATAATAATAATATATTTTTAAAGAGACGTTGCTTAAAAAAAAATAAGATTTTTAGCAAACATTTTGCGCACTTTTATGTTCTTGATCGATAAGTGTTCGATTCACGTTCGAAACCGATACAATGTTTGTCAACATTCCTAGACAAAACAGACAAACTGGTCTAGGCAGCGGACCGCAAGGCGAGCCGCAAGTCTCCAGATCTCGTTCCACAGAGTTGTCGTGCCGACACGACACTGGGGACATGATTACACTACCAACTTGGGGGGATCGTTTCGAATCAGCAATGTAGTTCGACCACTGGGGAATTGCTATCGTATTTATCCAGATTCGAACATTTGTTCCTTTAGTTAGACCACAGGGGAGATATCGTCTTTAAGTAGAATTGAAAGCATCAGTCCAAAAAAAATGGAATTGGATTTATGGACCTTCTTGATGATATATTACCGGCAAATATAGCATATCGTAATCATTGTCTTGAGTATTTAACCTCTAATCTTACTTTGGCTTTATTGATAATATAATCATCGTAATGCTATGAAAGTAATTACTAAGAAGATCATAAGTACGTAGTTATAAACGTAAGTACTAGTTACATACAATTAAATTCAAATTCAGTTAATAGCCTATCATAATTCAATATTTGATCAGGTGCGTGTCATTTTATGTCGTACAGATTTGGTGAATAAATCATCCACCCTCTACCATGAATCAACATTATAGATTAGCTGAAATCCCTCGAACAACGGGTAGTGGGCGGGCTTACTTATTCTGGTAATGTAAACACAGTAACTTTCGATGAGATACAAAACGGTCAAAATTTCGTGGTCCTGATCTAAAAATAAGACCGGGTTATTTATATCAGGAGACAAGTGTAAAATTCTTAATGTTTATTATTTATTTTTAAATCATGCTTATATTAATCGCAAGATCGTTTTTTTCTCGGACTAGCGGCAGCGGCCATATTCGATTTTTTAAAGCATTTAATATAGGAAAGGAGACGAATATATGTACTCCATCAGACAGTGCGTCAATCAGACTTTGAACTTCCAATGTTCTGCGACCGTGATGATGCAGTACTACCAAAGTACAGAATTGAAACCCTGCTAAAGGATATTAAGTAAATTATACTCAATTATTATTACAAGTTACAAGACCCGATGTAGAAAATAAATTACTATGTCAAATCAAGAACAAATTGCCCCTATATTTCTTTCATGTCGAGAACAGCAGCCGAGATAAACGTCCCATTCGGATAACTGCCTGTATTTTATCGGTCTCATCTCCCAAATTGCCCAAAATTTTACCGAGCATACTTCACCCATCTCAGATTTGCCATGTTAAGAAGTATAATCCTTTTATAAAAAAAATGATATAAATATAGATAAGAAAGAAACACGTTACTAAATAATTATAATCCCTACTAATATTATTCATGCAAAAGTAACTCTGTCTGTCTGTTACGCTTTTACGTATAAACCACTGAAACGAATTTGAAAAAATTGCTACAGAGATAGATTAGAGCTTGGAAAGGACATAGATTGCTTTTTACCCGGAATTCCCGTGTGTCCGGGTCTTCGCGGATAAAACCACGGGGCGCAGCTAGTATGATATATCCTACTAATATTATTATTGTGTGTGTATGTGAATGCTTGTAACCACGTATCTCTGTAACGAATAAACCTATTACAGTTTTTATTCGGGAATAAAACATAGGCTGCTTTTTAACTAAATAAGATAAATAAATAGTAAACGTGCGCATAAAGATATAAAAATGAATACATTTTCAAGTCATAAATATTCTTGGAATAGAAGGGCTTGTTAAACCCAGAGATGCGAACATAATGAGCTTAACAGAAAATCACAAAGACAAACGTAGTGAGAACAATGACCGCACGGGCAGCAACGTTTTGTTAGTTCTTTGGATGTGTCTGTTCTTTCATCGCAAATTCTCAACTAGTGTATGCAAAGGCAAGAAACAAACTCTCCATTTGTCATTGGAGAACAACTTGCCCGTGTATTTGTAGAAATTCTAATTACTACTCGTAAAACATTTCGGGATTCAAGTTTGCCTTTAAAATACCTGGTAACAGTGTTCATAATAATAGTATCAGATTTAAAGCGAGGTGCATTTGCATATTAATTAAAACTTCGGTGTAACAAAGCATCGTTAGGTATACAAAGAGTGCAGCGTAGGTGTGTTAACCCCGGGCCTGTCAAGGTCTAGTGAACGGCACCTTTACTCTCTATGATTAAAAGCAGATCAATAGCGGTGTACAATCTAAACACATCCATCTAATTTTCTACGCTTCGCTGGAAATTGACGTAACAGCTTTACTTCTACGTACATGTCGATAGCTATTCAATTTGATAATTATGCATTGGATCCTATTAATTGTCCCATAGAGCACATAAAATCAAAGCATCAATACAATATAAACGACCTCTCCATTGATAACAAACATCGCGGTAAAGTCCCTAGAGTCCCTTGACAAATCACAAACATATTGTATTTTTGTGTGCATTTAAATAAAGCACCGATGTTTTCATACGAAATATTGTAGCATCATAATATTAAGGCTGCTAATATAAAAAAAAAATGGGTACATAAGACAGACTCGACTACTAAATAGATTGAAAATGTATGTAAATTGTAAAAAAAATGCTT
The DNA here is from genome assembly GCA_948107665.1 of Lomographa bimaculata. Classification (NCBI taxonomy): domain Eukaryota; kingdom Metazoa; phylum Arthropoda; class Insecta; order Lepidoptera; family Geometridae; genus Lomographa; species Lomographa bimaculata. The sequence continues at coordinate 12,703,149 of OX403595.1, forward strand.
GAATCGATAGAAATGGCGTAATAAAGCTCAAGTCTACTCATAAGTCAATACCCAGGGAAGTAAGTCCCACATCGAACCTAAAAGATAATAAAACCCTTAGAATAACAAGAAAACTAATTATTAACATGATCAGAACACTACGGTCTAAGTATTCTAAATGTCGAAACTTTTATGTTTAAATGTGAAGAAATCTAAATCCCTATAATATATAACAACGACATTTTACGTACACCCACAGATTGTAAAACATAAAGATATCAGAGGAAGCCCTATTCCCTCGCCGAACGTAAAATATTAGAAGTACCCATTTGGTCTATACCAGTGGCAGTTCAAAACAAGAGAATGACACAAGGAGTGTACAATGGCGCCTGTTCCCGCCACGCTCTGGCTGCGCTAACATTATTTGCGGTCCGCTAGCTATTCCCCCTGGAGATATGATACCGGCCTTCCTCGTCTAGACGATACACGCTAAATGAAGTAACGAGTTTACGCCACTGCGGCAAAATGAACATTTGCTTAAGGGGCTGGTATACGTCAATGCGAGAACCTTTTTTAACCACAGCCAATTATCCCCCTTACACTTTTGCACGTAAAGGTGTATATTGCGTGAATTACATCGTGGCGGTTACGCTAGGTCGCGCGTGGCGATCTTTGATTTTTAATGGTTTTATTCAAATTTCGTGAAAATGCGCCTCAAATAAAAAAAAATAAGCTGAAGACATCATTCGTCTAGTAAATATACGTTTATGAAATAGCTTTCACAGTGTTTTAATATAAAATGGCGGAACGAAATGGTTACAAAAACATAAATTGATGTTATTAGCATGAGATTTGATATTTATTTCCTTTATATTTACGAACGTTATGAATATTCTAAGAAGAAGGCATCATTTATCGTATCACACAGATTACGACAAATATTTTTATTTATTTGGTTTTATTATGAATGCCGAGTAAAACGGTTACAAAAACACGCATTTTAGTTGAAATTCTGGTATCGCCACCTTAACAATGCCACGAGCATAATGCCAAGACTATTACGAAATGAAATAAGTGATGTGACAAAACCCGGACAGCGCCGTTACATAATAATGTAACGATTAAAGAACTTAACCAAATAAAAACCAAATCTACAAATAACAAATCAACAAAAGCAACCTTTAACAAATAGCGATGCTCAATTGAAACCGACGGCAGTAAATTTAATTCAGCTACTATTGTTATACTAGGCGAGGACACTTGTTCAGTTAACAAGGTTATTTCAGTAAGGGCCTCAGAACACACCCCGCTGAGCCGGATTGTCCTCACCCGCTGAATCCGCTCGCGAAACTAAACCATACTGCCATACGATCACTTAGTTTGAATGTCGACCACTTCACGTGTGACTATAAGGTCGACAATGTAGTAGTAAATACTGGGCTGCATTTATCAATATCTAGCAAAGGCATGGGCCCTATCGTTAATGCCGCCAGTCTAGACGGGTTTTTGCCAGACTAATGCAGCAGGTGCCTGTTTTTTTTTTATAAGGAGTGAAAAGCTAAGACCTACGTCAGATTGGAGAGGAAAGCTTCTCATTCTTGCCTCTGACTCGTTCCGAGATTGCTTTGATTTAAGCGTACTACCTAAATACTCGTAGTTACGTACTACATCACGCGTAATATTTGCTATTAAGGCGCTCATAAGTGCTGGACATAATTTGGTTCGGAAGATCATTCTTACTAAACAATAAGCACAATTCGGTTCAAACTAAGCAATAAGTTTAAGCGAGAACAAAACTATATGTGGACATTATTTAGATTTACATAGCATTGCAATTAGTGTTTGCAAATGTCTCAACACAATCAAGATTATCGTCCGCGCAGACATTTCGACATAATAGCCGGTTGTTGTCTTTGCAATCAGTGCATAATGTACTGTCACATGGTCTTAGTGTATCTGTAACAATCGCTTTTTCTTAGAATTTGGAATTTATTGCAAATCCTGTTTAAGTCGGATATTGGCCGTCTCGATATATATCACAAATCACAATACTGTTATATTGGCTTTCGCTCGTCAACGCCTTTCACCAGATTGAATTATATAAAAAGTGAATGAATTAATGAATGTTAAGATTGGATTTGGACAAGATAATCGTGACAGATTTTTATGTAAGGGTTCTTCTTGACATCCGTTTAAAGATACATTCAAGGTGCTTATAGCCTTCTATGAGTAAATGCTATATTTCAGCTACTTAGAGCATGATTCCTCGGTCTAACTAGTCTAGTTAGAGGGTCAATGTCATTTGTAAAAGTCGCCAGATCATTATCAATTAAAAACAGCAGCTAAATCGGTCGGTCGCCAAAGATTGAGTGGATTGGTGTAGTTTTGTCAGAGATTAATCGTGTGTGGAATGTTCGATCATGAAGAATTTATAAGGCTTATCTTGTCTAGACGCTTTGAAAGGATCTGTGGTCATCTGCGGAAAGTCTCAACATACACATAGAAGTGATAATCGATTTAAAACGATCAAAAGGAGATTTGTGATCAATTCATGCGAGATGTGACACCGTCCTCATTAGGATGCCAGGCAGGCGGAGTCAGTAATGGGTAACGATTACGACCGCGAATCGCTATGTATAAATAGTAGAAGATACAGCTCCAGCCCGGCAATTGTGAAGAAAATAGCGTTAACACGTGAGGTGATTTTAAACAAAACCCTATACGTAGGTACGTGGTGCTATGGCGTCTGCATGCGGATATAATTCAGAACCCAAGGGACGAGTCATAACAATGACTCAGAACACACAGCACTTAGCATTATGAATACAATATGTGACTCAAAAACTGTTCAACAAATTCAAATTGAAATAAACAATACGAGTCAGTTAAATCAGCGAACGAAACAGAACCAGTAACAAACGTGGGTATATCACGCATGCAGTTTGGTGATGCGGAGGGAGATGTAATTTATAAAATTTTAGTAATGGTCGCTGGATCCAACTACAATTTTATTAGCATTGTAGTTTGATACAAGAAGTTATGTAATAATATTTGTTCACAAAATAACTTTCTACGGTTTAGATAATTAAGCCTATGGATAATTAATCAACAAATCCTCGTCACGGCACAATTCTGTTAAAAGCGTATAATGGCAATGTTTCCGGTTAGAATGTGAAATATTTTATGGTTCAGTACAGTAGCCTATTCGAGTATAAAGTATGAGGGTTCAAATCAACCCGAAGTGGCGTGATTGAGACACAATCTACAAAGGCTGGGATCAATAGAAGTCATTTAAGAAAGGACACCAACCACTAACCCGAATAGAGGGACCGGGAATTGATATTTGACCCGAAATTTATCGAATACCGAACGAGCGCCACTCTGGCACAATCAATTTGCGATCATAGTTTATGTCTAAGCGAACTACTATCAGTTAAAATATTGTATTTATATTTAGAAATGCCATTACCGTCTTGAAACCACGTGGCAGTCACGTTGGCTCTCATTTTACTGATTTATATTAAGACTAATTACTTTGGTGGTTTTAAAAATCTATATGCGTCTTTGAAATTCTCTTAAAAATAGGAATAGAACAACTGGTTTCGCACCTGTAGTATACAAGAATATATATTCTTTTTTATGTGAATAGCAATGGAGCATGAAATTCAAAATTTCTATGCAATAGCAATTACTTTAAACGCAAAAAGTTAATAGAATTGGTTATAAATAGATGCATAAAATATTCTCATCACGTGTCGGACTCGTGAATGTTCAACATTCTTGGAAAGAGCAGGTAAGATATATTTAACTTTTAGAACCTTTATATGCTACACTAATAATACCAAATACCAATATACCAAAGCACTAAATACAAACAATTTTTTTTTCCACCGAGGTAGCGTCTCCGTTTCCGTTTGGGCAAAATTGCTTTGTGAGCAGGTTCAGTAAATATAAAGATTTTTGTTATAAATCCAGTTTTTGGAAATTGTTCAAAATGGTTAATGGAAATTCTTCAATTGCGAAACCTCCAATAATTGAAAACGAAAAATAAACATATTTCAGCCAATACGCGAGGTCTTCAGCTCACAGAGCCACTAGTAATAGGTGCATGTTGTAATAATAATAATCCTGATGGAAATAAGAGATCCTCTTCACTCTAGATTTGAATACTAAAACCTACGCTCTCGGTAGGACAATGAAAGAAGTAACAGTCAAGAAGTCAATAATTTTATAAAGTCTATTTCAATAAAATGTCCAAATTCGATGAAATAAATTCCATATCTCACACATAAAATATAGGTACTTATACAATGTAAAAGGGATGGAGCGGCACGTGACCCACATATTGAAATGTCTGGATAACTTTGAGGCAGTTAACGCTTAACGGTTTAATTCAAGTAATTTAAAAAAGTAATGCATGTGGGCGTTAAAGATTATACTACATGTATGTATAATCTGTCTGCATATAGCAAGTATTATTGTTGTGCCCTGTGTTCATAAAGGTAAAAAGTAGTTCTATATATCTATGTACTATTTCCGGGATGTAGGATAATTACATACCAACAATCGTCTCGATCCTTCCTGTCGTTTCAGAGTTACATAACTCATTTCAACTTCACGCACATAGACTGTATGATTCTTTGTTTATTATCAATTCGCGATACAGCACGCCAAATTGCTTAATCGTCTTTGAAAAATGTAGAAGCTCAATCTAATACGTTCATTTTATAGCTTTAACATTCTAGGACTGTTCTTTGACAACGAGACGAAACTAACTGTAATCCGACATCCTTTTATAATGAACACTTCTCCGATTTAAACCAAGCGACTAGCCACAACAATTTTAATAGAACACATTGCCTTTGTTCTTGTTTCATGATAAATACAAAAATAAAAGTAAGTAAGGTGTCTTAATGCAATAGGTATTTTATAGGTAAGTATGCTACATAGGTTTATCGTCTTATGATTCAATGCGATGAATTGGAGCTACCATTTCAACGAAAGAAGTGTCATTACTTGAGATGGTGGTCCAATGTAGCCAACTTACAAGGAGAAAAAAATATGCCTGCAAAGCAAACACGTGGATGATTCACATAATATCACAACGATTACCGGCGGTACCAATTGTACACCTCGTGCAATCATCTTCATGAAATCTGTTGAGGGGCAGCTATAAATCTACATCAACACTGACGCTGCAAAGAGCAATCATGTAATTCAAACTGCAAAGCTCTGCCTATTTGCAATTTCATCGCCAATTGGTTATGGGCCAGTTTATGCAGTAGCCGAATTAGTGCCTGACGGTGCCTGTTATTTAATTAGAACCGCCCAGCTCGATTTCAAGTATATACAGTATATAAATATTTTTTTGCTATTCTACAAACGCCTAATGTAGTTTGGTTGTATGATAGTGAATTGAAACATTGGAGTCACGTAATGAAAGTGAGCTTGCGAATCCTTAGAGACTTTCCCCAATTAAATCACTTTCCCATTTCTGTTTGGCTTCGGTTATACGGAATCGTATATCGAGATTTCTTGGAGCCAAAACAGACTTAGCAACAAGACATTTCAGAAATCAAATGACTAATCGGTGCTATGAGTATTGTTATAGACCAAGTAATTAGTTCTCACGCCGAATGGAACGTGTGCAAGTATGATGTGTACACAGTTATTAGCGGCGTTGAAGCTTAAAGTTCGCCGTAAGCCGCTTTATGTTCAGACACGTGTGAGTTTCAGGCGATGCCACGTGAGCGTTGATACAATTACACATGAGCTAACACCCGGAACCCCGCCAGTCAAACTATTGAGGCGGGCGCGTGTTTACAAACTTTCCCTTCGCGTCCTGCCTGACAGCGGCTAAAATATTATCTTCATTAAGTGCCAGGATATAAATAGGGACGAATGTTTTGAAAAGCCATACCATAACCATTAAAAGCATGGATAATGCGTTACAGCCAATTTAAGTTTAAAACACAGTATTATGGTTTCAATTACGTCGCTCTTTTAATTACGACGCTAAAGAAATCGAAATAGCTTTGCTTCCTCTTCGCTAAAGCGGTAAATTCTCTACATCAGTTCACTTTTTGACATTAATGAGATCCTTATATTTTTATTGACTGTTGAAAAGTAAAAGGGAAAGGTTAGCAAAGACTAAGGTTAAAATATCTATGAATTCCATTAATAGATTTTAGGTTAACGCTCAGCCCTTAACGAGACAGCCCATCGACTAATGGGTTGGCTAATGTGTGCCGGCTATTAATAATACAGCCTACTTTGCGGAGAACGAGCATTTTCCGATATATAGGGTAATTATGGGTTGTGCAATAAGGGTAATCATTATAAAAACTTCCTGGGACAACAATGACTTGCGTGACACGTTTAACAACCGGCTATTATCGAAGATCTATTGCAACGAGGTAATGCGGATGTTGTCATTTCTTACACACATACTTAATGAAAATTCGTGACCGCTAAAGCTATTAGCAAACACGAAGAACTATAATCTAAAATCAATTGAGTAAAATTTGGTTACATTGTAATTTATGACGCTACATTATTATTAACCGGTTCGACTGCAAGCCGCTAAGGTGATTCGCCTTCGATCGAAATGCGTACAGTACCTGGCAACGTTCCCAACCTCCCGGACAAATAACACTATTGTCATTGCATACAGTGTTTAACCGACCTTCACACATAAAAGAAACCGGAGAACATTTTAGAGCAAAGTTCCGTTAATTTCATACGGGATGGCGAGTTGTTTAAATTCTCGTTCAGGGTTAGCGCCAGGAGAACGTCGGAACTGCTATTAATTAACCGGCATGATTTGTGGCGAATTTGTAACAAGACTACGAAACAAATTGTCCTTGTTATTGCTCATACATAAATGACGACATATACGAGTATCATAGATGTAAATGGTTTTATTTATAGAATAGAATCATTGTAAAAACACAAAACACATTTTTTATGGATTTAAATGACTTGGCTCTACATTGTCCATATAGGTATACGTATAAAATAATTGCAAGTCTGTTCAGTTAGGCAAGATATACTTTCAGTGCTATCTTGTGGCCCAGTGATATTTGTCATTGCGGCAGTGGCGTGCCAGCCAAGTCTTCTATTATTGGAGCCAACATTTTTGGATGAACTCTGAACTTTGTGAAGGGGAAATATATAAGAAATAAAATGTTGCCGTTTAGGAACTGCCGAATTTCTCTTTGCTGATGTTCTTATAGTTATTAGCCCACACGCATCCGTATCAATTTTATGTTTAATATTTTACATTCATAAAAGCATGAAACGGGGCCAAGAACATTTTGGAAAGAGCTCCAAGCTGAACCAACGAAAGGACGGTTGGAAACGTAAAACCAACAAAACATTTTGTTACTACTGAAGTAAGGTCACAAAATCTGTTGCGGCATTTAATATAACAGACACTAATTTATGCTAAGGAATTTAAAATTTGTGTTTAAATTAAACAAACCGAAACATTTGTGATCCTATTGACTTAACTAAAGTAAGCCCCATTTCTCTTTGGCATTCATTCTCAGCTTGAACGTCCGCCAAATAGTTCGCCAGAGAATGCCGTGATGTACTTAGCATTTTTAACTTCAGTGAAAGCTTAAAGTGTACAATACAGCACAAATTCTCATGTAAATGTCAATGTACGTTCTACACTGGTAGTATTGTTAATGGATCATTAATGTATCATTATCAATAAGTACATTATCTATTACTATCTTCTTAATAGTAATATTGCATGGCGATTAATGCCTATTATTACATTTGACATTTATTGAAATGTGTGCGTAATACCACATATGACCTTTAATTCCATATTCTCATGACCTGTAAGTTCACGCATTCACAAATAAAATAAATTATAGAGTTTTAATCTTATTATGTCCGCTAATAACAGTTGTTCCGAGAATTTATATTATGATAAAAAATACTTATCACTTTACAAAATAAAATGTATGCTGTATTTGTGAGCGTGTCCACGCTAACCGATAAGCGAGAGTTAAGAGGACCCGGTCTGCCTAAACGCATCTTATTAAAAAGTTGTTTTGTTGATCCTGAGACAGAGTTTGAAAAAGACGCACTGTGAATAATATGGGAAAAAGCACCAAGTTGTGTCAGTTAGGGATTTACATATCCGGAAAATAGTGTGCCTAATGTGGAAAAGCCGGATTTGTGTGCATAATTTCAAATAAATAGTTCCGAACAAAACTATAAAACGTGTTTTTACATAGCCTTACAATTATATGTAAGTAAAAAATAGATGTTATTTAGTATCGCGAAACTACGGACATAATAGTTTTTTTTTGAGATGTTTTCTTTGATTATATATTTTTTAAGCACTTTATAAAAGACTAAAGTTCAGTTAACATCAGGCATTTGAACATTTTGTTTACTTTTTATTTTTTGCCCATGATTCAACGCCATAATGGCACGCGATCATTTCTATGAAACGTTTACCGGGTTGGCCACTATTAAATGTTACAGTTGGCCGCCTGCTTGAGCCGATGCGATGTTATTACTAAATGAAATTACAACGTCCATGTAAATCGTTATAATAACCTATCATCGCGAATATTTGCCCAGATAATTACTTAACATATTTGAGGCATAACATAATAATATAATTTCCATTGTAATGCATTGACAGTTTGGACAGTCAACATGTTAAGTATGTATACTGCCAACATATTTAACTATTTAATTCAAATCTTTCGCAGAGCCGATGGCATTTGTATGGTCATGGAGGTGCCTTCTCGTAATAAAATGATCTAGAATTAAAAATATTTAAACAAAATGCATTGATTTATTATTCTTATTTAAGCCAAACGCTAAGTCAACAAGAAAACAAAGTACAGAGTAATCTAAGGACACACTATCTACTCAAAATTAATAAATGTAACATTTGGTTTTCCAACTTTTTTGATATGGAGCATTTGGAGAGTAACAGATTCTTATACAGTTAATTTCTTATACAGTTAAGACCTGATGAGATTCTGAGTATGTTCTTCGGAATCATAAGTAATAAATAAACTAATTTTAACCGATAAAATAATATTCTACGAAACGCATTGTCATTGGACCTACTACATCTTATTAGTAAAAGATAAAGTAATTTAGATTTTACATACCACAACTCTGACATTTTAATTATTGAAATAATAATAGATTTACTGCTATATGATAATTAAATAAATCAATGATCATAACTATTTGATCGTTAATAGAACTACCTCATAACAAAACTTAGTGAAACTTAATCAAGAACTATCCGAGGACAGTAGGACTCTACGAGAGATCCCAAGCTGCAATAACTTTAGTTATATCTTGAAATGTGGAAACTTTGCTTACCTACGGCTACGATCAAGTTAGCTAGCAAGAGCCTATAATTAAATTTTACGGTTCTGATACTATTAAGCTATTATTAACATTAAAACATCCAGTTAGATAAATAACCGTACAACCACGTAAGAACTTGACAAAGAATGCACAAGATAAGGCAGACATTTGTTTTTGTTAATAAGTGCTTCAATTAATTTTGAAAGAATCAAACATGGTTTAACCGTAGGACTGAATAAATTATATGGTATAATAATATGTTAGACACTTATCTAACATATTATTATACCTATGTCACATAATATGTGATTAACATAGATGGTACAGGTATATAAAATGAAAGCAATAGGAATAACAGATATTAATAAATTATGTATATACTTAAGTATCACTATAGGCGATCTTATCGCTAACTGAAGGCTAGACAAGTAAGGATGCGATGATTTAACCATCCAATGCGAAAATTATGGAAGTATAGTTACGGTAATTATGCGTAAATAACATACTAGGTATAATGTGGTAATTCTTAAAGAATTTTCCGAGTTGACATTAACGGTATAACAGGTTGACCTTCAGGTGGACTTGGCGAACAAAACATTAAGTTTAATAAGAATAATAAACCAATGCGATGACGTAAACGATTGTGCATGCCTTGTAAAATGCTCTGACTATCGATCAAGTCAATAAAAGTAATTTATTACATTACATTATTAGACTTGAGAGCATAAACCAACGCTGAGTGAGCGGTTTACAATTCTCATCTCTAAAATAATTAAGGAAATTTGAAACAAACATGAGTATAAGAATAAAATATAAGAATAAAAATGACTTCGGAAGTTTAAAAAAACGTCAAAAGACTTAATAAAAACGCTAAAAGATATAGACCATTATATCAAAATTAAACATTACACCATCACAAGACCCTAATGACAAGAAAAATTTGTTGGGTAAGATAGAAATTACGCAAATTAATTAGGAAGCTTAAATGTAAGCAACACACAATCAGAATCAGGCCGGGGAACGGAAGACAATGCAAATATTTAGATAAAACACATTACAGAACACTAATGCACAAGTCATAAGTAAGATTGAATCGTTACATAACTTTATAATCCTCGAAGTATTGTTGAAGTATGTTATAATGTCAGATATGAAACTTTATAATCAAAGAGCGGTAGGCAATCAGTGAAAGGCATTAAAAACGTTTAACACGACAATTAACGTGAATGTAAACAGTACTAAAACAGATGCTACTGGTATTTATGTTACAGTTTAATGCCCCAAGGCTTGCGGAAAAACTAGTGTTACTTTAAATTTACCGGAAAATAGTGTATTGGGCGAACAACCCAGTTTTACTATCTGAAGTGGAGTTTTAGGCAAGTACCTCTATAAACAACCGCTCGAGACTATTTAGATGCACACAATTTTACGTACACACCTACCTGTTTAGTTTAAACATGTATTTTTAGCAAACTACGCACAATAAAGTCAAACAAACTGTGCTTCCACCTACTCGTCTTTCGTAATTAATGTCGACCAAAGGAGAACTACATTCTTTACAGAACGCATTCCCGATGAAATGTATAGTAAAAATATATAAAAAGCTTATGTGAGTTTGATACATGATTCTGCAATCTGTTGATGAATTTAACTTTTCCATGTCGCGTCCCAGTGCAAGAATCAACAACTGCAGTTTACAGTGATTCAATCAGTGCAACTGACCCTGACGACCCTAGTGGTCGTCGCTTTACCGACACCGCATTCTTGACTCATGTTACTCCTCATCTCTCAGATATAACCTAGCTAAACCTACACGTGGAGAACTGGCTTGGCTCGGTGAAATCATGAAATAATTTATTAAATTACACTCGCTCTTCCAGGTACCTATTAAATATTCTTACCACATCTGGACCGTAAAACAGTTACGTAAAATAAACACGTACCTGAAAAAGAGAGAAAAAGTTTTAAACTGAATCCTGAGATTCTTTCAATAATATGACCAAAGTACCTAAGGCAGCGTATAAACGGGTTAATCATATGAATTTGGAATTTTATCGTCACCGAGCCAATGCTTTTAAATTAAATAGCTGTTTTCATCGCGGAAGACAAGATCAGCAAATTAGCTCAAGTATTTGAATTGCGTGTCGGTCGGTAAGTATCCGGGGACAGCAAACATTTTATTCTGAGGGAATTTAATCGTTTCGTGATAAAATGTATGAAAAATAAAAAGTCTGGTTGCAAGTAATTACAATAACAGCCCCAGTGGACCCGGGCACAAAAAGTCGAGATATACACAATGGGTTCATATTTCCGGCCCGCGGTCACAGACCGGGTACTCGCTGTACTAAGCGAGCAGCTTATAGAGAGTTTTGTTCGCAGGCTCCGACAATCCGCCTGTAAATTAAGGCCGGTTGTAAATATGGCAAACGTCCAAAAAGGGAATAAGAACGAGCAGAGACATTAGAGAGATTCAAACGCAGCACCGCCAAACCACTCAGAGCGATTGCCGATAGAATCACACAAGCAAGGGCAGGTTTTCGCTCCACTTTTAACAATTTACAAAACGATACGAATTACATAAACATGAAAATAAAACTAATATGCAAGACGGCTACATCTTTTTCTCTAATATGGAGATAAGTCTAACAACGATGTCATCGATCAATTAATCTATGTATATAAAAATGAATTTCCCTTGGTCTTCGCATCACGCGTGAACGGATAGAATAATTTTGCTAATTCTTTTTTTGTTGTGTTAATTATCATCAGGAGAAGGTTCTTATGACAGAATTTTTTATCCCGGAATTCCCGCGGGTCCTGGACTTACGCGGGTACAACCGCGAGGCACAGCTCGTACAAAATAATAATACTGAAAGCTTTCTAAGTTTTAAAAGCGTTGTTGTAATCACATAATTTATATATTTCTTTCTGTCCAAAATGTGACGGAAATGTTCACAATAAATCTACCCGGTTTCTCACAATCATGAATGACTATGAGACAGCAAATAAAAGCTGCTGAATTCATTACAATTAGCAGCGCCGGCATAACTTCCTAACAAATAAAACAAGTGCCATGTCCGTCGGCATTATACTTCGATAACGAACGAGGCTTCTCCCGCCGAGGGTTAAACAGGAGTAAGAGCAAAAAGAACACAATAATATAGGGGGAACTAATGAGACTGGTGGTGTAGATGCTTTACGAACAGTAACAAATACATGTATACATAAGACAAGGACAATGAACTAGAAACAGGGACCAGGGTATAAATATAGCTCCATTGACATTGCTTTCGAGGCTCGATCATGTGATGAGATTCGAAACGCTAATAAAATACTCCCTACCTTAAAATTCGACAAATACCAATCCGGAATAACAGCTAATACGCGACAAGAATTTCAATTGAGGAAATCTATAAAACCGTTTAAGTCTTATGGAATGTCCATTCGATAAGTACTGCGAAAAAAGCGCCAGCTAAATTATATAGTTTTACGTAAGGATGTCGAATCAAATATAGAAAGTTTTAAGTAACAAAGTTCACATGTATTCATTTGAATTCAATTAATTAACTATGCGACCGTAAACAGAATTGAATAACACCAGGTCAATTGATGCAAATTTGAACAAACAGGATTTCACATCCTTTCCGTGTTACAGATACTTAATACAGTTAAGTTTCTAAAAATTTGTTACATAAATCCAATAGATTTCATCTTTCTAGACAATTTGAAATTATAAACGCGCTCAATTAAATTCGATTGTGATATAAAAAAGAGGATTCACATTAATTTCATTGTTTTATTATGTAAGCTAAACCAGTAGTTGGAGTAATCGACGGCTATTGTTCCAGTTTCTTGGCGTTTCAACATAAATCATTTTAAAACGCAATATACAGCTCGGTTCTCAGTGCACGGGAGCATAAGTTGATGGCAATGTTCGCCCTTCGGTATCATTATATCGCGTGTGTGCGTCACCACGGTCGCATCAGGTCAACAATCCCATAACCTTTGAAGATGTGAAGATGGTGACACTTGCTGAGCTAATCAAGAGAGGAAATCAAACTGATAATTATCACATTTTTAATTTGAATCTTAATAACATTGCAGAATTATAATGTGGAATTTCAGAAGAAAAGATTTTTTTTATGTAACGAGAAATAATTCTTTGATGCTTAAGTTTAAAGTAGAGCAGAAACTATAAATGACAAATAGTAGGGAAATATAAACGAGTATGAAAAATAAATAGAAATAAATTAATTCTATGAGTTTGCATTATGCCTAGCGTGATTATAACCCATGACTATAATATTGACTAAGTGGGGAAATGCCTCACGTTTACAAAGAAGACATCAAACGAAGCTTACAGGCCTTACAGCTGAACTTCAGTACAATAATTAACGGAGACGGAACAGCAATATGTAGCTTTTTTATTATAATCAAGTAACGCTGCAAAAAAACGTTGTGAAGAATGAATAACTTTCAAAATTAAACGATGATATCAAAAATGTAAACGTTATTATAGATGGAAGGTTAACTACGAAAGATAACTTTGTTATGTTTATCTTAGACATGCCCGTTTCCTTTCAAGTGGACGAATAAGTTGCACATGGCCAAACACATGTTGTGTAGCCATTCATTTTTTACAGCGACCATGACCGTGATGCTTGAACTTCGATATCACAAGATTTATTGATTTGCTTTGATAAAGATATTTGAGCATTCCACCATTAAGATGTAACCATCTTAGATTCTTGAACAACAAGAGAGAACATGTTACCAATGCGTGAGAAGATTTTTTCGTATTTTTTTATTTTGGGTATGCATTTGACTCCTATCTCACCTGATGGAAAGTGACGATGCAGCCGAAGATAGGACATGCTTGCTTAGAAGGTACCTATTCACTCTAGACTTCAACGGCAATGAGTTCCACTATAGATATAAAATTGTATTGGATATGTTTTTATTCCTAATTTTCATTTCCACCACTAACATTTAAAGTCAAAGACCGAAGACATAGTCATGAGTGTTAGTTTCCTACTAACGATATCCTTTCGTCAGTAGCTAAAATACAATCTAGGAAATTGAAACATGAAAATATTTATATACGAGTACATATCTATGTATATAAACATTTTCATGTCCCACACCCAACTACAGCTTTGGCCAAGAAAACATGTTTCACTATAAAAGTAACAAATTCAAGAGCAAGAGAAACACAAAACTTAGACAAAAATAAAATTGAGTGACATGGAACATTTCACGATGCGACATCCGACATAACAGTTGCGTACGAAACTAAACAATGTTCCCAATTTAAAAATAAACTACGAGGAGACGCTGATATTAAAATAGAAACAAACTCATTTTTAAATCATAATGCTACCTGTTTTATTAGAACCTCGTATTATAAAAAATAAGCCAAGGGCGCTGCAGCAGTAATACCCGCAAAAATTAGAAAACAAAAAGTTATCTATCTTGTCTTTGTAAATGTTGGTGACGGGAGGTCTTTAGAAGGGCAATTACGTCTTTAGCGGGGGGTTTTAGCGCATTAGCGACCCCATGGGAATACAACAGCTCTCACCCCAGCGTATTTCAATAGCACCACAAATTCAAGTGGCCCATTTTAGTTACGGATCGCTAAATTAATTTCTGGGGTAAATGTTGGGAGACAAGTGGTTTTTGCTTGATAAATGTGCAGGGGGATGATAAGTTAGCGAAAATAATCTTAAACGAGAACAGGGGTGTACAGAGTCAATTTAATTCTTAAAAAGTTAACTAAGCTAATAATAGAGACAAGAAATTTCAAGATTCTGCACCGAACAATCTGTTTAGTTGTGTCTTGTTTATTATACTAGATTTTGAGGGCTGAAAACCGTTTACGGAATAATAATTCTCCTTGTAACATTTTGCCTATGCCCGTAGACAAAGAGAAAACGTTTTTTATAAAAACTTTATAAGACGCCGAGGCAGTAGACTAGAGTAATGTGATGAAAGTCATTTGTCCGTATTACTATAGAACCAACCTTACGCGGAGATAGGCTTACGGTCCTAGTTTACGAAGTAAATGCGGGTAACATATGACTACGTAAATGTATGAGTACATACATTAGTCGAAATGAAAGGTTTAAATCAAGGATACGTTTTAATAGCTGATAAACACGGATCAAATGTTCGCCCTCTAATTACAAGTCATTTGAGACAAGTAATTCAATACCCTAAATCTGATAAATTGTGAAGGAAATATATTATTTTATCTCTTAAATTGGTATTGAAGACAGAGATTGTGTTTCTTCGGTCTTGCGCTCTCGGTCTATTAGATTCTCGGGTCGGATTTATCGCTTTGTATATCTAGATAGGACAGGAATGTCTAATCAGGCGGATTGAAACTGTCATTATAGAAGTCTTTGGGAACGTTTACATCGACCAGCTCGTAGCATATCCAACACGTAAAGTGGCAGACAGTAGAGACGCAAGTTTTAATATCTACGACAAACCGACAGACTGCTTATTTTGGTAGCCTGAAGACGCTGCTGGCATATATTATAGCAACGATCATTGAGATGTATAACTCCTAAAAGTGGGAGAGAAACAAAACAGCTCCCGCGTACCATAAGGCCGGAGATAGATAGCAACTCTGTGTAAGCAGGTCGAATTTCGGTAAAATTATTAAAATGAGATTTAAGAACATAAGCTGCAATTAAAAGTATTAAACTGAATTTGCTTGTAACAATGTACTGTTGTTTTATTCAAAGTTGAAGTGATGAAATCACAGAAACTGTAAAAACTACATCGTTACTAGGATATCTATTCATTAAAACAATTTCACAGAAGCCAAATATACTGGGTGTTTCTGAGTAGCCAAATTGGTACTAGGAACATAAAAAAGCATTTAGGGCATGGCGTGTTAAGTATTCTACAGTGTATTATACAGCTACTGCTAAAAGTGCTACAAGAGAAATCACTTAGAAAACTTCAAAGAAACCTTACCTCACAAAAGAGGTAATTAACTTAGGTCTGGGATATAGAAAAAAGTTTACCGCTTTGTAGGAGACGTACTTGCGAGAACAACCTGAATGCGGCTACACGGCCAATAAGTATTAAATTTCATTTTAAGTTCATTTGACTCTTTTTAAAGTGCAATGATTACTTATGTAAGCCACGTAATGTCATAAACAATTTAAATATAAATAATCACACACTTTATTAAAGCCTTCATTAGTCGTCACGACCTAGAAATATGGCTAAGCAAATTATTTGCGAAACGTTGTCGATTCAAGGTTGCAAATATTTGGAATGATTGGAATGTCACAAACAGTTCGAATTGAGAATAAATATTTACAGCTATCCAATTAAAAAGAGATAACATTTGGTAAAGGTCTGGCAAGGAAACATTTAATTTTATGATTCATGATGTGTGCTATTAGGGCTGGTAATAACGCACTGCAGCCAAACTAGTCGGGCGAGTCAGTGACCGAGTTGCGTGCAGTTTGCTTTGTACCCTGCCTCCCAACTCTCTTGGCAAGGTCAAGGCGCTTCTCTTAGGGCCTGTATTGTATACCACATATATTAAAAAATCTAACAGAATTTGTATTATCTACCACTAGGGATGTTAAGAAATAATCGATTTTTATTTCAATCGATTATTATTTTCTTATAATCGATTTTTTACTATCGATTTTTATAGTTTTATTAATCGATTTTTAGTAAATCGATTATATTAATATTTATAGATTAAATAGCATCAAAATCAGTATCAGTAAACAGTAGTAAAATTTGTATCAATCATGCTATTGGGTTTCCTAATTCCTTTCCTTGAAATTTTATAGGAAAATTGCCTTGGATTTTTTGTTTTGAATTGGTTATCTTTTTATTCATTTAATTTTATTTGATTTTTGATAATAATATGATAAATTGTTAATTTGAATCTCTTAGGTTTATTATTGAAATATGAAAGCATGTACTTTAAAAAAAAACGTTTTTTTCGCAGAAATCGACTATTTTTATTAAAATCGATTGTTTACAAATTGATTAATTTTTAATAAAGAAAAATCGATTCTTTTACATGAATCTCACATCCCTATCTACCAGGTTCATTACAGACAATTTACTAGTTAAGGCTTTTTAGTCTCGTACTGTCTAAAACTACTTTATGATATTCCAGGAACGTCTTCATTCAACAAAAACTGTTGTTTAGTGCTCTACGAAACCGGTTTGAATGGTATTATCGCCATTTCGTAGAATTTAATGCAATTTTCCGTGCCAAATAAATGTTGGGTAGAACTATATTATATGTATGGACATATAGGTGCGATAAACGAGTCTATGTTTGCTTATTCTGTATTTTCTCAAAACAACAAAGTAAACATCTAAACGTTTATTAATTTAATTAATAATATTGTATTATCAACTGTTAATGACCCACAAACAAACATCGCTAGATGTCCTAAAATGTGGTACATAGGTATTTGTTATTCTAACGTGTCATTATCACAATCCACACACGACCTAATAAAATTCACACACAGAGTAGGGCAAGGAAGTGGATCATGAAAAAATTTGCAAGCTCGTGACAATGTGTCAAACATGGCGACCGTGTCACGCACACGCTGTTAATAAGCTGGCTCATTATCACAGGTGACGCAAGACAAGATGGATAAGGTCACTACTATATCAGTCTATAACCGTAGCAAAAGTACGAAAACAGAACGAATTGGCAAATTGTTGTTTACATAACAATTTCGAGACAACTGAACTGAGAACTGCGAAAGTCTTGATCACAGTCTTTCCTTTTGATACAATAAAATTCGGCAGACGAAGTTATCATTTAGACAAGGGTTCGGACAAGTTTCTGCTGATGTAGCAGAAACTAGATAGCCCAGAACTCTAGACATTTTGTGAGAAACGCTCTGTTTAAAACCTTCATAAAGCCATATTTAGAATAAAGTTTACATTCATAAAAATATTTTATTATGTAACTAGAGTAACGTTCAGGCTGGTTGGTTCGTGATTACTTGATTAGAGAGCTACATTCTACATCACTTTCGCCACTGTTTCGTCACATTAAAAACCACAAAAGTTCATCGGAGTCGGCATTGATGACGCACATTCGGTCTTTATTCAAGTAAAAAGCTATCTGGTTAAACGTCACGGCTTGAGTAAAGAATAGTAAAAACACAATAATCGTATTTATAAAAAGTAAGGAATTTCCAAAGCATATGTATAGTTGTATACTTTGCTCAATGCAACACAGTCTACATGTAGAGGTACCAGCTTGGTACCAGTATACGGAGTCATGCATGACCGGATCTTTTATGTGGGATTTTTATTCGAACGAGTCACGGCAGGCAAATACGTCAGTGATTGTAACTGAAATAAAACTTTGTTGCCACTAAAGCAAAGGGCAAGCAATGCATCAAATCGTTGATATAAAATACACACGCAATACAGCCATTTAAATATCCATAGAAAATGCATTCAAAGTGGTGATTATATATCACGAAATGCAAACCGAACAAGATAACCAGATAACTAAACGGATTACAATTTAAACATTTGTAGTCAATGTAAAATCGCAAGCACTGATAACACTGGACATTCTAGCTAAAGGAATGACAACCATTTATTGGCAACATCATCGGCACGCAGAAAGCTCTTTTGCCTTTTTACGACGATCTTTTATGATCGGATACTTAGGTTGGGAATGCAACTAAGAACAATGAGGATACGATTAACAAAAAAAAGGGCAATTGAAATTAAACACTTTGACCATGTCATATGGAATAAGGGTAGTATAAAATGTAGCCGTAAATCCGCTTGTACAACATGAACGTGGCTTTAATAAAAAACATGTTGTGCCGACCACACCCACATACAAGATATAAGGACAGATAATTGATAAGCATGGCCTTATTTTTACAAAAAAATCGACATTTCAAACGTATGTTATGTAATTATTGTACGCACTAGTTAACAGGAAATCATGCTAATTCTACATAAACATAAACTACCGGTTTTAGCAAAGTATGCCAATGTAAGAAACATGAGTTTGCAAGCTCAATACATGACTCAAATAGGTGACCGTTGACACTAGAAATTCTTTCAAGCGAAACAGATCGAGTACCGACCGAAACAAAGAACTGATTTGCATTTAATAACGTCGCATCGAATGCCAACCATTACATTAAAAAAAACATTTAATCAAACTAATTTTATCTCTGAAGTAAGGAGCAACAAATGCCAAGAACGAGTAACTTATGAATACGGAACGGTATTAGTATACCAAACAAATGTAATAGATCATATCGCATATTGCATCGGAATTACAAGTTTATTTATTACGGAGCTTGTCATTTTGACACACCTAAATAAAAATATTCAAAAGTTTATTTGTATGAATTGTCGTAAATAGGGAATATAATATATTTAAGGCAAGAGCTAAGTACAAAATATGAAGAGCTCATGGGTTCATGAGTAGGCTAGAGGTTTCTAGCCTACTAGATTAGTTTCCAAAGAAAGTTAATTGGCAATTTTTGTAGGTATGCTATAACTTAGCAATAATATGCAATGGTAATTTGTTTAACGCTTCCACGCTCACATGCTCACACTTAGTTCGATGACATGTATCATGGGTGCCAGATACATTCATATCGTAACCAAAGTCTCACCCTGAACCAGAAACATAAACCCTTGGGGAGAAATTGAAGCCGATCTCTGCGTTGTAGTGAGACGCGAAACCAACTACGCCAAAGAAAAATGTTTTAACTAAGTAACTAATACGTTACTTAAGTTGTACCTAAAGAGTACATCAAGCTAAAAATCTCAATTTCAGTACATATGTAGTATCGATATTCCGTTGAAATATTTCGTAATATTTGAACAAGTGTACAATGGTGATAGCATATCGACGCCATGTGCGACGGGCATTGTTCTCGTAGACCATTTGTGCGAACTATTAGGTCGTTTAAACAACGTGTTAGTTAAACATGCTGCTGCTGTTTGCACTGTGATGTCACAGTGTAAAGTTACTTTGGAAACAAATGTTATTGAATTGGAAATCATTAATTTATATCAGTACAGTTCAACACTTTCGTAATAAGAAGGTTTGAAATACAGTCGTTCAAGCATGCAGCTCTTGTGATACAGGTCCCTTACCTGAGATATATTTGAGGGGAGCAATGCTCCAATGCTGCAAAACTTGTATCACAGGAATAGTTACAAATATGTACTGTTATATTCTAGTTTATCATAGTTTAGTTTCGTTTATTGGTTTTTCCTATTGTATGACTCATTTTATTGTATAATGGGTCATAATGTATACGATTTTAGAAATCTAATTACCGACTTCAATCTCAAATATCTTCGAAACTCTTAATCACATCTTTATCAAATTATAATGGTACCTGTGAAGTACCCTCGTAATAAAAAAAATATTTTATTTCGAGTCGCTCCAGGCGTTTAATAATAATAATACGTAATCGGGCACGGACAGGTCTATTCGATACAGAAAATTGAAGATCGAACGTTGAAGTTGATCATAATTTTTATATAAATCTCAAATACAGTAGCTACTGCATTAACAAACAAAGATCATGAAACACCACTGTTGGTAGAAATAGACATAGTTAACAATAAATAAGGACAAGTATAAGCCAACACGAACGTAAACAGTGAAAACCACAATAAAACGTGTGATCATGACAAACGTCATAAATGTAATGCCTCGAGTAACCATAAAGCAATACCTAAAACATACATTTACGAATGGATCAAAAGAGAAAACAGAGATGTAGATAAAAAAAAACAGTCATATTATTATCTACACAATAACATGTTGTTAATAAAGAAAAAATAGATAAAATACAGTTCATATATTAGTTTTTAGTGACATTTGAAGTTATGCTATTTAATACGAATATATTTCGCTTCGGAGTATTTAAAACCTATACTATAGTATGGTGAAAAGACCTAGGCCATGTGAGCTTCCTTTTTTTGTAAGGTTTCCTTAATTTTCTCCTTTAGGGGGGTTATAACTACTAATTATTAAAGTATACGAAAACCAATAGGCTTGAAAATCTAAGTAATCGGTGCACACAGTCATTGAAAATGCAGCAAAACATGACCTCCTCCATCTTTGAAATCGGTTAAATTAATTTTATTACTAACAAAATAAAGCATAGGTAGAATTGCAAAAAAAAAAAAAAAACAACGGATTGCACTCCGGGAGTGCCGGCAGAAGTGAAAACTTGAACATTAACGTTGTAAACAGCAAGAGCAGGCATACATTTTCACTTCAAAAATTTTCGATGGATTTTTAGTTATCGGATATAGAAACAGGTAAATGATGTGGCGACCTTCGTAGACTTCACTTATGAGGTGGGGTACAAGGGTAAGAATATAATTATAACGATTAAATATCTACATCATTATTAAAGACAGAAATATTTTTAAAGTTCGAACTATTACAGTCATTGGTTAATTAGTTAAATGCCCAAACATTCTTAACAGTATGAATCATTAGCAAAATATTTATAGTTGGTTGCATAGTATTGATTAAGACAAGCACCACACTAATAAACGGAGATGGTTAGGATCTAGTGATGAGAACATAATGATTGACTAATGCTTATGTCAACATTTATGAAATGTTATTGTTACATATTGAAGAAATAAACTGGGAGGCGTAGTGTAGTAGGGTGCAGTAGACACATTAGGATTCAAAAAAAGCATTTCGAATATTAAGTAACTTGCAGGTGTCTTGCAAATTTTAAAATGTTACACTAGTTATATAAGTGAATTGAGATTAGAAATGGAGTTTCCATCCCATAAGAGTTACCTTTATTGACCGCAAGGTTAATGATAATACTAAGTACTATCGCTTTTCACAACAATAACAATCGTTTTCAAAGAATTTTTATACACCGTAATATGAATCATACTCTACAAACAGACACGGTTTAAATAGTATGTAGGACAGTATCGGCTGCTATCAGGTCTAAAATCAAGCCATATCGATAACAATACAGTAAAAGCAAGATTTACGCGTAAACATTAGGAACGTTACATATTACGTTAGCTTACTACAAGATACAAATGCGCTTAAAAAGTGTTTTTTTGTGCAGTCATCGTTAGCATGCAGACGCAAACGGCGTGATCGATCCAGCCATTTGGATATTTGCCAAAATCTCTCTCCAGCGAGTTGTCGCAGAGACAGACTTTATACGATAAAATTATTGAATAGTTTGAAACAGAGATACAGACCAGTCTAGTGACGGTGGTAAGATCCCAGGCAGACCTAGTCTTGCCCCGCGGCTGCGTGCCATCCTTGCGCCTTCCGAGGGAACCGTACCCGGACGGCACGGCTGTCTCCTCACGCTTCCGGCGACCAGCGCCGCGTCTCAGAGACGAGAACCAGTTGGAGACGGACCCTCGGCGCTCCTGCTCGGCCGGTGCCGGCCCGCCCTTGATGAACATTACTTCACAAGAGCACGCGCGCTCCGCACATCACACTCGTACCGAAGACTTCTCCACCACACAATCACACCAATATTAGACAAGCTTGCAGCACACGTTACCTATTGAAGCCGAACATTTCAAAATCAAAATACGCAAAACAAAACAAAGCAAATAAAGTGGTAAGTGGATGACAGCGCGTCGCCGGATCGTCGTGAGTCCTGAACTACGCCGTACTTGTTGCCAAAACAGAGCGGGTGAAGCTACACAACAGAGATTTGGCTGATGTGGGGTGCACAGCAAGCGCCGATGGCTGAAGACACACCTGTTCATAGTCGTCGTCGAAGGTGCGGGCGGCGCGAGCGCACCGAACCAGCAGGGGCCACCACAGAGCGCCGCACAGCAGCCGAAAATGTAAACACATCGCGCGCCATACACTTCTCTCTAAGGAACGCACTCGACTGAAGTGAGTCGCGGGCGCCACCGTCGGTGTTTGGCACGTTGACAATTACAATGATTATACATACAAGTACTACCTACATACACCTTATCATTCTGCCGTCTCTCGCAAGGACGTCACACCTTTTATATCTTGAACATACGCTATAGAACAATCGATAACAATTACATAAAACGATTCGGCGGCTTATCTGTCAAAGCAGAACCAAATAAACATTATAAAAGTATGAGGGTACCCTCAAACAAATATTGGATATCATTAGGAAATTTGCATAACGGATAAATTCAATTTTGCAGATTATTAACAACAAATAATCGTCTACGATTTACATTCTTGATAGTTCGGAAGAATCGCATAAAACCGCGAACCTTTGTATCATTTTTAGTTAAAATTTATAAGATTGTTATGCACATGGCTGTAAGTGATATCCCATTAGGTATTTCTGAGCATGAGACCGTTGCGAAATGGCACATTTGTTTGTGTATGAATCATGGCGGTCGTTATCTGAGCCAGCAGCTCGCTGCGGAAGCGGTGAAGGAAGTCTGATAAAGTTGAAATGAATCGCGAACGTTGTCCAGTTCCATGGAACGAGAGTTTCAGAGCAAAAAAGAACATCGATTTGCATATTTTATACGAAATATATAAAAAAAAACAGAAATCTCATGGACAGAAATCGATAATGAATATCCAATATTTTTGAGGGTAAACATGAAAATGAAACAAAAATGGAAAGGATTACTAAGGGTTTTAGTACACAGTCTTTGAACTTTAGCCAGGGTCTGTGGCATAGACCAGATTGGTCGGCAAAGGTTCTCAGGTTTCAGTGACCAGGCTCAAATGAGCCATGGGTCAGAGTTAGTTTGGAGTGAGTTTATTTCCTTAACGCAATAAATAATACCGTGATAGCTATCTCGGTTCTTTGCCTTCTGGCTGGAGGAAACTGGATCATACAAAGACCCATTACGAATTTTAGACGTACTCCGGTTTAGGGGATAACCCCGAATAAACCACATAACTGGTAAATGTTGTTTTTACCTTTTAGAGTAAGAACTAATGATCTGCAACATCACCAGACCACCTCGTTTGTTGTCATTAGGCTTATTAGCATGATACGTTGAGTAATTATTTATAATAATTAACGAACCTCAAAAAGATAACAAAATCTTAGATAACAGTATTAGAGACGGATGGTGTGACGTGTTTCTAGGTATCAAAAGAGAACCAAATCAAAATAATTGAGAATATCGCTCAGGTGGGTATCTTTGTTGATGTAGTTAATTAAGTAGGTATTTTTCATACATATACAGTGATTAATCGGAAAATTCCAGCAAAACAGTTACGTTGTTTTAAACTTGATTAACAACTTAACAGTTTTATAATAATGTAGAACAAATTTAGCAAGTTATTTTAATTCATGTACCTATTTAAGTTTTAGGAAAAATAGGGTACAACCAAGTAAATGTGTAGAAATTTTATTTTAATAAGCCACCGAAGGTCGTGAATATAATAATAAAACAACTAATTATAAAAATCAGTTAATTCGACGAATTTCTGAATATACGATGTACGTGATAATAAACAATATATTCTGCCTGACCGGCCTTCTATTAACGGGCAAATATTTTCCTCGAACAACATGACTAATGGGTAAATATATGACGGCGAATGTGAAAGTCTAGCAATCATCACATGACCTAGAGGGGACATTCTTACGGTCCAATAGAAAAAATACCGGCTACCGTAGCTAACGATAGTACAATAGACAGGAGTCCTGAGTTCCGACGACGGCAGTCATATCCACATTATCCTTTATCACTGTTAACTTACGCGTGGTGACACTGCACGTAAAACTTTTGTATGAATGGTAATAGTTAAATAACACGCACTATATAATTTCTGTCACAAATTGCGGTTACGGATCAGTCGCAATGATCTATTGTGGTTTGTGGGTATCGCGATCGGCCGGCGGCGGCGAGTGGCGTCGCGTCGCGTCGATACCGCGGTCCGGCTCTCACTGAGGGCACACTGTACTGGCGGCATCGGCAGCGGGTATCAGGCATGAGGCAGTCGGTATGCGTAGTACGCTGTACGCCCAACCCTAGCTTTACATTGAGGGCTTACGTCAGGATGGTCTGCAATGTATTGAATGAAAGCAGGGGTCGCGCGGTTGGGGTGCTTTGATCGTGTATCCTGCCGATATTTTTGAGATCTATGCATTGCGAAAAATAAATTCCACGTTTAATATTAAAACTTGATATAGTTTTGATATTTTCTTTTTAAATACTAAGAATGTAACCTTAATTCTACAGGGTAATTGTTGGCCGGTTGGTACCTATAATATTAATAAAATGAAAAATTATCGCCGAAATTAATTCGAATTAGCCTATTTTGAGCGTTTTAGGTTAATTACGCATTTAATTGTAGTTTTATTTGATGTTAAAAAGTAAATTCTAAAAAACAACAGGATTTTATTAATTTTTTTACATTATAAAAATAAAACCCAAATAGCAAGTTTTCATAAACTTCCAAAATAGAGGATGTTCTATTATTTTTACTTTGTTGTTACAGCTTTGTTGTTCCCATACATTTTCTATCAAGGTAAATTAAGCAGAGGTAGACAAAAGCAGTGCGGAATCCGCACGATACCAGTTCTAACTTTCCCAGCCTATATACAGTCATGTTATAACGCTAACGATTCCACAAAAATTTACAAATTCCCTAATTACTTCCACTCTGGGTTCTAATTTGACCAGACTACTAATAGTAACTTTCGCGGCAAAGCATCCTGTGTGAAGCAAAACAACCTAATCGAAATTTACACCAAATACAATACTTAATTTATTAACACTTATACCATTTAATGAGTGGATTATTTGTACCTAGTTATCTATATAGGTATATACAAATTAACTGCCGAGTGTTTATCTCACAAAATCTTGAAAATGGTTAAATCGACTGGTTTGAAATTGTCTTTTGTTTTATTCGCCGATTTTGTTTTATTTATTACTGGGCTGGTATAGAAATAAAGAAAATTAGGAATAACCCGAACAGCCATAAAAATTTAATTGGTAATTTTGTACAGGAATTGCCACTTCAGATTATTTTCAATAGATGGCGTGGTATATGAAGTTCAGTGGGTTTAGTATTTAACAGATTTTCTATCACTATATATACTAAACCTATTTGAACAAAATCCAATAGCGCTTTTGAATTAACATCTTAGGATGACACAAAACAATTTCCATAATTGCTGATTTCTTTTATTATTGAGTCAGTTTATTAATTATAATTTGTTTTGAGTAAGTATCCTAAAGAAAAATTCATAAAATCATAATTGGTATGCCTATTAATGTTATGAATCCAAGAGATGGGTCTGAGTGATTGCATTAGCCAGTCTAAATAATTGTTGGTAATATTTTATCAAGATATCATTTTTGAAGTGATGTGTTCAAAGCTTATTGGGAGGTGATAAAACTGCCATGGATAGAAGAAGGAATAGTGCTTTGTAACTTTGTATGTGGTTAATTGTATTAGTAGTGTGATATCTAACCAGGTGAGCATTCGAAAATATCTTACCCATGGACCTAAAAAAACTAAAAAATCTTTCTTGAGTGCCTCTTTAGGGCCCATGTGAATAAACGATTTTGATTTTGATTGAAGAACCTTATATAGGATCTAGAAATTTGCTTGTCATTAAGCAAGCTATATACACCAAATACACTAAAGATATGAAAATCAGTGCAGTCACACTTAGTAACTATTTATTAATCTGTGACAGTTTGCACTGGGATGCAGGGACATATGAACATTTGCATGCTTAACCTTTGATTGAATTAGTTATTGTCTATATTTTTTCAAGTCTGTGGTCCTATTAATAAACCCAAGTGGACTTATATAAAGAAGGATGCGCTGCATCTACTGACCATTAGCTGCTGTTACCCTAGCATACCTTATTGGAACTACAGCAAGATGGCTCTTATCATTTTATATATTACAATGCTAGGGTCCACTTAAAGTAAATAGCATGCACATGAAATACAGTGGTTAACACTAGTACAGGGGCCTATGTCTGTATGTGATTTACCTATGTATAACTGTAATTATGTCAATAGTATTCTAGTAATAAGTCAAAATATTGTGGGGAAGCACATAATGCATGCTGTTTTCCGCATTCCTCAGTAAATCTACTAATGAACAAATTATGAACTTTTTGTTCCAAATTTTCTGTTTGGTTAAATGTACTACAGACAACAAATATTATGTTAATGGATTCCAAGTTTTGCTATCGATATTATAGATTTATTCTTTACTGTTTATATTTTGAATGTCATTATTCCACATTTAGTAATAAATTGTTACCTTAATTTGATACATAAAAAATATCATTAAATATTTAATATTCTGCCATATTACAGCAATTAAGGCGAGCTTTCTGAGATGTTAGTCACATTTTCACTTTTATTAATTAAAATCCCTAACTAATAAGCGATCATAAGAAAATTGTGTAAAAGAATCAAAAACACTCATCAGTTAGTAAAAATAAGTTAGTACATAAGCAAATACATAATATGATATTTGAATCTCATTGAATAAACACTTGCCTCAGCTATTGGAGAGGTATTCTAGTTAAGATTTTACCACTCTACTCGGCTATAATGGAAGAAATTATATTATTTTATAAAAATTATCCATAAACACTATTTCAAAACATCAGACAAGGCATTTTGGGTTTTTGTCTCTAGACTAGGTGGGTAAAGCCCAAAAAATTAAGCATTGCTCCAAAGAGAAATAAAGCACTTAAAACATTACCTGGACTACAAATAGCTGTCAAAACCAAATTAATCCAAAGAGCGTAATCTCGAGGAGTTTACTAGTTGCTGTAGAAGAATTTCACTCTCTACCTTGCTGCTATCATCAGATCAGCTCAACAATACCAATATATAATATTGTTATCTGGATTACATATACACATGCAAAGTTTAAAATTAATATGACACAGAAGTAAAATCGAATTCAAAGATTTGTAAATGTTCGTTTTGTTAGAAGTTAGGTCCATGTTAGTTGTGCAAAACAGTTAAATAAAATAATAGTCAGTAACACAATATCTACAATAACATTGAACTACAACTCTATGCAATTGTTCTACAATTCAAACATGGTAAATTGGTGATGACTAGTAATTGTAATGATTACTGTTAAATGCAGAATTATCTACTTGATTGTTTTTATATAGAGGAATGTAAGTTTATGTATAGTAACGAAGTACGTATAGTAAAAAAAAAACATGTAACTAAGATGTTCTTGTTTCAGTAACCAAGGCTTGGAGATCTACAGGCGATTCCTGTTTTATTGCCGTTCAAGGTTGCTGCGATAGAAGCGTACAGGTCTTTATTTATGATTATACAAGGTAACATGTGAAAACAACAATAACTGGACATACCTGAATTTCTAATAGCAGCTCTGTCTTCCGACGTCGTATATCAATCAAAGTCTTCTGCTGCTCGGGTGTCAGCTCTGAAAACAACGGTATAGTAACCATTTATGTATAGGAATATGATACAAACCTAGGCATTGAGGTCATGTTATAATTGGAAAACAACTTGATCTACGTCTACACTCCACAATTTCTTCACTGCACATCACAAAACTAACCCGTATGCGTGAAAGGATCACCATGATTACTCGCAGCATTGTTTCCTCCAAGGGACAAATTCTCAAATTCACTTATCATTTCTTTTATTTATATATTTTATAAACAGTAAACAAAGTTTACATCGTTGAAAACTGCTAGGCGGCCATATTTATTTACTTCATGCATTACCGTTTGATGGTAGTTTGACTTTGACTGGTTAGTTTTGTTTTGTTGGCACATTCTGGTGTATTTTAAGCATAGACAAGGATGGCGGATAACAAATACAGTGCATATGAAAGAGACACAAGTTATTCCCTACTATGGATTCCTACAATGTCCACGAGTTGGCAGCGTTCAGTACTAATATTATTTGTAGTCTGTGACTAACTTGCCCTTGAAATTATAGACAAAGATAATCAAATCGTCATAGAAAATGATATACCCTACTAATCACTACATTTTAGTAAATTTGTAGTAGATTCGTGACATTAAGCGAGAACTACACAAGACTGACACACACGCCTAGACGTGACACACGCTGTGAACTCCTGACCAACGCGACGCAATTTGACGCGCGCGAATTTCGTCTAACCGCTAACGCATAGGAAAATTAATCTAAATAATAAAATCTCTTTTATCATAACATACTTAAGAAAGTAGGACAAATACTCAGGTAGACATTTAGACATTTTCACAATACATAATATTATAAAGAAAATAATGACCAAAATGAATTCATGAAACAATTAGTATCTTTTGGAGACATGTTCAAAAATTGCCGCGTCCAATCTATGAGACGATTGTCGTGTGACGCCGAATCACTAGGGCTGGGATGCGTTCAATGCCTGCACCTTCGGTTGTTTAGTTATTTTTTATCCAAGCTTGAAAGCTATAGTAACCTACATTTGACAGTCAAGTTCATCCAACAATTTTCAGTTTGACTTCACGTACATTTTGCAGGAAAACTCATAGAAATTTGACAATGTCAGGCGTCAGAGTGTTTTACAACCTTCTCGTGTGCCTAGTGTAGTTCTACCATGACTGATATAAATAGAGAAAAGGTTTTATCAAATATCTTTATAAAATATAAAAAAAAAGTTTACATGATAAAAATATATCGCCACTGATGGAGTAATGCCAGCGACTGAATGCCTGGTGTAGCTTTAACATTATTTACCACGTGAAACGCGTTGACCCGGTGTGACCAAATTTAGCAGATTCTGCGATTTTAGAGAGAAAAAGCACAATTTAGGAAGTAATTCACACACTCAATTTACGTATCATAGAAAAGTCTATCAAATTCTAGCAATAAATTTTACACGAATTTTTTAAATATATATTTTTAAGTTTTTCCTCAATTGTATTCCTTTCAGGTGTTAATAATGTCTATGATTAAATGTTTGACTTTAACGACAAATTAATATGCAAACTAAGACCTGAAAAAATTAAAGGCTTTGAAACCACAATTGATTATAGTTAAATGAATAAAATTGCACTCGCGCAATCTCTTTTGCTAGCAGTTTTCGATTAAGGTGACGCGTGCTATTAAGATTTCACGAAGGACCAGCTAAATAAATTTAAGCGACTTCAAAATTTCTAAGATTTATTTTTGGCGTACGTAAATACAATCAGGTTTCTCAGTTTCGTTCTAAACTCGAGTGGTTTCCAATACACCTTCGCCAGAATACTAATATACTATCCCTTCTTTACAACATTCTTTTTAATCCTTGATCCCCGCGCTATCTCAAGGAGCAGTTTTCGTGCCTCAACAGAACTACGGTCGTAAGTCATCAGAAAATATCTCCCTTAAAATGCCTTCACACTGTTTCACTTCTTACTACGTTTTACGATCATTCCTTTACAGTACAGGCTATTCGCTTGTGGAACTCCCTACCTGTTCCAATTAGACGTGCTCAGACTGTTCATGCATTTTATTTATTTATTTATGGTTCACCAACAGTTACTAGATTAATACTATTACTACTATTTAAAATAAAATAAGTTAAACATTTCTTCTTTCGTGTGAAAACGTTTATGTTTATATTTATGTTGTATAAATATAAATATAAACGTTATGTTAACATATATATTTATTATATGAAGAGGGAACAAACATACTTACACACACACACAATCTTTCGGATTTATAACATACTAGCCGGGCCCCGCGGCTTCGCCCGCTATTATCAAGTTTAAAAGTAGCCTATGATTTAATCCTAGGTATAATCTATGTACATTCCAAATTTCATACAAATCCGTTCAGCCGTTAAAGCATAAAGAGGGAACAAACATACTTACACACTTGCACACAAACTTTTAGATTTATAATATTAGTAGGAAGTAGGATTAGTAGGATTATTGCCTTATAGAATTTTAAGAATAAAGCAGAAAATATAGTACATATTAGATACATATATAACAAAAACTTAAATTAAAGTGTAGAATCAGTGGTATCATCGCTAAAAGCGATTTCTTCCAGACTACTTGGTCCTAAGTTTTTAAAAATTATTGTACGTGATTTATGGCACTCCATAATTTATAAAAGATATTATGCAGTTTTTATTCACAAAGCTGGCAGAATCATCCATTTCAATCTGGTCACACTGCGCGTTACTTCTCTACGTTTTATATCCATAGATACAATACAAGCGTATAGATGCGCAGATGCGTATTGTGTTGGTAGTGGTAGTGGGTAAAATTTTTTTAGAAAGAAGAACACGCCCCCATCTATATTTCATCTGTTTTTGTATAATATTCGTTGCGATTGATTGATGGATCGTGTTTTATAATATTTATAAAAGTAACGAGTTGGTAACGAGTACGTAGGGGCATTTTTAATGTTACTGTGAAGTGCAAGGAAGACTATTTCCAGTTAGCCGGCTTACACATTTATAAGCAAAGATGAATGATAGTGGTTGCATCCACCTGAATAATTTTAAGGCAGCAAAGGGTTTGAACCCTTACAAAATTATACATGGATATTTCGTAACCTGCACCTCCTACGAAGCTCGGAGATACAAGGTAAGCTGGGTGTTTGTTTTTGTAAGTGATTCTTTTTTGTCTTTGATCATTTTCATACTGTAAGATATGAAACACTAATTGATATTAACTAGTATTCTATTTCGTCGTTCTTCTTGAGAATTACTAATTCGTGCATTTAAATACCGGCCAATTTTTTTTATCTTCTCTCGGAAGTTATCGAGTTAATTTCGGAGCTACAAAATGTGATCAGCTGATTAGTGATCTTTGACCTCAAAACAGCTGTTCTTAGGGTCATCCATTTCTTTCGCTTTGAACATATTTACCTACAATAGTTTTCCCATGTTAAAGTTTTACACGAATAGAATAAGCTATTTTCGCTTGTGATAAAATCACAGTAATTTATTACTAAGATCACAAAGACTCCACTTTGACGCCATTTCTGTTACTATCACGGGAAACTTGCCATTTGCATTGAGTATTGATTTATTCTAAAAATAGCTTCCAATTAGTTTATTCTTTGTTAGGCAGTGCAGTTGCATGAGTTACCACACTAATTAGCTGACTACTAGACTAGTAGGTAAATGGTGATGAGTAGAGCTAAAACTCCAAACAAACATACACACTCACTGCCCTAATCCAAAATCAAAAACTTGTGTAGTGGGTGCCTGGAAACATCACATAATCATACCCTAAAGAAGCACAAATGTCCCTTAGAAAGGCAATTTGTGCTGTTGCTGGGAATCAATCCCAGGATCCCTTGACTACTGTGCCAACCGGGATGTTATATTTTGCTGATATTTTTGCATAAAAATACACCTGTAAATGTAATCCATCATACATTTATTTTCTTGTTATTAACACAAAACACTTTCATATTCACAGCCCTATACTAAGTTAGATAAAAACTATGTTAAAACATTATGAACCAGATGGCATGAATGGTCTTAGAAATAAGAGCTAAGTGGTGCAGTTGGCAAGTGTCTTGCTTCTGGTCCTATTTGTAAGGGTGTGTGTGTGTTTGTGTGTGTCATAGGTAATGGTTTGGTACCAACAATACAAGATTTTGAACCTAGTGAGAGGCTATAAAAGAATGCATTTGTATCTGTTGATTATATTCTGTGGCTCTGTAATTTTTATGCTACAACTCACTTTTTATTCACACTGGCAAATCAGTCTTTTAGTCTCAACTGGCCCAGCTTATGCAGTCTTGCTATCCAGCGTTTTGGCAAAGCACTATACTCACAAGATCCTACCACCTTGTTTGTTAACAGAGTTTTATCTCTTTGGCATTGTTGTCTGCTGGAGGTATACTTATACTCTGTAATGTTCAATATCTCATGAGTCCCTTGAACTTTCGATGGCTTTGTCGTGGGTGCAGCAGACATTCACATCACACAGTCACAACCAGAACCACAAATTTGCATTGAGGAGAAAACTTGTGTACCTATCGAAAATCAAACCCAATACCCCTGCTTCGAAGGCGAAAGCTAACTCATCTAAGCCATTAGGCAGTTCAAAGGCTTCGATACAATAAATAACATGAATGCTTACACTGTTCAAACACTTGTGTCATAGTTGCAGTGAACGATCACATCACACATGCAATCTCACATAAATTTGTTTTTCAGGCCACAACTGGCCTGTGCTTTACTTGCGGGCAGCCTGGCCCGCGAATGCATTCATGCCTGCATTGCATCTACTTCGCTTGCTACGATGGCCATATTCAGGAGCACTCGAAGGCTAAGAAACACTTCCTCTATGTCGACCTGAGCTATGGGAATGTATACTGTGTGCAGTGCCAAGATTACATCTATGATAGAGAGTTAACGGAGATTGCTATGACGCATAAGCTACTGGAGTCTAAGTAAGTATTTTTTTCAAATGGGCAATGGAGTACATATGTTTATTTGTACATGAACTTTTTACCGTCTTAACATTAAAGCAGATTGACAAACATCCATTTATAGATGACTTAGCTCCAAGGCAGCTTAAAGAGTTTTTTTTGCTTATATATTATTATTATTATTATTATTATTGTTGATACACTGAGCAGCTTATTAAGCTGATACGTGTATATCACTTTTGTGCACTTTTTTTTTTTAAATGTTTGTCCAATCTATTTTTGAAAGAGTTTATTGAGGGAGCACTTATCACTGTCTCTGGTAGCATATTCCACACTCTAGCTATGCGGTTCGGCAGGAAGTGTTTTCGGGGATTGCTTGCACTTGCATGTTTGATCAGTTTCCTGGAATGCCCTCTCAGTACATTGTTTGTATCCAACTGAAAGAGTTTACTGGAGAGGTCTATGTTATAATGCTCGGTTAAAATCTTGTATGTCTCTATTAGGTCACCCCTTTGTCTGCGCTGTTCCAAGGTTGTTAAACCAAGTTGTTGGAGTCTATATTCATAGGGGTGATTTTTGAGACCTGGGATCATTTTAGTAGCTCTTCGCTGTACTCTCTCCAGTAAATCAATGTCCTTTTTGAAGTAGGGATTCCATATCTGAAATGCATATTCCAGCAATGGTCGCACATAGGTTTTATACAGTTTCAAAAACAGTTCTTTATCAATGTATAGGAATGCTTTGCGTATTATATAGAGAATGCTGTTTGTTTTTTTAGTTATTTGTACTATGTGGGTTTCCCATTTGAGATTGGCAGTAATGGTAACTCCCAGGTCCTTTTGGCTGTCAACCACTTCTAGTGGGCTCTGGTTAATGAAGTATGGTATTTTTGGGTTTTTACTACCTACATGCAGAACAGTACATTTTGTTTCATTCAAGGTAATGAGCCAGTCTTGAGTCCATTGATAAATCTGGTCAAGATCTTTCTGGATAATATTGTGGCTCAGCAGTGGATTTCCCATAATTTTGGTATCATCTGCAAAAAGTGATAGTGGTGATTGTACAGTTTGCCTCAAGTCTGTGAGGAAGAGCCCAAATAGTATTGGTCCTAACACCGATCCTTGCGGTACACCACTATGTACATCATGTAGTTCAGAAACTGCTTCACCAACCCTTACTCTAAACTTTCTGCCTGTCAGGAAGTCTTCTATCCATTTTAGAAGTTTGCCTCTTATCCCAAAGTGTTCAAGTTTTACAATAAGTCTTTTTATGGGTACTCGATCGAAGGCCTTTTCATAGTCTAGGTATATTATGTCAGTAGGTTCGCGTTTGTCCCAGCTTTTCGTCCACATTTCCATACAGCAAAGGAGATTGGTCACTGTTGATCGCCCAGGAATAAAGCCGTGTTGTTCTTCAATGACTACTCTTTCTTCTGCCAAATGTCGTCTAATTTCATTTGTAACAATTTTCTCCATAGTTTTGCATATGATACTAGTTAAACTGATGGGGCGATAGTTGACTGCCATTCGCTTGTTACCTTTTTTATAAATTGGAGTCACTATTGCTTCCTTCCATTCCAGTGGTAATGTACCTTGATTAAGAGAGAGGGTCATTATGCTTGATAAGTGGGAGCTAACATTCCCAGCACATTTTTTTAATAGTATTGCAGGAATTCCATCTGGGCCCATTGCAGTTTCGTCTTTGAAAGACATGAGAGTTTTGTGCACCCGATCTGGAGTAAAGTCTACGCTTTCTACACTATTATAAACTCTAGGAACTTGTATTGGCGGTATAGGAATATCAAGGGCTTCCCTTACATATGATTTTTCAAACTGTTTAGCAAACATATTGGCAACTTTATGGTGGTCTCTTACTATCTCCAGGGTAGCATCGTCTTGTAATGCTGGGGGCACTGTGACTTTAGAATTTAATTGCTGGCGTATGTAGCCATAAAAAGACTTAGGTCCACTTTTCACGATATTGGTTTCATATTTAATCCTTGCTTTTTTTACTATTGCTATTAGTTCATTGTTAGCCTTTCGATATCTTTTATAGCTATCCTTAGAGTTATCAAGTCGGTATGTTCTCCAGAGTAATGCTTTTTCTTTTGCTTTTTTAACAATGTCTACTCCAATCCATGGTTTATTATGATTGTATGTCTTAGCTTTGCGTTTAAAGGGAATGTGTGATTCTATAATGCTTAGAGTATTGTCTTTAAAAAGGTTCCATACGTCTAACACAGAACTAGTTGTCGGGTCATATGAAACATTCATTTTAGCCATTGCGCATGAGACAGTTGTATAGTCAGCATGAAAGAAATTCCTCCTTGGTACCTTTTCAGTTTGGTACACACTGTTACATTGTGGTGATATTTGTAATGTTGCTAATAATACTTGGTGGTCACTCTTTCCAATGTTAGGGTAGTGTTCTATAGACGTACAAAGGGTTTCCTCATTGCACATGACTAGATCCAGTAAAGATTCTTGTTCATTTCTCTGTCGGGTTATATCTGTTACTAACTGATGTAAATTGCTATCAAGAAACATTTCTAAAAATTTTTCATGTAATTGATTACTGTGTTCATGAGTACTGAGTGGCCACTGTATATTTGGGAGGTTGAAATCTCCCATTAGAAATACAGTTGATTTGCTGTCTGCATTTTTTATGGTGTCAAATAGTTGTCTGTCTGTTTCTTCGAAGGTGTAATGAGTAGGGCGGTATATTCCAGCTACAAGTAGTTTAAAATTTCCATATTGTATATTTAACCACAGCGCTTCAACATTACTGTAGTTATTGTAGATATCATGTGGTGTTACATGTATTGGGATGCCCGCATGCTCTATTGCTGTATATATAGCAACACCACCCCATCCACTGTCATTATCTCTGTCATGTCTGAATAAGTTGTAGCCATTGATGTGTATAAGACTGTCTGGTATGCTCGATTTTAAGTGATTTTCAGTTATTACTATAAATGTTGGATGTAACTTGTTTATTTCAATCAATAGTAAGTCTCGTTTTGCCATTATGGATGCCAGGTTTGTGTAAAAAAAAAAGGTGAGGTCAATGACATCCAAACTTAATACTTTTTTGGAATATCTTCTTTGGCTTTTACTATTTTTGGTGAGTTATTCACATATTTAATAGTAAGATTGGACTCACCTTTCTGAATACGCTCATTCAGTTCCTCTCTAAGCTTTTTCATATACTCACGTTGATACGGTGTGGAATCATTCTTGACTTTGACTTCATTACCCAATCGTTTCCCGCATCTAAGGATACGAAGAGCCGATTTCCTGCTTGAAAATATGAGCTTAACCGGGCGAGCATTTCCACTGGCTTGCTGAGGTTTGCCCAGTCGAATGACTGCAACAGGCATTTCGACATCTGTAACAGCGGATAAAACCTTGCGGACCTGCTCCTGGTCATGACGTTTCCGACCTTCTGGATCTCTTCCGTCTTCTGGTGGTTCTGTTAGGCCAAACACGATAACATTTTTGGCCCGTTTTTCGCGCTCAGCGATTTCGTCCAGCACCACTTCCAAGTTGATACTAGTATTTGTAGACGATTTCAGGGACTCAACTTCAGTTTTTAGCTGCGAGACGAGCTTTCTCAGGGCCGGTAATTGGCGCACGCCAAGCTGACAATCCGGGCACAAATATTTGAGAGTCGGCGATTGGAGGACCACGACACGCAATTCAGTAGCAAGCAACCCACTGCACTTCACGCATATTTGCCGTTCGCAACCGTGACACGTAATTTTAGGGTTTTTTTCGTCAACTTTTGGTACAGTTTTTTCACATTTTAAGCAAGACGCCATTTTGGATCACTTTCGTTACAACGGTTTTGCACACGATAAAATCTTTTATTGAATATTAACCAAAATACTTGATTGTTTTATGAGATAACACTGTCACATATGTATTAGGTCACAAATATTACAATAGATGCGATAATATTATCGAAAACCAGCTAAAACTATTTATTTTAACGTCAATTAACGGGACAATCTCAAGAACACAAGTGCACTTATCGAGGGTAGGGGGGGAAAAAACTAATATTATAAATGCGAAAGTTTGTGTGTGTGTGAATGTTTGTTACCACGTATCACCGTAACGAACTTACTGATTTTGATGAAATTTAGAATGTAGATAGTTTAGGTTCCGGAATAACACATAGGCTACTTTAATCATCATCATCATCATTAGCGGGCGAAGCCGCGGGGCTCATCTAGTAATCTATAAAGTAAAGGAGTTGAACTTATTGCCGTGTCTTTGTTCCTCTATTCACATAAATTTGAAGTTATCAAGGCTAGTGGGAATGTACTTCTGGAACATAGATTACCGTAGTCTTCAGTTGCATCATCTCTTTCCATTAGGTGATATTGTAGTAAATTTTTTTAAACAAACATAACGCTGTCATATTTACAGCCCCACACCAAGTTTGACTTATGTTGTGGGTGCTGGAAACATTCAAATGACTTACACAATCACAACCAGAACAAGAAACATACATTTTCCTTGGGGAGATAACTTGTGTTTCCGCCTGGAATCGAACCTGATATTACAAATAACTAACAAATAATTGAAGTATTCCGCTTAGATCACTGGGTATGAGCGTTCCTTACATGCCTTGGCTGCCTAACCCTAACGAGGCGATGGCGCTGCGTCGGCTACGGAAGCGACGGGTCATCAGCCCCCAAACCACCATCGGGCTCCGAGGGCTGCAGAACTTGGGCTCCACTTGTTTTATGAACTGTATCGTACAGGTAAGTACAACAACAATACTAAAATAGTAACTAAGAAAATTAAAATAACTGAAATCACCCTAATGTTATCAATTATAAAGTTGTTTGTAAGTGTGTAAGTCTGTACTTCACGCTGTACCGGCTTAAAGAGTTTTTTTTTTATGCTTGTGCTATTTTGTGCTATGTGAATATTTACATAGCTTTTGCCAGGGTTTGGCACGATAGCCATATTGGTAAGCTTCCAGCCTATCGTTTACCTCCCGATTTATGGCGATGCCAACTTGGTTCATTTTAATGCGTCTAAAACATAGGCGTGTCTTTTCTCCGCTAAATGGAGACCTTTTCACCTGTTTTCGACGTTCCAGAATGTACTTATATCGATAGCAAAGAAACTCGAGCTTCTTGGCGTTTCCTTGTCGTTAAGCCTTCACCTTGGTACCTACATCGAAGCCAGAGCTCAGCTGGCCGCTAAGAAACTGGATATCCTCGATAAGGTTAAGCAATAAATCACACCGGGGCAGCTTCTTAATTTATACCAAGCTCAAGTTCAATCGTGTATGGAGTACCAGCTTGAAGCTCTTGAGTCCATACAACATACCTCCAGTTCGTTCGAAGCGTTTCGCTTCTACGTTTATCATCCGTGCTGCGAAGGAGTGAAACTCATTGCCCTCGTCTTTGTTCCCGAAACGGTATAATCTGGGAGTCTTCAAGTCAAGAGTGTGTAAGGTACCTACCTTCTAGGCAAGCATGCTATATCTTCGGCCGCATCATCACTTTCCATCAGGTGAGATTGTGGCCAAATGCTTGCCTATCGGGCATAAAAACAAGGTTATGCCTAGAAAGTAGCATATGTGTCGCTACTTTTTAACTTGATATACGCAGGCAAAGCTGCGTGGCACCGCTTGTAAACTAATATTTTCTTCTGTCCTGTTCTAAAATTCTTCTAAAATCTAAGCAGAATAAACAATAAATCAACATTTAAGTAGTTAAGTATGGATATCCACAACCTCTAGTTCTTAAATAAACATAAACGATTTAACATTCCCGCACTGTATTATTAAAAAAAGGAATAATTTCACACCATTATTAGTATAGACTCTATAGATAGAACATAGAAAAACTTCACACTTCCTTGCTACATTGTATCAGTTTTTATTGTTTGTGCCGAAATGTGGAACTAATGTCGCGCCTTGTGAAATAGACACCCATTTTTGTCTTCAGTCAAACGAGAATATTTTTGCAAGTCGCATACAAAGAGATCTTAAGCTTTTTTTTACCGACTTCAAAAAGGAGGAGGTACTACTGTATGTTCGACTGTAAGTATTTTTTTATCTTTTTTTATGTATGTTCACCGATTTCTCCCACCGATTTGTGGACCGATTCTCAAAATTCTTTTTTGTTTGGTAGATTATACTTCAGAGGAGGTCCCATATACATTTTATCGAAATCGATCAAGCCAAAACCAAAATGAAACCGGTGAAGTCGGTTTTTTAAGCTTTGCTTACGTTTAAATTATATTACGATGAATACTATGTGGTATAGTTAAAACATAAAAACATAAATATAAACCCTTTCACACTCACAGCCCCACACTAAATTCGAAGACTTGTATTGTGCCGGAAACATTCACATCACACATACAGTCATGCTTAGAACCAGAAACAAATATCCCATGGAGATGATTGCACCGGGAATCGAACCCGATACCCGCAGCTTAGTAGGCAAACACGATACCAGCAACGCCAGCGTGCATTTAAATTATGTGTTGATAATGCCTAGCGTGTGGTCATTTTTATTCACCAAAAGCAAAAAAGACTGAGGAACTTCATTTAGTTTAAAAAGATAGCTGCTAGTGATTTGTAAAAAAAAGCTTATTTACTTCCTTTTTATACTAAATATACTTTTAATTTTATCATTGAACTGCCCATTGGCTTAGTTGGGTGAGCGTTCGCCTTCTAAGCAAGGGTATCGGGATCGATTCCCGGCAGAAACACAAGTTTTCTCCCCAATTGTGTTTTTGGTCGTGATTGTAGTATGTGTGTGATGTGAATGTGTCCGGATCCCACGACACAAGTCATCATACTTAGTGTGGGGCTGTGAGTGTGGTAAGTATTTGTATATATATGTTATTATTGATTTACGTGTAGGTCCATCAAAGCATAACAACGTGGAAATAGTGCATTATTTTCAATTGGTGTGACCTCAATTGAAAGCAATATATCAATCGACTTGCAGTACCTACGAGTATGTATTTCGCAACAAAGTAGTAGGACATCTAGAGATCGTAATTTATAACACATTCTGTCTGATTCTGCTGTGAGTCTAATAGGTATAATTACATAAACAAAGAATAATAATATTGTTATGTGTATCTTACAGTTAATAATAAAACGCAAGCAAAGCTTTAAAAACCGACTTCACCGCTTTATCTTGGAACCTTGATCAGATTTAATGTATTAAAATCGCATTTTTGACAATTACTCAACAACTAGTGATCAGATCTTGATCCTTGGGCCCACATGGAAAGCACCAGCTTTTAAATAAAAAAATAATCAACAAAATCGGCTCACAACAAGAGAAGTTCTGAGGTAACTTTTAAGTCAGTTAAAAACGAGAACATCAATAGTGCGTATTCCACAGAATACGCACTATTGAGGATAAATCAAAAACTACTAGTCAGATCTTGATTAAATTTAAACGGGACCACATGGAAAGCACCAGCTTTCAAATAAAAAAATAATCATCTAAATCGGCTCGCAACAACAGAAGTTATGAGGTAACGTTAACACACATAAAAAAAATACGGACGAATTGAGAACTTCCTCCTTATTTTTGAAGTCAGTTAAAAAGTCCATAGTGCCTATTATTGTACGTCCGAAATGGGCAACTGTTGTTAGTCAATTGTTTATACTTACCACCTTTTCGTACACAGTTTTTTTGCAATCAATATTTTTCTGATTCTGATAAAAAATATTAGTGAATTTAATTGGTGTAGTTTTAAAAAGACAATTAACAAAACTAACATAGATTTAAATTTGCGGATTTAAGTACCTCAAATGTTTGTATAAAAGAGCATTTTTATTACAAGCTTTTATTTAGTTTCACCTGTCCCGATGTTTGTCATCAAATCTTGCAAATTAAATTTGATCCACTTCCCGGTAACCGATTGAGCTGAAATTTTGCATACATGTGTAAATCGCGTGACAATGCAATATTATGATGACATGGTGCTGATTTGATGATGGGGCTGAAAGGTGGCCAAAGGAACTTCGTAATGAAACGACACCACCTCATCGAGTTTAGATTCATTTGAATCGCCTTGACGAGTTATTTATCTTTCAATGGTAACCAGGGTCTTATGATGGAGCTGGAAGGTGGTCATAGACACATCACATCGAGTTTCGGCTCGTTTGATTTGTCTTGACAAGTTCCCTGAATATATAACTTTTAGTCCTCTTTATTTACAACTTGTAAAAGCTTGATTTTAAAAAACTTTTTAAGTATGACTTGTTTAATACTTACTGCGATTAGAGTAGTGTTTTTCATGGTCAAGGAACATTGCAAGCCCTTTGACTTATTCGGATATGCGTTCGCCTTATAAGCAAGGGCTCGATTCCCGGCGGGAGCACAAGTTTTCTCCCCAAGGAAATTTTGTTTTTCTGGTTCTGGTTGTGATTGTGTGTGAGTGATCTAAATGTTTTCGGAAGCCCCGATTCAAGCCTTGATTCGTCAACTCTCCATTGAACTTGTGTGGGCTGTGAGTAAAAAAAGGCTAGCTACATACTAAATTCGTCCAAATTCATCAAAATTCGTCCAGCTATTATAAACGATACCTCAACTCATTTGAGAGTTCGGGAGTATGTTTATACTGACTATTACAATCATTTTTTTTATACTCGATAGGCAATCATTTGACCACTATCTCACCTGATGGAAAGTAATGATGTGGCCGAAGATGCAGCATGCTTGCCTAGAAAATACCTATTCACTCTTGACTTGAAGACTCCCAGATTATACCGTTCGGGGAACAAAGACGCGGGCAATGAATTCCACTCCTTTGCAGTACGAATGACAAATGTAGAAGCAAAACGCTTCGAGCGAACCGGAGGTATGTTAATCATAAATGGATGACGTTAGCCAGTTTGATTAGTAAGTACTAGCACATAGAACTTAAACAATCCATAAGTCACAGAGACCTAAAAACTACGGACATGGTACAAATATGCAAAACATTTAAATGTCTCCATGTTGACCATGGTTTGAATGATATAGCACTTATTATTATGTACTTTAGCCACTTTAGTACTTGAGTACAGTCTGTACAGTCAATAAGAATAATAAGAATAAAGTTTATTTCAAATAAAGTAAGAAACATTCAGAAGCATCTAGTATGTGATTACTAAATAACACAAGTCTTCTTAAGTAACAGAAATCTTATTAAAGTGATGACAAGTAACAATAGTTATCTAATGCATACTGAAATAACATGAGAATTTGTAACCCTAGCTCCCACACTAGGAAAACCTGTGTCGTGGGAGGTAGTTCTCTTTCGTTTTAGGTATATAAAAGTAATAAAAATTAAATACAAAGGTTAGTCAACGAGAGGGAGATATGTTTGATGTGTGTGTGCGTGTGTGTGTTGTGTATTTTATATATGTGTTTTA
Source organism: Lomographa bimaculata (assembly GCA_948107665.1). NCBI lineage: Eukaryota > Metazoa > Arthropoda > Insecta > Lepidoptera > Geometridae > Lomographa > Lomographa bimaculata. Next base: position 12,746,259 of record OX403595.1, read on the forward strand.
ATAATACGGACAAGATTAATGGTTGCGTGTTTTGTTTTGTAAGGAATGATAGGTATAGTTTAAGTTATAGGTAAACATACAAGTGACACAACAGGAGGAGTAAACTATATATCATATGATCCCAGCCTCCAATACATATAGTACAGAGCACTTACGCTGCGACAGTCAGATAAATTTTTATTCGATTTAGATAAAAGGGCCTGATTCATCTTCGTAATACTGCGTTTTGATAAGCTTAATTAGCAAATGTTAGGTTGTACGGATGGAGGAGTCAAAAGGACTGCATCTCGGAGGCGATGAAGCAGGCCCATATGGTTATCTAGGCACTTTTATCAAGTTTTCTATGGCATCGTAGTTTTTAGTCTGTAGCCATTTATAGATTTTGTTCTTACAGCTGCGGCGTGTATCATTTATTATTTCCAGTGCTCTATCAATGGTTCGGTACAGTTGGGTCCCTTTGTAAGCAAAAGATTTCTGCGCAAATTGTGTTTTGAAGCACGGAGTTTCCCATCTGTTGCGACGCGACGATTTCTGAGTTCTGGAAGCTGTAATTGGCGCACTTTTATGGAATCTTAACGCGGCTGCCATAATGTATAATTGTCTTACTCTCAAATGGTTTGTGTCTGAGTAGAGTTTATCCGTAGAATATCGATATGGCTTTTTATAAGCTACTTTGAGAACTGCGCGCTGCGCCCTTTCAAGCTTCATTAGGGTAGTTTTAGCAGCTGCACCCCAGCACACGATTCCATAGCTGAGCACAGACTGGCAAAGAGCAAGATATATAATCCTTAACGTGTCGGTGTCAGAAATTGAGCTAAGCTTCTTGAAAATATGTAGCATTTTTCGGAGCCGGCAATAGAGAGCATTTATTTGGAATGTCCATCTCATATTATTATCAATTAATATTCCCAGATATTTGATGCTCTCCACCTCTCCTATTTCTAGACAGTTACAAAGGGGTTTATTGTTGCACCGATGGAGTTGTAGCTTGATAGGATGTGCAGGTTTTGTGCGGTCAGATATCCTAAATGCTAAGAATTTCCAATTTATTTATTTACCGATGTTCAAGGACTTTTTATCAAACTTTTTATCAACATTAGTGACTTATTTGTTATTGTTTTGCTGACCCGTATATAATTTTCCGCTTATATATATTTCAAGTGTCAAGGCAATATAATTGATTAGCCTATTACTAAAATAATAGGTATGTACTAACTTGTTGCCAGTTGTTGCGTACAATGAATCAATGATAAAAAGTGATCATTTACTTTTGTCTCTGTAGCATTAGTTGTTAGCTTAGCGGTTAGAGCAGTGGTCATGACACACTACCCGCGGGTTCAAACCTTTTTGTAAGAGATATTTGTATCATGAATAAAAAATACGTAAAGCGTCACAACAGGCTGTCTTATCACTAAAAGGGATCTCTACGAGGGATAGCTTTTATTTTGAATGTTATGTGAATAATTGTAATTTATTTATTTATTCAAACTATAATTAGCTTACAGCTAAGCCAAAACGCTAACTATACAATTAAAGTTATCTCAAATAAAAACTTAAAAATACTCTTAAATTAGTTGCAACATTACTTATGTTATCTACAAATATGTCAACATGCGGGCACTGGTTTGAAAATGCATTTATAATTTCCATCGCCCGAATGGAAGGCGCGTGCCTGGCACTAAACGTGCGTAACACTGGACACGCAAATAACCTGTGGTGGCGGCGCCCACATCTTAGATAGTTGTTTGGGACGAATATTCCTAAACGAGCTAACACATTCGGATTACTTATTTTGCCCCGTAGAATTTGCAAATAGTGAAGAACTAAAAGAAATTTCCGCCTAAGCTCCAAAGTTTCTACTCCGATCATGCCTGAGACAAACAAGGATGGAAATAGATATGGATAGTAACCACATTGTCGCTTATAAATATATCTTGCAAATTTGCGCTGCACCCTTTCAATCATAAGAGTGTATTTAGCCTCACGTGGATCCCAGATTGTGCTACTATATTCTAATTTGCTGCGAACAAAGGCATTGAATAATTTGACGGCAACACTGATGTCACGGAACTGTGACGCGGTTCTCATGATGAAGCCTAACGTTTTGTTCGTAATTTTGCAGAGATAAATAACATTGTCGCGGAAATTGAGTCTACTGTCCAGGAGAACTCCGAGATCTCGTAATATGAGTTCAATTGAATAAAAAAAAATACAGTCGAATTGAGAAGCTTCTTTTTTGAAGTCGGTTCAAAATGAAAATTAAACGCAAGCAAAGCTTATAAATACCGTCTTCACCGCTTATATTTTGGTTTTGGCTGAACCGATATCGATAAAATTTATATGGGACCACCTCTGAAGTCAAAACATCATCAAAATCGATTTATAATTGGGGGAGATACCGCATAACATACATACAAAGTAGTCTGTCGCAATTTATTAAATTTAATTGTCTGGTCGAACTTTGTACTAAAACAACGCATTCTTTTCTCCATAGTGTCGAATTAGAGCAGTCGCATTCAACATGAACGTGGCAAAACAAAATTGCGCTACATGACATCTTGTTGCACAACTACACCTGCAACAAAGCCCGTAACATGAAAACTTTTAAATTTACAGTAGCCGACAAATTATATGCCGATTTTTGTGTTTTTTTTTTATTCCTTTCACACCCATAGCCCCGCACTAAGCTGAAATACTTATATCGCGTGTTCCGTAAACATTCACATCACATAGGTATTACAATCAGAATTAGAAACAAAAATTTCATAATTTTTTTTAATTATTAACATTTTTGTTTACAATTTTATTGTCTTGTAAGTCACGGTATCATTTAAAGCCGTCATAATCGACTGGAAGACATAGTTCGCGCAGCGGACAAGTCTCTAACTTCTACGCCGTTGTTTGAGGAAAGTTGTGCTCCTGGAATCGAATCCAAGAGCACAAAGGTCCTCCTCAAGGGCCATCTGTGTTTCTAGTTCTGGGTGTGATTATGTGTATGTGATATGTAAATATTGCCGGCACCCACGATACAAGACTTTGAACTCAGTGTGGGGCTGTGGGTGTGAATGAAGAACCGATCTCTGTGTCATAAAATTTGTCGGCTTCTGTAACATTTCATTCATAGTTAACTCCATAGAGAACTGTATTTGTTTTTCAGACGTTGATCCATACCCCGCTTCTCCGCGATTACTTCCTGGGAGAGCGCCACAAGTGCAAGTCTCAGAGCTCGAGCAAGTGCCTCGTTTGCGAAGTATCTAAGCTGTTCCAGGTAAATATATTTCGTATGGCTAACGCACGGTAACGGCGTCACTGGACCCATATGATAGCTCAGTTTTAGGTAAGGCTCCAGTTCGGATGCTCGCGGTTTCGATTTCTACGAGCTTGAGCTTCTAACGAAAGTAACATCGTGATTAAATCTGTTATGGTAGGGTATTTTCTTTTCTCTCTCCTCTGTAGTAGGTTCACTAATGAATGTTAGTGGACTCTCCACCGGCGAGGTCACCCCTCCATGGCCCTGTCTGCATCCAGACCTATCGCCGGGGCAAGATAGTGACTGCGATTAACATGATGGTCCATAATATGGACAACAACAATGCAGTTGATAGTGCTGCTATGGCGGTTCGCAAAGCGATCCTAAGTGAGCTTCTGTCCTGCCCCCTAATATAGCAAAAACCAATCGAAAAAGATGTATACAGCATTTTAATCAATTTTGATCCAGAAACAGAGGAGATTCGCCATTTAATAGAATATAGTTTATTTTTACTAGGTTTTATTTAACTTGCAATGTATATGTATTCATATATGTTTGTCCGGGTGGAATCTTGCAACTCAATTTTGAAGCAGACATCTTCAACCGATTGAACTGAAATTTTGTATTCACGTTTTATTGGATGACAATGCATGGTTAGCTGTGTGACGTCATTCTAAATCCAACATGGCGGAACACCCGAAAATGGCGGACAAGTATCTTTTAATGCACTCCTACAATATGAGTATTAAATAAAAGGGCTTGCTGATAATAACTCGAAAAATAAAGTGATGTCACTTTAAATCCAATATGGCGGACTTCTAAAAGCTTGTTTATAAAAAAGTTTTTAACAAGTAACTTATTTCTTTTAGTTTAGGTATGTCATCCTCATACCTCCGACATAGGTTAACAAATTAGTAACCGATAATTTTGTGAGAGGTTTTATTGTGTCTTAATCAAGAACAAATGAAGGGTTCTAGAGATATTGCCGAGGAAGTCGTATGTTTTCAAACAAGTAGTTAACACGTTTGATCTATTAAGGAAAAAAACTGACATCTGTCTTGGATCAAGCCAATGACTCACTACAGAGAATAATCGTTTGGTTTGACTGTGCTAATGCGGCCATGTTCCAGGAGTTTTACTCCGGAGCCAAGACGCCGTTGACACTTCACCGGCTGCTGCATCTGATCTGGACGCACGCGCGTCACCTGGCTGGCTACGAACAACAAGACGCGCATGAGTTCTTCATCGCCACTCTGGACGTGTTGCACCGGTAAGGAAACAACCGGATTTTTAACCACTTCACAAAAAAAGGAGAAGGTTCTCAATTCGACTGTATTTGTTAGTATTTTTTTACGTGTGTCACCTCATAACTTATTTCTGGGTAAACCGATATCGATGATTTTTTTTTGTATGAAATTTGATCAAAATCTGACCAGTAGTTTTTAAGTAATCCTCAATAATGTGTATTTAATTCATTTAATCTGATCAAGGGTTCCGAAAATAAAGCCGTGAAGTCAGATTAATTAAGCTTAGCTTGCGTTTCAATTATTGTCAGACTGAGTGTAGTAAGCGAGCTACAACCTCTCTGTTGACCTCAAAAATATTTTTTTTCATGTTAAAAGTCTTGATTTTTAACCCCTACACATACCGAAAGGTTCTTATAAGTTTAACGTGTGTATGTGTCTGTCTAAAGCATCGAAGCGTATACAGGCAAAGTTGTTTCACTAAAAATGAGATGTAAAGTTGATAACGCATTAGTAGCCTAATACGTTATCAACTGGTTTGAATTTATAGGAAACCAATTAGTGAGTACTACTAGCCTGGTTTTAGTTTTTTACCGACTTCCTAAAAAAGGAGGAGGTACTCAAGTCGACTGAATTTTTTTTTTTTATATATGTTACCTCATATCTTCTCTGCACGTGAACCGATTTCGAAAATTTTTTTTTAGTTTGAAAGATGTTGCTTTCTAATTAGTCCCATTTAAAATTGATCAAGATCTGATCAGTAGTTCTTGAAATATCGTCAATAATGCCTATTTTGTGACGAATAATGCGTACTTTGACGATGTTCTCGTTTACCCGTTTTCAAAAGTTACCTCATAACTTCTTTCGATGTGAGCCGATTTTGATGATTCTTTTTTTATTTGAAAGCTGGTGCTGTTTTTGTGGTCCCATTGAAATTTCTCTCTTTTTTTGTAGTCTATTGAAAGGTCTCTAGTTTTTTAGCTATAGTCAATAATGCGTGTTTATACATTAAATCTGATCAAGGTTCCGATGATAAAGCGGTGAAGTCGGTTTTTTTACGCTTTGCTTGCGTTTTATTAAACTTACGACTTGTTATAAGTAGGTACCTACTAAATCACCCTGATTTGGTAGGTACTGATAACCACAAGAAAAAAGTATAAACATCGTTCAAAGTTGTGACTAAGTAAAGATAACTCAAGTTAAATACACAACACTACAGTCATGACTGTTTGAGGAGTTCAATGAACTTTGAATGATGATGTGATACTAAGCAATGGTTGCGTCATCATTGTTTATTACTATCTATGAATACTATGGCAACCTCATACAGAAAACATATTTTAGATGGAACCCAATAAATGGCGACTGATTTATAAGTATTTATCTAATATATAAATATCTCGTGTCACGGTGTTTGTGGTTGCACTTCTCAGAAACGGCTTGACCGATTTCAATGTTCTTTTTTGTATATTTAGTAGGTATAAGAATCAAAAAGAAGGTTGTAAAGTATTTATTTATCACCCTCCTTTTTTCCAACCCCCATTTTTAATCACGATTATAGTATTTTTGTGTGAACAACATCCAAAAGTTTTTAGTAAGGAATTAAAGTACTAGGCAACCATAAACTTGAAAGAGGTAAAACACTTTTTCTTTACGTAGCATTGCAACGCATGCCGGGTACAGTTTTTATAAAATAATAATTAAACGCAAGCAAAGCTTAAAAAAACCGACTTCACCGCTTTATCTTCGGAACCTTGATCCACCAGCTTTCAAATAAAAAAAGAATCATCAAAATCGGCTCACAACGAAAGAAGTTGTGAGGTAACTTTTGAAGTCGGGTAAACCAGAAAGTCGTCAAAGTACGCATTATTCGTCACAAAATAGACATTATTGACGATATTTCAAGAACTACTGATCAGATCTTGATTAAATTTAAATGGCACCAATTAGAAAGCAACATCTTTGAAACTAAAAAAAAATTTTCGAAATCGGCTCACGTGGAGAGAAGTTATGAGGTTACAAAAAAAAAAAAAAAACAGTCGACTTGAGTACCTCCTCCTTTTTTGGGAAGTCGGTAAAAAAACTATGTTTATTTAAATTTCATGCGCCTTTAAATTGCATCCGATTGTGATGAAACTTTGGTAAGTTGTTCTGCGTATGCCGGCGAAAGTTCTTGATTTGGTCCAAAAAATATAGGGACAGTTAAGCAAATGGTTTTTGCTAGGATTACATGTGTAGGACTTGTACTAGTACTTTACATACTAGGCTACCATAAACGTCAAAGAAATAAATAAATGATTTATTAATTCAACTTTCTTAGTCAAACATTCACAAGTATACATCATTAACATTTTAAAGCAATAGAACGCATAGCAAAAGACTTGTAGACATTTATACACAAACTAGGAAATTCTTGTAATGGCATATAATATATGCCCTCCGCCGGACAAAACTGTAAACTTAAAACTAGCGTTAATATATCAATGTAAACAATACTTCCAGACACTGCATGAACGGAGTCGAAGACATAGAAAAGAAAGAGAACGGTCGCTGCAACTGCATCATCGACCAAATATTCACTGGCGGGCTTCAAAGCGACGTCGTCTGCACATCCTGCTCAGGAGTCTCCACAACTATCGATCCATTCTGGGACATAAGCCTCGACGTGGCCGGCCCCGGCTCCTTACAAGCTTGTTTGGAACGCTTCACTCGTGCCGAGCATTTAGGATCGGCTGCTAAGATCAAGTGCTCCAATTGCCACGCGTACCGCGAGTCTACTAAGCAGCTCACCCTTGAAACATTGCCTATAGTAGCGAGCTTTCATCTTAAACGCTTCGAGCATTCGTCGCAAATCGATAGGTAATTTTCGTTCCGTCTTTTCTTATGTTTATAGTTTCTTTTACACATGGGACAGACATTTGTGCTTCTGGTTCTGCGATTGTTTGTTTGTGTGATATATAAATGTTTCCGGCATATACAAGTATTCGAATTTGTGTGGGTGTTAGTGTGAATGCGTTTGTGTTAATGATTATTTATTTAAGAATTTTATCATTTTGATTGGCAAGGATTTGACCACTATCTAAACTGATGGAAGGTGATGATGCGGTTGTTGATGTCTCACGTTTGCCTTTTCTTCTTGCAACTTTTTAACCCTAGGGAAGGCGCGTTTGACCGTGGAACGTTAGTGGGCGCGTATAGAGAATTTTGCCGCCATATTAAAATACTTTTTTTCTCATATGTCGTTAAGAAAATAATTAAAAATATGTTTTAAAGGTTTGAAATGAAACATTAGTTATTAGAAAAAAAAATATTTATATCTTATTTGTCACTAGTTTAAAGGCACTTTGACTTAGAATTATCTTTGTGAAAAACGTAATTTTTTTAGAAACAAGTTTGTCTAACGTACATAAAAATTCAAAAAACGCAAACATGTAACAAAATTTTATATCCTCGTTATCTAGAGCATGTCTGTCATCGAAACATCCCTGGCACATGAGCACACAGTGTTCGGTGCACAGTAACTTGGTGCATACATTGCACCCTTTTTTGGTCCTTCTATTTATTTTTGCTGGGCATATTGCGCATCGTCCTTACTTTCTAGATGATGATGGTTGGTCTTCTGGTGTTATAAAGCGGGCGATTTGGTTTCTCAATGGTAAATTTAATGTTAATGAGGCAAGACCTTCTGGCTATATGTGGTTTGGTTAGGGCCAGAGAGATGCTCAAGTACAGTCTTCGTAACATCAAGTGCTCAGTATTTGCTTTGTATATGATCTGACTATTTATTCCTGCGAAATTGAGAAAAATAATCTCATTTGCCATCACTTTCAGATACATCTTCCTCAATAATCTGTAAAGCTTCTTCGGTATCAGACTGTTCAGTCAACCAATAACATATTTGGGCTTCAATCGTTTGGCACGCAGAATACCTAAAACATACAAAATATATTAGTAAAAAATTATGAAGGTAGTAATCATTGTTCCAGTCGGAGGCTTTCAAACATTTAGAATGATAATTATAAGTACAAATCAATCTTGTGAATGAATACTACCACAATAAGTAGATAATAAAAACTCGCTACATCTTCAGCAAGTGTTTCCAAAATAGGTAGATAAATATGCACAATCGAACTTGTATTTACTATCTACCAATTCAGGTATGATTTATATAAAAGCGTGGTTTGTGCCTACATTGATCATACAGCTACTTTATTTATAATAAGACAGTTACAAAATCAATATAAAAACAGTATAAATTCAAGTTGTAGCAAATAAACACAAAATAATTATTCATAAATTTTACTTACGTGAGTGGGCGCGCGGTGAGAAATTTGCCGCCTCCGGGCACCCGGTGGCGACAACTGTCTCCTCCTGCTTTCTTCCGTGCACTGATCGGGCGGAAACTTACTACAGAGGTCGGTGGAAAAAGGGGAGGCAGCTACTAGAAAGATTAACCTCGATGCGTTAATATTTGTCAAAATAATCACACTTTTTTACCGAAGGCGGCAAAATGCCAGTAGCGCGCCCACTCTAGGGTTAACTGGGTACTGGCAAAAAGGAGAATTTTGATTTGAAGATATGTAGAGAGCCGTTTATTTTTAGTTTTCTGGTTTTGATTTTTGCTGGTTAAGATTTTTCTTATTTAGGGCTTCTTTTCTGAACGACCACATCATTAAATAAGACAAAAACAATAATAAAAATAAAATAGAAAATGCAATATTAACTAAAAGCTTCAATGCTTATGTTAATTGGACATAGGATGCTGTTTAATTTTAGTTCATTGTTTTGTCTTGTGTTTGATTTGATGTTACTTTGTGTACCTAAATACCCAGTAATTAGTTGTCAAGTCAGACGATACTTATTCCATGAATGTGGGACCAAAAAACTAGGGTTTTCTCTCAACCTAGTCTATATTCATTGAATTAATTACATCACTCATTATTACATTATTTTATATTTTAAAATAAGATAAATAAAATGCTCGCCTGACGGTAAAACAATTCGCCTGCCTAGTGCCTAAACATCTGCAGTACCGGGTTTTATGTTACTAATTATATCATTATTTTATGATATTAACTATTGTACTATTGAGTTTTTTTTTTCTCTTTATTAGGAAGATATCCGCTTTCGTTTCGTTCCCGGCGGAACTAGACATGACTCCATTCATGTCGTCGCATCGCCGAGCGGTAGACGTCGGAGCGGACAACAACAACGCTCCAGATGAATTGTTCGAGGACAACCGTTATTCTCTTTTCGCTGTGGTGAATCATCTGGGATCGCTTGATGCGGGACATTACACAGCCTACGTTCGACAGATGAAGGAAAGCTGGTTCAAGTGCGACGATCATATGATTACTCGGGCGTCGCTGCGTGAGGTGTTAGATAGCGAAGGGTAGGTATCATTTTTACGTTACATAGGTTATAAGTACATCGACGACTTAAGTTTTAAAAGTGGGACATTATATACGACAGATGAAGGGTGGTTCAAGTGTGACGATCACATGATTACTCGGGATATTATACACGACAGATGAAGGGTGGTTCAAGTGTGACGATCATATGATCACTCGGGACACGACAGATGAAGGGTGGTTTAAGTGTGATGATCATATGATTACCCGGGCGTCGCTGCGTGAGGTGTTATATAGCGAAGATTAGGTATTATTTATCACATAGGTAAACAGTACATCGACGACTTGATTACAAAAAGCGGGACATTGTACACGACTGATGAAGATCTGTCGTGTATAATGTCCCGCTTTTTGCAATCAAGTGTCAAGGTGGTTCAAGTGTGACGATTATATGGTCACTCGCGACACTACAGACGAAGGCGGTTCAAGTGCGACTATCATATCTAGCGTGTCGCTGCGTTAGGTGTTAGATAGTGACGAGCATTATTTACGTCACATGGATAACATGGTCGATTTAGACCAAAAGCTGGACATTAGGTATACACGACAGATGTAAGCGGTTCAATTGCGACTAACATATGATTTCTTGGGCGTCGATGCGTGAGGTGTTAGATAGCGAAGAGTGGGTATTATTTACGTCACATAGTTAATCGAAAATAGTAGCTGCTCGTTGTCGTGACTCGTGACATTACATTGTAAAGGAGTCCGAGATCTATTTTATTTTAATTTATTTTTGCTTTTTTTTACAGATACCTCCTCTTCTATCACAAGACCGTTTTGGAATACGATTCCTGAATTATGCCGGCGATTGTAAGCCATCGTACCTATATATTGGGTACTTATATTGTATCTGTAGTCTACACAAATCAATGTTGGTGTGTTTTATGTTGGTTTCACAATTTAGCGTTTCAAATGTACCCAGTGTTATAAGCAGTTGTATCCGCTGCACTAAAATTGTGTGTTAGTTTTTCAAAGCGCTTATTCTATACCATAAAATACATTTACTATCAAAAGTAGTATTTGTGTACGTCGCACAATTTGTTCAGTCTTCGTTGTTCAGTTAGGTTTATAATCTGTGAATACTGGGCTGCTAACTACCAACTACAAATTGAGTTTTGCCGCGAAAGTGAAAAAAATTCGGTATCGATTTTATTTACATTCCGAAGCTTGTGATTCTTCGAGTGTTAATGTGAATAAGGGTGAATTTGTAACTGTTAATATTTCGAAAACGTGTATGAATGTAGACAAATCATGCAAAGTAAAAAAAAAATAATTTTCGCTTTCGCTCCAAAACTTAAAAAATACAAGTCCTAGTAAACTCTCTCTCCACTTAATAAGGGCAGGGACTGGACCAAAAGAACTACAACTTAGGGTCTAGTACGTGTCATGATGATATTCAAGAACTTGATTTATTTCGTTTCCATACATTGCCAGAGGTAAATGTAACTATAACCTAGAAATCAAATATTCGTAAACGATTAAAAATCGTAATTAACCGCCCAGTCCCTAGATTTATCTGCAGATTTTTTACTTAATAAAACTGCGAAGACTGAGGTAAAAAGTAATTTAACTTGAAATAAAGAAAGCAGTGACATAATATTACACGGCACATTGGCATACGTCTCGGTCGTATTGATTGATCTGTTATCGATCTATCTAATTACTGTTAGATTTATATCAATACTAAATTTATTGTTTAGTAAATGCCGATGATACTTAAACATTCAGTTTACACACTATATCTGGGGCACATTTCAAATAAAATAATAAGTTTGTTAGTTGTCCCTTTAAAGTACTACTGCGATTTTTTCTCTCTGTAGTTCTTGAGGTACCTACTTACGAGGTACCTACGCTAATGCGTGGTCGTGGATGGACTAGTCACAAACTACGAAAAATATAAAGAAATGGTCAAAAGACCTATTTTAATACAACCGAAATATAAATCACCTCTCTTATTAGCCTCACTCTAGTGTCGGTGTCAAGAGTCTTAAAAGAAAGGTATAATTAATTTATAATTATTATTAATAAATATGGTGTGTAATTTTTTCTCTAGGGATGTCCAATGATCTCTAGATAAAAGATAATATCATTCTAGATTAAATGTGTACCGTGACTAGCAACTTATATATTTTTTCTTTACCTAAGGATTTTGTTCTCGATGATGTTGCCATCCACGCCTATTTTTAATAGATATTTGTTTTATCCTAAAATTCCAGGTCATTTAAGATTTTCGAGGAGTGTGTTAATGTGTCGTGTAACTTTGAATTAATTTCATTTTGAGTTTCTTTAAAAAAAACACGCCATTCTTATAAACTGACGTTGATTTTGTGTAGAAATAAGTCATTATTTAACGTGATACTAGAATAGATGTTTAAAAGAACCCCCCCATCTCGATGTTATCTGAAAATAAAATAAAAAATCGTTCACGAATTTGTTAGAAATAAGCTTTAATGTAAACGATCTATTTAGAAGTTTCAAAATTATTCTACCTATTTATATGTTCTAAAATCTCGGTCCTTCAAAATTGATGAAAATAACAGTTTATGAAACAAATTATGATTTAATAATTAAGTTACCTGCGTCTAAAGACATTATCTTAATCAAATGTTGGTATGTGTTCGTATATATGTCTGCTTTAGCACAATATTTATGCCATAACTGAGTACGTTTAGTTGATTCGTACAAAATATTCCGTTATCGGAATTAATGGAAAATGGGAGATATAAGTACGGTATATCAGAAGTTTATAACAGCGCAAGAGAAAGAATCTCGTTGATATATTTTTGACACATTTAAAAGTTTGCCTATTTTTTAATACTGGGTTTTTACTTCGAGTGATTACGTGATGAGTCATATCTTGCGACAGCGACCTATTAAGTGGCTTCTATTCAGCGTGCAGATTAAAACTGCACTTATATCTCCGATTGTACGAGTACCTCTTAAGTATGACTAATTTAGACTATGAACTACTTTACGATAAGACGACGCTGTTAGCGTTTCATTCCTAGTGTTATATTCAATATTTGTCTAAATGTTATTCAGATTGTCTGCAGAACAAACATTTCAATCTACCTCGCTGTTTATATTTTGTTTGCGTGTCTCTGGATCCGCATTATGAAATGTTTGATGGTTGAAGCCTTATCGCTTTGTAAAGTAGGACTAAATATACATGAGCGCATTATTCCCGAATAGTGGTTGTGTAATTTGGTATGATACGAATATGGAGCAGTACACCAACTTCATACAAAGATCTTTCATAGAAAATTCTTGATCCTCCAGATGGGGGTACTCATCCATGGGGGTATTCATTCCCACATATGATAATTGTATAGGTTTATTTCTAAAATACCAGATATCTCCCAGATTCTGATTCCTGTTCTAAACCTTAGGTCATTTGGTTTTACGACTTTCTTTTGAATGCTATATTTCCCGTAATAATAAAATTGACGTGACTTTTAATTATACATAGAATTGATGATTAATACATTGTTTAATTAATGTAATAATTATAAAACAGTATTTGCAATAGCCTTGCCACGAATTGGTCTCTATGGTTAGAATGATTTTCCCAAAAGTTATCTGGTATTTTACAAATCAACCTGAATGTAAAAAAAGGTTACTCTATTTAATAAAGATGCAACGTAATGCCTATTGCCAAACTGTCGACTATGGAGTCTAGTACAAGTTTGATTGTTTGCCAAAACTGATCTACCTAGTACGAGTTTGTATAGCTTGCGACAGCTGGAACTAATTTAATTTTCTTCCATACATTTACTCACAAGAATGTATGGAAGAAAACAAAACAAAATCAGTTTTGTCAAAGATCATCTCGTACCCTCAGATATCACCACAGCCCGTGTAACTATGGAGAAGAATGAACTTAGTATCTACTCTATGTTATGTTTTGGTGGAGCTTGGGTTTTTAAGGCATACATTATATTTTATTCCCTGTATAATATTCCTTTATTGAAAATGAGTACTTAGCTTCTTCTGGGTAGGTATATATTTATTTTAACAATTATTATTCAACAATTTGTTTTTTTCCCTCCGATGTGCGAATCTAATGATCCTAATGCATTATTGCAAATTATTATGACAGTCGATAACTAAACATTAACTTATTCACGTTTTCAAGTTAAGTTGTAATATCGATATATAAATTCGAGAATCTAGTGATAAAACAAACGACAATAGTAAGCGATAAGAGTCGACTCATCAACAGTAGATTTTTATCACTTACTGTTTGATGAATATTGGTATTTTTAAATTAATCAAATAATGTAAAATATTTTTAGTAGGTATCATTATATTCACATAAAAATAAAATGCATAGTCGCATATATTGACAAAATTTTAACAATTTTATCTCTATTGGACGAATATTTTTCCGACTATTATTAACAATAATTTTACACTAATTTCATTTATACATGGATTTGCTTATATTTGGTTATTCGTGGGGAAACAGATTTGCTCCTGTAGTTCTCTGTATTTTATCGAATTCCAAACATAAATTATCTGATTTTACTGCATGTTAGTTTATTCTGACAATTAGTCATTAACAATGAGAATAAGCACATTTATTTTTTTCCATATGTGTTCGTAGTAATGATCTTATGTGTTTTACTTTTGTGTTGTGCGTATTTTTATTTGGTTGTGTTATTTTACGCTCATGTGTATTTATCATAAATGGATTAAGTAGATCGTACTATGACTGGACTGACATTAGCTTAATGTGATATTTAATATTTATAACTTGTATTAATGTTGTAGTTAGTTGTACGGATTTTACATTACTCTGGTAGTAGGTTAGTTTTTGTTTGATTGATGCTTGTGGTGCTTGCAAATGATCAGTTGGTTTTATAATTTTATTTTTTATTAGAGATATTTGGTATACAGTTGTTGCTGTACTGTGAGATTTTACCTTTAATGGAAATTCTATACATGGTGTGAGGAAATGCACGCCACCGCGCCACCCGTGTTTCGCCGCAGATACGTTAGGACTGTAAAAACTTTTTTCAATTGTGAATGGATAAAACATTCCTAGAAATTCAATTCAATGCACACTACAGGTCAAAATTAATAATCGAAAGATTAGATCTAGAACTCATCTATATATTGCCTAAATATTTGTTCTTGGTCATTTGTAAGCATAATGGAAGTTTTATTTTGCATTTATATTTTAATTTAATTATTTGGATCCGAGCCTAATCAAGTATCTGAATTATTTAGTTAGTAAAACCCTACAGGATTTCGTTTTTACTCTTTGAGACGGGACCCTTAATGTGATAGACGTCAATCTAATATTATATCCGATTATTATGTTGATACAATCAAATTCGAATACAAAAATATGTATACTACCGATCAAAATTTAGCTATAAGAATCAAATTAGTGATGTGTATTATATAAGTTCTATTTGAATTTTCTATACAGGTGTCTATGGAAGTAGCTGTTGTATGTTAGTGGGCAGTGATTAATCAAATGCAGTGTGACCAAATGTCTGAAGTAGATGTTTCATGTTAATTCAGATATTATCGGTAATTTTAATCACATAAAACTTTCATATCCAACGATGCTATGTTTTAGATTTAGATACGCGCCGCGACCTTTACGCGTAGCTCATAGGACATTGTATATGTCCAATCCAACGGAGCATTTTTGTCGACATTAATACCAAAGTGAGTGCCGATAACATTACTAATGAAGTAACTCGCAATAGTTTTCATACAAAGATGTTTTTTGGATGTGAACGGTTGATTTGTGATATCTTATTCTAGGGCACGTGTCAAGTTGCGCTACAGAAAAATGATTCGCCGTTTTCAACAGAATAAGACGAGGCTTGCCAATCCATTCTAATATGCATCAGCGTTTATCGTAGGCTTAATTAATAGTTATATAACTTACCAGTTAAGCAATATATTGGCAATCAATCGTCGGGAGCCAATCAGAATCTATACGATCTGTTAAAACTGCGCTCTCGGTAGAGAGATTATATTTCGATAGATCACAGAAACGTGAGAGTTGGGCTGCCCCGTATGGTATGTTCTTACATAGCCGTATTCGCGCGGAACGCTGTTGATACGTTGAAGACGTGTCATTTATTCATATTTGCCCAAACTTGCTTAGAAAGTTTTAGTCTAAATGTTACCAATACGACGCTATCAAAAAATAAAAAGGAAAAAAAAGCAGCCCACGATAGCAGAACAAATCCCAGTGCTTTTTGTGTCATTTCAGACCCAGATTTAATAAACAGGCACGATTAATGTCTTAGAAAATATTTCTGGGTGATACTTGTTTAGAAAATGTAATAATTGATGTAATTACTCAATATCCTAATCGATATAATAATTATACTATTCGATGTCATACTTGATGTATGAAAATGTGAAACAATAATAAACACTATACAACGGAGATGTTTTGTTTTCTTTCACGTCCTAAATAATTACTTGCATAATTTAAAGACCACAAATAAAGCTTTTACCAGTTGTAAATTAAAAAAAAAAAGACTTAAAAAATATATAACCAGATACACTTGCCAAGACGAATCAAACGAGCCCTACTTCGATGTGTTTGTCTTGTTTAGTTCAGATATTCCTATTGCCACCTTCCGTCGAATCTCCATCATCAGATCAGCTCCATGGTACCAAATTGTATCGTCACCGAAGATACGTAAGTACTCTGAATTTGAGTCCAATCGCACTTCAGGAAGTGGGTCTAATTTAGCTTGCAAGATATGATTACAGACCGACAGATTGACAACGGGACAGGTGAAACTAAATAAAAGTTTGTAAAAACAACGATTACGTTAACATTTAATTTTAATGAAATAAAATATCACAACTTACAAAAGAACAATAATTATGCTTCAAGCATTATGTACTCTATATACTTATACAATTTGACAAAATACATGACAATGTCTGAATAAATAAAAGTGTTCCGTCATTTGATGACTGATACTGAGTATAACCAATTTGTTCCTAATCATGCTTCTTTACTAAGTCCAATAATAAAAATTAAATCGGCATGTCTGAGCTACCATTCGTGATAAATATGCGGCCGAACATAGTGACGCTGCTATAAAATCACTACAATACTTCAAAACACTTATTCTAGCCTACTAGCAACAACGATCCTTTATTTTAGGGAATACCTAAGCCAAAATTGAATATTAAATTCGCGTACTGCCCGTTAGCTTAGATGTGCGTCCGCCTTCTAAGTAGTGGTATCAGGTTCGATTCCCGGCAGGTACACAAGTTTTCTCCACAAGGGAAATTTGTGGTTGATGCGATGTGAATTCCGACACAAGTATTTTAACTTAGTGTGGGATTGTGAAAAATAATTAAAGCTTTATAAATGAGTAGGATTTTACAGCTATATAGGGTTGCGTACGGTTTGAAAATACTCATCGGGAGTTTAGGTATTTCTAAAGCTATAGTAAACACTAATTAGCAAAGGTATCACCTAAAATTGAAGGAATCTAAAATTTGGCAATTACCTATATTTAAACATATTGGTCTAAACCTAAGAAAGACCCAAATATTTTTTACTTCTAAAACCGAGCCGCTATACCCAACAGTTCTACAACTACATATAAATTTTCAATTCTTCACCAAACATCAGCCTTTACCGTTACATCTCTTGTATTCGAGTCCACTTAAACTAGTACATAAATGTAGAAATTAGTGAGATTAGAAGTATTTAGAAGAAAGAAGTTAGCAGTAATGTACCTAATTCTAAATATATAATGCCATGGATATAACAATCTATACGACGCTAGTTCTATTATGCGACATAGTAAGTACAAAAACGAACAATACTTTTACGAACACAATAGATATCAGATAAGTCTTGAATATTTCTAAAGTTTTTGTTTCGAGACTCTTTATAATGCACTTCTGTAGGCCACAGTTACTATTTATTGAGATCTTATCAGACAAGAATTTTCATTTATCAAGTATCTGATGCGTTAGACTGATGAATATGCTAGCTGCCTGAAAAATATATTTAGTTCGTCATTTACATTATCAAAAAGTATTGGATACGTATTTTTTCTTTCATTATTATACAAATTTCGCGTGACGTCACGCCTCAGTACACTTTTTACTGCGGCGTGACGTCACGAGCCCCCTCCCGAATTTTGACGCCTTGTATCTTTGTCAATTTCTATTGATTTGTTAAATAAAAAAAATACGTGTCCAATATTTCTTGATAATCTAACTAACGATAACGGATTGATTCGTTTTTTTTTACCCAGGCATAATTTCTATTATAGTTGCTTATTCGATTATGCTGTTGTTTAAAATAAAATTAGGCAATTTTTTGGCAACGCATCTGAGCTCGACATTGAATTTTTATCGTCTTTTGAGAAAGATTATGTATACTAAACATAGAACACCAGATAAACTTATTTCTTCCCAGCGATAGGTGCAGGCGTTTCGTCCAAAATGTTTTCCAGCTGCTTGACATCAGTAACGGGCAAAGAACATGAGTATCGCCGACATACGTAGGCAGTGGGTACATCGTTGGTCTTCCTTACTCGGCTCAGTACTGGAAATAAAGAACTCGTTTGGAATAATGCTTGCTTAAGGAGTATTCACTCGCCTCGGCGGACTTATGTGCATCTCATTTTTATGTCCAAAAACTGACACTGCAGTGACACAAAATTATATAATAATATCAAATATTATGCAGTTGATACTTAGTTATTACGATAATTATCATTGTACAATTACATAAGATAGAGGTTTTTGTTATTTGGTATCTAACAGTAATTTTATATATAAATTTAAGACTAAAAAAGGGGGAATAAAACAGATAGCACTCAAAAATGTTGTAAACCGCTTGCCGAAGGAAAAGCGCTCAGAATACTGGCTACGTTTCCACGTTGAATAGCGATGCTAATTTGTGTGCTAAATGAGAGCCAGCATTCTGGTCACTTGTCGCCTCGACCAAACCTTTGGATAAATCTTTAAAAATTTCGTGTGCACCCGGTCCCCACGGACCAAAGTATCTACCCCAAACGGTACAAACATATAACCACTATGAAGGTTGGAATATTTACGTTTGAGGTTTTCTGCTTTGTTTGCAGCCCCGCTAGCTTGAACACTAGTCTCTGGAAGATGAGACAGCGCCAGTGTATCGACACAAGTTGCATCCTACATTAAGAGTCGACCCATCTTCCAAGGCATTAGCGTAATTCCATCATCCATAGTTAGTTAGTTACCTAGTTTGGGGCCCAATGTCAATACTCCGTCTAATAATGTAACTACTGTAATACTTAATATAATAATTACATTAAGTAACTTTATGTAATTCTACAATGTGATCTAAATCTTTTGATAATATTTTTTTTTGTTTGTTTACTAATATCCAGGTATATAATGCATACAAGGGCCAAGCTCTAAGCTAAGACATAAAAAAAAACTCAATTTTCATATCAATCAGAAAAACCATACAATAAAATTAAAATGCTCAGTAACCGCCGTCGTAAGTTAATTTGTGAAAATTATATCTAACTTAGTAGAGGCTGTGTGAAGGCAATGCACTCGATGTAATGGTTCCTACACAAACTGTATGTGTGTTATGGTGGGTTAACTAAACATAGCTTTGAACAACTTTATAACTTTTGCATTAGGTATTTCAGATCATGCATCTATTTGCGTTAGCATTAATTGTTTCCTAATGATAAAGGGGCATTCATTAATTACGAGAGGTAATTTTGGCGATTTTTTGATCCCCTCTCTCCCCTTGGTGAGATGTCGTGAGATTTTTGCACGACCCCCTCCCCCCCAAAATCACGTGAGATTTTTCAAAATGCGTATATTTAATGTAAATAAATTAATTGCTTGATTGCGTTGAATTTATTTAACACACATTTTGTTGAATTCTTTTTATTTAAGTTAATACTAACCCCTACGATTATATGATTTAGCATATTACAGTAGTTTTTACTTCATTAAACCCAGTTCTATCGCAATTTTACACTGTATCTTGCAAAGAAAATACGTGATATTTGCTGAGACACCCTCTCCCCCCCACGTGAGATTGAGTGAGGTTCGGCTCGACCAATCCCCGCCCTCCCCCTAAACGCCTTACGTAATTAATGGAAGCCCCCTAATCAAACCTATGAATATGGATGGTCTAACTCTAATTGAATGAATGTTTCGTTAGTCACTTCTGCAGACTAGATGTATCATCATCTATGATGCATTGACGCAGCACGCAATGAACATAATTGTAAAATTCTTACTCTCGTCGTCGGCAATGTTGATTACTACCGGGAACAGATTAAAGATACATTTTTAATTGTGCTTGTATATGTTACGATAGCAGGTATGTATAGAAAAGATAAACTCGCTTATCGTTAACAAAATCAAGTTTCACTAATACTAAACTAAATATTTTTCAATTCAAGATATTTTATAGCGCAGTCGGTAGGATAACTGACGTGACTTCGAAAAAAGTTCGTTATTGGCTTCCCAGGTTTTTATGTTTTGGACATCATTCTAAACCAAAACTTCTCGGAACGACTCATTATCCAAGGTTATATGGAAGATAACCGTTTGCTTCGCTTATAGCAAATGCACTGGTCAGATTTAATCAAAGTTCTACATAAAGTTCTATCGTCGAATGCTCTCGCAACTTCGTTTGCGTTGCAACCAGAATAGGTGTAGAAGCAGCGAAGGGTAAACAAAGGATAATCATGACCTCCAACCATCATCATGATGACTTATCTGTTAAGTGTACACAACTTCAGGAAGAATAATGAGATTCTGCTAATAGAGACGTCATACTAATTTTGAAGTTGTGATGGTGCTAATTCTGTTGAGCACCGAACTAACCTAAACTAAACTAAAAATAAACCGAACTAACCTAAACTAAACTAAAAATAAACTAATTTTAAGCACCGAACTAACCTAAACTAAAAATGAACTAATTTTAGTCAAAGAATGCCTAAACGCTATTCTTTCAAGTATAAGATCACATTAAAAATAATCCAGATCCTTTTCATGCAGACTAATTTGAGTTAATTTTTTTTATTTTTAGTCTTAATTTGACGTAAAACATGTACATCAGAATAAGAATTTGGTCATTTTCACTAAATAGAGTAACTAAACTAACTTAGTCCTGTCAAACTTAATTTTAGTCTAATCTTGCATTTTCTGAATAGGTTTTGGACTAAAGCAGGACTAAAACTAATTTTAGGCTAGTTTAGTCTAATTCTGGACAACAGAATCGGCACCGATATATAACAAGCTGTCAGGATTTAAGTTCCCAGAACAACCAACCATATAAACTGAATAGATGCTTCAAAAGGCATCTTGTATTGAGGGAGGTATAGGTACTAGCAGTTGGTTAGTTTTGTCTGTTTTTTATGGACGAAAGGCAAGCATCTGCCCACTATCTCACCTGATGGAAAGTGATGATGCGACCGAAGATGTAGCATGCATTTCTTTGCTGTCGGCAAATGTGTCTTCATGAATATGGCGCCTCTATTGGTGGAATCTCATTGAGAGAGAGAGAGAGAGTTTTAGGTTGCTAGAGAGAGTACAAAAGTGTGAGTAGATACAGAAACTCACGTATATCTGACATACCGGGGGCCGAGTCGGCGGGGTCGGCGACGCAGAGCACTCGGCCGGGTAGCAGCCGAGACGCCACCGCGCGGACTAGCTCCAAGGTCCGAGGGTCGGAGCAGCCGCCTGAGATCAGCACCTGAATATAATGTTCCAATATTACTATTTAATATTAATAAATACAATACTAACTGTCAAACGTCAGCCATTTATGGTTGACTAGCTGCGCCCCGCGGTTTTACCTGGATAAAAAGTAGCCTATGTGTTAATCCAGGGTGTTAGCTACGTCCACACCAAATTACATCAAAATTGATCCTGCAGTTTGAGCGCTAAGAAGTAACAAACATACACACTCACAAACTTTCGCCTTTATAAGTGTGATATACCTTCAGTTTGCTCGAAGCTTTTCGCTTCTACGTTTAGTCCGTACAGTGAAGGAGTGGGACTTATTGTCTGCGTCTTTGTAAGTAAGTAAGTAGCAGAGTACCTTCTAGGCAAGCATGTTCCATCTTCGTCACTTTCCATCAGGTGAGATAGTAGTCAAATGTTTGTCTACCCAGGATACAAAAAAAAATGTTGAGGAAAGATATAAAATCTGTTTGGAGCGAGACTTATACAGCCCAATGCGTCTAACATTACTGTTAGCTAACCCGTTAAAAATACAAAATATATTGGATTGACGCTGGATTTTAAATTCATGCTTGTGAAGCCAAGGACCCTAGAATTGAAAACTGAGTTTCAGGTACCAGCGTCTTCTCCGATTAGTGGTTCAATTTATATGTCAATTTTACATGCTTATACTAATATCATTAAACCTAATTTCGAATTACAAAGATTTGTATTTCCAAATTAGGATTGACAAAAAAGAGTACTCACTAAGAAACAAATGTTAATTAACCTAAATTTTTTTATGCGAGATTAAGTCAAATTACTAATATCGATGATGCAGCAAAAGATAAAGCAAGTTTGCATAAAGAAGAATAAGATTATACCGTTAAAAATTAAACAAAGATGCGGACAATGAGTTCCATTCTTTCCCCGTACGAATGATAAACGTAAAAGCGAAACACATCGAGCGAAGGACCAGGTTTGGCGTAGCGGGTAGGTCTCTGCCCTCTGCGACGTGGGTTCTGGGTTCGATTTACAGCGGAAGTACAATTTTCATTTCTGAGGGATATTTGTGCTTCTGATTCTGGGTGTGATTGTGTGTGTGTGATATGTAAATGTTTCCAGAATCCACGATACAAGTCTTTGAACTTAGTGTGGGTTGTGAGTGTGAATGCGTTTGTTCGTTTGTTTTGAACTGGTTTAAGTAATTGGTTGTCTGGAATAAATCGCTTTGAGCGATAAGACCGCCTTTTGTGCTCCTATGTTATATTTAAGATTTCTTTGTTGTAAGTGTTATTTTTTGGTGTGCAAATGAAGAATTTATCTATCTAACTATCTAAATTAGCAACGTAATCATTTACCTGTGTAGGTGAATCGGTAAAGAACATAAGCGCCGACATCATTTCAGGCAGGGCAGTGGGCGTATCGGTCAAACGCTTGGCGAATGCTTGGAGCAGCTGCTTCGCCATTTCCCTTTCTGGCCCTCCGCCTTCTTCCAAAGAGCTTTTGTCGGCGTAAGCCGCTAGTCGTTGTAGGTTGTGACAGGACACGCTGTTGCCTGAAGGCTCGGCGGTGTCTTGGTCTGAAATATCAAATAAAAAAAAGTTCTTGGTTAAAAAAAACAGGGTGTGTCGTAAAGACACGATACAAGTGAAACTTTTGTATTATAGGGTATTATTTTAATTAATCTTCACAGTACCCGAACCACTTTTTGTCACACAAAAAGGCTGCGGATCAGAATTTCAAGCCCTCCCATAAAAAGTTTCTTTACAAAAGGATGTGAACCGAGAATAGAAAATATGCATGAGATTTAAATATAGGTCAAGTATTTTAATAAATCTTTATAGCTATAGAATTACAAATGCAACATTTAAATGCTTTTGAATTAGGAATTTAAATGAATTAAAAGTAATTAAAATGGATGGGAAATTCAAAATATAAAATTGGCTAAACTAGATAAGTGGACACTATATACCGGGTAAAATGCATCATAGTAATACACATACCTAGTAGGGGAAGGATACATTTTAAATTATAAAGTGTGGGCTCGGATAGTCTATTTATTAGGGCATTAGATCGGTGATGCAAAGATGAGTACGAATCTCGCTTCAAGCGAATTTTTTCCCTTCCTTAAATAACCAGAATACATAAAACACATAGAATAGCGTTTTGTTTATTCACACTCACATTCACATGCATTATGTGAACCGCTAACAATAAATGCTATTCTTATTCTAAGGAATGGAACTCCTCACCTGAGTCTGTGTTTCCTGATAAATACAATATTGTAGTATTTAAGTCGCGAGTGAATAGGCATCTTATAGGCAAAGGTGCTCCATCGCAGCGTCGCTTACCATCAAGTGAGATAGTGGTCAAATGTTTGCCTATCTTGAATAAAAAATAGACTAAAGTGCAAACATTACCTTCTTTGAGCCTTAAAACCACAGTCTTATCATCAGCAGAACAAGTGAAGTATCCACCCTTGTCCTTGTCCCAGAACAGTTCGTTTTGCGTCTGCTGCAGTTCTCGCGCCCACGTCAGCCATCGCGATTCCAATGATGCCTCGTACAAGTCTAGCAGGCCTTTAATAAGGAACGCGTAGTCGTCTAGGAAACCTTTGATTGGCTTAACCCTGGAGAATCAAGTAGAACGCGTAAGTATCTTGTAGGCAAGTTTGATACGTTCATTACACACATTTACGTACTGTACATTCTTTACTTTCCACCAATGAGCACGCAAAAAGGGCCGATATACGGGTTAGTTGCGGAAAATAGCCCGCGCACCAAGTGCTGCCAATCACCAATGAGCAGTGAGTCATATTTTCATGCAAGCTTGCCTAACAATAGCCTTAGAAAGTGTATCAAGTAAGTGTAAAGTGGAGTATTTTATGGTAAAACATGATATGGGCTTACGACGTAATATAGAAGATTTATTTTCTATATTACGTCGTAAGCCCAGCCCCGTCTTTTTCAGGTTTATACTAAGAACGCTTAACGCTTTCACACTCACAGCCCCACACTAAGTTCGAAGACGTGTGTCGTCGGTGCCAGAAATACACACACTATGACAACTAGAACCAGAAACACAAATTTGCCTTAAAGAGAAAACTTGTGTTCCTGTGGGGAATCGAACCCGATAGAAGATGATCGCTCACCAACAGGCATTTCATATCATTATCTTATCTAGATTATTTAACACGCAATAACATAATTATCACTAATAATTAATTATCTTAAAGAGAATCAAATAGAGTGAATAAATGTTTTCATGTCAAGTTTTATCGTACATCATGAAGGCATTAAGAAGAGGTTGCAAACCAGGAACCAATGAGTAATAGTAAAAGCTTGAATAATAAGTAAGATGCTTACGTTTGGGCGATTGCGCCATCATCAGCTTTATAACAAGAATGTAGCAATGACTTTGAAGATGCAACATACAGATGTTTCTTGATGAACTCTGCAGTTTTGATAGCATCATTGACATACTCTTTTTCTCCCAGACCCTGACCGGCTCTGGCCAATCCCGCTATCATCAGACCATTCCAGCAACACAACATCTTAGTATCTAAGTGAGGCCGAGGTCTCTTCTGTCTAGCTTCATACAAAATATCGACGCATTCAGTAATGACTTCGTTAAACTGGTCCAATGTGATACCAAACTTTTTAGCAGTCTCCTCTTTGCTTCCGTAAATAATTAAAACATTTTTATTAGTCAGTTCCTCATGAGGGTCACTGGTAGGAGATATGTTACCATCTTCTTCAACACCAAAATAATCACAGAAGATATCTAAGTATGGAATAGCACCCGATTTTCTATCACCCAGAAGTGATTTCAATTCATCATACTCCCAAACACAAAATGCACCTTCTTTTTTGTGTTTAGCTTCAAAGTCAGGGTATGAATCTGCATCTTCAGCACTATAATATCCTCCTGACTCGTGCCTCAAGTCTCTGTTCACGTACTTTATGATATCACGTACTACGTCGGCGAAAAATTGGTCTTTAGTCGCTAAGAAAGCATCAGTGTATGAGACAGTTAACTGGGCTTGATCATAGAGCATTTTTTCGAAGTGTGGGACATGCCAGTCATTGTCAACAGAGTAACGAGCGAACCCACTGGATACGTGATCATGAATTCCACCTTTTGCTATCTTGGTCAATGTATGGAGGCACATTTCTAAGCACTTCATGCATTCGGGGTTTGTCTTGTTGCGAGCATAATAATGGAAGAGGAAGTTAAATATGGAGGCTTGAGGAAATTTCGGAGCCACTCCAAAACCTCCGAATTCCGGTTCAAATTGGTTCTTATAACGATGGACACACTTATCCCAAGTCGCTTCACCAAGAACTACAGTTGTTGGTTCCCCGTCAACAAGGGAAATTTTCTTCAACTGTGTCAAGACATGAATACCAGCTTCCTGAAATTGCTGTTGATTGTCTTTCCACTTCTTTGCCAGTGAAAGCAAAATGGATTTAAAGCCAGGGCGACCCCAACGATCTTCCGGAGGGAAGTATGTGCCTCCAGTAAGAGGCTCGAGATCTGGTGTTAGGAATACTGACATTGGCCAGCCTCCTCCACCTGATGTGGCCATTACAAAGAGCATATAAACACGATCAATGTCAGGTCTCTCTTCTCGATCGACTTTGATGTTAATATAATGTTCATTCATAAGTTTAGCTACATCTTCGTTTTCAAAGGATTCCTTCTCCATCACATGGCACCAGTGGCATGTGGAATAACCCACTGAAAGAAAGATAAGTTTGTTTTCTTTCTTAGCTTTATCAATGGCTTCTTGGCACCATGGGTACCAGTCTACAGGGTTGTGAGCATGTTGGAGCAGATATGGTGACTTTTCCATCGCTAACATATTAGTATGCTTTGGCTTTTCAGCAGCAGCAGACGTTGTATCTGTACTGGACGTAGCCATCTTGATTGTGTTATCGCTAAAGCTTCTTGTTATTTGCGGTGGTGTTAAGTTAGGGCCAAATACTGACAGTCTGCAAACAAGGTTAACATCTTTTATTATTGACTGTGGCTTTAATAATACCTTGTTGACATGGATTCAAGTGCACAGATAATGGAATTGGCTACATGATTGTACAAGGAAATAACATTGAATTTTAGCTTATCATTATCACTCATATTATGACAAGGTCACTTATTTATTGACCGGTCTTCTACGGAAGATTATGCTTGCAATTGAGATTATGGGGAACAAAAAGTACAGTTAGCATTACAAATGGTTGCCTCATTGAAGTGTTAAGTTACATCAAATTAAAAAAAAAGTCAATTCACATGGGCCCCAAAAGCACTCGTAAAAGTATTTAAACTCTGATGCAGTATGTTTGCAGTCCCAGTTGCAGTATGATTCCTTCTTGTAAAATGTGTACATCTATTGTGGCTACTGCAATTCAAGCACAACTTAAATTTTATTGTTAAAACAGGTACATGTAATAAAAGTTACTTTAATATTGGGTAAGGTATGTTGATTCTGTGGGAAATATTGTAAACTCAATGTCAATGGATACCTTTAAATATTCTTAGTAGCTTCGGTCTTCAAATACTCCTCAGAGTGGTATAGCCCTATAATAAGATTATAGAACTTGTATTACTAGAAAAATATAGGGTTCTTGATATTTTATAGTAAAAGATGAACACTATGAGGCTCAAAGGGTTAAAATTAAGTTCTAACTAACAATTTTTTTTGTAATTTAATTCATTTATTTGGCGAATGAGTTCACCTTAAAAGCACCACCGTCCCTTTGGCCCGAACAATTTGTTTTATTTGGACTAGGTAATCACAATTTTAATGAAAAATGCTTTGTTTATTCTTAACTCAAGTACAGTTGGAAGAAATAGAGTAGAAATAAAAAGCTAATTTATCACTAAACTATTTTTTGCTAAACATAAAATTGGAGTAAGTATGTGTCATACTATATATTTTTATTCATTCATTTTTCAAAGATCTGTATAGTAGGTGCCGGAAACATTTACACATCACACACATTCAGCCCAAAACTTTACCATCAAGACAACCGTTTCTTGTGAAGGAAAATTGATCTCCTGGCGGATCTAGAACCTAGGACCAAGACAGGACTGAGCGCAGAGACTTGTCCACTGCACTGAGTATGTATATTTAACACTTAAAACTAATATGTTTTAATTAGTCTTTTGTTATTAAGACATAACAAAAGGCTTAAGTCATAGAGAAAGACTTAGGGTTACATTGCATATATATGTTGTTGGTCTAACAGACCATTGAGCAGGTATAGGAAAGTTGACCACATAAGTTTTTGCGGTTTTTCTTTTTAAGTATATAACCATATTTGTACTAGTCTAAGACAAAAGTTGTTTTTTTATACATACAACTAGTTGTATTACTAATATTTTTTATTGTTCTTATCACATGGAATATTTTGTAACATTATTAAGCTCAAATAACCAAAAATCAAATAAGGTTTGTATTAGAAGATGAATACTCAGATATTATGAATTTGTTTTTTAATATAATATAGATAAATACAAAACTGAGCATAGCCCCATATGAAGTTCAATGACTTATGTTGTGGGCACAACAATCAAGCAAGCAAGGGAATCACAACTAGAACCCACGGCACAGAGGGCAGAGAACTGCCCACTGCGATAACTGATTGGAATAAAGAAGACCTTGGATAAATGACAAATGACAAGGTATTTTACTCTTGCCTTTAATCACTTTTGGAAGTGAGATATTTTTATTAATTTTTTTTTATTTTATTCGTGATAGGCAAACTTTTGACCACTATCTCACCTGATGGTAAGCGATGATGTGGTCGATGATGGAGCAAGTTTGCCTAGAAGATACCTATTCACTCGTGACTTGAAGACTCCCATATTGTACTCATCAGGAAACACCGACTCGGGTAAGGAGTTCCATTCCTTTGCGGTTCGCACAATGAATGTGGAGGCAAAACGCTTAGTGCGCATTTGTGGAATGTCCACCATATAGCGGTAATAGCTATTATTACTAACATCGTAATAAACAACATAAGTTTCATAATTTTAGCACAAACTTTCTCAGTTTACAACATTATCTTGCATAATCTGCTTAGAAATACCAGTTCGATGGGTTCGTAGTGAATAATTTATACAATGTTATAACAGCTCCATTCTCTTGACAATAAATAAACACAACATATAAACATAAGCAAGGTCATCCTAGGTCTTTATCCAGATTTTGTTAGGGAGTTCACTTCTGTGGTAAGTTTTAAGAGATTTCTATGGTTGATAAGATACATACCTCTTTATTGCTCCCAAATCTCTGTGATTGCAACTCGAATTCCCAACAATAGCCTCCAAGCTGGTGTTTTGGTTGAAAGTTAGGCTCTTGAATCGATTATCACCCGTTGACAGCCGCCGCAACAACAGAACCGCACGGCCAGCCGGCATAATAAGAAAATTTATCACTGAAGTAGATACGTCTTCACAACATGGAGATCTCCTATAATTTAATGTTTATTTTTAAAAATCTTACATAATTTTGACATGGTTCACTTTTGATAAAGACCGATGACAACTGAGTATTGACTATTTGACATGACATTTAAACAAGTTGTTTTGTTTTGACATATCTCTTTTTTTTATTGTGTTCTGCCACACGGCCATGGATACGTAGTCCTTCAGCCAAAATATTAACATACCCGTGTTATAATATATTATATCTTCTCAGCTTATTATTCTTATTTATCAGCTTATTAATCTAGCATTTATTAAGGACTTTTTTCGCGACTCTGTTTAAATTCTAGGTCTAATATTCCCTTCAGCCCCCTGATTCAGAACCATACGATAACTTTGTTACCGTGCGATTCGGTTAGTTATCGTACGACAAGATGTATTTTTAAAGAGAAAGTTATCTAATCGTATCTATTCGGTAAGTTACGGTCTGAATAAGGGGTAGATTCGACGCAAAAATCACATCTTGTCAAACTGTAAAATAATTGCATCAAGCAAGATGCGACAGAATGCTAAAAATATATCTGAAGTGCCTACACAAATCTAACAGCAAGTAGTGTAAATACCACTGCTTGCTGTTAAATTGTGCCCACAACATTAAACTTGGCGTTAGAATTAGAAAAGTACATTTTCAGTAATTAGGTACAGGTTGGACCTCGAATAAAAAAATCAACGAGAGAACAGCCGGATATCTAGACGTACGAAAGCTTTTTTGCCTAAGCTGAAACGGAGACGCTTCGGTCGCGTTCGCTCGGTCTATAGGCAATATTTGAGATTTTACAGCAGCTGAATGGATTACCCATTACCTACAATATGAACATGCGCTTACTTGCAAATGACTGACTGCTAATGCTACTATTAGCATAATAATGAAAAATGAGACATTCAGATATTAGAGGAGGAAAGGCGGATATCTGCCGAAGATACGAAAGGATTTTTGCCCAATCTGAAACAGAGACGCTTCGCTCGAGTTGCTCGTTCAGTCAACTAACCGTGCGTCACAGCTTCGCCTGCGTAAATTTTGTTAAAAAGCCTATGTATTAATACTGGGTAAATGTTATGCACACTCCAAATTTCATCCAAATCCGTTTAGCGGTTACGACAGAAGGAGAAAGCAAATACACTTAGGTATACTTTTACACAAATTTTCACATTATAATATTAATGTGATAAATCACAGCAAATAGTTACCACAATAATTTAATAAGAAATGGATACTAACGCTATGGATAGACATCCCCAGTATCTGAAAAAACAAGTTACTAAATAAACGTCCTAAAGAGGAGGTCATGTCAGAAGAGCATTGCTGCATATTTCATGGCATGCACCCTCTTTTATCTTCAATGGGAACTGGCACGCATGCGCCAAAATCTGGACGCCCGTTCTCACTTTCACTACCATACAAAGTGTTTTGACGTATAGCGAAATGTCCACCGTTTTGCTTAGCCTAATGTGTTCCTGACACGAAACATACGATAATTTTGAGAAATGGAGCCACGTGTGAACTTCCCCTTATGATAGTGAAGTGAATTATTAGAGAAATTGTTAAAGGTAAGTCGTGTAGGTTATATCTTAGCAGCACGGTTTGTTTTCATCCGGCTAAATGTAAACATGCCTCTTTGGAAATAAAATGCTATTATAAGCAATTATTTTATTAGAGAAGCGGATAGTATATTTTTATAGAACTGTCGTTTTTGTTTCTGTGTTATTAATTTACAGAATTTTCATAATTTTTATTTGATTTGTGTTAGCTCTAAAGGTGAATGACATCATAGTTACATAGACCTACAGGTACTCGTAGATATGATCTTCACAACATTGCTCTATATTGTGACTCTATCGAGTCAGTTATCATATTGTCAAGGAGTGAATCAAAATTCATTGTACTAAAATACGCATGTAAGTAGGTACATAAAAACATAACCTTAACTTAGGCTAGTTCCACACTAGTGGATAAAAGTCACGTGTCGTAGTTGAATTTATGTTATGTATGCCATGACGGTAAGTGGGGTATGTAATTGCGGTTCGTTGCCATGGAAACTGCAAGAGGGTTGAAGCCCTCCGCTCAAACGCGTTTTGCTCACGTTCCTACCCTCAGCTGATTGCCTATCTCGGTGCTTATGGGATCGAGTTTTGTTTGGTAACGAACGCGGATATTTTGTTAAAGGTCGTCGATTTGCCTTTATTTCACTAGGACCATTGGATAGTACCATTGATGGTACTAGTTACACTACTTTATATCTCTTGGACCATCAATGGTAATAGCGACACTACTTTAAATCTTTATATCACTAGTACCGTCAGATATTTATCATTAATGGTACTAATGACACTGCTTTACATGGCCAGTACCATCAATGGTTCGACTGGCAATACTTTAAACCTTTATCCTTAGTACTTTCACTGGCCTACCTTTTGCTTGGGCATTTTCTCCTTAGCACTGGTCACTTAAAAATATTTCCTATAAGTAATTACAACGTAGTGATTATTTTATACTAGGTACCCGACTACGGTGAAGCAAAAGGAAACTTTTTGCTTGGGCATTTTTTCTGCTTAGTTGGGTGGCGTATGCCTTCTAATCAAGGATATCAGGCTCGATTCCGGGCTGAAACACAAGTTTTCTCCCCAAGGAAAATTTGAGCTTCTGGTTCTGGTTGTAATTGTGTGTGTGATGTGAATGTTTTTGGCACCCACGACACAAGTCATCGAACAGTGAGTGTGAAAGCGTTTTGTTTTTTTTTTCTTTAAATTTTATGCTAGTAAGAAAGAATCATGATTGGTTATAATTATCTATCATGAAATATTCAGTATAACTAGATGTATATTTGAATGTACAGTACCCAATACCTACTTATACTCGTATATAGGTTCTAACATCCAGTCACACTAAGATTTCAAAAACAAAAGCGTCTTAGTATGTTTCTATGCTGGTCAGGTTTGACAGCTATTTCGGTGGACGGATATTGATGAAATTCAGTAGGAAGATAGTTTAATTTATAGAAGAGATGTATCTTTGTAATTTGTTATTATCGTAAGCTTAGTTAAGGAAACTAGTTATCTACTTTTTATTAAGATATGGTAACTTAGTATTGGAGTTCCCGACAGTTTAGAATTAGCGATACAATTTTACATAGAAAGCACAGCTCACCGACGAACTGCAGTGCGAAAACATTATTAAATTAGCAGATACCTATTATTTACCACCAACACATTTCGCTTGGTATCCTAGTACTATAGAGTCAACCTCTTAACCCATTTCGCAATATAAGCCTATAAGTAAAATGTTCCAAGGCCAATTCTTTTATGAATTGAGAGCACTTTTGCGAACTAATATACTTTAGCTGCTTACTATGTAGGTCAATAGGCATGATTGAAGAGACTTATACACGAAGGGTTGCTTTGAAAGCAGAATCATAATGAGTTAGCTGAAACGAGTCAAAACCACCGTTCCACTGATTCGATATAGGGCTGAACTATAGTTTTTTTAAATTTTATTTTAGTCGGCCAGCATCTGTATTCATCATTCATCAACGCTTTTTTTACCGGCACCGACTAATCCTATTTTTTAACCGATCTTCATTTGTTTCGGTTTTGACTAAGTATCACCGATTTTAATTTGTTTTTAACAAAATTATTTCTTTCTTCATTATTCTATTACAGGGAAGCAAAAATGAGGGTTATGATTTTACCACCGTATGTTTGTGTTTTGTATTTTATAATCGTTGACATACCTAGGCAAGTCTAGGTTTTTACATGAAAAACAAAATGGCGTCCATATAATAATATGGTACCCCATAAAATAGATTTAGAACTGACTACTGAGCGAGTGACTGAAATGTCTAATTCAAAAATATACGATATTATAATCCTTACAGATTTATAATTATACCATCGTACCTACCTGTTAATTAATATAATAAGAATACTTACATAAGTGAAGCATGTTATATCTGTCATAAAACACACACTAACTTAGGTACACCTAAGCACTGCGAATATTAGCTGTTCACTAAACCTTTACCTATATTTTTTTTGTATTGTTCCAGGTCAATGAAAATAAGCAATAATTTTAATATTATTACTGTGCCTTAAAACCCTCCTCCATTTCTCTAGATTTTACAACTTGTTAAAGTTTGTCCATATAGTTTCTGTCCAAAATTCTATGTCCATACAACGTCATCGTCCATTGCGTCTAACAGTTTGACCCACTAAGAACTTGAAAATGTCCAACCTTAGATATTAAACATTAGTTGTTCTCTTGAATTGCGTGCCAAATTATAATGTCGGTAAATATTAGCCTGTGCTACCGTAGCGAAATTAATGCCACATAAACATCACCATGACCTCACGCGTCTACTTTCTAGCAATCTAGTGTAACAATGTACAAAACTAACTCATTAAACTAAACTGAAAGTGTGTGAAGCGAACTGACTGGTGCAGTGGTGTGGATGGTGTTGCCAGCAAGATGTCCGTTTGGGTGGGCAGTGGTCACACAGGCGGGGAAGTCCGGCCGCCTGTCACCACCGCCGCCACCCTCATGTCGACTAACACCTCGATGGAGTCGGGGATCGAGGCTGGAGTTCTGCCCACGGTCACGGGGTCCCTCGCCTCCGCTAGAGACTCCCTGGGCTCGCTGTCCAGGGCTGCCGAGCCGCTGTACGACACGGACCATACAGACCTCGGCTCGGAGTTGGACGAGGCGGAAATTAGGAGGGAGCTGATGCATGATGTGAGTTTTAAAGGACTTCTGTAAATAAGGTGATACTATCAAAGAGTCTTTACAATGCACTCTTATCATTTTGTCATCATTCTATTGCTTATGAAAGATTTCTATGCGCACTTCCATGGTACACCTGAGTCCCAATACATTTTGCTATCTCCTCTCCATCCAAAGGTTGTTTGGAAGAGATCGTTTTAAGCGATAAGACCGCCCATTGTACTAGCCTAAATTAGTTTTAAGGTCCTTAATGTATTTTCCTTTATTTCTGGCGTACAAAAAAGAGTTATCTATCTATCCTTTAAAGCTTAGATATTAATAATATACAAATTTCCACACGATATTGATTGAAAATAATTCGTTACTCATAACGTATCTATAATATGTATGTGATTAATGTAGAGACATTCAAACTAGCGTTCTATTTACAGAAATGGCGTCTACTCTTCGATCGGGTAAGTTGAAAGCACTTTTTTAAAAGTTTTTTACCGACTTTCCAAAAAAGGAGGGGGTACTCAAGTCGACTGTATTTTTATTTATTTTTTATTTGTGTTACCTCATATCTTCTCTCCACGTGAGCCGATTTCAATTTTTTTTTTAGTTTGAGAGATGTTGCTTTCTCATTGGTCCCATTAAAATTTGATCAAGATCTGATCAGTAGTTCTTGAAATATCATTAATAATGCCTATTTTGTGGACTATTTTGACGGTGTTCTCGTTTACCCGACTTCAAAAATTACCTCATAACTTCTTTCGTTGTAAGCCGATTTTGATGATTATTTTTTTTATTTTTTTATTTGAAAGCTGTGCTTTTTATGTGGTACCATTGCAATTCGATCAAGATCTGATTTCTAGTTTTTGAGTTATAGTCAATAATGCGTGTTTAATACATTACATCTGATCAAGGTTCCGAAGATAAAGCGTAAAACACCGACTTTACAGCTTATATTTTGGTTTTGGTCTGATCGATTTCGATAAAATTTATATGGGATCACCTCTGAAGCTACTAACAAAAAAAGAATTTTGAGAATCTTTCCTCAAATCGAGGAAAAATTGGTGAATATACACAAATATATATTCCAGGTCTAGTGTGTTTACCAGCTTCGATCACATCGTCACTTACCATCAGGTGAGATAGTGGTCAAACACTAGCCTGTCACAAAAAAAAAAAAAAAAAAAACAAAAAAATACCTCCTCCTTTTTTGAAGTCGGTTAATAAGGTTATTTGAAGAAAGACATTCTATGGAGAAGTATAGGTAATTCAGATCTCTGTTAGTACTATTATTCTGTACGACGAGTGGAGAATACATAATAAATATAAGTACCACTACCTACTAGCTGCACGGATGCGACGTGAGATAAAAATGTTTTATTAGTGAGCCCATTGTGGTTATTTATAGTGAGTATTTATACATTAAATCACTAAAATAATATCGTTAAAAAACTGCACACAGCAAATAAAATATGACAAACGTCATCCCAGCCATAACCAATTTGTAAAACACAGATGTAAGATACTCGTTTTTCATAAAAACTGTTTTAAAACCGTCAGTTTTACGATTCGGAAACAAATTTCAAAGAATAACATTTTTTTTGACTGATTAAAATGTACAGAAGCGGGATATAAAGTTTTATTTAGATAAAGTGAGTAGGTAGAAGAGAGCGGTAGCGCCACAGATCAAACGTTGTAGAGTCACGTAGGATACATTCAGACTACTATCTGAGGTTATAGTCTGAGGTTCTCGTCTGTGGGAGACAGGGCGCTGTTTTTTGTCATTGTTGTTTTTGGAAATTTAAATTGTTATTATAGAAGCATGTGTGAAGTTGCGTGGCGCGTGATTATGGTTAAGGGTAGGATTCAGAAAAGTATAATTGGTCGAGACGTGACCGTGTCGAATGGCTGCTTATTATACTCCTAAACGTTTGCAATATAGTATTTGTATGATTTCTTGTTAGAATATTCACGACCTATATAATAGTTTAGGTAATATCTCGGGACTCGATCGGAAATATTTTTAGTGCGATTAAGTCCCACGATATTACCTAAACAATGTGTTCGAATCGTGAGAGTTTTAAAGCTACAATTTTCTATCTAAATTCACTTACGCGACTGATATAAATGGAAATAAAATCTTATTTTGGTAAATGAGGTATGCGTGAATAAATCTAGATCGTTGGTGAAAAACAAGATATATTTTTCCAGCTCGATAGGCAAGCATGATGCAGCCGAAGAAGTAGCATGCTGGCTTAGAAGATACCTATTCACTCTTGATTTGAAGACACTTCGTCGCTTATTTTTTATACTCAGTAGGCAAGCATTTGACCACTATCTCACCTTATGGAAAATGATGATACGGTCAAAGATGTAGCATGTTTGCGTAGAAGATACCTATTCACTCTTGACATGAAGATTCCTAGGTTATACCGTTCGAGAAAAAAGATGAGGGCAATGAGTTCCACTTCCTCACAGTACGGATGATAAACGTAAGAAGCGAAACACTTTGGTTGTTTTTTGTCAGTATTTATAATTTTTTAACGCTTTCACACTCACGGCCCCCACACTAACTTCAATGATTTGTGTCGTGGGTGACGGAAACGTGTTCAGCGACGTATTCTGAAAAAAAAGTATTATAATATAGGTACACCTTTTGTTTCAGTTTGACCCCGAAGGGTTTGGTGAAATCCCTTGGCCCGATTTTATACAAACTCTTCAACATCCAGATTTTATAGCACAAGTTTCTCAACACAAACGGGAAGTAAGTAAAGCTTTGTTACACGAACCTAGCCTTATTACAAGCTTTTATTTAGTTTAACCTATCCCGTTGTCTATCTGTCGGTCTGTAATCAAATGTTGCAAGCTGAATTAGATCCACTTCCCGATGTCCGATTGGACTCAAACTTGGCGTACTTATGTATCTTCGGCGACAATCCAATGATATGGTAACATGGAGCTGGTCTGATGATGAAGACGTAAGATGGTTATACGAACTGCTGAACTAAACAAGATAAGCCCATTGAGTTATATATAACCTTTTTTATTTACAACTGGTAATACTTGATTTTATTACTTCTTCTGATTGGAGTCTGACTTTAAACTCAAATAGTTTTAAAGTTAAAAAAAAGCATACTGTGAAAACTTTTAAGTGGCCCTCAGTTTCTCTGTCTAATCTCTTTAGTTCTTCCGTAAGGTTCCCTCTTATTGATCGAGCGAAGCGAGATCTTTAAGTTGACTTGGGTCGTTCAGCACTTTGTCCGTCCGTCCGTCCGTCTGTCAGATGCATCTAGCGTCTAAACCATATAAGCGAATGACTTCAAATTCTTATTCTTCTCTTGTTTTTCGCTTTGAGGCAAAATGTAGGCGCGAGATCTCAGTTCGGCGCGAACGACCAGTAATAAAATAAAATAAAATACATATTTCAGTACATATTTGTGTTCAGTTTATGTACAGTATATGTTTTATTAATTTTTTTAGAAGTCGGTCTAAGGTCTAAGATATAGAGTTCCGAAGATATTGGTGGTGAAGTCGGTTTTTTAGGAAAAGCTTTTTTTTATCTCTGATAGGCTAGCGTTTGACCAGACCGCTCGTACATCAACAGCATAGTTGTCTGTGTTCACCATAGGTGTAAGATCTGCCCGAGCGTAGTTGGTTACATGCCCGCCTACCACGATCCGGGTGCCGCGGTCGATTACCGGTGGGAATACAATTCTTCCTAAGATAAATTCGTGTTTCTTTGTTATGGTTGTATTTGTGTGTGTGATGACCCGCAATACAAGTCTTCAACTTAATACGCACTAAACAAACGCTCATACTCAAGGTCCCGATGTGAATGCGTTTGTTTGTTTTGTTAGAATATGCATCTTGTATATCGGTATTCTGCTCTACATTTGGCGTTGTTGGCAAAAATATAGAAATGTATTTTAGCCTTCCACACAGTTATTCCTAAAACCACGGTTCTATGATATAGATATAGCTGTAGTTAACATAACATTTTTTTTTCAACAGATTCTGCTAGACAAAGCCCAAAGTGCGACAAGCGACGCTATCACGTTTCAGGAGTTCGTGAATGTGGTAAGTACCTACAGACTATCTTTTGTGATTAGTTAGTCGTTTGACTATCTCCAACCTGCAGGCAAGCTATGTGGTCGAGGGTGCTATATAGGCCTCTAATGCGACTGGCCTTCAAGGTCAGCTGCCGGGACCATTTTAAAGCATAACGATAGATTTTGATGTTTAAGGGTGGTTATAACTACGATATATATCAATACAGTAGATAGCCTAGCGAGCATGAGTAAATGCCCTATACAACCATCGCTTTTACCAAGACGGTACCGTTAAATTCGTGTTTTAAGGCGTTTTAAAACCTACTACACGAGAATATGGTAACTGTCAGCACTGCTCTATCATATATATATTCAAATTAACTACGTGTAAGAAGCGCACAGTATTCGGGTCATCTCTAGTGATTAATAATAACATTTTCTATCTCTCCAAAGACTGGTTGCTCTACCGTCATCCTAATAGAGAACCAACAATATTTATCAATTTCTATATTACCATGACACGCACACAATTAGGCTAATATATTTTTACGGCTGCGTGTAATAAATACGACGATGTATGCGCCACGGGGCGGCGGCGGCCTCACAGTGGGTAAGGTTATGGGCCCAAGACTCCGACTGCCTCCCACTGTACAAGACAACTAAATTAAGATGCAACGCCGATTAAACCTCGCTCGCGCCTATCTCGAACAACACACGTCCTTACAACCAAATTCGACACAAGAAATGTTAACCCTTAACACCCTCGACAAAAGAGTTCGAAACTTAACGCAAACGAACACGCTAACCCGCAGGTAACCGTCATTCTAAAGGACACATTGGACCAAGTCTTATCTGGACCTTACTGTCACGTCTCGAAAGTCGATAAGGTCCACCACGATTTATTAGGTGGACATTTATTTTTGTATTGTAGATATATTATCTTAAATGCGTATTAACACTGAGCACCGTCGTTTATTATTTGGTTTTATTTTCATAAGATAACATTAAGCGCTAATTAAGTGAATTTAGGGGAGATTATCTGTGGACATTCATTTTTCAAGTCACAATTATCAAATTAATTTAAACTGAAATGTAATCTGTGTATAGGTTAAGCTCTTAATATATCTTATATCACTTCGATGTACGATCAAATAAAATAAATACTGCCTTTAGGTATTTCTTTGTGTAAACAGTACCACACTAAAACTACCTAAACCAGCAGAAAACCCGCAAACTTGCCATAAATATATTTTTATTCGAGCTCTTAAGATAATTAAATGCTCTTATTAACCCTCATTTATCACATTAAAGCTCCAATACGACAAATCCGAGGGTGCCTCCAATTCATTTATTTGCGAAGGCATGCGATATTTTTAACGATATTTGCATAAAGGCACCTCAGAAGCACTTTAGGCGACTAATGTCGCTGAGTTATGTCTGATACACCCATTTAGACTTTATTAATTAAGTTATTGAAAAGGGTCCCCTATATATTTTATTGCTGACGCTTTTAGCACATTTCTGACAGATTTGGGAAGGTATATAATTTGAATATTTGTTTTGAAGACTAATTTATTATTATTAGAGTTTATAAAGCTACGTTATACAGCTTTTACCTCCAAGATGCAGATTGAAGAGTGCGTGTTATGATAAAGAAATTGTATGGGATTTATATTATGATGCGATATATGATGTCATATTCTCAGCAAAGAGAAAACACATATGCTGCGTTGTAGTGATTTTAACACCACATTTACTAACGACTTAAAAACTTTACTTATCATTTAATTTTCCGGTGTTTTTGACGGGGAATCTGTCGAAAAGAAATATCTATCAGAGTGCCTGGTTGTAGCGACGCGTGATCAAAATGCTAGCACTTATTTAGTTAAACGTATTAGCATTGCAAGTCAGTGAGACAGTGCCGCCAGCATGATAGGAACGCTACCCACTTAACTGGCTTGAGCGCTTGAGTTACCTATAAACTCGATTTTTTTGTAGGTAATTTAGGTCTTTGCTGTATATGTATAGTTTTAGTTTAGTTTTAGGAAGTATAGGCAATTGGCCCGTAGATAGTAAGTACTCCCCCAAAGGTCTAAAAATCGTATATGATATGATCGTAGACCCGTCACTGACTCACACGTCACCTCCCGTTGTAGGTATTCATTCCAAAAAAGTGTTTTACTTACAATTGTGTGTACGGCAGTAAATCAAAATTAAATTCGACGTATAAAGAGACAACGAGGGACATTGTGGCCCCGTGGGCGTTCTTGATGCAGCATTCTTATGCTAATCTTGTGAAAATAAGGATGTGAAGACAACATATCGATACTTTTCCAGGACAACTATACGATCTTTAATTTAAAAATACATAAACGCGTTCACCCTCTCATCCCCACACTCAGTTCGATGACTTGAGTCGTGGGTGCCGGAAACATTCACATCACACACAGCCCGCTGCTTGAAGGCGACCCAACTAAGCCAACGAGCAGTTCAAAAATGTTTGGTATACTGCCTTACGGTATAGAATTTGCCTTACTGCACGGAACAGCTTCAATACAATAGGCTAGATTGTCATTTCCATTATAAGAGCGTCCTAAATTTGGTTTTCTAGTTTAGGTTTGGTTTCCCATTCACCATTCAATGGAGTTAATAGATTCTTACTAAAATAAAATCTGACAGAACTTTTATTTAATCAAATAAATTAATATTTAGTGCGCAATCTCGTTATTTCTTTTAATATAGATCTTCCGAAAATTACGCTCAATATTTTAAATTCAATCCATTATTTCCAGTAGGTGCAACGTGCATATTGAAAAAGAACTATGCTTAATAGGTTTTGTTTATACTATGTTCTAAAAGTAAAAGCTTTTGTAGCTACGACTACCTAGGATAATATT
Organism: Lomographa bimaculata; assembly: GCA_948107665.1. Taxonomy (NCBI): domain Eukaryota; kingdom Metazoa; phylum Arthropoda; class Insecta; order Lepidoptera; family Geometridae; genus Lomographa; species Lomographa bimaculata. The sequence continues at coordinate 12,787,000 of OX403595.1, forward strand.
TTAAAGCTACCTACTTACTCGCGATATTATTTACACATATCGATAAATCGCATAACATCGATAAAAAGTCACATATATCGCAGCATCCTTAATCCACACACGAGCGCGGTGGGCCAAATTGTTATTTATATTGTCACCTCGCGCTTTTTTGTTCGAAACGCACTGAACGGGTTAAATTAGGTACCTACCTCCACCTTATTACTACGGGGATGCGTTAGGTTGTGATATATGCATTACATTTTTTACATGAATTTGCAATATAAATAAATACCTACGGCTAAAAATTCTTGTGTGTTTTGAGAAACTGAGCTTAAAACATTTATTTTGTTACATTCCTTCTGATATTCGTATAATCTGTGCATTGCATACTTTTTACGGAAATCGTTTTTTTTTTCGCGCACCTGTTACTAAGCATAGTTTTCAACAATATAGGCCATGATATAGATATCGTTGCAATTAGACTTGTCGAGTGCTTTTTTAAAAGCTTTTATTTAGTTTGATCTGCTATGTTGTCTTTCCGTCGGCCTGTAATTAAATCTTGCAATCTAAATTAGACCCACTTCCCGAATCGGACTTCGGGGACTTCGGGGATTCAAATTTGGTGTACTTATTTATCTTCGGTGACAGTACAATGATATGGTACCATGGAGCTGGTCCGAAAACGGAAGATGGCGTAGGAACTTCTGAACTTAACAAGAATAACCCCATCGTTTGGGCTCATCTCAACTGGTTTGATTCGTCTTGAGAAGTTCTCTGATCATATTACTTTTTTATTTACAACTGGTAAAAGCTTGATTTTTAATTACTTTCAAACATATAACTTGCTTGGAATAGAATCTGAGATTAATCTCAAATAGTTTTAAAACTTAAAGAAAGCATACATATTTCATAATAATAAAAAAATATAAGTATATATAAAATATATATTATTTATTTATCCGGTGTAGGTGCATTATATTATTATTTATATCAGATATACGATTGATATTTTTTTTAAAGTAAAAAAACAGTCACAATTTGTTTTTCCATCTCGTACAAACATCGAATCAAATACGATACGAAAGCTGTTTTTTATTATCTTCTCTTCCATTGTTATGAAAATAGTGTTTTACCCCACTGCACATCTTCCATTGTTATGAAAATAGTGTTTTACCCCACTGCACATGATCCAAATGCACCTATGTAGTCCACCCTATGTTTATCTATATTTACATAGACAAAATAATGTGGTAGAAATGATTGATGTTCAGAGAGTGACTGGGAACATAGCTTTTCGGGAAATCGCATTCATTGACGAGGCAATTTCCTAAAGGAAATTAGTCCAGTCCATTTAGCTGATATGCCGTCGTTCGCCAGCTAAACGCGGTGGAACAAATGACTACACGTACTTACGGAAGCAAGGGCTTTATATTTATAAATTTTATGAAACATTTTGTTTCGTTACGAGGTGCTCCAACTAAAGTTTTCTCTTTTTACGTGAATATGTTAGAAATTGTTATTACTGACCAAACGAAGCGAAGTTTCTAAGTTGACTTGAGTGGTTCAGCACTTTGTCCGTCCGTTCCGCCGTCTATCAGAGGCATCAGCGTCTAAATAAACACGCTAATAACTTCAAATTATCAAAGAAAATGTACAGTTGTATGTATATGTATGGCTCAAAGCAAAAAATGGCCATTAAAATGAAATAAATGAAAATATTAAGGAGACTTCCAATTACATGTATGTGGGGAGCGAACTATTTTTAATTTTATTGCTGCCCTTGGGAGTATTGTTGAAAAGAGCTTTGTAATTAGAGAACAAAACCGTTTTTAAAAGAAAATAAGAATTTGGTAGGTCACAAAAGTCACTGTTTTAGATCTATTTTGTTTTGTATCTATCTCAAAACGGATACACATTTAAAGCTGAAACTTACGTAGTATTTCAGTAATCTTTTGTACTTGAACAAGGAATACAAAAATCATACAATTGTCATAAAGAAAAAGTTATAAGCAATTAAGTTGCTCCAAAACTCCATTAGGAGTTCTAGTAAAGTTTCTACCACTTTAATAAGGCATGACTTAACTATGACTGGACCTTGACTCTTTTACTTGACTTTGACTGTGACTGGACTAGAACTCTTAATATGAAATACATTTAAAATATATTTTTACTTGACACTGGCTTAACACGATTGCGAAGCCAAAGTTAAAAAAAAAAGGCATTAAAGGTATTCTTCCTTAGGCAACATTAATGTAGCCGCGAGGTTTCAGTTCGGAAAGGCGAAGAACTAATTAATTAAAAACACCATAAAGTAAAGTGCTGCAAATACTGCAAACAAAACATAATATCCGAGTAATTTCTGGGTTACTATATTATATTATAATTACCTTCTAAATTAGTCATAAGCATTGCATGACAACCACTATCTTATCAGATAAAAAAAAACCATGTAATGCGTGAATATAAAATCCGATTAAAATCAAAGTTACCCTACACGACAACCGCACGAAAACAACCCCAATCATATAAAGTAATAACGTTTTAATAAAGTCCGATAAAACTATAAGTTAACCCTAAAACGGCGCGCTAACGGCGCGGTAACTTATTACCTGTCTCACGTCATACAAAAACTATTTTAGGTTTTTTTCTGTGTTTTGTCCGCCGTCACTGACCTCTAATCAATTTATGGGGCGCTAACTGGAACATGGAAAATGTATTAAAGCCGGGTGGGAACTGACGCACGCCAAATTCCATTGGATTATATTATAAATGATTACTAATTATGGACGTTAGCGCATTTTTCTGAACACATGTCATATCATATTTACATATTACTTCGGGTGAAATACGTATTATGGGAAAGTAAGAAACAGTCTAGGACATTTTTTGTAGCGGAAGATGCTGTTTTAATAAATAGATATCTTAAGATACCTGTTTTTACACTTATCTCTAATGAAATAAAGTTTGCTCCATCGTCGACCACATCATCACTTACCATCAGGTGAGATAGTGGTCAAACGCTTGTCTATATTGAATAAAAAAAAAAAAAAAAAATAGAAACCTTTTTCTTAATTTTATTACGTTTATCTATACGAGATAAGTTTAAAGATAAATCTCACCTATACACGCCTGAAATTTTTTATTGTGTCCAAATCCATAACATGAAGCGTTTCAAATCCACATTGGGAACAAAAACAATTACTTAATAAAACACACCTCAATCAAAATTAATTGCTTTACGCATTAATCTCTTTATCTTTCCACACCAACAAAACAACGTGTCCGTTCTATAAGGTAATGGAAGCAATCATTCCAGATAAGATCCCTCTAATGTGAGAAAAGGTAGACGTTCCGTTCGGATCGTTAATTTAATTTGAAATAATAAAAGTTATATCCATCATTTATCACTTTCGACAAATTTATTTTTAAATGCCCACTTTGATGTCCTTCTTATCTGTGACTGGCCAGTGTCGTGAGGGAAATAAGAGAAAAACTTGAGTAATAAATAGGCGTAGGCGTGCCTCCGTCGGCGGAGCTTCAAGACGTCATTAATTCAAGGTGGCGTAGACGTAGCCGCGTAGCGCATAGATGTAGCGTAGACTAGCGCAGAGCTAGGTTTGTGGAGCACGCAAGGTGCATTTGACCCACATTGGCATTCGAAGGTTAATGTGCCATGCAACATATTGGTGGATAATAATTCTTCAGCTTCCAACACGACTTGTTATGGTATTACCGCGTTGGTATCCACATAGTTTAACAAATAACTAATAGTGGACTCTTTTTGTTCTGAGGTTTTATATGCATTAATTACTTATTTGTTGGCATGCAAAAGACTGGCGGTAGATTCACGATTATTCTTTGAGAAATTAGTTTATTAAAGGTTTTATACTCGTATTAAAGTCGTTCATATTGTCCATATTATAATCTGAAATACAAACAAAAAATATGGAACCATAACAAAATCTACACAAAATGACCCCAATAAAGACAGATTATAAATAAAAAATCCGTGAGCATCTAATTCGTTAGCGGGTCCTGTGGCAGCATTCCACCGTGAAGTAAGTTTTCGTGTACGGCGGCTCGGCCGTCCGTATTTCACGGCTATCGGTGCCATCTCGTGAGATATACAATCTAAGGTGCCATCTAAATTGAGATTTTATTGTCGATTACTGTTCTAGACGATATCGTTGCGATCTTGGCGCCCGGCGACGGACGCGGACGGCCGGAGCTTTGATCGCTGGTGATGAAGTGTTGGGACTTTTTTGACCCCCGCTTTTTTAACCCTGTCGATGTTATTTTGGACGCATATAGATCGTTAGGTTTCGTTTAGTGGAACGTATCTTTAGTTACTTGTCTTATAACATACAACTGCTTCACAAAGATCCGAATTAAGTGTTCAGACTTAACGCAAACATTATTTTCCCAGAGGACTGTGTTCCTGTGCTAGAAATTGAACTCGGTGCCCGCCGCTTAGAACGCAAGTCTGATCAACGTGGAGTGTGATGTGCGTTAAACATTTTTTTATACTTGTAGGTTAACACATCGATTACAAGTAAAGTTACAACGACCCAGTTGGCGCATGACGACCCAGTTGGCGCAGTGGTCAGGTGTCCGCCCTCTGCGCCGTGGGTCCTGGGTTCGATTCCCGGCAGGAGCATACATTCCTTCCAAAGAGATATTTGTGCTTCTGGTTCTGGGTATAATATTTGTGTGATGTGGATGTATCCGCCACCCACGATACAAACTTTTGAACTTAGTGTGGGGCTGTGAGTGTGAATGCGTTTGTTTGTTATTTGTAGCTCTATTATAAACATATATTTTAGTATAGAAATACTATTCAGTTGTCTAACTTACTTACATCTTTTTCGCAGGAAAATAATAATATATCTTGTTATTACATAACTATAAGTTATCTTATTAGGTAATGTAATTAATGTGATTTGGCTATGATTAGCTCACTCTGTTGAAATACCTAGTCTGAGGCGTCTAAACCATACAATCGAATAACTTCAAATACTCACAGAATATTTATTGTTTTCAGCCAGTGTGTACGGAACTGTTTTTTCAACGGACTTTAAAATAAGAGGTTCTCAATTCGACTGTATGATTTTTTTTGTATTTATGTGACGCGATAATTCCGCCAATTATGAATCGATTTTGATGTTTTTTTTAGCTATTCCATAGCTTTTATCGCGGGCCTTGAGCGTGGAGACCGAATCCAGAAATTCCGTAACGAAAATAACCTAACACCCCCCACTCCGACCGGCACAGCGGTGATACTTTTTAGTTTTGCCATCTATCGATGAATAGCAGAGCTTTTAATTACTTTTTTGAAATATCACGCTTGTCTCTTTAGTTCAGCAACTCGCCTCTAGGTGGCAGGAAAAAAAATACTGCATAAATAAAATAAATAAATAATTATAATTGCATAAGTTGATAAAAAATGCTATGCAATAGCTTTACCGCGGCAGTCCCCGAGTGCCACACGTCGTTTTTATTTTTTTCGTTGATTATACTTCAGATGTGGTCCCATATACATTTTATTGAAATCTATCAAGCCAAAACCAAAATATAAGCGGCGAAGTCGGTTTTTGGGCTTTGCTTGCGTTTAAATTATTAAAAATATATGTTTTAAAAAATCAATTTGGTGGGATATCAATGTAACTGATTTTGGACCTATATAGTCTATCTCAAAAACGGCTACATAATATCTGAACTGATATTTGCATATCTATTATATATGTTGTATCCTCCTATTAAATAAATATAAGAACAAAGTTATAAGCAATTAACCTCAATTTTGTTTCTCTATTAGGCAAAATGTAGGAGCGAGATCTCAGTTCTGAGCGAACGACCAGTGATACTTTCAATTTAAATACATATTATATTTAATTTTTAATTTAAATCCATATAGAGTTACCTATAAGCTCGATGTCTTGTAGGTAACTTAGTTCTTTGCTGTACATAGTTTTAGTTTAGTTTTAGGAAATATAGGCAATTGGCCCGTAGTTAGGCATGAAAAAAAAAAAAAAACATTTATGATATAGATCGATAGATTAACTCTTTATTACACCTTTAGATCATCATTGCAGAAAGAAAAAATAACAAGTGAAAAAAAAATCAGTATGACTTAGGCTAAGAGATTCCAAATATTTGGACTCGTTAAAAAGAAAATTAAATTCATATTCATGTTCATTCCTTTAGTGACGACTTGCTCTATTGCCATACCGAGCATAGCTGCTCTCAAACAATAGTCAATTTGAAAATAACAGTTGAAGATCGATGTCAATATGTCGTTAAGATGCCTCATCAATGATATTTATTGCAATATTTTGCGTCATTGTCATCTCCTTAATATGACCCTTAAAAAGTTATCGATTTAGCTAAACGCACTTTGCGTTTGTTTTTTTTTGTAGTTTTATAATAACCTTAAAAATATATGTGCTTCGCCTTATCGTCAGCTTAAATATTAAGTAGTTCTTAAAATATGCCAAAACCGTCAAAATAATGATGTCTTTCTTTTAATATACTTATAAAACTACAATAAAACGAACGTTCAAGTGCGTTTAGCTAAATCAATAACTTTTTTAACACTAATATTATAAACCCGAAAGTTGGTGTGTAAATGTGTAAGTATGTTTATTTTCTCTTCACGCTATAACGGCTGAATGTATTTAGAATGTACATAGCTTATACCTAGGATTAACACATAGGCTACTTTTTAACTTGATACACGCGGGTGAAGCCGCGGGAAACCTATGGTGTATGTCTGATTTGAGAAGTACCTGTTTTTTTTATATTAACGAGAGTAGTTAGAATTAGAAGTTCCAATGATAAAACTGTCTATCGCCGAAATTGTCTTTGTTTACTGCGCTGCAACGGCTGAACGGATTTATATGAAATTTGGAATGAACATAGCTGTATGACCTATGATTAAGACATTTTCGACGAATGCAAGCGAAGCCACGGGGCAAAACTAGTATCATAGATTATAAAGATACTTTCATGTATTTCTAAAAGTAGAACATTTTGTGTGAACTGACATCCCTTTAATCTATTCGGGGAGGTAAATGATGATGATCCGAGCCTGACGAATCGAAGGCGGGGGTTGATGGTTCGTGTAATCGTAATATTATTTCGTGGACCACACCGAACGCATGGAAACTAAAAACTTACCCGCGACCCTCTTAGAAACTACCTTCTATTCTGTGTGGCTTACGTAATAACTGTTTATTGATCTGTGATGTTGTTTAGTAACTATAGTAGAATCTGTGTGTGAGGCGAATTTACAGTGATTTCACGCACCACGGGTTTCACACGCACCTGTGCCTTACAAAAGGTTTGTTTACGCAGCAAAAGGGTTGATGTCTAAATATTTCGAAGCAATCAGTAATTATAATATTACCGACTGTTTCGAAATATTAGATGAAGATAATAAGGCAAAAAGGTTGTCAAATGATTCTTATTTATTATACATACCTAATATATTATGATGAATCAGGGTAAGAAGTAGCCTTCACTGGACGGGCTCCCCAATTTAAACAATATTCATAAAAAAAAAATCTGTTCAGTCGTTGTCGGTTTCAACTTTTACCATAAAGTCTCAAGATTTTATGTTGATTTAGCTAAACGCACTTTAATGTTCGTTTTTCTTTTTGTAGTTTCATAATAGCCAGTTGAATGCTACTTTCACCCCTCACGAAGACAACATGCCTTTTGAAGCATCAATTCGATATCTATGATTGGTCGTTCCTCAACTGATGCCATAACTGACGCGGACAACTTTCGCATCAACCAACCACAAGAACGGATCGCCCAATCACAAGCACGAATCGGCCAATTACAAGCATTCTTTTTCCTCGCCCTCTTCCTCCACTGCTGAATTTGTTCTGATAAAAAAAATTGGCCTCACTCGCTATCAACCTGTTTTTATAATATTTGGTAACTAACCTTATTCCATATGTCAACTGTGCCATAAAAACCATTACATCCTCTTCCTGCAAACAAAAAGGAACCCAAGGCTATTCAAACAATGCCATTGTCATTACATAATATTAACTGCCCTTATAATGAAGTCACAGGCCCATGCGCGTAAATCGGTCGCCTATTTTGAATATAAAACATCATCGGAAAACCCAAGCGTTAATTATATCCTATCCTTCAACTATAGGGCTGTCGATTTGCCAATTTCAAAACATACCCGGAAATTTAATACGTAACTGTAAAAGGTTGGACAAATTTGGGTAGGTACTAGTACTTTTTTTTTCAAATTACATCTTACCTACGTGCCCGTTGCTATAAGCAACATATTTTATAATATAAAACTTTATAGATACATATTATATACATCAAAAGATCTAAGTTATATACAAGTTACACACTATCAGTGAGTAGCGTTCCCATCGTGCTGGCGGCATTGCCTCTAAATTCATTTAAGTCTTATTATAAATAATATTAAGTTTTGGTGAATGTTTGTAGGATGTACGTTTTGTTTTTTCGTCGGTACGTTAATCTTGATTCAAAATATTTACGAAAATTTGGTCTTAGTAAAATAACTCTCATTGACGATTTTACTACTATCAGTCACATGTTCGTTATCAAGAGATTTTCAAACATTTGACGGTATACATTCTGAGGTTTTCGCGATTGTTATTAATTTAATTTGACTGAACTCAAGTACGATTATGAAATGACATCAACCGCGAGTTTAAACTACAGTGACCCAGACCCAGTTGCCAAAATAAAAGCTGTCAGCCCTACACGCTCCGAGCGTTAACTTGAGTGACATCCTCAACAATCGTCGGCACAAAACAAAGAGGTGATTAACTCGCGGATGCTCATCAGATAGATAAATCTAAGTTGACAATGACATTCACATTCGCGGTGGCGGTGAATGAACCTCGAGGTGTGGAGGTGTCGATCGTAAAGACTCCAAAACGGGCCCCTCAGCGACGGCAGCAGCTCGACCACGGGCCGGTGACATCACCCTAACAATAAACATATCCGAATAGGCGCCCGCCGTGCCATCCCGACTCGACCAGCAAGTGGCATTTAAAAATAAGAAATTGTAATCTAAAAAGGATAATAAAACAATTCGACTGTCGAGAACAAGGCGCGTTCTTCATGGAATGCAGCTCTCTATATTTAGCGAGCTCGTTTGCGTTGTGTCGAAATGGATATTATATAGGAGAACAGAAGTCGGCCGCTTATAAATTAGCAGATAATCGAGAGGCATCACCTGTCGGTGCCCACGCGCGCGACGTCTCGTGCTATCTGCGCTATCGCTGCTTGAATGCTTGTTTATTGTCTGTTGCTATGATACGGGAGCACGTGTCTTGCCCCCGCTGATGGATGTAAACAAACAACGCTGTGATTGGGGAGGAAGTTTTCAGGAAGCGGTAGAACAGACAGGTGATAATACGGACGTGGGTTCTGGTAGTGTTGCCAGATTATACATTTTAAAATTCCTAAATGCATGTTTTTAATTAGTATATCACGCTAAATAAATCTGAAAGTACCTATGAGCGTATGTGTTACTAAGTGTCGAGTCGAGTGATATGTAGATATTTACGCAGGCATAGCCACAGGGCACTTTAGTCTTGATAATAAAGAAGAGCCTCGGACAAGGTAATGTCATGGACGTGGATTCAAGCTTCTTGTACAAACACAAAATTGCGCTAGAAATTTTCCTACCCAATTTTGAGATTTGTTTTGATTTTTATGGAGACTAGTTCGTATGTCATTTCCAAATTAAGACATGATTATAACTTGTAGTTATTTATATGCAATATAAGCTAATGGGCTTTATTTATTTACTAGTTAAAAGTATTTACTTTCCGCCTACTATTAATCCTTTTTCTAATCTTTATGCTCGTTGGCTCAGTTGGTTTCGCGTCTTTCTTCTTAGCAGTGGGTTTCGGGTTCGATTCCCGGTGGGAACATAATGTGTTTCTGCTTTTGGATGTGATTGTGTATGTAAATGCTTCCCCACCATACACGTGTTTGAGCTAAGTGTGGAGCTGTGCTGTGAGTGTAAAAAAAAAGGTATAATCTTATCGAATACTATATATGTAAAAACATAGTAAGAGTACTTTTATAGTTTTGTTAGGGTTTTAACAAAACATAAATACCGCGTTTGCTGTTTAACAACAATGTCACGAAGTGCTCTACCATCATGCCACATGAAATCTGCTATCCCCAATAGTCAGGAAAACTCTCTAAAAAGGCAACATTATTTTTTAAGCGCTATTCCACACTCACATCCTGATTCCTGTTCGTTGTCGAATTAACATCGCAATAGAGATAAGATCACAGACACCTCCCAAACAGACTAAACATTAGGAAGATACTGACTGGCATACAATCTGCGTCACAAGTAAATGTTTACCGTGTAGGAAACATAAATAGTGCACGTCCGACAGTATTCGTTAGCTTGTAATTGGATTCGTCATGTACCCGCGGGCTGGTCAGGGTCGTTATCAACATCTAACACCTACAAGCTGTTTGTGATGAGTTATAATGCCGATTGCCACTTGCCGCAAACTTCAAACCTTTACAAACTCAAACGTCAAATCGACTTAGCTCGGATCGGTGGCAAACGCTTGCAAACCTTTGCAAACCAAGCCAAACATCCTATCTACACTTTTGAATTTGTAGAAGCTTGACGAGGTTTGGCAAACGTGTGAACCCGGCATAAAATGATACGCACGACAACAAGCTCTACATACGTTTTCATTAGATATGTTAATCACGAGATCAATAAAGTATAACATTTATTATCCGTTTTTTGAGATATGGCTGCATATCTTGCACCTGCCTAGTGACAAACGGTACTTGTACTTTTATGGTAGTGGCTACAACATCTCTAATGTTATTATTTATATAAGACCTCACGAGGTCAAGAGGCGAACACAAATTTTACAGTGTGAAGAGAAAACAAACATAATTATTATTTTTAGCAATGAATTTCCCACTGCAGGGCAATTTCTTTCCTCTTTCTAGTCGGTTTTGTGCTTTAATCCAATAAGAATCATGCTCATCCCGCCATCTCCTCCTGGGCCTGCCGCGACATCTTTTTCGATTCAATGGAACCCATTTTGTGGTTGTTTTAGCACACATTTCGCCCGGCATGAGGCAGATGTGACCAGCCCAGTTTCACTTAAGACTGGCGGCCTTTTCTCTAACATCAGCGATTTTTGTTTTGGAACGTAGAATCGTATTTCTTATGCAGTCTGAAATCTTGACTCCCAAGATGTAACGCTCCATGGCTCGCTGGCAAATCCCAAGTTGAGACTTCCGATGATTTGTTTAAGAACAAGTTTGTGAACCATACGACATGAGAAAGCCTGGAAAAAGACTATTTGGCCTACGTATTCATACTTCTGGACATACTCAATCCCCACACCCTTGATGCCCATTCTGCGTTATGTGCTGTTCGTCATGAACTTGGTCTTTGACGTATTCATACGGAGTCTCACCATTAGGCTTGCTGTGTTTAGCTGTTGGATCATGAGGCCAGTTCATGAGCTGTAGAAGAAAAAAAGACACGGAACGGAGGTTTGTTAACCTCTTACCGCCAACGAGGATCGCTTTTCTTCCCAGCTTGATGCCAACCCTTTAAATACCTCCTCTAAATTGGCGGTAAATAGTTTGGGGGACAGTGGGTCGCCTTGCTTGACTCCTCTTTGTACCTGGAATCACTGACCGGTTCTATGTAATTTGATGGCTGCAGTGCTTTGGTAATAAATGTAAAAAAAAAATTATACATAAACACAAACTTTCAGATTTATAATGATGAGATTTGTGATGATTTCGGACAGACTGAACGAAATTATAAGGAGTTCCATTTTTTATTCAGTGTGACCAAAGGTTTGGCCACTGCACCACTGATGGTAAGCGCCGGTTCCATTTGGCCAGTACCCATTTGACTACGGAATCCTAAAAAGATAGTTAATACTCTACTATTACTTCTACATCTAAGAAGTTCACGTAACAGTCGCAAATTACCACAATAGGTATAGATATAAATATAAAGGGTAGCCGCCCTTTCCTGCATTACTATGTAATAAGGCAGCTAATAACCAATGGTATCGAGTAAACCATTACTTAACCGACAATTAATAGCAGTTCCCAGGGAGCCGACTATTAAATGGTGCACTGAATCAAACGGAATGCCTAATAGGTAAAGGAAAGCACAATTATTTGTTGACCGACTTCCAGAAAGAAGGTTCTCAATTCGACAGCATATTGCTTTTTTTTATTCAAGGTTGGCAAACGTTTGACCGCCATCTCACCTGATGGTAAGTGACGATGCAGTCGACGATGAAGTACGTTTGCCCAGAAGATGCCTATTCACTCGCGACTTCCATATTGTATTTATCAGGGAACACAGACTCAGGCAAGGAATTCCATTGCTTTTTTCTCATTTTTACCATAAAATATCACTGGTTTTAATTTACCGAATTTTTCGAATATACGTGGCTAGTTGTTGCCATAAATAATAAGCATCGGACCTTAGAAGATATTAGCTTTGAAATTATTTTTTGTTTTAAAAATATATGATTAGATTAGACTGCGTTGAATAGACGAGGCGTATTCATTGTGTGATTATGTCCTTTTCCAACAGAACTACCTACAGACCCCAAATTTGCAACCTATATTGTTTCTTGCACAAGAAGCACATAATTACTTAGTGATTCCATTCCATTCATGATGAAAAATTCTTTATTCACGCGCTGACTCCGCGCCTTAGCGGTACAAACGTACCAAAAACATAAATGTTTTTAGACTGATAGCCCCGCGAATACAAGTCATCGAACTTAGTATTCGATGACTTGTGTCGTGGGTGCCAGGAACGTTCACATCACACACACAACTAAAACCAGAAACACACATTTCCTTGGTGAGAAAACTTGTGTTCCCGCCGGGAGCCGAACCCGATGGAAGGCAAACGCTCACCCAACTAAGCCAACAGGCAGTTGGTAAAGCATATAAACTACGAAGACATATAACTTCTAATATAGATTGTACATAAATCAAAATCAAAATCGTTTATTCACATGGGCCCCAAAGAGGCACTCATGAAAGTTAATGAAACTATTGCCAGATTCACAAAATTACAGCCATCTCGAGAAGAACCTGGCAAGAAACACGGCGGCGCATTTTTTTTTCATTCATTTTTTTTTTAAACATTCTTAATTTCTAATACATAATGTTCTTAACCTAGGTGTTGTTATGGTAGTCGCTAGAAAGAGCCTGTGCAGTTTGCCTCCATGCATCCTTGTCATTAATAGAGTCTGTGGTCTTATAATAAGCTTTCTTAATTAATGCCCGTTTTATTACAGATAGGCAATGCATAAATACTGCATTTACTGTTGCTCGTAGGGGGTAAGTTCTGCCTTATTATCATTTATCAACGGCTTGCCTAACTATAAGGTGTTCTAGTAATTCTTAATGATCAACTTACTTACCTCTCCAGCAATTTTCTTTATCTACTAGGCAATTATACATTTGAAAAGCTCTTAAATTCACCGTATTAGACTGTTCTGTTTACGTAGCGGTTCAACCCGCTAGGTTTGCTTATTTTCTTCACCAGGGGTAATAAATACACAAATTAGTTGATAAAATATTTTAAACGCAAGCATAGTTTAAAAAACCGACTTCGCCGCTTTATCTTCGGATCCCTTGATCAGATAAAATGAACGAAATACGCATTATTAAGGATAACTCTAAAACAACTGGTCAGATCTTGTTCAAATTAAAGGACCCATGGGAAGCACTAACTTTCAAATAAAAATTTAATAATAAAAATCGGTTCACCTAGAAAAAAGTTATGATGTAGCACACATAAAATATCATTCAGACGTATTGAGAATCTCCTAAATTTTTTGAAGTCGGTAAAAAATAGCAATTATATCATTAAACTGATTTGTAGCGAGTCCCGATAGTTAATTTTAAATGTTACTGAAATATCGATTCTACACATGAATACAATAGTTTTGTAAAATTGTTGGCGATTGATTATAATTAAAATGTTAATTTCTACCTTCTAGTCATGTTTACATTTTACCAATAGTAAAATTGCTACGTGTCAGTTATATTTAGATATTATTCCTTTTTTAAATTATTTTATTGCAGCTCGCATCACATCTTTTTTCATCATCAAGTATATAATTAATGACTTCATATATTTCATCGCATTAATTTGATTCGATCGCTACTTTTTCAACCGACTTCAAAAGAGGAGGTTTTCAATTCGCCTGTATGTTTTTTTTGTATGTATGTTACGCGATATTTCTGCCAATTGTGAATAGATTTTGATGATTTTTTTACTTCAGAGGTCGTCCCATATAAATTTATTTGAAATCGATCAAGCCAAACCAAAATATAAGCGGTGCAGTCGGTTTTTTTAGCTTTGCTTGCGTTTTAATTATTGTTATTATAAGTTTCCTCACTGTGTCTATATTAATCACTTCATAACTTTAATTCTCGTATCAACAGGGCAGGGAATAAATTCTTCATTGTTTTAGCGCAATATGTGTTTAGTGTAGTAATTTCACGGTGGGTGAACAGTGCAATTAGTCACTCGGACTCGACGTGAGAGGCTATCTGATGGAAAGAAGGGAGGTTACAGTGTGTGCCCGCAAACTAGTAGATTAGTGTTGTTCTCACGGGCTACGAGTTATCTGTAACTGTATGCACTGCAGGCCTTTATTATCAACCGACTTAAAAAAATTAAACGCAAGCAAAGTTTAAAAAACCAACTTCACCGCTTTATCTTCGGAACCTTGATCAGATTTAATGTATATTAATAACGCGTTATTGACTATAACTCAAAAACTAGAGATCAGATCTTGATCGAATTTCAATGGGACCACATAAAAAGCACAGCTTTCAAATAAAAAAATTATCATCAAAATCAGCTCACAACGAAAGAAGTTATGAGGTGACTTTTGAAGTCGGTTAAACAAGAACATCGTCAAAGTAGTCCGCAAAATAGGCATTATAGACGATATTTCAAGAACTACTGATCAGATCTTGATCAAATTTAAATGGGACCAATTAGAAAGCAACATCTTTCAAACTAAAAATTTTCGGAATCGGTTTACGTGGAGAGAAGTTATGAGGTAGGTAACACACATAAAAAAAAAACAGTCGACTTGAGCACCTCCTCTTTTTTGGGAAGGCGGTAAAAAGGAGATTCTCAAAAGCAGAATACACCATATATAGGCCATTAGTTTACGCAAATACGTTTTTAGTATACAGAATTAATTAATTTAAAACAAAATTAATTTTATCAAAGTTTATGTAAAGTGTTTTTAATGAAGTATTCTTACCTATGTCAATGTCAATAAAGAAAGATATTATAATTATTAGTATACAGACTACACAACTTTTATTATACAGAGTTACTGTATTGCAGTACACATCACATCTTTTTTCATCATGTATCTAATTAATGACTTAATATTTAATCGCATTAATTTGATTCGATCGCTACTTTCAAGCGACTTCAAAAAAGGATGTTCTCAATTCGACTGTATGTCTTATTTTTTTGTATGTATGTTTCGCGATATCTCCGCCAATTATGAACGCTACCCACTGGTAGTGGGCTTGAGCACTTGAGTTACCTATAAGCTCGATGTCTAGTATATATTTTTAGTTTAGTTTTAGGAAATATGGGCAATTGGCCTGTAGATAGCCCATTATGAATCGATTTTGATGTTTTTTTTTTCTTTGGTAGATTTTACTTCAGAGGTGGTCCCATATAAATTTTATCGAAATCGATCCAGCCAAAACCAAAATATAATTGTGAAGTCATTTTTTAAGCTTTGCTTACGTTTAATTATACTGTTTGTAATTATTGGGGTAACTTTAAATTTAACTTTAAATAATACCTCATCGACAAATGCTTCTTAATTCTTAATGCTAATTTAAACAGAATTTGAATATTGCGTTGAGATTGTGTGTGTTTTAACACAAAAGATGTTTTGAGTTCAGCTAAAATAATTCCGTAGACTGCAACCGTTCAACGAAATGTTAAAACGCCATAATTATAAAAACTGATATGACCTCTCCATGCTTGTCCAGTTTTTTCAGAAGTCAACAAGTGGAACTTCACAAACAGAGAAGGTATGTGTAGGTGAAGCTCACAGGCTCGCGTGTTTGAACCACGGATTAGCAGCCGCGGGTTCCCACGCCCACGCCCACAGCAGGGCTTTCTTTATGGCCTGTCTAGGTAGGCTTTGTTCTATGTTGGAGGGATTTGCGAATTAGTGTCGTTTCTATGAGTGGTAAATATCCATGATATGTATGAGCTTTGTCATTTGCATGTACATTTTTAATATTGAATTAACATTTTTTTACGCTAGATAGGCAAGCTACCACTGTCTCACCTGATGGAGCGTGAAGATGCGGCCGAAGAATGCCCGTTGGCTTAGTTGGTTGAGCGTTCGCCTTCTAAGCAATGGGGTATTGGGTTCGATTCCCGAATACAAGTTTTCTCCCTAAGGAAAAAATGTGTTTCTGGTTCTGGTTGTGATTGTCTGTGTGGTGTGAATGTTTCCGGCACCCACGACACAAGTCATCGAACTTAGTGTAATGGCCCTAAATGCGTCCGCTTTGCTACTGCATACGCTCTATAATCGCCTGTGATGCCAATCGTGCTAGGACCAAAGCGCAGCCTGCTCTTAATAAGTGCAGTACAAATCTATTTACATCCGAACGGAAGTAAGCATTACGCTTGCAGTTTCGCCACACAAGTCGCCCTTTAGATCCTTTACTGAGAAACGGTCTCAAATAAGCCTCACAGACCGCTCGACCAATTGTTAATGTCAACTAATGTGTTGTTTACTTTACATTAGTATCCGCAGAAATGTCACAGAATAATGAAACGGATTAGATTTGGCTGAATACAATTTAAGCTTGTGCCAAAAAAATGGAATGAGTCGAAATTGGGAATGAGTGCACGGAGAAAAAAAATTGGGACAATTAGACTGGTAAAGTTCTCAGAAACGTATTTTCTAGTAAAATTACAGTTACTACGTTCTTTTTACCCCGACTGCGTCAGAAGGAAGGTATTGATTTTCGTATGTATATATATGTCCATTTCTTTGGCACGGCCTACAGCCCTAACAGCTGGACGGTTTTTGACATGAGTGACAAAAGCTATATACATTTTGAATATGGCGCCCGCAAAAAACGGGGAGGGAGTTTGTTTTATTTTCTTACCATAGCAATATATCAAAGCTAGTAAAAATACCATTTCAAAAATTAATGTATCATATCACGTTTATATCACTGTTTTAATACAAATTGTCAAAAAGCGTAACTATAATATATCAGGACGCCCAAACTATCATTTTCTAACATCACATTTTTCGAAGTTGGGTTTTTTGCACATTGACTTGTAAAAACCAAAATATATTTTTTTGATTTTTATTTAATAATTATAGTTGTCGTATATAGCACTAGAATGTCAGTAACAGCAACGAGACATTTTTATCAATGTATGTCAGAAAAAAAATACTGTTTCATTGGTTTAATACTACAAGCTCAATGCTAAATACCACGTGATATGTGGTCTGGCGGTAGCCTAATCCGATAATGCGAGGATTATCGGAGTTCCGCTTTTTTATGAACCGGATAACCCGGATTTAGGGCCTCTAAATGAAAGCCATGAAATGAAAATATCGGGGTAAAATATTTTATGTATTCTGCAGAATTATTAGTCCGGGGAAATTATGTTATGGTTATATTACAGTGATGTTTTGATACAAATGTTTGAACTTATACTTATGGCACGTTTGGGGAAAAGTGAATTTTTACGATGGGCGGCGCACACCTTAAACCGACATCATGAAGTTGGTTGGTAATTGTCTCTCAAGTTTTCGTGACAACTGATAACTATATTCAAGGTAGTCATTTAATGTAGTTTGTCAGATATAAAGAGAATTAATTCTCTTGGCACACGGGTAAAATTTATAGTTATTTTTGTTATATTACGTTAAAGAAGTATAACTTTTTACGTACACACATACTATTTTTTTACATAATTATGCCTACTGATAGGCTAGGGTTCGGCCACTGTCTAACATAGTTAGTGATGGTGTTGTTGAAGGTAGTACGCACTATAGTCCTAGAATGTGAATGGTAAGAGAAGGACAAATTATATTGCGTAAGCTATTAATTTTCATTTAAATTGCCATTATTTAGCGAACAAGAACCATAATTGAGTGTTTTAAATAAAATTAACATCCTAAAATTGACATGGCCAGTCTATTAGATTGCCGAAATTGGTTCAAGCCATATTAAAAACTTGGTCAAATAGAATTGGTCACAGTTTTGGTCATATCAACAACTTGTTTTATGTTCTTTGAATGAAGTTTTATTTTTCCTTAAAGCTAGTTAACATAGTATATTGGCAAAATAACAATCTTGTGCTTTTTGTGCAAGAAAGATTCTTTGACATAATTACCGTTATTTTAAATAGGAAATTTGGTCATTACCCGCCTGTACGAAATTTTTCAATTGGTACTGATTGCTAGAATGATCCATTTTGTGGTACCAGTCAACATACAATACGGTAGACGACTGCTTTGCCGAAAAGCTACAAAACAGTACTGTGGAATTTGCAAACAGAACTTGTTCTAATGGAAAGGATGAACTTGACATGGGAATGCCCGGGCATGTGGTTTGATGAGGGAGAAACCTATGAGCGAGAGGATTGCAGTGCAGTGCCACATGGACGTTTCATAGTGTTTCAAAATAACATAAAAATCCTACACTTTTTTTTCCAAGTCACTCGTTGTCATTGTCATTGGTGCTAACCGGCGGCGTGTGACCTATTACAAGACTAAGTATATATATTCATTACTACGCATACTCTTTGTGTGTGACTATGAATAGAAACCACTGTCTCAGGCATGATGGTAATCACTTTAGTCTTTGGTAATCACTGAGCTACGACCGCTCTTTTATTTACCAGTAATGTAGATCTATTTTTCCTAATTGCCTAGTTTGTGGCTGTTTATGTTCGAATTAGTTCGTGACGTCACGTCTCCTCGCCGTCTGGTTTTCTACGTGTGGGTAGACAATGGCCATGTGTGGGTGGCGCGACAAAACGCGAGCCTACGCACACAGTCACGCCATAGCACAGGGTTGTTAATAAAATTTATAAACGCAATTGACCCAGAAAGCCCGCTAAATGTTTTTTGTTAAATACAATGATGAAATATTAGTCGCTTATTTGGAAAGAAGCTTTCTCTCGGAGCAGTCGAACTACACCTACTTAGCTTTTTAAGTCCAAATTCATAAAATTCTTTAAATTTGTATTGAATTAAGCGAAAAATGATGTTAAGAAATCCAATTAATATTTTAATACCTGTTTTAGCTTCAATTTCTTCAACTTTCAAGATAACTATTCCTGTTATATTTATGTGTTATATAAGGGAACCTAATTTGCTTGGCAACCCTAGCAAAGTCGTCGACCGCTCTGACCCTGCGTGCTGTGATTAAGATTTACATAATATTTTATTGATTAATTGCCATCAGATATGGAACTCTAGATAAAAAATGTTTTATGATGGAAAATTAGGGACAATTGGAAAGGAAATAAAATGGCGCCCACCTGTACACCAACAATACGATACGTATACATATTATAATAGACTATTACCTGAAGATTATTTACCTTTAGAGTTATTGTGCCATAATTAAACTGTATTTAGGAAACTAAAAGTTACACACGAATACATGACCAAGACGTACATATTTCGTTTTCCAAAATTCAATTTTGATAAAAGATTAGCTTTTTCGAATAAAAAGGTATAAACATTTTGTATATTCAGTTTCCACAACACAAGCTCGTACAAAAACATGACATTACCATTGAAATAAACAATAAATATTTATGTGGTTCAATGCAGTCGCATATTTCACCGATAAAGAGGTAGGCAGCAATACCGAAGTGTCGTTATTGCCGCCTCGCTGTGGGTCCAGTGGCGACCCCCGGGGCCCCGGCCCTTTGTCGGCGCCCCCCCGTTGGGTATCCACCAGTTAGGTGAAAAATTGCTCTTACTACGTTTGTGTGTGTGACGTCTTAATCGGTAAATATACTAAACTTATAGGTTGTTTATATTTTAAAGATGTTAAGTCGATGAGGTATCTTGACTAGTAATAATGTAAACCTATGTGTTTATTTTTCATAAATTATCCCTTTTCGCATTTATATTCCAACTAGCTACGCCCCGCGGTCTTACCCGCGTAAGTCCCGGACTTGCCGGAATTTCGGGATAAAAATATTTTGGAACACAAACTATCCAGGGTGTCAGCTACTTCCATTCCAAATTTCATCAAAATTGGTCTCGCCGATTTAGCGCGAAGAAGAAACAAACATACAAACACACTCACAAACTTCGCCTTTATAATATTAGTGTGAAGTGCTGAGAGGACTCAAAATAGGGCCTAATAGATAGCCCGAGCCCGAGCCCGAGCACGTAGCTATAAACCCTCCTAAAGCCCTTACATTGAGTGATAAACTCGCCTCTATAAACCTGGGACTGGTCCCAGAACGATACTTTAAAAATGGGGTAAACTTGTTCCGGATCTAATTTACCCCATTTTTTAAGTAGGTATTGTTTCAGTGAACTGGTCTTATACGAGTGAATGATTTTTTATTTAAAAATTTTTTTTTCTACATCTGCAAACTTTTTACCTTCATCTCACCTGATAGTAAGAGACGATGTGGTCAACGATGGAGCAAGCTTGCCTAGAAGATACCTATTCTCTCGTGACTTGAAGACTCCCGTATTGTACTCATCAGGAAACACTGACTCAGGCAAGGAGTTCCATTCCTTTCCGCTTCGCACAATGAATGTTGAAGCGAAACGCTTCGTGCGCATTTGCGGAATGCACAATTCTTCACCCTTGTATCTGGAATATTAGTAAAATGTTGTATAAATAGATACACACAGAATAAGATGTTGGAAGAGCCCGCTTAAACCTTTCCCAGCTAAACATGAGAGTCGTGCGTGGACAAGTCGCTCGGTATGTCGACACAATTCCGATGAAGTCGTCAACGGTTCACAATCGATTCGTCACCGGTCACTGGATGTGATCTACCGCTGAACACGGTCGTGACGGCAGGTGGAATCTGCAGGACGGAGGGACAGTGCTCTAGCTTTGATGAAATTTATATAAAACTAGCTGCGCCACGCGGTTTTACCCACGTAAGTCCGGGACCCGCAGGGTATGTGTTAATCCAGGGCGTCAGCCACCTCCGTACAAAACTTCATCAAAATTGGTTAATTCGTTTGAGCGTGAAGTAGTAACATACAAACACACTCACAAACTTTTGCCTTTATAATATCAGTGAGACTAGCACTTTACCCCGAACTGACTCACGACATTATGTTTAATTGCTCTGTTTAAAAAAAATAACAACGGATAAAAATGGGAACTGATTTTTTTTAACATAGTACAAGTTACAGTAGACAAGTATTTTTTGACGGGTTTTAGCTATTTGTTGCAAACAATATAATTTTGTTTTGCATTTACCTGTATCTTTGTTCGCCAAGTGGTATAATTTGAGTTTTCAAGTCAAGAGTGAATAGGTATCTTCTACACAAACATGTCACATCTTCGGTCGCATTATCGCTTTCCATCACGTGAGATAGTTAAAAAATGTTTGTCTATAAAACATAAAAAATATATGATGAAATGTTCGCAAAAAACTTAATTATAACGCAAATTCATTAACTCAACTTTGTATACTTTTTACTACTGTATCTATTCTTCTTCGTACATTTCAGAAAATTATGACAACAATGCTGTCAAACTGGTAATGTTTAAATGTTGAAAAAGTTGTAATCTTATGTACTGTTGAGTTTTAACTGTGTCGTCTTGGAAGAAATCGGAAGCATTGTAATCTTCGGCCGGTAGTGATCCGTACTAGTAACGATCGGCTTATTTACAAATAATCCGATCTTTCGGGACACAATCGATATCTCGGTCACGTCTCTATTTAAAAAAAAAATTAAAATTACCGAAATCGTGCGGAAAGCTGTGATCGATACTGTTTCTGGAAATCGAATGTCAATGAATTATTTTCTTTGTAATCGTTTCCTTATTCTGTGATAAATTATTTCTAAGAAAGGTAAACATACAGTATGAATCTGATAAACGTATTACTTAGGTATTTAGACAAATAAAACTCTTAGAGAAATTAAAATAACATTTATCGTTTTTTAAAGCAGACACACAAACACACTGCTAAAATTAGGTATCAAATTCATAGTGTACAAAATAAAGACAAGCTCACTGAGCCAACTGTGTTGACATGGATTTCATATCCGTGTTGGTATAACTATAAGTATTATTTTTAGATGTTATTTTTTTAAGAATATTTTTGTTTCTAAAAAACCTTTTCGTCTCTACATTATTGTTTTCTCTTCTCACTTGTAATCAAGATACAAATAAGTTGAAGAAGTCGTCCAAGACAACAGCAATGCATAGAAAAAACGGAGTGGTGATATAATCTTTGGCAAAAGCCTACTATAACCTGTTTGATAAATTACTAAATGAAAGTACTTGTCTCATTGCTAGGGAAGAGATGTCATGTTGTCGATAAAATAACCACAGACCAGTGTGCGTTTTAAGATAATAATTATTGAGATTACACCTACCTGACAGGGCTAAATATCTTATATCTATAAATAATATAAAGGATCCTCTTCTGACCTATTATTTAACATTATTGTCTTAGCCACGACAAAATCACTTGATATATACGTAAAAGCACGTTTTTTGAAAAAAATATTATGATTTCACTTTTCTCCAATAGCACCTCATCGATAATAATAAGCAATAATTCAACATCCCCATTAAATAAGCCCCATTTATAATAAGTTAATTTTTTGACAAAGCCCGTAAACCGATTACTACTAACAAGGTGGTCCTCGCTCCATCCCTTTCTATCGTGCGGTTCGAATAAATTGTCTCTTTTTGTAAAACGTGATGATGCTCTGTAAACACAACAAGATCTCAAGATTGCCACCTTCAGATTCAGACCAACCCATCCTTATAATAGAGGTGTCTGGGGCTTCACATTCATGTATTTATTATTCTCCACAAGCTCCTTTGGGTGTCCTCCGACACCTTTGTACACACATTCATAAAGAAGACGATATTTTTATGCCTGTATAGGCCTTTGCGGATGCTTCAAAGCGAATGAAGCAGTCTAATATTGTCACTGATGACTCATGTTTATTAAAACTCGTTGGAAGCGAGAGATAAAGTAAGCACATTCATAAGTGTAAGCTTTTAAGTGTTGATTGCCATTTGTGCAGTGAGCGGAGTATCACTGGTGCTATTCCTGTCTTGTCCCGACATAGCGGTTCTCGGAATGCGGCGGAAGTCCCGGCCGGATCCCGCGAGCCGCCTCCTTATTAATGGCCTGTTTAGACGAGCTCCTTTGTTACTCGCTCACGTCCTGCCACTTCAATGCACTACGCACTACTATCTACAGACATCCGATTCTGCTTTTATTTTCTTTCATGACTGGCTGGTTCCAGTTAGAAAAGCAATGGATAGCACGCGACTCAGAACGTTTACGAAGAACAATGGCTAGATGATAAGTATAGCCATATTCAATTCACATTTTCGACTAGTTCAAATTGACATATCCTGTTGTCAGATTTCCTGGCGTTAATCGTGTGGATCGGGTGTTCAAATTCGTTACGAGATATGTCTCTCTTTGATGTTTGATTGGGTATCTTTTTAGGTGTGTATTTTTAAAGGTGTAATCGATTGTTTCTGTGAGGAGGTGAATAGTTTAGTGAAACATACAACGTTTATGGAGTAGACTATATCTGGGGTAGTAGTTTATTTCCGTCGGTAGATATTTATAGATAGGGGCACATAAAAGAACAAACTCATAGACAAGACATTACACAATATTTTCAACTTAATACAGTTATTTATTTTATTTATCATCATGGTGCAGAGTAACTATTTTTGAAACCTATAAATTCAGACGACGCAATCTAACTGATTTCATTTAGTAGCAAAACGAACCAAACGTGTAGTGAAAGTATTTTGGTAGGACTGGTCTGGAAATGTATCAGTTCATCGTGAATCATTGCGTGCCATTGAGTGACTCAAAACCAGGGACATTCGCAAGGTCGTGCTATTGCCCCCGCTAGCCTACATCCTGTATCGTATTAGCTAGCTATAACCACCATACATAATTAATATTTATTTTAATCACATTTACCTTCGGCCTATTGTATATTTTTTATGAACTACGACGAACAGAATATTAATTGCTAGATATTGAGCTAAACAATAGCTGTTATGAACGTATGATCGGTTGACATAGAAACCTGGTAGTGGCATTAAGAGTGGCCAGACTAGCAGACGA
This sequence comes from Lomographa bimaculata, assembly GCA_948107665.1. Classification (NCBI taxonomy): domain Eukaryota; kingdom Metazoa; phylum Arthropoda; class Insecta; order Lepidoptera; family Geometridae; genus Lomographa; species Lomographa bimaculata. The sequence goes on from OX403595.1 coordinate 12,811,397, forward strand.
TCTTACTGTTTCTTTACTTGTTGTAAAATATGGTTGCCTTGCAATAAATAGCCTTGTATGGATCGGTGTAATCATGTTTGCAATTGTTGGCGCCTTGTATCGAAGTTATGATTGCCGGTTTTCTTGTCACGTCTTCATCTAGTCTATTTTGATTGCCTGTGTTGTACAATTTAGGTACAAAATGTGTACCTACCTCGGCGTCGCCCTTGTTTATCAGGATAAAAGCTGAGGTCAAGTTTGAGCGTGTATGACATCGTCGTCGGCGTCGTTTGCTGATTTATTTCAAGTTCAATCGAGTATATCATGCCATATGGTTTAATTTTATTAATTTTATTTAATATTTTTCAATCAAGGAACACAAATGAACGGTTTTATGAGGTCTCGTGATTTGATACATTGATATAAAGCAATGAGTCTTGCAACATAGCAGCTTATTTATGCTAAAAACTATATTATATATATATATATTATATAGTATATATATATATATATATACTATATATATATTATATAGTATATATATATATATATATATATATATTATGCTAAACCACGTTTTTCCTACTTTATTTTACCTGTCCCAAATTAATCGACAATTAAATGTAAATTTGTAAGTATCAATTAATTATGGGACAGTGCAAATACTACTATTGTAAAATTGATTGAATCGTTAATTAACCACTCAGCCTCTATAAAGCCGTCTATAGTACTTTAGTCGAGTACGTACGTACTATGTTAGTAATTTAGTCGAGTAGTAAGTAATTAAGTGAATAACATACTCGCTACTGACCAAAAATGGTTCGCATTGCGGTCGAGTATAGTACACAAGTAGTTCATGTTGTAAATATTTAGAAACAATTTTTTCTTTGCTCCAGCGAAACGACATTTTGCGGTAGCTAATGAACTCGACTATAACGACATGTTCGGACTTGTTTAGCCGATGAACGAGTGAGCAGGGACGGGTGGAGGGAGGCGCTACTCGCCGAAAAAAATAGAACAAAATGGATCGACTTGACTAAATGACTTGCTAATCTACTCGACTACATTTTTGTTGTTCATACACGTTTAGTTACTACATTACTCAGTACTCGACTAAATTACTAGCCTAGTGTGAACGACGCTTAAGGATTTTGATGAAATAAATTAAGAGATACTTCGTATCATATGTACACATTCACAAACATGTAAGCTAGGAATTATAATTTTTTAATAATTCCTAATGAAATTTTCAGATTTATACCGCAAATATATTGCAAAAATAATTAGGTAGATTATAAAGACGACTAATTAACATTTGTTTGAAATAATCGATACGTTTGTCCCAGTTACTAATTTCAAAATAAGTCAATGATAATGAAACAATAGGTACCCATCTATCAACACAAAAATATCAATAATTATTAAAAGTACAATCAATTTACTGAATTCTAACAACAGAACAAAGAGAGCAAGCTCAGTAAACTTATAAACGACTTTTCCAACAACAACAAACAACAGGCATAAAACAAATAGTAAAACCATTTATTTTTGATTTGTCCGACGCTTACCGCAACGGGCAGAGTAGATGATTGCTCAATTACTAGGACCTCCTTAGTAGAATCACAGTGAAACACTGAGATATCGCACGAATTACACTTTCGACTCTATGACACTGGTATAAACGCTTTTTTGTGTCGTCGCTTAACGACAGGAGGAAGATGGGATTGGAACAGAATCACAGTTCGAATGAAGTGGCTTCAGATGTAACACTCACACAGACATAATGTAATCATTGCGTTTTACATTCACATGCAAGCGCTACCATCATGTGCTGCTATCGACATTAACATTACGTGGTCTATTTTCAAAATGATGTAGTACCTGCTATTTTTTTTAGATATTTTACAAACATAAGACTACCGGTGTTCAAAGTCAAACTACCGGTGATATTGGTATTCTGCCAGAGTGAAACAGATAACGTTTTTTACCAGTATGCTTAGAATCCTAATCGGATCCGTTATACTGCTATACAAATTACACTAATGTTATAAGTACCGATGTTTGCAATGAAGTAGTTTGGACTGATTTTGATGAAATTTGGTAAGTAGACAGTCTAGACCTAGGAATCTTTTTCGTTTTATTTTTCTATACCCGAGTAGTAGCCTATTTCTTAAGATAGGCTACTTTTTATTCCGATTAGCGCGGGCAACGTCGGTCGTGGCCCGTGGGGCATACAAAACATTGGATTTTGGTTTGTTATTTACTTACCACAAAACGACAGAAGAGATTCTTATGCTCTTGGGAGAACAGTGTATTTAGAGGTCTTCGTCGTCCATCAGTCCGAGTTCCGGTACTGATTATCACCGTACTACGTTAACGATGTTCGTCGGCTTCGTACAAAAGGTGGCCCCGGATCCGCGCCTTGTCATTAGGCCTCAATCAAATATTATGTTTAGGAATTGCCGACAGCTTAACCTGGCTTTTTCATCCATTTCATAATTTGTTATTTCGGATTATAGGGAGCGTGCCGAGACAAAGTAAACATTAGTGGTTCGCTGCGGAGTATCAAGACGACTCCGGGTGATAATTGGCCATCATCGCGGTTTTTATGACGATGCCGCGATGGTCGGTATGCGGTAGGTGCCGACTGCTGTGTCGTATGCATCTGCATAATTATGTAGGTAGATTTAGTAATAAGATTTAAAATATCACGTCCTTGATAATTTGCTAGTTCCTACATGATTAAAATTCTTCTGACGTATTGACGACGCAGTTTGCGCAGTGCGCAGGTCTTTTCCCTCTAAGCCGTGAGTCTAGTTTCGATTCCTGGCAGGAGCGGCAGTAGGTATGTGTGTGTGTATGTGAATTTTGTGAACCATTTGTGAATGCTTTTATAATGTATTAAGTGAAACTAGTGGAGCCATACTCGTAACAGTTATACAAATTGATAACCGTCAGTCGCTTTACTCTTTTTATATATATTTTAAACTAGCCGTGCCCCGCGGCTTCGCTTGCGTTGTACAAGGTAAAATTATAAAAGTCTATGTGTTAATCCCATAGGTATAAGCTATGCACATTCCAAATCCGTTTAGCCGTTGCATTAGAAATAAATTATACATTTTTATTATATTTATGGTTCACTATTTTGGCGATAATGGCTTACACATAAAAAAATAGATATATGCGTTCGCCGGCTTATTTGTAGGACTATTTAAGATAAACATTTCCATTACACATTACACGTACATTACGTGTAACTCTAACGGTTTTTGCAGCGAATTTTTTCCTACTTACTTGACACTTATCGTTATATTTTGGACAATTCACACAATCTAATATATAAAATTCTCGTGTCACAGTTTTCGTTGCTATACTCCTCCGAAACGGCTTGACCGATTTTGATGAAATTTATTGTGCTTATCCGGTATCTATGAGAATCGGCTAACATCTATTTTTCATCATCATCATCATCATCACTTTTCATCATTATCAACGCGGGTGAAACCGCGGGGCGCAGCTAGTATCTTTATAAATTATAGCCTATGTGTTATTCTGATGTATATTTAAGCTATATTATTGTATAGTTTAATTAACATCCATTCAGAAGTTTTTGCGTGAATGAGTAACAAACATACAAACATACAAACATTCGCGTATATAATACTAGCCGTGCCCCGTGGCTTCGCCCGCTATTATCAAGTTAAAAAGTAGCCTATGTGTATATCCTGGGTATAATCTATATACATTTAAAATTTCATCCAAATCCGTTCAGCCGCTAAAGCGTGAAAAGGGAACAAACATACTTACACACAAACTTTCGGATTTATAATATTAGTAGGATATTAGTAGGATTGTTTGATGAAAGTAGAGTTTAATGTAGCAAGTTCCTGTTGAGATAAATATGTATACCTAGTAACATCATATAAGATCAATCACGATCCATGTACTTAAGTTCTATTTTATTTCACTTCCCACGGGAAAATGTTTTTATTATACTGAAATATTAGAGAGACTTTATCAAAAGTTTATGAATCCGACTGACACGTGACTAATTTGCACTAATTTAATTACTTTCACACTATTGTTATAATTTTAAAGACGTAACTATGTATAATTTACTCTGGTTCCCATCTTATTAGGTAGAGTCAAGCTGAACAGTGTTTCATATTGTAATATACTTTATAATGTGCAATTAAATTGCTTAAGAGCATTTTCTTTCTCAGAAGGCTTGGTTGGAAATGGCAGTTGGAATAGTGGTGAAGTAACTAAATAATAGAATACAAACAATACAATAAGTAAAATAACTCTTTGTTGGCACCAAAATGAAACTCTAGCAAAGCTTAAAAAAACCGACTTCAACGCTTATATTTTGGTTTTCGCTGGATTGATTTCGATGAAATTTATATGGGACCACCTCTAAGTATAATCTACCAATAAAAAAAAAACATCGAAATCGATTTATTATTGGCGGAGATATTGCGTACCAAACATAAAAAAAAAACATACAGTCGAATTGAGAACCTCCTTGATTGAAGTCGGTTGAAAAGATAAATACAACTTACAGAGAAACTTATAAGTAGGTATAGGCGGTCTTATCGCTAAGAGCGATTTCTTCCAGACATCCTTTGGATGTAAATATAAACGAAAAGTGAAAATAGGGAAGGTGTTGCGATAAAATGAATGAAAAAGATTATAAAAATAATAATAAATGAGTAATTATAAGTCCGGGCACAGACCCGTGAGATAAAATAAATACCTAGATAATAATAATAATACTAACGGCATCAACTTCTAACGTAAGAGATGTCCGTCGTATGTTTGGACACGCCTGATATGTTATTATTAAAATGTAATTATACCAAAGGGCCTCTTAACGTTGGCTACGGCTCCGCTAATGCCTTACATAGGCCCGGGCACAGACCCGTGAAATTAAATGAATACTTAAATAATACTAACATTTTAAACTTCATAAACAATACATACCATTAAAAATAACAGAATATCTAATTTAATAAACTTACATAAAATAAATAAATAATTGCATATAAGTACATACATATAATACATATTATTTAACCTATACAATTCACATATAGTAATGTTTAGATTTTGGTTATTAATCATGTTTTTTTTTATTCTTTCATAATTATAACAAAAAATAGCTTGGCATCAAGTTATGAGGCCAGTTACTTTATGAATACTGGATAATTTGCAAAATTCCAGAAATCTATTGGGACATCATTCCAACTATTGGGACTAACGCCTTTTGTGGTAAATTTTTTTTTTTTTTAATTATCAAAAAAATCATATTTATCCTCTCTGTTAAGTCTAAGCTGTTAAGGGTTATCCAAAAATCACGTTTCAACTTTGCTTGATTTGCCTACACTCATGCACGTTCAAGAAATATTAACGGTTAATAATCCACCATTATTAAACATTAACACTAAATGAATCAGTTTTTGAAAATAATACAAAATCGACAAAGACATTTTTCTCTTTCGCCCCAAAACCCGGTCCTTCTCATTTCGGTTGATGGTTGATGGCAACTGTCAGTTTTGCAAACTGACAGCTTGCATAACTTGAAGCACCGTACTGTATCTGCATATTGCGTGTCTCAGTAGGTAGGTACCAGTAAACGGTAATACGGTACGCTAATGTCGGTTTTTAGTTCCGCCACATACCACGGAAACTGATGCAGATTAGGTACTAGTTAGTTGTAGTTAGTACAACAATGTGGTGCAGCCGGTGACCAGTGTACTGTTTCTCTTGGAATTGCTAGGGTTGTCTCTTCCATTTTTATACGTTTATTTTTAGACTGATTCAACGACCCAATTGGTGCAGTTGTCAGGTCTCTGCCTTCTGTGTCGAGTGTTGTCGTGTTGGATTCGATTCCCGACAGGAGCACCATTTTCCATCCCAAGGAACATGTGTTTTTCTGGTTCTGGGTGTAATTGTGTGTTGATATTTAAATGTTGCCGGCACTCACGATTCAAGTCTTTGAACTTAATGGGGCTTTGTGAATGCGTTTGTTTGTTTTACTATAAAGGTTTTAAGGGAATTTAAGAGGCAGTCACTTTTTATTTTCTAGGCCTAGCGTGTTTACATCATCACTTAACATCTTCTGAGATAGTGGTCCAACCCCTATATCTTATTAATCTATGGGTCTATCGCTAGCCTATCAGAGATAAAAAATAAAACGTTAAGGCTTCTAATGCCAAAGAATTGGAAAAGACGATGTCAAATTAAGAAGTCTCTAATATTATATTTTTTTAATGAATCAGTTACGACGAGTTTCGAATATGTACCATGAAGGCTGATTATACCAGATTATATATGATTTTGTTTTACAATTAGTAAAGAATTACGTTACGCATGACCCTAAATAAGAGGCGTCACGGTCGAAGGCGACCTAACTGCTGTCCAGTAAACTTCTTAGTGAGGGATTTGCGTGGGATACAGCGCGTTGCGTAACCGACAGTAGTTTTCCCGCTTTCCTGGGACTTTTCTAACGAACTTTGTCCTGTGTTAACAGTATATAAACACATAGGTAGGCTCGAATCTATACTTGTAGTTAAGATTAGTTAACATGCTGCTGGCTGCTTTCTACGCTGCGGATTTTCGGTGAGAACACAAATTTTCTTTCAATGCAAAAGGTTCTGTTTGTAAATAAGTGTGTTTGATATACATAATATGTGTTTACAGCATAGTCGAAGTATTTTTTTAAAATTCTAGATAAGCAAACGTTTGACCACGATCTTACCTGATGGTAGGCGACGATTCGGTCGACGATGGAGCAAGTTTACCTAGAAGATGACTATTCACTCGCGCCTTAAAGACTCCCATATTGTATTTATCAGGAAACACAGACTCTGGTAAAGAGTACCATTCCTTAGCGGTTCGCATAATGAATGCGGAAACAAAACGCTTCGTTCGCAAACTGTCAATCAAGTCACCTTACATACAAAAAAAACTGTATCAAAATTGTCCCAAGCAGCTGTTTTTCAGTCAGGGTTTAAAAATTACACTTTGCAATACTACTTGTATAGAAAGATAGAAAAAAATATATTTTTATTCTACACATTTGTTACAAGTAACATATTATATATCTATTCTATTATATATTGACATATATATTTAACTAAAATACCCTTTCTTTTTTTCTGTGAACTATTCCATACATACGATGTAGTCAATACAACGTGGGATGAATCTCATACTGAAGTAATGATTCTGAATTCAAGTGTGCAATTTAGTTGATTGCTCTACAACTCAATCATGCTGGATGAATGAGCTGTAAAGCTGTTAACATTGTAAACATAGAAATGTTTACTAAAGGCTATAAAAACTGTATTGCATGTGCAATGCGTGCAACCCAATTGCCCGCAACGCAGCTGATGCGTTCCGACATTTATTACTCACGAAATCGCGAATTTGTAAACATTTGTAAATCAAACTACGAAAATAATAGGCAGTTAAAAAAATACACAAAGCCATACCCGGATCTAGGACCTCTTACCTGCGGCTTCCGAAAGCACAAAAAACGCAAAATTGATTCAATAAGTCTGAACAAAAAAGTTTGCATTGGGTCCCCTGTATTTAGCAATACCGTGCCGACTCCACAAATAAGGATAAAAGCAAAAAGTTCCAATGACAACAATGCATGAGATTAAGGATCTTTAGTAAAGACGCAATTGTGTTTGAAAATATTTGATTGACCTGATTTTTCCGGCATTCTAAGAAATTGGGTCAAGATTTAAATAGTCAGATTCAATTTGGGAGATGAGGTTCATAATAAATTGTACAAGTCAATATGTATTTCAACTTATAAAGTAATCATTATTTTACCCGACTACGCGACGCAAAGGAGAGTTATGTGTTTATTAACCTAAGTATTTATGTTTGTTCCTTTGTACTCTAAATATTAAACGAATAACGCTTAGACCGATTTTTTTTATTTTTACGTCAATCGATTTGTCGTAATCTTGGAGTGTCACTAAAGACATAACAGTAATTAAAATTCAATATGGCGACAACCAGGCGCCATATTATGAAAAATAAGACGTATAAAGTTAACGAACTTTTTTAAGTGAAGTCATTGAATAGGTATTTGAAAATTATCTTTTGGTACCATTTTTCATTTTTATTTAATTGAGAGACTCGTGGTAAGGATCACTCGTCACCTTCCTTGCTTGATAAAATATTTCTGAATAATCTGACCAATACCATACGAATTTTGTCATTTATACAATACAATACAAAATTCTTTATTGTACACCAAAAAACAAAAAAATACAAACTTAAAACTACGAAATTAATATTATAAGGCAGTACAATGGGCGGTCTTATCGCTTTCAGCGATTTCTACCAGACAACCTTTGGATGGACAGTAATTGTAGTAGCAACTGAGGTCGGTGGAGGTGTACAAATTTACAGTACAAATTTACATAAATATAATATGTTAAGTTAATAAACTACATAAAATAATTAAAATGATAAAAAGTGCAAATAAAATACATATACTACATAAATATAGGTTATATCATATATTCAAATGGATAAGTAGTGTTTATATACTAAAGTTTTGGAAATAGGAAGAGACTTAGCTTGCCTTATAGGCACAGGCAATGCATTCCATAGATGTATTTATGTATGTGCTTACTGAGTCTCTCTTACTGAATGTCTCTTACTGAGGTAGTTTATCATGTTATGAATGGAAACTACCTTCTGGTCCATATTTTTATAGTATTCATTCCAATGATGGAAGTGCCAATCGTAAGACAGACAACAATGCAAGATCATAATCGACTTCGATTGGCAATCGACCCTACTGTCCAATATTCCAGGAATGTGGGTCAGTGTATCAGTCCTAGCGTGGAATTGGCAGGATGCAGGTAATGAGGATGGCCAGGCCAAGTGCCCAGTTGACGCTGCCCACGCAAAATGCACAGCACAATGGATTTCTTAATAAGAAGCATATCCAGCGTCAACTGTGGACACTTCCATTTCAAAATTTTGTTAAGAAACTTACTATGTATTTCAATAGCATTATTTTAGCACCTACCTAAAAAGAGAGGTATTTTTACACTTTTTATTCAATCTGGTAGACCGATTAAATTGCAGGTTTTTTATTCAAGAGCTGTTTTCATTGGAATTTATTGTGAAATTTAGTTCAGCCGTTTTTCGAAATTATGTCTTAGCTTTTTTATATTGACTTTGATTGTATATCTTTGTGGTCATTGCAATCATGTGGATGTTCCGAGTTCATGAAATATCTTTGTTATAATTTAACCAAATTGTAATAAGAAGGAGTTTGAGATAACCCTTATTTTTAATTTTTTATATACTTAGATAATTTGTATAATCAAATAGTTCAGAAAATGTTTCTGTTTGATTATCGCCCATTACAGACGCAAGCCGTCAATATGTTGTTAGTCTTTATTTACTGTAGACAATAGTAGACATCGATCCGAAGACCATAGATTTCAATAGCAATATCAGCAATCCCTCAAAAACAACAGAACTCCCAAACTTATTCGATATGAAATAGTGATAAAATTTCCTTCGTTTGTCATCATGCACATCCGTCATTTGCAGTGAATGTACATTGCATTATGCGACAGTACTCAGTACCTACCTACCATGCGTTAAATCGATGTATGTTGCGGTTTGTTTCCTTCAATCCAGTTTTAAGGTCAAGTAAACCAAATGGATAAATTACGTGTCTTCACTGGAGTGCAATAACTAGGGACAATCCCAATAAGGTATTACGAGGTAAGCTGGAATTAAAACTTTAAACATTTATTTTATTTTGCATATTGGTAAAAAATCTGCGTATAACGTTCCTTTGCTAGGACTGAGAGCCTTTTTTCACAGAGGTATTCTAGGCCATAATACAACACGCTGGCCCAACGCGGTTTAGGGAACGACACATGTTCTTGAATGTTGTGATTATTGGACATGCTAGTTTCATCAAGATGTTATCCTTCACCGTTTCTAGGAGCCAGTTTACACTGGATCCAATACGCAAATCTTATTTAAAAAATAATGCATCGGGGCCCCGGGGCCGAGCCGAATATAATAGCCGAAGATAATGTTGAGCCACACCTGCTCAGTTATGTTATATAGTATCAAGGTAAATCTTTAATAATGTTTTTAATTAGAAATGGTTCTGGAAAATGCTTAGATAGTATAATATTATAAGCATACTGTAACCGCTGAAAATGGATTTTCAGTTCATATCAGCTTTTAATTTAGCTAGCTCAAGTTACTGGAACATCTAAACCAGCCTTCGCTCGGGCATCTAAAGCATTTCCTCATTGCCGCACGGGTCTCCGTGGAATCCTCGCGACAGTTGCTTTTTGTCGCTCGCGCGCTTTGAATATAAAATGTATGGTTGTTGCAATGATCCGTTTGTTTCATGTACTTATTTTTCATAGGAGCATATCTATCAGCAGGAATCCACCCACTGTTGCGTATGTAGGTATAAATAGACTTATAGAGCACATAAGCTTAACAGAGGAAAAATAAAGTTCTTCCTTAGTCGTATGGTATGGGCACAACTTTTCTTTAGACGGAATACTGTGTTTAAGCCTAGAATCTAACCCGGTTTGCAGCAAACGGAAAAGAAAGGCAAAAACTACCTATCAACTTCTTTTTTTTTATTCATGATAGTCAAACGTTTGACCGCTATCTCTCCTAATTGTAAGTGACGATGCGGTCGATGATGGAGCACGTTTGCCCAGAAGATGCCTATTCACTCGCGACTTAAAGACTCCCATATTGTATTTATCAGGTAACACAGACTCAGGTAAGGAATTCCATTCTTTCTTTTCTTCAACAGGATTGTCGAATTGTTTTTAAGCGAATTTAATCATAAATGTGTGTGATATTAGATATCGACTTTAAATGCCTGCTCTTATTTTTGACATATTATGATAGAACTTGCAGCAACTTAAAAGTCGAAATGTATCAGTTATAGTAAAACTAGAACTAACAAAGTTCATTCAGTGTTCGGTGCCCCAACTTTTTTCTTGGTATAATAACCTATGACCACCACCTATGGCCTCGCATCACCTGAAAACAGGACACACGCTTGTAGATATTTAAACCAATGCTAGGATGATGGGAACGCTACCCACTGGTAGTGGGCTTGAGCACTTGAGTTACCTATAAGCTCGATGTCTTTTAGATAACTGAGTTCTTTGCTGTATACAGTTTTAGTTTAGTTTTAGGAAATATAGGCAATTGGCCCGAAGATAGTATAATGATTATAAAAAAAAATAGGATTACGAGGATTATATATGTACATAATATATGCTTGATATAATCTTCGTTATCCTAGCGTACATCTTCACTATGATGTCATAATAACATATTACTCGGCTGGTCATGTGCGAAGGTGCGAACTTCTTCGGAATAATGACGGCAATTGCGGTGTTCCGATTCGACGCCACACGACGCGCCGCGCCGCGGCGCCGGCAATCATCCAATAATGCTACTTGCCTCAATAATGATACATTGATACTGATACCTACCTATTTAGGAATACATAATGAGTAATTATGGCATGATAATAAAACAAGACGAAAGTTCATAAACTAAAACCCGACTTCTAGTATTAAATGGCTTTTTCAACCGACTTAAAAAAGGAGGTTCTCAATTTGACTATGTTTTTTTTGTATGCATGTTACGCGATATCTCCGCCAACTATGAATCGATTTTGATGATTTTTTTTGTTTATTATTATTTATTCAGTGGTGGTTATTATTTATTATTCAGAGGTGGTCCCATATAAATTTTATGGCAATCGATCAAGCCAAAACCAAAATATAAGCGGTGAAGTAGGATTTTTAAGCTTTGCTTGCGTTTAATTATTATATAATAATTTTAAACTAAAAAAGAATAACCTTATTTTGTTATTACCACATGCATAACACATATTTCGGAAATAGTATTATTAGTTCTTTTATTTGATATCCTTTACGATAGTATTTAACATGACATTCGCATTCCTTGGTTGTTTATAAAAATATTTCTATTTTATTTTATAATTTTAGTATAATATTCAAACTGAATATCAGTTTTAATATTTTTTTCTAAACAAATTTCTAACTTTTGACTTTGTGTTTGGAAGCAGTTACTCAGAAAACAAATTTTAGATACATCCATTGAACTTTTCCTTATAAATAATATGTAGTGATCATATTAACTGTCTTAACGTCACCTACGTTAAAAAACATTAAATATGTTTATATTTTTTCTATCAAAAACATTTAATACATAAAATAGCAAAGTCAAAAAAAGTCAATCAAAGAGATCTATATCTGAAAGCTATTTTCAAACCGCTTTGAAATGATCATAGAGAAATATTATTAGTAGAATGGACATAACTACGTCGCATCATCGTGTATAGATCAGCAAATTGATACGAAAATGCCTTAGTTATTCCTTTTCCAATAGCCAATCTTTCATATAAGCCGAGAAAAACACCCCCATTAATGTCTACGTAGAAATCCCCCCTGACCTCGTTGATATCGTCATCGGAAACACAAGAAACCTTTCTCATTTTTTTGCTTGCGTAGACAAAATACCTGTTCTGACGTAGGTAGATTTTTGCGGCATGTCAAAAATAAAAGTACTTCCGTCTTTCACACAGAAAATGTATATTGTAGTTATTGTTTATTAGTTCCTGGTAAGACCGTGATTCACGTAGCTATAAATATTGTTTTCCTGAAGATATATTACCCTAGCGGCCTAGACGATCAATTCCTACAAATGCTGCTACGGGTTTACCTACCCTAGGTTGATCCTGAAACCTCTAGTTCAAGTAGGATTGCCTGCATTTTTATTTCCTCTGTATAATCTGGGAGACTTCAAGTCTAGAGTGAATAGTCTCCCGAGCAGCTGTGCCCGCATTCTAAACTGCGCCGGCGCACGCCGTCCGTTGAACCAAGTGCATCCAGTGTGTAGCAACTATTTCAACAGCATCATGGTATTTGAAAAGAACAAAACGTCAACAATTCATTTGGATATCTTAGTATTTCTTTTTCTTTTGCTTGGAAATAGTGGATGTTCGATGTTGTAGAGTTTTATTTATTTATTATTTCATAAAATACTATAGAATGGTGTACTTATATTATTAGAATGCATTCGCGCCGGGTCTCCTGTGCCAGTCTTCTAGAGGTCTGAAATTGGATTGACAGCGTTTGTTATTTATTTTATTGCACTATTATTGGTTTTTACAGACTTTCCAAAAAAAAGGAGGAGGTACTCAAGTCGACTGTATATATATATATTTTTTTTATGTGTGCTTCCTCATAACTTCTCTCCACGTGAGCCGATTTCGAAAAAAAATGTTTAGTTTGAAAGATGTTGCTTTCTAATTGGTCCCATTTAAATTTGATCAAGATCTGATCAGTAGTTCTTGAAATATCATCAATAATGTCTATTTTGTGACAAATAATGCGTACTTTGACGATGTTCTGGTTTACCCGACTTCAAAAGTTACCTCACAACTTCTTTCGTTGTGAGCCGATTTTGATGATTCTTTTTTATTTGAAAGCTGGTGGATCAAGGTTCCGATGATAAAGCGGTGAAGTCGGATTTTTTAAGCTTTGCTTGCGTTTAATTATTAGCTAGTACATCTGATTGATAATGGAACTTCATTCTTAGTCAGCATTCAACAAACATAAGGCAGCATTTTTCTTTAAATGGATTGTGTGTTCACACTAGAAAGGCTCATAACCAAAATGAAAAACATACTGCCGATAGTGCTATGAAGCCCTAGCAACATATCAGACATGACCTTCCACTCCATTCTACTTATCCATGCCGGGGGCCGGGCGCCGGCGCTGATTGGGTAATGACGGTAAAGTACATTGTATATTCCGTATAATGAGCTACCCGTGGAGATGTCTCGATAATTTGTCTTATTGGATGATTGCCGTCATAGATACCGCACAAGGCTTTCCTGTACTTGTTTATGCCAGGATACTGACTCATTTCTCAGAAGACTTCTTCTGCGTCTTAGTTCGTTCGACTCGTTTAGTTTACCGTCTCGCTAGAACTAGATTTTACTGAGTGATACCATCAATGACAAAATAAAAGGTTTCTGTAATTTTATCAAAATATTATTTTTTTGATAATTATTATAAAATTGCAAACCACCGCGGCGAAGTTACAGCTTGAACAAACCTTCTTTACACATTTATAAATTTACGATACTTTAAAATTTGGCTTCTTAATCAAAGCTAGAGCATGATATATTAATGTTTCTTCTTATGCCACCATGCTTACATATTACTCACAACAGTGATTGCTTAATATATTATTTTTAACCGACGACGTCAAGAAAAAGGACCAGGATTTCAATTCGCCGTAATCTTTTTTATATATAATATTACCACATAACTTCGTCATTTATTAATCGATTTGGAAAATTATTGTTTTGTACGAAAGAGATGCGTTCTAGTTGGTCCCATTATAATACAAGACCTGATGAAGAATTTCAGAGATATTTACAATTAAAGTCGGTTATTCAATTTTTAAACTTGTATGTCTTTTATATGCAGTAACACATTTTTGTTTCATAATAATAAATTGGGAAGTATATTAAAATTAAAAAGTGAAGTAAAAAAAAACCTTTTTAATTGCCAAGAAAAATACAAAGCTAGATAATGTCTGCGAACAGCACTCCTATTTGTAATAACATTTGCTTAGCCATTCGCCTCTATTTGCGTGGAAAAAACAAATAACCTATTATATTATGCAAATAACCAAGCGCTAAATATAATTGCTAGCTTTATCTCTTCGCTTGAGTGAGTATTGTTTTTCCTCATTTGAGGGTAGATTTCATTCACTAAAGAGTACAGACTGAAATGTGGTCAAATGTTTCTTCCAAAATGAACTACCCAACGGGGTGAGTAGTACAGAACGTTTCGAAACTATTCACTGGTATTTCGAAATGTTATCCATGGGATATTAGGATGTGATCGAGATATTCTTTGATTGCTATGCAGGTATAGGTAATAATCATACAGGTATAGATCAAAATTCAAAATGTCATTACCTCTATTATTAATTCGATAGTAGTCGTGTCTCCGTCTGTTACATTTTAATGCTTAAAACGTCGGGTTTGATGAAAGGTTACGTCTAATGGTTTACATTTATTAATTAAAGTTTTACTTCTACGTTTATCATGGAGGGAGTGGAACTCATTGCCCTCGTCTTTATTTCCCGTACGGTATAATCTAGGCTCTTCAAGTCCAGAGAGAATTGTTTTTCAAGGCATACGTGCTACATCTTCAGCCACATGAAGCTTTTCATCAAGTGGGATAGTGGTCAAATGCTTGACTATCAAGCACAAATAATTAAACGCAAGCAAAGCTTAAAAAATCCGACTTCACCGCTTTATCTTCGGAATCTTGATCAGATTTAATGTCTTAAACACGCATTATTGACTATAACTCAAAAACTAGAGATCAGATCTTCATCAAATATCAATGGGACCACAAGAAAATCACTAGATTTAAAATAAAAAAAAAACATCTACGAAAGAAGTTATGAGGTAACTTTTGCAGTCGGGTAAACGATAACATCGTCAAAGTAGTCAACAAAATAGACATTACTGACGATATTTCAAGAACTACTGATCAGATCTTAATCAAATTTAAATGGGACCAATACAGTCGAATTGATTACCTCCTCCTTTTTTGGGAAGTCGGTAAAAAAATAGTAGAATTATGTAATAAAATATGAATTAGGACGTAATAATATGCTGTTTTGTAGATTCCATTTCGCGTAGTCGATGTCCCGGGGCATAGCTAGTCGTCATAAGTGACGCTAATGAAACAGATGATATATGAAATGCGATGACAAAAAAATACATTTATAATGAAACAATACCGAAATCTACGCTTGCGAGATTGGCATCAGATTTTTTACATGCCGCCGCCGCCACGGTGTCTGATTCCGCACACCAATTAACTTTAATCAACGGATTAACGGATCGGACACCTCCGGGTGTCGCCGTTAACGTTATAACAATTAACGGAAAAACAACGGTCACGTTCAGAGTTCACTGCTCTGATATTTTACGATGAATGTAATAATGGCATGATGAACTTGGGTGCTATGTTTTTATCGCTAAGGTGCAGTGACCGTGACTGTACATCTTGTTGAAATAATTAAAATGTTAATAACACCTGTAATAAAAGGTTTTTAACGCAGATGTAATTCGTTAATATGCGAAATATGTAGTATACAATTAATGTATTGTGTATTATAATATATAAAACAAGATATTAAGAAAGTAAATTAGTTTGAAGATATACATTTGATTTGATAATACTAATATTTGTATACCATTAATTAAAATTAATAGGAAATGTTCTATTCCATAATCAGGACTAGACTATCTTATATATAATGTTATCTCACTATCTTAAATATAGCATATAAAAAAGTGCAAGTGCAAGCAGGACTTAATAGGTCTAAATCGGACTATAATAAAAAGTTATATAACAAGAAAACTTGTCAAGACGAATCAAACGAGCCCAATCTCGATGGGTTTATCTTGTTTACGTACTATGTGTACGTAAACAAGATAAACCCTTCTTACTAACCTAACCCTTCTTACTACGTCTTGTATCTCCTCTCTAACCAAATGTTGTCTGGAAGAGATCGCTTTAAGCGATAAGACAACCCATTGTACTAGCCTAAGTTCGTTTTAATGTCTTTAATGGATTTTCCTCTATTTCTGGTGTACAATAAAGAGTTATCTATCTATCTATCTATCTATCTATCTATCTATCTATCTATCTATCTATCTATGTGGCACTGCAGATATTATATGAAAAAGAGGCAGAAGGTTACCATTAGGCGAATTATCTACGACTTGAGTGTCTTATTGATGATATGAAAAAGTAAGAACAATAAAAACAAATCAAATACTATCATTGACCTATCATAACTAGATCTTCCGCTCGACTTAGCAGTGGGAAATTCCAAATTGGCATTTACGGTAGCGTCGGACACTTTATTGGTCCACCAGACGCCAATAATCGTCGCCTAATGTAGCGTGAAAACTAAAGAAACAAATGAAGGTAAAATAGCTCAGTTAACAATATAATCGGGGAATTATTTGAAATATCCTGGTTCACTGACTGCTTTGTGTTTATTGTGTGTGATTTTGTGGAACAACTTTTTATTGAAACAATAAGGTTTAGAAAACTTGAAAAATGGGACTTATTATTCAGTTTTTGGAGAAGTACTTCTCTGTGCAAAGAAATATGCATATTTTATATACAATATAATTTGGTACCCACTATAGAGTAGGACTAAATGCTCTATATGTTTGCTGTTATATATAAATGTAGATTTTATTTACTCGCTATTCTAATTACAAATTATTCAAAATCAATTACGTGTAAGTAAATAAATTGCGAATGCGGTCTCGCTCTATTAGGGTTCCATAAAAACGAGCACTCTTTAGTAGACATTAACTTTTTTACAATATTTTTTTGTTTAGAACTAGGAAAGCTCATCTGTGTTTTCAATCCTACTAATATTATAAATCCGAAAGTTTGTAAGTATGTTTGTTCCTTCTTCATGCTTTAACGGCTGACCGGATTTGGATGAAATTTGGAATGTATTAGCTTATACCTAGGATTAACACAAAGGCTACTTTTTAACTTGATAGTATTTAAATATGCAGAAATTCAAAATTCAAAATTACATTATTTAATTTTTGAGATGGATTCGATAGATCAACTGACTACTTCGACTGCCTCATTTCTTTTTGTAGATTTAATTCTTTTATACTCCTTTTTGGCTTCTTATTCGGAATACTATTTTAATTGAACTTCTTTGATTTGTGATTAACATTCTGCTCCAAATATTCTAATTTCAGGATCCTCATTCCGTTTATGAGACCCGTGACATAAAAGCAATAGGGGTTTATTTCTGCATTTTGCGTACGTATGAAACCTTAGAAAACATCAATATCTATGATACATTTTAAATAACCAAAATGATACCATCAATTTCCATGACATGTCTTTTAAACAACACATTGACTACCAAACAACAGCTTCACCAATCACCACTGGGAGGCGATTCCCATAAAGAACAAACACCAAATGTTGACCAACCACGAGTTGAAGTTTTCCCATAAACTTAGAAAAATAGTCTTCGACACGTCTGCTGGGCGCTGACCAGCCAGGTACGCAGGGTTGCTACTTGCTACTTTTTAGAACTCATGAAACATTAAAATATTTGACCACAATCTCAATCGATGTAAAGCGATAATGCATGTTAGTTTGCCTAAAAAATTACTCTTGACTTGAAAACTCCCAGCCTGGAAGCCGATGTTCCCCGAAACGGGAGACTCTTTAGACTCTTTTTTATGCCCGATAGGCATTTGACCACAATCTCACTTGAATTGATGAAAAGTGATGATGCGGCCGAAGATGAAGCATGCTTGCCTAGAAGATACCTATTAACTCTTGACTTGAAGACTCCCATGTTATAATAACGTTTTATGGGAAAAATACGCAGACAATCTTTAATAATTGATTTATAAAATGTACTGTACTCGCGGGATTGTAGGTAGAAGCATAATACATCATGGTCGGACATATGGGAAAAAATATTAATTATTAGCTGACCCGGCGAACTTCGTACCGCCAATAAAGAAGGTAAGTATCCAAGGATTCACCAATATTTAGTAACCAACATATATGTCATATCTTTCAGAAATTAATTCTGTGTCTAATCTTTCAGAGGTACGAACAGTTTGTATGCGAAAATAAAATAGTGGTTTTTACTACTTTCCTTGCAATTTCTTTATATTTTCTCACCTTTTGAACCTTCCTTGGTCTTCTATAAATATTTCTAAATCAAAATTAGACAAATCGGTTTAGCCGTTCTTATGTTTTTGAGAGACTAACAAACATCAATTGATTTTTATATATATAGATTATCGTCATCATCAATGGGTCACCTGTCGGTCATTTTTTCATGAAATCTACTGTTAAAGACAGTAGATTTACTACTAGGTATAAACAAAGTAGGTATACAAAGTCCTATCATAATATTACTTATACATTAAATTAGTCCTACTTCCTACTAATATTATAAATCTGAAAGTGTGTGTATAAGTGTGTGTGTATGTTTGTTCCCTCTTCACGCTTTAACGGCTGAACGGATTTAGATAAAATTTGGAATGTATAGATTATACCTAGGATTAACACATAGGCTACTTTTTAACTTGATAATAGTGGGCGAAGCCGCGGGGCACGGCTAATAAATAATATGTTTGATAAATGTTCAAAATGTATACCATGTCAAAACGTATTATTTACTCATAGGTACTGTACATCCAGCTCCCCCACGAGGATCACAAAAGCATCAGCCCTACTTTATTTGTTAGGAGCGGCAAACCGTCGGCGCAAACAAGTGGTCAAATCCCTTAAGTAGCCACCGGGTCAATATTTTTGTTAATAATTTAGTGCGAGCTCGTTCCCACGGCTCGTGGAAACGTAGCCTTACGTGGGTAATAGAAGGATCGGTTACAGATCACACCCTCTGGTACTTGTACTATCATGTATTCTGTGTCTCTGGGTACTATTTGGACAGTGTAGATGACAACACACATAGGAAACTCATTGTCATTATAAAGGCCATATGCCCGTTGTCCAACTGCGTTGTTCAACTGTTTTGATCACAGGCAATATATAACTTGCTCGATTTCAGTTTCGTGGTCAATTTAACCAACAATATATACCGTGACAGATGTCAGATGTGACAGCTGTCAAAGTGATGGTTGTTTTTCTAGGTTCGTATCAGGTACGTGGTCAAAATTAGCCAGTATGCCAATTATAAAAAAAAAACATAATATGAATCTAGCGACTTATAAGTTCTTATAACATAACACACACAAATGCGAACGATAGCATCTTAATAATTTCAATGTAGTGTTGCGAAATGTATAAACAAAAAGTTTGTCAATGTACAAACGAACAATACCGTGGTCTCAGAAGATACAATCAACATAAATGTTATGTAATCGTGGACAAAGGGATAACTACTAAATAACAAAGAAGCAGTGACAAAAACTGTAGAGAACTATTGTAGTTGTATAGCTACAATAGTTCTCTACAGTTTTACAAATAGCCTAGTAGGGTATTCCTTTAGGTACACATAGGGACATGATATACAAAGCTCCCAAGGCGCGGACCTTGATATAAGAGCGCCTTTTATACAAGAGTCGCGAGCGCTTTATATATAAAGATCCTTTACGCGCCATACATTTTTACTTCACAGCGCCTGGGGCGCGCGCCTCGGGCGCTTTGTATATCAAGGTCCCTTACGCGCCATACATTTTAACTTTACAGCGCCCTGGGCGCGCGTGTATATATTATACATATCTTCCAAACGTCTCGACGGATTTCGACAGTTAAGGTATCGTTAAGTTCGTCTTAAAAACCTCACTTGGGTTTTTAAGACGAACTTAACGATACCTTATTTATATACCTTAAGATAGTTGTTTGAAAAACAAAATGGCGGATTTTTAAGGCGAAGTAGTAATACGTTAATAAAAAAAATTACCAAACCTATGCACTAATTTCTATAGAGAAGGGTATCAAAATAAAGAAAATTAAAAGAGGATTACATAAAAAGAAGGTAAAATTTTTTCGCAGTCGGGTTTTATATAATTTTTAGTATATTGACTTGTTAACGTAAGCAATTGAATAACATCTAACCAGCTCATTGAACCGCTTGCGTTCTTATATTTCATACTTTAATAAACAACGATTCCCCGATTACAATCTGCATACATAATAACACCGAGCCAGAAACACGATAGACATGGCTAATTTATCGACCGAAGCGAGATCTCTCACTTTGACCGACCGTCCGTCCGTCTGTCAGAGAAATTTAACGTCTAAATCATATAAGCGAATAACTTAAAATTTCAGAGAATATGTCAAGCATAAAGTTTGCATATGTTGAATAAAAAAAAAAAATTGCCAGAGCCCAAAGACAAAAATGGCAATTATAAATATTTAAATTAAATATTAAGGGGCAACTCATACACGAAATGGAGATATATATATATCTATATATATAAAAATCAATGCCACTTTTCGTTTTAATTTTATAACTCAAGAACGGGCTCACCTATCCAAACCAAATGTTTAGGCTTTGTTCGGACTGTTTAGTAGTTTAGTTTAAGTGAAGTTTGCACAAAATCGGTCGAGCGGTTCTTCATTTATCACACCCGAGCGAAGCCGGGGCGGATCGCTAGTACACTATATATATATATATATTTATCTGCTGGTGTGGTGTATCGTTGAAAAAGATTTTTAAAACGAGAGAGAAGATTTGAGTTCGAGATTGCTTTTAAAAATAATATGAAAAATAACAATTTGGTAGGACATCTAAGTCACTAATTTTAGACATATTTTGTTCCAGCTACATATTTAAAACTGAAACTCGCATGTGATATCCGTTATAAAGCCTTTTATTAAACAACAAATTAAATATCAAATAATTATTATAAAGAAAAAATGTTATAAGATTCTCTAATACGCAAAACTAGCCGAGCCTCGCGGCTTCGCCCGCTATTATTATGTTAAAAAGTAGCCTATGTGTTAATCCTTGGTATAAGCTATGTACATTCCAAATTTCATTTAAATCCGTTCGGCGGTTAAAGCGTGAAGAGGGAACAAACATACTTACACACTTGCACACACAATTACACATAAACTTTCGCATTTATAATATTAGTAGGATATGATCAGTAGGATGTATTAGGCGCAAAATTGCGATCCGGGGCGAGCGATTAGTTATAATTAAATAGAGTACAATGAGTAAGTCCAGTTGTATATTTTCAGTGTCAGTCAATTTTTCGGACAAAGAAGCATGCCCTTCTCAATCCTAGATAGCAATATGTTCGTAATTGGAAGTCTCGCGTGTTGTAATCTTCAGCTAAAAATAGGAAATCGTGTTAAAGGCGCTGTTTGACTTTGACGGAATGGTTTTTATCCGCATAGCTGTTGCCCGCGACATCATTTGCTTCATGATCATTGCAGACGACATCTGTCTGATATACCTGGTTTTTACCTAAATCGTGAAGAGATTTGCAAATCGATTGTCACTTTCCATCACGTGAGAAACTAAGATTGTAAATAAAGCAAAATAAATCCTTTTAAAAATATATTTAAAGTTCACTTTATGAATGTATAGAACAGCTAATAGATAATAAATACAGCTTAATGAAGCTTCATTATTCAGTCCGACCGAAACGACAACTTTATAGTTTTCTTCAATATTACCGGACTGTGTGGTCTGGGATGTATTTGTTTCTACAAAATTCGTCTGAACGCCACTATCTTAACTTCACGATACCTCCAAAGCCGATGAAGTTAACATGACTCATGACTTATGGTTTCTAGGAATTTTTGGTGTTCGCAAACAATTTCGTAACATCGATTTGCTAGTTTTATCTTCCCATTTTAAAATGGTAAGATAAATAACTAGCTTCGACGTGGACCGCATAAATTAGGTGCAACGCATACAATTTGCCTCCGTATTCATAGGGCCCACTCGTATTCATAGGGCTCACTATCAACGGTACTCTCATGTACCGGGGCGTTTCTCTCCCGTTTCCCCTGTCCTGGCAACGGTCCAAGCCGAGGCTCGCACTTCCTAGGTGGCCCTTATTCTAGTTGCCTACACCCTCTCTTTTGCGGCGGAGCGCCTTTCGCGCTTGCCCTCCCGCCCGGTGACGCTGCAGAGGCTACACATAGCCAGCAGCAAGAAGTCCGTACGAAAAAAAAATGTCTACTATGCGACGACATATCATGCATCTGGTCCAATTTATGAATTATATATGTTCCAATTTAGTTCATGTTAAAGCTTGCCATATCTACCTACTTATAATAATATTATCATTAAGGCACATGCGTGTTTTATTTCCGATATAATATATTTTTTTGAGTAATACAATCAGACAAGCACACAATATATACGTATATGTAGTTCCATTCCAAGTTAATATAGTGATGTATAAGTAATCTGTGGCAAGGTTAGCATTGTTTGTCAGAGGGAAGTGCGAAAAGTGGAGCACTAACATGAGAAACGTAAACTTTTGAAGGCTGTTCCCATACTATTACGCGGTTCAATTAGCACCTTCTGTATTCTTGTTACTGTGGTTTTGGTTATCCTAATTGGTTAGAAAAAGATTTTTTTATCATATACTTGTATTGAACTGCCCGTTGACTTAGTTGGATGGGTGTTAGTCTAAGCATTCCGGGCATCGGGGTATCGGGTTCCATTCCCAGCGGGAACACAAGTTTTCTTCCCAAGGAAAATTTATGTTTCTGGTTGTAATTGTGTGTGTGATTTGAATGTTTCCAGCACCCACGTTATGAGTCATCAAACTTAGTGCTGGGCTATACGTGTGAAAGCGTTAATGTTATACTAGCCGTGACCCGCGGCTTCTCGTTATTATCAAGTATAAGCTAAAGAAGTACATTCCAAATTTCATCCAAATCCGTTGAGCCGTTAAAGCGTGGTAGTATGTTTGTTCCCTACAAACATACTTACACACAAACTTTTGCATTTATAATATTAGTAGGATACAAAATCACCGGCAGAAGTCACGAGTAGCCAATGACAATAGCAAGACTACCGGCTCCGAAATAACATTAAGAGTCGCTAACGATTTCCGCGGCATCACCAATCACATAACACACCGTAATCAGAATCACTAATGACGGATGCTCCAGTGAATGCACCGGCAGCCACAGATCAAACAACAGTTGCTTAGTGCACCGACGTGCCGCAAAGGGCACGCACCGAAACAATAACAATGCGGCGCGTGCGCAGCGTACAAGTGTATTGTTGTGTCGACAAAAAATATGGTGCTCGTTGATGAATGAACTGATACTACATGTATGTATGAAGGATGTTGTGTTTTAGTTGATCGAGCGAAGCGAGATCTCGATGTTGACTTAAGTGGAGCACTTTATCCGTCGCGGTCCGTCTGTATATCAGATGCATCTAGTGTCTAAACTATACAATAACTTCAAATTCTCACAGAATATGTGAAGAGGTTTACATATTATCATTCTCTGAGACGTTATTCGCTTGTATGGTTTAGATGCTAAATGCATTTGACAGACGGACGGACATAATCCATGCTGAACCACCCTAGGCACAGTCAGCCAACTTAGAGATCTCGCTTCGCTCTATTAATAGAAATGGAAATGTTATTAGGTTATTGTTATGTTATGAAAAAAGTGTATTGCCGGTTCATCAGAGCTGGTTCTTTTTCTGATTTGGTTTAATAAAGTATCTTTTCTGAAACCCATAGATATTCGTCTAGCTTTAGCTGTCTTTGTTTACAACACTATGTTTTTTTAATAATAAGGACTTTTTAATAATAAGGAATGCTATTCTCACTAACAATTTATGAATCATCAAATTCACCACCGGAAGGCGAGAGCGGACGGTGAACGGAAATAATGACGTAGCGAGCGTACTTACCGTACCAACTCTACCTGCGTCATAGAATATGGAGAACCGTATTGAAAGAAGTGCTGATTGGGAAGAATTAGAGTATCAAGTCGCATAAGCTCGGGACATCATATATTCCAGTGGTCCGGTATACAGACCACATTATTAATATTATAAAGTAACTCTGTCTGTTACGTTTTCACCCTTTAAACAACTGAACCGATTTTGATGACATTTGGTACAGAGATAGACTAGAGCTTGGGAAAGGACATCTGCCGTCATAAGGAAAAAATACTTTTGAGAAAAGACTTTTAAGAACTGTAATTTTAGACAAAATTGAGCTATATACATCGGATATGTCTTTACTATTTAGTATATGTTATGACTTGTAGCAGATGCGTCTAGATTAAAAGTAAGATTTAGTTGTTGCGTTTGTATATTTTAAAATAAAGAAATAATAGTAGATGCGTCTAGTTTTCCTGATTCCAATGATGTATATAACTCAATTTTGACAAAAATGCAGATACGTTTTTTTTATGACGGCAGACATGCCCTTTCCCAAGCTCTAGTCTATCTCTGTCTATATGTGTGTGATGTAGACTAAGTATGCGTAGGTAGATATTTTGTGCGTGGTAATTTTTGCTATTGAATTTTTGAGTTTCTTATATAAAAATAGAAAAATAATTCTCGCGTTTTTTTCTATTAAAGCATCAGAATATGATTGCGATTTATAGTCAGCTAAAAAGAACTCGGTGTAATGACAACTCATAAGACTATTATTTATTCTGTGAAAATACTATTGCAAGCTATGATTGAAACTTAGAAATATCTACGAATTCTTCAAATGATCACAAATGTCACATCTAAATGTTACAAGATACTCTTTGCCATCGCTCACAGAGTACCGGTCGCATCGGTCAAACGTGACCGCACTACGCGCACTCGGATGTAGTCTGTGTCTTCATGAATGAACCCATTCCGGACTTACGTGATTATATAACTTTGTCGTTATAAAACAGCGCTTAAAATACCTCTCCGTACATTCATGACGCTAAACCAGTGATGCGACAAAGTTCTGCAACGATTGATGAATGATGTATTGTTACTGTGAGTTTTTTTACTAAACGTGTCATTTACACTTGTTTACATTGTTAAATAGAACAATGATAGCAAGAGACGTAACAAACAAGCATCACCCATTTTTACAATGGCGAAGGACGTGAGAAACTTGTTCCGAAACAGATTTTCGTGTCCTCAGAGTCTTTCTACGTGCATATACAAAAACGGACTAAGTTTACCTTTTATTGCGGGCGGTAACACAAAAGGCATAAACAATAAATATTTTTTCTTATTTTTCTTTACTATTTATTTATTGCCTATGCCTGGTTTAAGCTGCCGAACTTGCATACAATCACGTAATGATTTTTGGTGAGGAAATGCAATTGTTATGTTTTTGTTTGATGGCACCGTGGGAAAGCGCTGTTTGTTAGTGTGAGTAACTTCCTGTTTATTGTATTATTAATATGCATGGATTGGAAAATGACAAAACTTGGGCTGTAGTTTAACAATGTGCAATGGTGGCTAAATAAAATGTTACTTATTTTGACCTAAGTAAACGAACCGTGCTAAGCAAAATAGGCTTCACATTAAAAATATAGTTCTACGGGAATTGACGAACATGCAACTGTTAAGTTGTATCCACAATTTTTTTATATGTGACTCCGTGTTCATTTAAATCTTTGTAAAGATACAAATCGGTAACTCGAGAGGAATAAGTTCTATATACAACTTTTCGTCTTTATCAGTTCTTTCTGTATTCTGAGCATGAAATTAACGTTATAATAAAGCTATAATATTGATCTGTCAACTGTCATCTACCTTGACAATTATGGCAAGATAGAAGCATGTGAAAATGTATGTTAATAAAGTACCCACAAAACAGATTAAATAAGTACGCACTCGGTGGTCTACATCCGGCGGACACACTTCCGACGCCATTGTCCCTTACCCTTTATTGACGCAATGAGCCCTGCGAGTACCTACTCAGTAGCTCAGCATAGCAATGAGAAAGCTATTGTGATTCGTATAAAAAGCTTTATAATTGCTAAACTCAAAGCATTATGATTTTCATTGAACTAATCATTTGTGTTTATAATTTTAAACGTTAGGTACTCAACGTAGTATTTTTAGATTACATTCGTCAAAAGGAAAATGGAACCTTGTAAGATTGCTTCGTTTTTAGTCTGTCTGTCTGTCCGCCTGTCAAGTCCCTTTTACTCTAGAACACGTGAAGATATCAAATTTAAATTAATATCGTTTGCAACACAATTCAACAAAATGTACAGAGCACTTACCCTAAAACATAAAATTTCGTAAAAAGCAATGCTAATGTTCAGCTCACAGCTCACAGCTAATGTAATATATTAAAAATCGGTAAATTATCATTTAAAATTATTAAAAGAATAAGATAAAGACCTTTGAGACTCGATTTTCATAGTTAGACGTAAGACAATAGTCGTAAAGCTAGGATGCTTTCAGGCGGCCTGAAAAATCCTGACACCAGGACTGCCTACTAGTCTATACAACAAGCAAGGATAATTAGACAATTCCCACTATAAGATCCCTTTTAAAATTATAAATTGGAAAGTGTGTGTGTATCTGTAACGGCTGGACGCAATTCGGTATGTAAATAGTCTAAGCCCCGTAGAAATACATCGTTTTATTCTCCCAATTAACTCAAAGAAAGCTGCGGGCTCAGCTAGTTATATAAAGATACAATTTATATAATAAAGGTACAGTTCTCTAGCGCCACTATTCGTGTGTAGAACATGTCAAA
This sequence comes from Lomographa bimaculata, assembly GCA_948107665.1. Classification (NCBI taxonomy): domain Eukaryota; kingdom Metazoa; phylum Arthropoda; class Insecta; order Lepidoptera; family Geometridae; genus Lomographa; species Lomographa bimaculata. The sequence goes on from OX403595.1 coordinate 12,838,734, forward strand.
AGTGCTTTCCCACCATCTGATTGAGAGAACTAATTGATGTGATCTGTCACTGTCCTCACCGAAAGGGCTTGCTGTGAGAATAAAACGCTACTAACCAAGTGATAGTTCTTGTCTAAGTAGACAAGTACACTTGTTCAATAGGATTTTTTATATCACATACTATTCTATAGCATTATCTATGTTAGGCAGAACTAACGAGGTAAATTTAAAAAGGAAAATATATTTGGAGCGAAGTTTGAACCAACGGCTCTAGGGTATGTTCTAATGGTCTAACTGCTGAGCTACCCAAGCTCTGTTTCAAGCGACGAAATTAGGGCGTCACACTTCTCCATAAGAGGAAAGGATTCCTTTTATGTGGAAGTGTGACACTCTAACGAAATAGTTTAAAACTACTATTAAAGACCATGCAGTAGGCTCACGGTCTAAAATATTTATAACCTAAATTGCACTTGCAAAAGTTTTAATATTGATAAGCTTAGCGAAAATATATACATTTGATTAGTTAGCTGAAAAAAGTTAGTTAAAAAAATACAACACTACCATAATGATTCCGATACATAGTTAACTTACGTATAAATTAAAGTAACAACTTCACTCGTATTTACATGAAAAGGGAAGTAAAATAAAAGATAATTGCCGTTTAACAGCTATTTAAGCGATCGTAAAAAAGACGTAATCGGCAATTGGGGCGAAGCGAAAAGCTCTGTGTCCGGTGCTATTTATTTAATCGTCTCTTTTATTCTGGGTTTACCGTTATATTTTCAACTTAAGAGCAAGCTCTCTAAAATTATTTTATTTTGCAATGATATCCTGAGTCAACCACTTATCCTATGTGAACAATATCAAATTATAGTATGAAATGTAATTAATCGTAGTTGTTAGGGCATGACACCCTATAGTCGCGGGTTCAATACCAAGGGTACAATTAGCAAAGGCCGCAGCCCTAACAGCGAAAGTGAATCCTGATTATGACCGAATACCTATTTCATTCGGCAAGCGACAAATTAGTTTGCGCGTGAAGACTGGAACCGGAGGTACTCAGGAGACTCGGCTACAACAACCGAATTTTTATTCCCTCCAGGCCTTTAGTATTGTGTTATTAAAATGAAATATGTAGGAGAGGTATGAGACTATAATTTAGGATCAAATAAACTGATGAAAATATGTCAGAAAATAAGTGCTAAAACGGTCGAGATAACTCTCGAACACTGTTAGAATTATAAATTGACATATGATGTACAATAATTGTATAAATCTATATATATAAAAGAAAGTCGTGTTAGTTACTCCACTTATAACTCAAGAACGGCTGAACCGATTTAGCTGAAAATTGGCAGGGAGGTAGTTAAGAGCCAGGAGAAGGACATAGGATACTTTTTAAGAACGTACATTTCTTTAAATTTTTTTTTTACATTTGGACATGTTATCGTTCGTCATACGTCACTCGGATTTGGTAAAGTACTAGGCAAACATAAACATGAAGGTTGTAATAATATAGTCACGTGACATTGTAACGCATGCCGGGTATGGCTTCCTAAATATGCACATTCATTGACTGTTAGGCGGAATGAAGGTCGCCGGGACAGCTAGTGTAATATAAATATGCTTTTATTGAACTAGAGTAACTTAAGATAAATAAATTTATTAGAATAAGATCTATAATGTTGTGACAAATTTGGAAAACTTAAATGTGATATTAGAATAAGGTGTACTTTTAACTATTTCAAATAGAATAAGGATTTTTTTCTTTTTAATATGTAATATAAGACTGATATGAAAAAAAAAATCACCTTAAATCCCTGATCAGGTTAGGAAGCAACACGCTGAAATCAAGTGAACATACTATATAATTTTATAATTATGTTATATAATCATTTTTCTATGCACTGTTTAGCCAGTTTCACGATTTTTTTAAATGAGGAAATATTGTTTTTTTGAGTTTTTTTACATACATACATATTAACGGTTATAAAACATTTTTATTATTTTTAAGCCATTGTTTAGCCAAAATTTTGATATATTTATTACACTTTCCTAACAATTTTACAAAAAATCCTCAAAATCTAAGTATGGCACGCGCGACATTGCTTTAACGCCATATTTTTACTATGAAAAACGCGCCTCTATTTCCTACGACATACGCTTTATAATCGCCTGTGATGACAATCTTGCTCGGATCGAAGCGCAGCCTGTTCTTAATGTAGGTATTCGGACACACAGGAAATATATACGTAAATACGACGGTACACACAGAAGTATTTTCCTACTCACATTTAGCAGGAAACTTTTGCACTAATAATTTATTTTAAAAGCTTTTATTTAGTTTCACCTGTCCCGTTGTCAATCTGTCGGTCTGTTTTCAAATCTTGCAAGCTTAATTAGACCCACTCCTCGATGTCTGATTGGGCTCAAATTTGGTGTATTTATGTATCTTCGGTGACAATACAATGATATGGTACCATGGAGCTGGTCTGATAATGGAGACGGAAAAATTGGAATTACTGAACTAAATACGAGTAAGATAAACCCATCGACTATGAGCTCGTCGGATTCGTCTTGCTACTACTAGTTCTCCGGTAATAAAACTTTTTAGACCTTTTTCATTTACAAATCTCTAAGTAATCGGAACTTATATAGTAAAAAAACATAATTTACGAGCATAATATATCCTCCGTCTTCACTGAAGATAATCAACAAGCAATATTGCCAAGTACTGAGAACAAATTCGTATTTGGAAGTCATATAAACATCGTCTAATATATTCACAAAACCACGTAATACAAAAAAAAAACATAAGAATACTTAATACCTACCATACCTGCACAAAAAGTTTACTTCCAATCCACCCCGAGGCCCGAGGGTGCGACGGCAGGTGCTCAAGCGCACGTGTGCCGCAGCTTTCCACCCCTCGGATTAACCAAATATAAAGCGCTGAATAAAATATCATAGGCATGTTAATTACTTTCGGATAGAATTGTTATCGCGCCCTAATTTGCTTTAAGTAGACGTTTTAAATATAAATAGGTTTTTTAATCTTTTTCTACTGCTAGATAGTTCATTTCAACACTATCTTATTTGATGGATAGTGATGAAATATGTAACATGCTTGCTTACAAGATACCTATTCACTTGAAGACTCCTAAATCATACCGTTCGGGGAACGAAGATGGGTGATGAGTTAAACGTAATAGCGAAACGCTTTGAGCGAACTGGAGGTATGAAAACTATAAACACTATAAATGGATGACGTTTGACAGATTGTCTTGTTGTTAGATGGTAAAAAGGGTAAAGATGAATTAACTCTTGTAATTCCTGCGCACACTTTCCAAAATGTACGCGATAGAATACCGATAGGTATGCTACTTTACCTTATGAAGATTAGTTGTTATACATTTATAAACTTGATTGTTTCCACGAGAGCGGATTCGGGCGATCTTGCGAAAAAAAAAAATTTTTTTGATAACACTGAAGTATTATTATGTAACTAATTGAGCCCCGCGGCTTCACCCACTGATAATGATGATATTTAAAGTCCTAATCCAGAGTATAAGCTACCTACATTCCAAACTTAATTAAAATCGGTTAAGTAGTTACGGAGATACATGCTAACAAACATTCACACATACTCACAAACTTTCGCATTTATAATATTAGTAGGATAGGATAGGATGTATTGTACCAAGCTTGCACTGATCCACTAGCTCTAATAAATGCATCAACATTTTAAAAGATCCCTTTCTCATTGATCGTTTGTCAAAATAAAGATGTCCATTAACATTTTGAATGACTTATGGAACCCGTTGAAGTCTTTTGCACAAGATATTAAAATTTTTGTTTTACCTAAAGCCTGAAGACATTTTCAGATTAGGAAATATATAAATAAAACTAGCCGTGCCTTGCGGCTTTACCCGCGTTAAAGTAGTGTATGTGTTAATCCCGTGTATAAGCTATGTAAGTACATTCCAAATTTCTTCCAAATCCGTATAGCCGTTACAGCGTGAAGAGCAAGAAAACATATTTACACACAAATATTATTAGTGTGATGAAAGAATTACCCAGAAATACAAAACCTATTGTGTACATAGTGACTATGACTGAATATGCTCAGTATGCCTTGCCTATCTTCGAGTACCAACTAGTTTAATGCTGAAATATTTAAAATATAATGTAAACCGACATCTGGACTCGCAAATTCCAGACACTTCCCGAGTTCTGCTCTCTGCAACACTAGACTCGCCGCATCCGCTCGGTGATTTTCTAATTGTGCCTAAGGGACTTGATATACAAAGCGCCCGAGGCGTGCGCCCTGCACTGCCGTCATAAGGAAAAAAGACGTAACTGAATTTTTGGTCAAAATGTAGTTGTATACATCAGAAATGTCTTTACTATACCTTTTTTTTTTTTTTTTTGTGGGGGGAAAATGCCTACCACTTCCCTTCCCTCCCAGGGTGAAGGAAGGGGATGTGTGGGGCTCGAACCCACTAAAAACCCCCCCGTGAGCAGTCCCTCGCCGAGGTGGGGCAATATAGGGTCGCGCTAGCAGTCACTATCTTGCCCCGGCGTCTTTACTATACCTGCCTTTGTATATCATGTCCCTTACAGTACAGCGATTTATGTGTTGTTTAGTAAGTATAATCACTTTTGATACCTAATGATCCGTAAGGAGGTAATCTACCAACTTAAACCTTATTGTTACATCGTCAGTATCTTCTAATTACATACAAACATAAAGGGAGTTGTGAAATAAATACGTTATTGGATACTTCTAGAGTTAGCTTATATATATTGTTATAAAACAAAATACCACGTAAAGAAAAAAAGCATTTTACCTGCTTCACGTTCATGGATGCCTAGTTCTTTAACAAATCCGAGTAACGTATTCCATGAGAAAATGCAATGAATTCTGCTTGAATGTACACCAAAAACATAATTAATCCACAAAAAAAACATCAATATTGGTCCAGCCGTTTAAAGGTTTTTTCGCATATATACACACGTACAGAAAAAACAAAAAAAAAACAAACAAACGCATTCACACTCACAGCCCCACACTAAGTTCAAAGACTTGTATTTTGCTCCTGCCGGGAATCGAACCCAGGACCCACGGCGCAGAGGGCGGGCACCTATCCACTGCGCCAACTGGGTCGTCAAAGAAGAATTATACCTTTATTTAAACAAACATACGTTACGATTTTTGCAGACAATTCAAAGTGCTCTCATAGTGAAAACAAAGACCCGTTCAAACGTGGTATAAGGTTATCCAATACAGCTCACACACTTTATAAATCTTTCCAAGTTCCCATTGTCTTCAAATGTGGAAGTATACAACCTCCACAAAAGGACGTGCTAATGCAACAAGTTAACGAATTCTGTGACCAATTTGGCTCAAAAATGCAGCTCGTATTGTCTTTTCATTAACTGCATTCCGGCCGTGTAACATTGTAATTTGTGACCACAAATGGGCCACTGGGTGTTGGCTACAACACTTGCAATAGTTTTACAATAGGGATAATGCGAGTTTTGTCGCGACAGTGAAAAAATTGAGATATTGATTTTGTATCATTTTATAATGGTGTATTATTTACCGTTAATACTTAGTAAACGTGCAAAGTGTAGACAAGTATGATACACGTCACCTGCCGTTCTCAACGGAAGACCAGCGCTGGTTTTTTAAACCAGCATTATGCTGAGTTGAGGACGGTTTGTGGTAAAAAAGTAAAAAAAAAAAAACTATTTGAACCTTTTGTCAATTGATTTTTTTTGCCACGAATAAATTTATGTCTTTTATGTCTATAAACAAAGTTGAAAAACGTGATTTTCGCCTTTGCTCCAAAACTCCAATAGAAGTTCTAGTAAAGTTTCTACCACTTCTTCTATATTTCATAATAGAAGTCAAGTCATGCCCTAGACTTGACTTCTATTATGAAATATAGAATTTGTTAATTTTTGTTTAATATTTCGACTGAAGGATTATGCATTCATGGTCATGTAATAATAAAAAAAAAGGGATATTGCCTGGGAAAAAAATCTAATTAGTCCGACAGTTAGATTGTAAAAAAATATTGGACATGTATTTTTTTATTTACCAAATCAATAGAAATTGGCAAAGATAAAGAGCGTCAAATTTCGGTAGTGGGGGCTCGTAACGTCACGCGGTATTACAACGCACTATATCTACGTAATTTTTTGTTTAATTGACTAATATTTTTTAATAATGTAAATGACGGACTAAATAGAAATTTTCAGTCATCTAGCCTATTGTAAAAAATGTAAGGACTAAATAACCAGGAAAGAGGATTTTTACAAACTACGACAGTTTTTCAGTACATAGTGGCAAGCCAGGCGAGCACGAGAAAATGGCTCATCACAATGAATCTCATCACGATATTTACTTCACCGAAAACTCAAGTCCGTCGTAAGATTCGAAACCACGACCCCTTATCTTATGTATGTTCCCCGATTACTCGAAGACGCCTGGACCGATTTCAGAAATTCGTGTTTTGTTTAAAAGGATATACTTCCCAAGTAGTCCCATCATAGTTTGATCAAGATCTGATGAAGATTATCGGAGTTATTTGCGATTGAAGTCGGTTATTAGTTTCTAATCTCGTATATTTTTTTTATTTTTATTATTATTTGTGACCGGCTAGTGTTTGACCACTATCTCACCTGATGGTAAGTGACATATATATATATATATATTATGTTCGATAGGCAAGCATTTGACCTCTATATCACGTGATGGAAAGCGATGATAGAGTCGAAGATGTACCATGCTTGCTTAGAAGACACGTATTCAGTCTTAACTTGAAGACATATTATACTTTGCCATAGACTCATCGCATTATTGAGCAAAAAGTTTTTGTTACGTTCGCTCCCATTGACCTCCGCTTGTTAAGTAAAAGCGAATTACACCACAGAGTATACAAGTAGCTAACGTAAATTCCATTTTTGAGGCACGTATTGTGGTCACAGATAATGCACACAGTAATTTCACTTTACACCTGCCCTAGATATTTAACGCTCCGGTAGCGTAGTTAAAAGTATAATAGTGGCTGGGATGATGCAGCAGAGTATAAACTAACTTTCCTATGGTACTGCAGCAGATGTTTTACTTACTTGCTAAGGCGCTACAACCCTTTACACCCATGGGTTGTAGCGCCGTGTTGGCCTCTTCTACGAAATAGAGAGGTAAGGGATCTGCTTTTTACTCGACTGCCATACAAGTTTTCCGCGCGTATCTTGTATGTATGTCTGTCTGTATGTATATTCGTAAATTTCGTAAATTTCTTTATTACCTCGTATCTTTCAAATGGCTGGATGAATTTCGACAGGTAGATTTTGTTGGTAACTTAGGTCTTTGCTGCATAGATGTATATAGTTTTAGTTAAGTTTAAGAAATAGTACCTGGATGACCGAGATTTGCTCGGATAGAGAGACGTTTTCTAAAAATTTTACCTAGCTAGTCTATCTCGATCGATTTATCACCCCCGAAATTAAAACCCCCTAAATTTCATGGAGCCGGTTCCGAGATTCAGATAATATGTATACATATATACAAGAATTGCTCGTTTAAAGGTATTAGATATGCAATTGTCCCGTAGATGGTTATACAGAACTGTACAACATAATAGTTAACGTTCACGGTAGCAGCACAACTAGTTCCCTAGACAATGCTAGTTCACAATACAAGTTCAGGTACCGTGCTGACACTTGACACCCCGAGTATGGAAATTAAAAACCTGTCTTCGAATTACGAGATGTAGATATGACGTAACTGTGTTAATTTAAATGTAGCTCGTACAAAAACTGTTGATAAAACTTAATACAACCTAGTTGGCGCACTGGATAGGTCTCCGCCCTCTGCGCCGTGGGTCCTGGGTTCGATTCCCGGTAGGAGTAAAAATTCCTTCCCTAGGGATATTTGTGCTTCTGGTTCTGGGTATAATGTGTGTGTGATGTGAATGTTTCCGGCACCAACGATACAAGTCTTTGAACTAATTGTGGGCTGTGTGTGTGTGATAAAAAAAAAGTTGATAGTTCGTGAATCATATAAAAGAGAAAAACGTGATTTTCGATATCGCTCCAAAACTCCAATATAATCTCTAGTAAAATCTCTACCACTTTACTAGGACATGACTTCACTATGACTGGACTATGACTCTTTTACTTGACTGTGACTAGTTACCAGCACTATAATATTTATGAAATACTTAATTATACTTGAAAAATATAAATCACTTGACACCGGCTGAATGCACAAAGATTGCCAAACCAAAATAGAAAAAAGCAAGGGTTGTGGTAGGTAAGGTACTATTGCCAAGTCTTACTAGCAGTAGTTGCACAAGAAATTGTTTAACATATAGGTAAAATATTTATTACTCATAATACTATTCTAAAAAAGTCAGAGTGTTTTAAAAATAATTATACATTTATGTGAAAAGCAAATGAATATCAAAGAAACCAAATCTATGGAAAGTCTTATATGAATTGTCACTTTCCATAGATAATCGACAAAAGCTTAACTGTTATGCAAAAACAATTAAACGTATCAAGTTCTGCAGGTTTATTTGGTTTTTAAAACTCAGAAATCAATATCGAATTGTTTATTCACATGGGCCCCAAAGAGTCATTCTTGAAATTATTCCAAATACCAGATTCGCTAGTCTCGCCAGACAAACACACTACGCGTAAGTCTATTATAGTTAAATTATCGTTCTTATTGAAAAAAAAATATGCTCCTAATTACTACTGAAGCTTAAAAACCATTTGAGACATTCCAATCCATTTTGGATAAACGAGTAACCATGCCGGCATTGTATTTACCAAATACAATGCCGCCATCGCCGCTGGCCATCTGCAAAAATGCCGCAACCGTTAAGCTAAAGAAATGGATTAATGCTCAACCAGGCATTCAGTATGTCATTCATGTCCACCCCAAGTGCCCTTAAGTGAAGGAGCAAGTAAGTACAATCGACCGGAAGCGGAAGACGCGTTTCGCGAGCTCTCGGCGAAATTCGGGCGGTGTCGGCAGCTGCGCGTGCGCCGAACAGCTGCTATCTAATAGGTAATTTCCGCTTTGTTTACAGCTGATCGTATGTTTTCTTAGATTTTTATAATAAAGCCGTAAACAGCGAGATTCCTAGTGATCACGGCTCCAGGTGGGAGGTAAAAGCTCTCGTTGGGAGGTAAACAGCTTCCCATAGGGAAATAAAATACCTCTGTGGACCACATGCAAAGAGAAAACCAAGCGAACCACCTCGTCCGCATCATCTTTAGGTGAGGTAGTGGTCATATGCTAACGTATCAGAGACGAGAAATAGAAAAGATAAGATGCGTTTGTAATGGCTTAGTTAGTTAAGTGCGCGGCCGGTTTCGATTCCCGACGGGAACACAAGTATTCTCTCCAAGGAACATTTGTGTTTTTGGTTCTAGTTGTGATTGTGTTTATGATGTGAATGTTTTCAGCAGCCACGACACAAGTCATCGAACTTAGTGTAGGACTGTGAGTGTAAAAGCGTTTACGTTTATGTTAAGATCCTGTTAATATGCTGCACGCTCTCGAATGACAATAAAAAGAAAATTGTTCGCAGTTGCTCACGTTGTCTCCATGTGGGAGACAAGCTTCCGTCGATTTATCACCTGGACTTAAATAATGAAGTTTCTAACTTTTAAGATGGTTCATATATAGAGACAGCGTCAGACGTAGAAGTTAAAAACTCGAGGGGCTCAATTTTTTATCATTAAAAATATATACTCCCCTTCCTCAAAAAACTAATTTAAATCGAATAAAAAATGTCACGGGCGTTCTGTTAATTTCTTTCGGATTGTTTTTCAAAACGGAAGCGCACGCGCAGATGTTTGATTTTTTCTTTGCCAGAATTAGATCAAAACCGCGGTGGGTTTTTTCATAGGTTTGTGTTGACAAATGGATATTTGGTAGTCATTTCATATTATTTTCATTGCATCAAAGGAAATGTATTGTGACTGAATTTATAGACTCTTGCCCTCGTTCAGGAAACATTATTAAAAAGAATGGACTTTTAGTAGTTTTTCCTTCAGTGATGCTTAAGTTATGAGGACTTCTACGTTTTATTTATTGACTAAAGTTTATTGATTACAAAGCTTTCATCTATTTTGAATCTCCCCAATTGTTATATCCCCAAAGGAAATTTGTGTTTCTGTTCAGTGTGTGATTGGGCGCGTGACCTAAATGTTTCCAGCACCCACGACACAGGTCATCGAATATAGTGTGGGACTGTGAGTGTAGCAGCGTTTATGCTATGAATATTAGTTTAATTATACTTATACTCAATCACAGCATAACGCCTCAACAGATTTGATTAACATTTTGTAAAAAATCTAAAATTATTCTATATAAATTATTCTACATATAATATTATAAGTCCAAACTTATAATTGAATTTTCTTACTATTTTTTTACTTCATTGATGTGTCAGTAAATTAAAAAAAAACACATGTCCACAATGACCGAGATATAAGATACAATTTGTCCTGATTATTTGATCGCTGCACTCCTATAGTATATTTATAAATGTGCGGTTCCAGTTTCTCCTACTAAACATAAGGTAAATTAAAGTTGGTAAGTTGTTAGTTCGGTAATTCGATCACCAAAACATGCAAGTCACTCCATCTGCCGAGAAACCCTTCAACAGTCTACAGCGGAGGGCACAAAAAGACCCACGCTTAGCTCCTTCCGCCAATCTGCTTCCGGCGCGTTGATAGCGATACTTATACGTCGAAAATACGCCCGTATTTGTTAGCTATACCCCGATTTCACCCTTGTTAGAATACTAGGATAAAATGCCTATGTTTTATTCCAATGTCTAGACAATCTACATACCAAATTTCATTTAAATACGTCTAGCCGTAACAGAGGTTCGTCGTGATAAACTTACAAGTACCCAAGATGCTTACAACACACTTACACACAAACTCCGAATCATTATTATGATTGGTGCTGCCACTTTTCATCTACAGTTCCAGGAGTTAGGATTTCGTGATTAATATATTTTAAAAAAATTTAGTTATCGCAAATACTGGACAAAAAATTAAGTATACATATGTAATAAGTTGTTGGCATCACGTCATCTGCGTACGGTGTTTCAGTATAAAGTACCTGGATAACCGAGCTTTGCTTGATGAAACGACGGTTTCTAAAAATGAAACCTAGCTAGGTCGATTTATCGCACCCGAAACCCCCTGCATACTAAAGAACAATGGCGAACTCCCATACATCATTTTAGTTGAAGTAAAATAGCATCGTATATAGATAAAAAATATCTTACGTAAGGCCGGTTGCCTTCTGAGCTTAATTTTAAAAGAATTGTCGTTTTAGAAGGCCTAGTTATTAAGATATTAAACAAAACATATTTGTAGGTTATTACTCAGCACACTTTGCCGATCTCTTTTTGAATACGCCAACAGTTCTGACAGTCGTGAATTCGTGATAAAAGCCCATTCCAAAGAGCCACCACTACGTTTAAACTTGAAATAAATTATTACTTGACACTGGCTAAATGCACAAGATTGCGAAGCTAATATTAAAAGAAAAAAGAAAAAAAAAACAAACGTCAAAAGTGAAAACGTCATTCATACGACAGTTTTGTATTGCCATGACATTTGCTTTTTCCCCTTAAATGTCGATGACTGCAATAGCAACCGCAGCTATTTTTAGAAAACCTGTGAATGACAGACGGATTCTAGACAGCTGATGGTTCATACATAAGTTACCATAGTATTTTTTGTTTTATGGATACATCATAAGCATTAGCATTACGGCTTAGGAATATAGAGATGCGCTAGGGTAAGGCAATGGACATGGTAACATCTTATTATATAACCACAGCATAGACAAAAACAGAAAAATGAAAAATGGTTGAAAGTAATCGTTTTGTTTCTTTTAATGTGTATTTTTTTACCTGGCTTCGTCTGCCTTTTCTGTTGTTTTAGAAAATCTTTGTAATTTATTTGAGTGAATTTCGTTAATTTCACATTTAAATACGATCAAACATAGGCCAACTAAAATTTCGCCATTGTTCTTTCATGAAAATCGTTTGAGTCGTTTCCGAGATTCATATTATATATATATATTTATACAAAAATTGCTCGTTTAAAGTGTAAGATGAGTGTTCTCGTGACCACATCTATTTATTTATATAAATAAATATAAAAAATAATGTCTGTTTCTGTTTGTCTTCTATTAATTTCTAAACCATTCATCCGATTGTGTTGAAACGTTGGTAAGTGGTTCTGCGTATAACCACAAATTCCAAGCCAAAATAAAAATGTAACAATTTGAAATGATTTTCTTTTATTGTACAATTGCTTTTATTTAACTTGCAATGTTTATATACACTTCTGGACACATCTATTGGCCCACCTTGCATTTTCAGTTTCGTTTGGTCCTAGCTAAAATTTTATATTTGGTCGAGCAAAAAGTTTTTATGCAGTTTTGAACCTGGCACATTAATCATTTCATTCAATAGTCTTTTTTTGAATTTCGAAACATTTAAAGAAACAAAAGACGATTTGGAGCCTGTTTGTTGATATCAAACAATCGAATACTAAGAAAACTTGGTTTTATTGGTATACTTGGATTTAATTCTTGAAAGTGAGATTGATCTCTTTGGTTTTGCAACAAACATTACTTATTGTTAACATTAAGGTGAGGTTCTATCAATAATCTATGGATACTTCGCCTGAAGTCGCCGCCCAAGCTGTGGCACTTATCCAGGCCGGACACAGCCAAAGAAATGTGAGTGCTCAACTTAATTTAAGTCGATCTGCGGTCCGAAATGTTTATTGGAGGTACCTAGAGACTGGCGGCTTTGTTCGTCGCCAAGGAAGGCCACGATTTCGGGTCACAACTGAAAGGCAGGATCGATTCATCGTGACGACGAGCTTGAGAAATCGTCACCTTACCTCCATTGAGATACAAAACCAACTTCGCGACTTCCACGGAGTATCTGTGAGCGCTCGAACTGTTCGGAGAAGGTTAAAAGAACGCGATATGGTACCACACAAGCCAGTTAATGGCCCCAAACTAACGCGAGCCCACCGAAAAGCGCGCCTTCATTTCGCGCGCACTCATTTAAATTGGACTCAGCAGCATTGGAGCCGTGTACTCTTTTCTGATGAGTCTAAAATTGTGTTACTTGGCGATGATGGAAGGAAGAAGGTCTACCGACGTAAGGAAGAGCGTTTCGCACAATGCTGCTTTGAAGAGAGGGTTGGTTATGGCGGTGGCTCATGGACTGTCTGGGGCGGTATATCCGCGAGCGGCAAAACTCAACTTGAGGTTGTTACGGGACCACGGCTGCCAACATTAAATGCTGAAAGGTACATTCGTGAGTGCTTAGAACCTCAGGTGATGCCATACGCGGACTATGTGGGCCCAAATTTCCTTTTTATGCATGATAATGCAAGAGCCCTTACGGCCGGCATCGTCAGGGAATATCTTCGGGATGTGAACATAACAGTTATGGACTGGCCAGCCAGAAGCCCAGACATGAACCCCATTGAGCACATGTGGGACGAGCTTAAAAGACGTGTTAGGGCTCGTCAGCCAGTTGCCCAGACGATGCAGGAGTTGAAAACTGCCATAGAAGAGGAATGGGAGATGATCCCTCAAAATTTCATAGAGCGGTTGATAAACTCTATGCCTAATCGTATGAGAGCTGTGGTAGATGCCCATGGAGGCAACACGCGTTATTAAATTAAACCTTTATTTGATAAAACATGTTTTTTATTCAAAAATCAATTGCCTTTATCAAGGCGCATACCCGACTTGTTAGGGGTAGCTCCATGTAATGTGGTATTCTGAATTCAAATTTAAAACAATACGATCGAAAAAGATGGTAAAATGTATCAGGTTTAAAACTGCATCAATAGTTTTTGCTCGACCTAATATAAAATTCTAGCTAGGACCAAACGAAACTGAAAATGCAAGGTGGGCCAATAGATGTGTCCAGAAGTGTAGTTGGTTTAGGTCATATCTTGCAAGCTATAGCACTTCTAGAACTCTCTATTAGAACTTTTTCCTCTTATCCTACAGAGTTAAATTTTACAAGTTCATTTGCGATGACTATGCATTTTATTGGTAAGCATGACCTGAATCGACATCCACGATAAGCTGCAGATAAAGGAACTCTTGAACGGTCAACAAGACACACATGAAATGTTGAATACGCATTCAAACTATGACAACCAAGGATTTTGTAGCAAAAGTAATATCTCGATGATGATAACTCATTCTAAGTGCCACTCTGACATGGTCATGAGGTTACATGGTTAAAAGGATACAAAGTAGGTTCCTAAAGGCTTGTATTAAAAATGATTAATTTATCAATTTTGAACAGGATTACGTTTGTCGGAATTGGTAAAGTAAATATGTAGATATATTATACGTAACATTAGAGATATTATTTAGTCAGTTTATAGAATGTTAATAAATTACTAGGCGACCATAAATATGAAGAAGTAATGTTTCGTAATTGAGGACCTTGCAGTAAAAGAGCCAAGTCTAATTTACAAAAGTTATGGGTACTAAGAAATAGTACGTTTATAATTTATTATTGTTTACGTAGATAAAAAATATATGCTATAATATAAACAGTTTCACATATTTCTGTATTGTTATAAATATAAATAAGTAAGTATTACAATCATTGCGAATTTTAAAGTTAGGCCTTGTGCGATTTTTTCACCAAAATTTGAAAAATATACTACCCTCTCTTGTTTTATGAGGTACCATAGGTATAAACACATAAACACATGTACTAAAATCGTAACTATGTAGATAGTCTAAATTCCAGAATAGGACTATATAAGCAATTTTTAATCCCGATTCATGCGGGTAATACTGTGTATCTAAAAACACTTTAATAAACCGATTATAAAACCAAACCTTTTTTGTTAACGTGGCATTGCAACGCATCGCAGCATATCTTACTATTTTTTATAAATTTTACTGCACCAAGTTGGATGCATCAGTAACAACTCTTGAAAACTACCACGAGTTGATATTTTCACAGAATTCTTCGAACTGTCATCGCCAAACAAGTGTTAGCTTCCGCAGATGTTCTACTTATCTCCACCTTTCTGTATTTACCGATAATCTATGTCGAAACCTTCGGAAACACTTGAAGCTACAAAGCCAACCAGTAGCGAACATCTGGTGCTGTTAAAACGTGTTACATGACATACTGTTAGCTTTTTATGATATTTTTACTGTACAAACAAACATTGTTAATGAGTTTGTTTGTAATATTTTATAATGTTTACATTTTATGATCTTATGTTGATAGGGTAACACAAATTAATTAATTGATTTGATACTAAGATGAAAATTTATTTGAATACAAATTCTTTGGCTTAGTAAATCGGTCCAGAAATCTCTGACTAATCGTTAAATAAAAAAACAACATACACTTTAAAAACATTACCTCCTACTTTTTCGAAAAATAAAAATAATGTTATTTCTTTTGTTACAGGTATGCATCTCCAATAACATTGTACCGTGAAACAGCGCACATTTAGAGAAATACTTAGTTCTTGGGTATAATACCTTATTCATCTATATATAAAATAATCCAGTTAATATTTAGTAAGTTGCTAAGAACCAAGCCAACTTATTAAGACCCCGTACCAAATTTGAAACTAAATTATCTACAAGTAAAAATGTAAAGAAAATAACAGAATAAATTATAGTTACTACAGAAGACAGCGGCGCTCGGAGAAGCCCCACAATTTTTGTTCCGTGAAATGAGATCAAGTTCCCACTGGCGCTATGAATCTGATCTTTTGTCCATAATCCTATTGTCCTGGCATTGTCCTCTGGACAATCCAGTTATCTCACAGATAAAACAGCTATAAAGCTACTTAAGTCATTATCTGTTTAGTTATCTTTATTTGCAATTTGTTTTGTTAGAGGTGTCGAATTGCGATAACAATCTCTTTTGAAACGGTTGGATAAAAGTTTGCACATATTGAACAGCTGTATAAAAACTGTTTCTGGTGTTTAAAATTTAGAGAATTTTATGTTAACATGTTTTTAAAAATGTGCGTTTTAAAATACTCGCTTCCGGAAATGCTGATGACAGCTTGTCCTGTCGCACCTTTGTCGCATTCCTTCCTTATTTTCGTTTACGGTACAGTTGGTTACTACGTATCGGTCTTTGAACCACGATTTAAATCTAAGGTAAACATTTTTGCAAGGAAATTAAACATTTTAAATTATTTTAAAATACAATATGATTTGGATAGCTGTATACAAAAATATGATTTAGTGACAAAGAGAAAACAACGTTCGTAACGTAAAAACACTTCATATTGTCAGCACCTATATTACTATAAAGCTTCTTACTAGACGGAGTGATTACTTTATCTCTGCATACTAGTAGTAGTGAGTACCTATATAAGAAAAATTTAATATTATGTATTTTATTAAAAAATGTCTCGGACCCTGATCAGAAACAATGTAGGTATATTTTTTTATTTTCTCGAGTTCAATGGTTTGGACCCTAATGATATGGGAATAAGCCTATACTATAAATCATCTTCCGATTAAACAAAAAATATTTCCTTAACTGAAGTTTGGTGAACTTAGACCTAAATATTTTTACCGAGTCATCTTAAGTTTGTTGAATAATATACTCAATCTCTAAATAAATCAGTGTGTAAAATACATAACCTCATCTTTTTTAAATAATATAAAATATGTAAATGATTAGTATTAAATTAAAAAAATTATATTATGTTATTAGTTGATCGATGGTGTCTAAAACACAAATAAAATAATTAAACGCAAGCAAAGCTTAAAAAACCGATTTCACCGCTTTATTATCGGAACCTTGATCCCCTAGCTTTCATATAAAAAAAGAATTATCAAAATCGGCTCACAACGAAATAAGTTGTGAGGTAACTTTTGAAGTCGGGAAAACCAGAACATCGTCAAAGTACGCATTATTCGTCACAAAATAGACATCATTGACGATATTTCAAGAACTACCGATCAGATCTTGATCAAATTTAAATGGGACCAATTAGAAAGAAACATCTTTCAAACTAAAAAAAAATTTTTGTAATCGGCTCAGGAGATATGAGGTAAATCACATAAAAAAAAATACATTCGACTTGAGTATCTCCTCCTTTTTTGGGAAGTCGGTAAAAAACCAGCGTTGCAAAATTCTGTTTATCAGTAGATAGCAATTGTTAACATTATAAGAAATAAATGTCCATTGGTTGAGTAATATTATAATATAATATTATTATACAATATAATATATACACACTTTACTTCCAGCAAGTTTTTTATACAGATTTTTATGCTAGTAGAAAAGTGACACTGATGCAAGATCCTCTCATCCAGTCATTGTTACATCACAAAGAACACAACAGTGCATTAATTAAGAAGTAGCCCATTAAAGTGATGTAACCTAATATAGTTCCGCCCGAGGTTGAGTAGGACATCCTCATAATTGACAATAACACTCTAGCTAGACGGATTGGTCATCGTCTAATCTCGGTGAATGAGGATTCCTTTGGTAGTCGGGCATGACGTTTAATGCTTTGCGGTATCAAAAGTTTTGTGATCGTAAAACAATTTCGTCTGTAATGTATACATGGTACTTACTATACGAATAGCTATAGAGTAATTGATTTTATTTATATAGCATTAGCCATGCTAGGCAGAAATATAGTGATAAATTTACAAAGGAAAAATTATCGCTTGAGGCGGTATTAAAAAAAATTATCTTTGATAAAATTTATCACTGTAGCTATAGAGTACCTAATATTAGTTGCAGTTTATAAGATGTGTAGGGTGTTATTAGATAATATTCGTTTTTTATTCGTTGATCGGTGCCGATAGACCGAATTTTTATGCTTGAAACCACTATGCCACTTGGTGGAAATTCATGATTAGGCCGAAGATGTAGCGTGCTTGCTTTAATATCTGTTCACTTTAGACTTGAATACTCTTAGAATATACCGTTCAAGGTATAAAGACGCGGTCAATGAGTTCCATTCCTTTGCTCTACGGATGATGAAGTTAGCTGGAAGTTAGCCATCTATAAATGGACGTTTGACAGTTTGTATTGATATTAGTTCATAAAAAGGCATGGAGTAATTAGCTTATTCTTGCGTACACTCTTCAAAATATAAACCGTAAAACATCGATAGTACGTCATCGGCTTAGCGACTGTTGCCTTACGACTAATAACAAGGGCTTTATTGTCTTACAATGTCGTCCTTGAGAATAAATGATCACGAGCCCCCCATGTGTTGTATACTAGTGATTAAAAAAGAATACACAAAAAAAAAACTTCCAAGGAGAGTTTCTTGATTTTTTTTACTAGTAGGTATAACTTAAACACCTTTTCAATATGTATGTGTATAAGTGTTACCTTTTATATGGTCATAAAATTATTTTTTAAATGATTATCTTGACGAATAATAATGTAAATTTTATGTTGTTATTCGCTGCTTAAAATGTTGGAAATGAAACGGTAGAGTTTCATCAGAAATCGTAGCGTGGTGTCTGCTCGCACGTGTGCCGAATAAGGGAACAGCTACAGTGTGCTAAAGACACCTTGCCTACCAGATGTTATCGCACTGGGCCAAATTCACCAAATTGTGATGGATTAGGTTAGGTAGACCTTCTTTGTTCCGTCACTGCCGGGATTTGGGATATTGTAAGGTGTCGGAAATGAATATTGGGTTTCGGTTATAATGTGATTTGATAATGCAATAGGGAAGAAAGGGAAACGAATAGGTGATGGTAAGTACTTACTATGAAGGACTGAACATTTCGTACGCCAGCAACCTAGAAAATAAAAACGCTCTCACACTCACAGCCCCAAACTAAGTTCGATGACTTGGTCGTGGATGACGGAAACATTTACATCACATACACAATCACAACCAGAACCCGTAACACAATTTTTCCTTGGTGATAAAACTTGTGTTCCCGCCGGGAATTGATCCCGATATCTGTTTAGAATGTGAACGCGCGTCCGACTAAGCTGTTTTGCGTGACATCTATATCTTTCATTTTAAATAGGTTTTAATTTATCTAAAGAATGTAGAAAAAATATTTTTTAGAGCCGGTGGGTAAAAACTACACTAGACTTTCAAAAGACCAAATTTAAGAAAAATAAATCTATTCAGGAAACTTTCACCAACCACGTTTCTTAATTCCATTTATTTAGATTATGTTCTCAAGTAATATACTATCTGAATATGAAAGCATTAGGTTTGTAGGTATATAGGTTTTCGTCATTGCAGAATACGATTAATGCCTAGCGGCTCTAAAAATTGCAAAGCGTCTTAAATCCAAGGAAAAAATATGTTTCCGATTCTGTTTGTGAGACATTCACATCACACACACATGATGTGAATGTTTCAGGCACCCACGAACTTTGTGTGGCGCTGTGAGCGCGAAAAAGTTTAAGTTAAACATAATATAAACGTGTTCACACTCACACCAAACTTTTTTGTTGGATTTGTATTTTTAAGACAATGCACAAATAAGTTTTGGCCAGATGAAAGAGCCCAGAAAGACCAGCCCCCCTATTACGTATATTTGTTGCACGCGGTTTCTATTTGAATTAAGCAAAAATAAACCTTATTTCTTAGGAGTTTTGTCAATTTCGTATTGAAACCGTTTGCAACAGAGATAGGTAATAGGGGGCCAGAAAATTCACTAGTCATATATGAAAAAGATATAAACATTTCTTTTAATATAGTGTGGGTACACTGTCTTTAATATTAATAAGCGCACTAAGCTTTATATTTCCCCTAAGTGGTCACAGAATATGTATCAGTTAGCGAAATAAAAGCGGTTCTAACTAGTTCAAAGATCATTCAGCGGCACGGGCGGCGGCGCTAGCCGGGTGTTAATTTTTTCGACATGTGCTACCGATACAGCTAATTCTGTAAAGGTGTTCCGAAATACCCCGTGATTTGCCATATGCGCACATTTGTTACAAAACATGTGCAGAAGTGATTTCTGTTGGACATGAGTAGTGCATTTGGATAATGGATTTGGTAGAATTTAGTGCTAGCGAATAATGAATTTAGACAACAAGAATATAAGATTGATATTGATATTTATGAATAAGTTTAGGTACTGCGAGGAAAGCAAAACAACCTAGACACTAATAACCTTTATTTTTTTAGTTGAAACTTTTTATGGGAGGGCGTTGAAATTCTGATCTATAACCTTTTATGTGATGAAGTAGGGGTAATATTTCCCTGTAATACAGAAGTTTCACTTCTATCGTGTATCTGTGTGTGTGTGTGATGTGAATGTTTCCGGCATTCACGATACAAGTCTTTGTTCTATTGTAGGGCTGTGAGTGTGAATGCGTTTGTTTGTTTGTTTGTTATCTTTATGACACATCATATTTTGTTTTGCATATTTTAAACCGCTTGATGTATAAGTATAATTATATGATTATATTTTGTGCTTATAAAAAAAATGTTTTTAACTATAGGCAGATGCAAAAACAGATACAGATTTATATTTGCAATCAAAATAAATATATTTATGCAAATTAAATAATATAATCACGTTAACATAAAATTATTTTTTTGTAATAATTTTCAGACACTGTATTTGTTAATAAAATATACCTATTTATTTCTATTACCTCTACCAAGTACCTAATTAAGTATTCTGTACAAGTACACACGAACGTCTCTATATCTTCTAACCGTATATGTGACACAACAGAAACGTCACCCTAATGTTATTCGCAACGAGAAACATAGGTAAAGCAATTCACTTAACTCCCAAACTCATGGCAATCCTCCATAATGTCCGATAGAAACCCCACGACGCGGTCGTAAACAAACTTAAACACGACTAGAAAATAACAAACCAATTCCATGCCTTATCTCGAGTAAATAAAGACCAATACAGCAACATCCACCTTTTCACCTGACCGTACAGATAAAAATACTATTACATTCCTGACTTTATTACTATAGTATTAAAGTCCAAAAGCTTATAGCATGTCGACGTACGATTCACGGTAGAAAATTATTGACTACAACTGTAGCACCTGATTGTAGCGCCACCGAAAATGAACAGTCGAATTTCAACTGTATTCTTATAGCAATAAAGTAAATTTTTACAGAATTTTAGAAATGTGCAGTGGTTTAAGCGAAATAGGGTAGGACTATAATAGTACCTATGAAAGCCAGCCAGGGGGTAATGCTAGTTTTATTATCCAGAATGATTTTGTAAATGGAAATGGTTAAAGATTGATTTGATTGACTTTATATGGAAGCACAAGCAATTATTAAATTTATTTATTACTAGCTGACCCGGCGAACTTCGTACTGCCAATAAAATTTGTCTGAACTTTGATAACAATATATTAGCATGTTACATTTGTCTGTGGCCAAATATTTATAGTGCGTTCAGAAATTATTTTTGTGTCTAATCTTTTACAGGTGCGAGAAGTATATAATATATGGAAAAATAAAATGGTTGTTTTGACTACTTTCCTTGCCATTTCTTAATATTTTCTTACCGTAACCTTCTTTAGACTTCTACAAACATAAAAAAAAAATTGACAAATCGGTCCAGCCATTCTCGAGTTTTAGCCAAACAAACGAACAGCAACTCATTTTTAAATATAAGAATTGCGGTATTACAATTTGAAAAAGTGAAAATAAGTGTCTGAAACTGTTTTTAATTTGTGTGTTAATTCTGTGTATGGACTTGAGGAGAATTGGACCACAGTGGATTGCAAAACTGTGATTGGACGATGCCATAACAGTTTTAGTGGTACGTAGTGGATGGTAGTGGTCGCATTTAGGGACTGTGACGGGCAGTGCTTGTTCGTACTAATTTTATTATTATATTTCAATTGATTTACGTTGATATTGATTCCACAGAAAATTTATCAAAATGTGGTTTTATAATTAAAATAACTGTAAAAAATATTTATCTCATCTGTGTAAACGAAACTTTTCACTTTTTTTTAAGTCGGTTGTAATTTTTTTAATGATACCATAAGGATACGTATAATTATGCTGATATTTTGTTTGGTACTAAACTATATCATCAGTGAAACTGTCGTCAATATTATCTTACACCCGCCTAGAATTTAAAAATATCGTCAAAAAGACCTTCTTAAACTTAATCCCTTTTCATAAAGTCAATCACCGGAAACATCATTTAAAATCTAAAATGACCATTAATCGTTTGTGATTACACGCTATGTTTAACTGCCTTCAAATCGGCTCAAAATAATTCTTACATCATATCACAATAGTGGATATAATCGTGCTCTACAATAATTGTGATTGTATAAAGTTATTGTGTTCTAAAATAATTGCATTTAATTGAACCTGTGCACGTTAAACATTTCTTTTGTAACTTTCTTTTGTCAGCTTCTCTTTTGGATGACGTTGTTCTTCCACAATGGGATATATAATAAATTATTTCAGCTTCAATGATTGGTCTTAGGATTGTGGAGTATGTTGACGATTTGGGATATTTTATAAGTTTAACCAGTAAATTCTTTTGACAAGATAGGCTTGTGTCTGACTAAAATTGAAAATAAAAAAAAACCGCTTACACACTCACATCTCTACACTAAGTTCCATGACTTGTATCGTGGATGCCGGAAAAATTCACATCGTAACCAGAACAAAAAACACAGATATTCCTTAGGGAGAAAAATTCAGTTCCCACCGGGAATCGAATTAGATTCGACTTGTGCTAAGAAGGCGCCCGCGCATCCGACTAAGGCAACGGGCAGTTCAATAAATCACGCTTGTTTATTATACAAAAAAGAGGCTCCGTACATTTAATTCACCTAGATTTCACTAAGGTGACCTAAACACCTAAACCTTTAGTAAACTTTAAACACCTGTACCGCAAACAAAAGACATACATTAAAGATAATAAGTAAACTTTATTCACCCCAGTTAAAAATGTATCTAACGGACCATTTCAAGAAAATGACCATCTAACAAGCTTTACTGGGAGTCACGTATAAGATGTACTCTACATATGCATATTTTTGCTCTATGAGATTCGCTCAAAAATCTATGTGTGATCGGTTGACGAAATAATAAACGTTATAAATTTCTTGTCTAACTTAGTAGACACACCTGTGTCCAGATCCATCTTATCGGTTGATACAAATCCATTTGAAAATAGGAATACGATTCAAATGGAGTCTAAACAAATCAAATCGCAGCTAAAAGACAAATATCAAGCTACTTTTTGGTGACAAATGTGAGACGGGCGGGCGGGCGCCGAAAAGCCTGGCACGTCGTCGCGTATAGATCATCCTTTTCAAGCCGTCTAGATACGTCTAATAAAATAACTTTTATGGGGAAATATCGCACATCCATTCTTAGTATTCTTGCTGTGGAAACTTTTCGAGAAATATTATGTTATGAAGCGCAAACCCGTATTTTCTCAACCCTTGTTTCCGGCGTTATTGTGAATACCCGATTGTTTTCCCGGGAATACCGGAATAATTCCGGGGTATTCCGGATGTATTATGCATGAGGGAAGGATATACGAGTGGTAGGCGGTCAGGCGCTGATTCCGTTAATAACAAAAAAATAAAAAGGTCAACAGCCATTGGGTCTATTCCAGTAAATGGGTAGGCGAGACACGTTGGCGCCCTGGCGCTACTTAAATGATTTGTTTTGACTTTAATACAGTTTTTTGAGACTAAAATTAGACTTAAAATAAATAATGATTACGGTAATATAGTAATGACTGGTTCAGAACAGTAGGTTTTGAACCTATAGTTTCATATTTACATTAGCTTAAAATTTATGAATATTATCAGTTTCGTTCAGCCAAACTGAGGTGTCTTAGTCAGATATTTCATTTATGTGTTTAAGCGATTGTTCCCATAAATAATAATAATAGGTGTAGGTACTTGTTAATATTCCAAATATATCATGTATCACTATATCTATGACTGCTTAAACAATAAAAAGAACCTTAATGTCGAAGCTAATTCTGAACTCCCCGTTGGATTAGTTAGGTCCGTCTACCAAGCAGGTATTTTGTTCGATTCCTGGCACGAGCACACATTTTCTCCCCAAGAAAAAAATCATTTGGTTCTGGGAGTTATTGTTTGTGTGACGTGAATGTTTCCGGTACCTACTACACAACTCGTTGAACTTAATGTGGGGCTGTGAGTGTGAAATCATTTATGTCTATTACCACAATCTATAAAGCCTGTCTAACCTTCATGATCATTTATAACTTATATATTTACGTACGTATCCATGTTATTAACAAAAGTAAATTTTCTAGTGCAGACGAAACCCATGAAATGCGGAAGAAGTTCGGCGTTCGCTTACACCCTATTCTACCCCCAGAATTTATTGCAATCCGATACACGATTACTTCATGTACTCCCCATACCAGTGTATCGACAAATTGAAACATGCGGCTGTTGGGTATCATCATTTGAAAACCCAGCAACATTATATACAATGTTTTAAATAGTAAAAATAACTCGAAGTTTCCTAAGTATAATAATAATTATAATACTAAACTACGATTGGATTAAAACCTTTAATAGATAACATAACTAATCTATAAAGTCAATGACTCTTTGTATTAGGTAAGTAGATTAGTTATGTTATTAATTATGTAGAAAAAATAAATTTATGCAATAAAATAAATAATATTTATTTAATAGAATTTGAATTATTGACTTAAGAATAATACAACTGCTATATAAATGCTACTCAATCACGCCTAAATTCCTAAACCGAAATTTACAACATATGTAGATATATATGTATGTCTAAAACAACGCGTAACTTAAGAAGTGCGAGCAAAGCTGCGTTTTACAGCTGGTTATCAAACTTTAAACTAACATTACAAATCCGAAAGTTTGTGTGTATGTGTGTAAGTATGTTTTTCTCTTCACGCTGTAACGGCTGAACGGATTTGGATAAAATTTGGAATGTACATAGCTTATATTTAGGATTAACACACAGGCAACTTGGCGAAGTCGCAGGCAGGGTTAGTATATAGGTATATATTATATATATATATCGCTTCAAAATTCCCAGTAACTATGTTGCATAATGGATGAAGCATTGCAGTATTTCAAATGATTACCTGGATGACCGAGCTTTGCTCGTTAAAAGGACGTTTTCTAAAAATGAAACCTAGCTAGATCGATTTATAGCCCCCGAAACACCCTGCATACTAAATTTCATGAAGTTGGAGCCGTTTCCGAGATTCAGATTATATATACAAGAATTACTCGTTTAAAGTTATAAGATAAAGCATTGCAGTATTTAAAATTATGAAATTGGTTTCGTTATTTACGTGCGATAATATAATGTGCTTGAAAGCGACGTTTCAGTTTTAGTAAAATATAAGGTTGTAACTAGAGTTTACACGAGTTTAGTCGCACGCAAATATAAGTTTGTAGAGTTTGCGTTAAGCACTAATGTGATACGATACTGCTTTAATGTACACAACTTTTATATTACCGAAAACGAGTCGCGTTTGGTTTTAGGGGAAGAGAAGGTATAAAACTAGTTTCAGTTTTATCAATGCTCTCTATTATACGAGTATGAATGACATAATTATTTTTACACGTACGTAACTAGTTCGACTGTGTTTTTTTTTCTTGTGTTTTACCTCATAACTTCTTTCCACGTGAGCCGATTTCGATTTTTTTTTTATTTTGAACGATGTTGCTTTCCATTTGGTTCCATTTAAATTTGATCAAGATCTGATCAGTAGTTCTTGAAATATCGTCGTGTTCTCATTTTTGACCGACTTCAAAAGTATAACTTCTTTCGTTGTAAACCGATTTTGATGATTATTTTTTATTTGAATGCTGGTGCTTTTCATGTGGTCCCATTGTAATTTGATCAAGATCTGATATCTCTTGAGTTATCGTCAATAATGTGTGTGCAATACATTAAATCTGATCAAGGTTCTGAAGATAAAGCGGTGAAGTCGGTTTTTTTAGGCTTTGCTTGCGTTTAATTATTTTATACTCGCACGTACTCTACCAAAGTTCTTTTCCATGATAAACCACACGGGCAGGAAATAAATATAAAAGGGTACCTATGTGCCCCTTTATATTTTCATTTACATATATCATTTTAACCGACTTCAAAAAAGAAGGTTCTCAATTCGACTGTATGTCTTTTTTGTTTATATGTTACGCGATATCTCCGTCAATCAAAAATCGATTTTGATGAGTTTTTTTTTGTTTGTTAGAGTATACTTCAGAGGTGGTCCCATATAAATTTTATCGAAATCTGTAAAGCCAAAACCGGGATATAAGCGATAAAGTGGTTTTTTAAAGCTTTGCTTGCGTTTCAATTATTACTACTATTCTTGCTCTAGGCCTCGCTTTACATTTTCGAGTTTAGACGCCGAATTCCTTTGACAGAAGGACACCCGGGTGTAAGGTCAAAGTGCTGACCCACCCACCCAACTTGAGACTTCACTTTGCTTGGTCAATAACTCCAAACAATGGAATACAGGTGTATTAATTGTACGAATATATGACTTCTTCACATCATGTCGCTTGTTCAAAAATAGTCAGACTTACTTATTATAATCAAGCATCTGCCATGCCATCTGTTTAGTGAAATTAATTTTAGCAAGATATTTATAGAATGAGAGGGTTAAATTATCTTCTCTATTAATATTAACTAGGTGACGTATGGCCCTAAAAATGTGGAGCTATTTCTAGAATATGGGAACAGGATGTTATGTTTCATTATAGGCAGTACGCTACCTTCTAGCTTTAGCATATTACATATATGCTAAAGCTAGAAGGTAGCGTATATTAAATGTTTTTTGAAGTAAAAACTTTTTTAGCGGCGTTTTGCACTTTTTGGGATGGGTAAAAAATTTTAAACTCGCGTCAGGACACGTGACCTGATCGAAAATTCGTAAGACGAAGGGAGAGTAGACCGCGACGGAGAGGAAGTAATATCCCTCTCTCTTTCTACCGCGTTTCTATGGTGACGATGGTATTGTTATTTCGTGTTCAAGTTTTGACTTCTACCGTGCCGTCTTCTTCGTGCAACCCGCATTTTTTTTTTCATATTATTGAGAGACGAGACTTGCCCGTTACAGTTCAAGTTTGTAAAATGTGTAAACCAAAATAATATTATTTCTATAAGATAATAATTTTTTATGTATACGTTTTCTGTACCACCAAAAAAAACTTTAGTGTTTTTTTTTTATTTGTGACAGGCTAGTGTTTAACCACTATCTCACCTGATGGTAAGTGACGATGTGATCGAAGCTGGTAAACACACTAGACCTGGAATACGCAGGCTTTCAATCTCTTTAATGGTACTAGAAATATAAAGTAGTGTCACTAGTACCATTAATGGTACTATCAAATGGTACTGATATAAAGCCTAGGTACACAATTTTACGCATAATATTAACTATTTAGTAACATAATCCTACTAATATTACAAATGCGAAAGTTTATGTGTAAGTGTCTAAGTATGTTTGTTCCCTTCACGCTTTAACGGCTGAAGAGATTTGGAAGTACATAGCTTAAACCCATGTGTTAACACATAGGCTTCTTTTTAACTTGATAATAGCGGTCAAAGCCGCGGACACGGCTTGTATCTAATAACCAACTGTTAATGTAAAAGTTTCACGACCTTTAATAAGGTCTTGCATGTCCCGAACTGTTTATTACAGGTAATATTTCCTGGGGACGAACGCGGGGAAATGGGGAAAACGCGTGACCAGCCCGCAGGTCATTGCCGTGCCCGTGCCTGCCTAGACTCAATTATGAGAGCCTAGTAGTTTTGTAAATTAAGGTTTGGTTAATGTGATGAAATTATCACATATTATTTCTATAGGTCAAAGGAGTTCGGATTATATAAGTTCAAAACTCTGGGTGTTACCATCCGGCTAGCGACTTACTCGTCTCGTCTCTCAATGACATAAAAAAAAATGAAACTATAATGTTACAGCCTAAAACATCTACTAGTCGAAGAAAACAACGTAGACATATAAAACTCTTGACTTTGGTCAAAGTCACCTGAATTAAAACAGATATTTCCTTTTCTCCGCGGGTACCAAAATTGGTAAATAATACAAAATCGACAACGATATTTTTTTACTTTCGCGCCAAAACCCCTTTTGTTTCTTTACTATGTTACAAAAAGAATTTTATTCCAACTTATTTCATGGCTAAGTTCTGCGATAACCTAAAGTAAGTTATTCCACAAGTTTAATACCGGCTTTCATGTTTTTATTGTGCTTCCTCATAAAGCCAAAGAAAACTTAGTATTATTTCGGCGTCTTTACGGTTCGCCATCATAATTATTTTATGTGTAAATAAATGAGTTATATTTTAACATTCACAAAGTTAGTTCACGGTCGGGAAAATATACAATATTTTATTAGCATTGCAATTCAGAGGCAATGCTACCAGCATGATGGGAACACTACCCACTGGTAGTGGGCTTGAGAACTTGAGTTATCTATAAGCTCGATGCCTTGTAGGTTACTTGGGTCTTCGCAGTATAGATGTATATTTTTAGTTTGGTTTTAGAGAATATAGGCAATTGGCCCTTAGATAGAAGAAATGTAAGTTACATAAACTTACTTGGTTATTTTAGCAAACAATTAGGTCACATTACTTAAATACAGTACGCCTAATTGCTGGTGGTTCCATAAATATTTTGGATAAAGATTAACTTGAAGTAATTAACTACTTATGCGGGCTCAAGTAAGATAAGCCAAGTGCTTGAATTTTAAAAAAGAACAGCTGTATTTATACACGTATGCATCTGAAATACCTTATATACACACATGCCCTGCACAAACCCTTAGTTTGTGCAGTCTTAGCGCTGAACATATTCCAATTGCCAAATATTTCTTGCATGTATTTTGTTTTGTGTATTATTATCATAATTGTGATTGTTTAAATATTTAGCAATAAAATGATTTCTATTTCCATGTCATTATTTCTCGGAACAAATAACTTTTTAGCTCGGCCGCATCATCACTTTGCACCTGATGAGATCGTGATTAAATCATTGCTTATCTAACACACAATGAATCAAGATCTCCCGATCTCTACCTACTTTAATAGGTGTACTAACTTCCCTTTACAAAACTTACCAACATATAGGTATTAGCTAAGTATCTGCCTCTAGTTTTCTATATCCATGACATTAATAACATTGATATTATAAAAGCGAAAGTTTGTGAGTGTGTTTATTACTTCTTCACGCTCAGACGGCTGGACCAATTTTGATGAAATTTGTTATAGAGGTAGCTCACATCTTGGATTAACACATAGGCCACTTTTGTCTCGAAATTCCCGCGAGTGCGGGACTTACGCGTGTAAATCCGCGGGGAAGCAGCTAGTAAGTAATACATATATCTAAGTCTAAGTCCATTAGCCTACATTTGTCAAATATATGAAAAATTTGATGATTTTATATCATTTTCAGCCGACTTCAAAAAAGGAGGTTCTCAATTCGACTGTATGTTTTTTTGTATGTATGTTACGCGATATCTCCGCCAATTATGAATCGATTTTGATGTTTTTTTTTGTATGGTTAGAGTATACTTCAGAGGTGATCTCATATAATTTTCAAAATTTGCCCAGCCAAAACCGAAATATAAGCGATGAATTTTTTTGCTCGCGTTTCAATTATTTTAATGCAGTATAGACTGTAATCACTATCTCACCTGATAGTAAGTGACGATGTGATCGACGATCTATGAATGATGTAACAACGGACACCATTAACGATTAACCTAAGACCCATCGCAAGCTAACTTCAAACTTCCGTGCTGTCGATTTGTCGCGGATTACGCCTCACAATGACGTACACTTTCATCGATTATGCGCCATATTACCGGCGATTCGTTCTTATCTAGAGAAAGCCGCCGATAAAGGAAAACGTGGGATTTTTCACTTCAAAGAAAGTAATACAATACCAACCACAATACTTCTGTAACAAAGCAAAGTTTTCTACGTGGTTTACCGTTTTTTGAAGCAATTAGACGTCGTGTATGTCGCATACGGCATTACTGATTCTATCTGGAATCTGAAAAGTTAAGGTATTTTCTTGTGGAAAGAATTTTGATTGATATCTTTTTCCCGCGAAAGATATGTATAAATTGGCTGTTGAATAACTTTGAGCGAAATAAAAAAAAACCGTGTGAAATATTTGGTTTATTTTATTAGCTGAGTGAGAAATATTTTGTAGTCACGAATATATGTTTTACTTAAAGTTTTCTGAAATACTATCATCTGAAAAAAATGTTGCTAAATTAAATTTTACATATAGAAAATTTCTCTAGTAAAAAATAATTTACCCTGCATTAAAAGGATTTGCAGGAATAACCAGGTCCTCAATTAAACAAACAAAACCGCTAAGAAGGAATCCGTACACCTGCAACAATAACGGTTCTTACATTCAAACATAAAATAAACGCTGTAAATCTGAAGTTGCCGTCACGACAAAAAGTCGCATTGCGCGTATGTAGAATGTCGATGGACGACTTTAAGTCGCACCTGCCCGGCCGGACGCACGCGCGACTCGGTATGTGCAGCCACTTATGTGTTATTGAATTATTTATAGTGTTATCACATTAAATTTGCAATGTATCTGATCTATCATCAATGAGGCTGTATGTTTTGTCTCTAATAGGCATTTAGAAACAAGTGCTTTTTCAACCAATTATAATATTTACATCAGTCATGTATTTTAAACTCAATGAGTCAGTCAAAATGCTTGTTTCTTCTCGTGGTGCTAAGATAGATTGGTGGCGAGATTTTTAAAAGCCGCTGAGTCTGTTACGAATAAATTATCGCAACTCTTTTTTTCGACCCAGTTGACGCGGTGGGCAACTCTCTGCGCTGTACGCCATGGGTTCTAGGTTCGAGTCCCGGCAGGAGCACCTTATTTCCCAATGGACATTCAAGCTTCTGGTTCCGGGTGTGTGTGTGTGTATGTGTGTGTGATTTATTACAGTTTCTGGCACCCACGATACAAGTCTATGAACTTAGTGTAGGGCTGTGAGTGTGAAAGCGTTTGTTTATTTACTTAGTAGCGGTCAGCTGCAAATACTCCAATCCAAGTAAGACCTTCAAAAGGCTCCGCGATCTTTACCTTTATTACCAAATAGCATCATAAATCTGGGTAAATCTTAATCGAATTCATGATTTCTTTACAACAGACTCAGTTCTCCGCGATTTCATTCATAATTTCATACTGCATCAGGCTGAATGACAGTTTTTCCTCAACACAGATTCCTTCACAAGCATCAAGGCCCAGTGTCAAGGGACCTCGTAATAACTGAACAAGAAGACCTAAAAAGCCGCTCCCGGATCGGATACTGCGCCAGTTTTTTGACGCATTAAATTCATTGGCAGTATTTTGTATGACAAGCCAGGTTACTTTGTGATGATACCTGGTCTGTTATAAATGGCCGATCATATTTGTAGTTGCTGCGTTACTAAAGTCTTAGAAAATCGGAGAGTTTTGCTCCTATTTCAATAATATGCGAAAGTTTGTGAGTAAATGTGTTAGTGTGCAAGTATGTTTGTTTTCTCTTCACAGTGTAATTTATGACGAAATTTGAAATGTACAAGGCTTATACCTAGGATTAATACATAGCCTATTGAATTTGATTAACGCAGGCGAAGTCGCTGGGCACAACTGAATATGTCTGATAACACTACAAGCTTTTATGACCAGTCGCCTAACGTCAGCCCTCCTTGTTATTTTTTTTTTGTTAACCTGTACTGACCCACTGCTGGGCAATGTCTCCCCCTTTTTCTGCCACGCATTTCTGTCTTTTGCCTCTTCCCACCCTCCTGGAACACAGATATCATCGCGCCTTGGTAATGCTTTCGGGATTCACTGAAGCCTTATTTGTTGATCGGCAGTAGCACCACGAGCAGTTGAAACACCTTTAAGAGATAAATACAAAGTCCACGTCGAGCGTACCCGAGACTACTATTAAATACTATTACACAAACAATTTGATACTGACGTAAAGCCACTTACACACTAGTTATACTCGAGCAATTAAATCTCCAACGTCACGCTTTCTACCTCGCATTGTTATGTAAATGTTACGCTTTTATTGTAACATTTTTAATAATTTATTACAAAATCATCGAGCGTTTCAATTAAAGAACACTATGTAGATAAGGCTTAACTGATTCTTTTACTGATAAAATAAAGATAATATATACTGGGAGAAACTTCTTTACGCAATACACTACTGTGTAGCTTTAAACGATACAAAAATTCCTCTGGAATCTAAAACACACTAGTAATGCCTCGCGGATTTACCTTCTTCTATCAGTTAGAAATTTATTTTTAAGATTTTTAACTAGCTGCGCCCTGCGGCTGCGACCGCGTTAATCAAGTTAAATAAAGCATGTGTCAATCCTAGGTATAAGCTATGTACATTCTGAACTTCATCCAAATCCGTTGAGCCGTTACAGCGTGAAGAAAAACAATAATACTTACACATTTACACCCACATAATTCAGATTTATAATATGAGTGTGATGTATGACAGGCAAACATTGGACCACCGTCAACCGTCTCACTTGGAAAGTGAATATGCGGTTGAAGATGTAACATGCTTGCCTAGAAGATACCTAAAAGTTTACAATTTCTAGATAATCTTCACACTAACCTACCGTCCCTTACAAATATACCTCATCATGTTATAACCTCATAATGACTTTTATTTTTAAGAATGCGTGAATGTTACTATGTTTCATTTGTGCAATTTAAAATTCAAAACCGTTTATTCAATTGGGCCCTGAAGAGGTACTCATGAAAATTAATGACTCTACTGCTAGATTCGCAAAACTACAGCCAATGATGTAGATATCTATAGAAATATTATTTGAACGAAAAAAGAGAGAAACCAATAGGGATAAACGCTCTCAACAACTATTAATTTATAGATTGTATAGAATACGTCATATAAATTATAAGGGAAAATAGAGCATTCATAATTTATTCATTCAAAGTCGTAGTACTAAATGAGCTATGTGTTAGAACAAGAATCGGGGTCTGAACGCTTTCTTCTTTGACGACCCAGTTAGCGCAGTGGACAGGTGTCCGCCCTCTGTGCCGTGGGTCCTGGGTTCGATTCCCGGCAGGAGCACAAATTCCTTTCCAAGGGATATTTGTGCTTCTGGTTCTGGGTGTAATGTGTGTGTGATGTGAATGTTTCCGGCACCCACGATACAAGTATTTGAACTTAGTGTGGGGCTGTGAGTGTGAATGCGTTTGTTTGTTTGTTTTTTGTTTCTGGTATTCTACAAATGACCCTGTATACTAAGCAACAATGTATATATTCCTTCATTTACCACCTACCCTCTACTGCGTACATGTTAATCTGCGATATAAAATCCGGAAGATAGTACCTGCACTATCCACAGTCCATGGGAGTCGTGGGAGCACCATCGGCGTGTGAAAATCTCGCGACAATGGCCGCACACATGATGCTCTGATTTAGAGGAGACATTCCCAACAATGCGGGATCGGTGAGGCAATAGCTGGGTAATTATACCATAATATGTACTATGTAGTTAGAGTAAGCTATGCGTAGGACGCATGGGAACCCATCTTTGCTCTGTTGGTTTTGTTATAACTGGTATTGCCCTTTTTGAGACGTGAAGCCTTGGGCTGACTCGTATCTCGTACCGTATGATAACAATTCATTGTGATGAGGGAATGCGAAGCTATGATTTGCCCAGATTGAAGATCTGTAATGATGTTGGTAAATAAAATTATGATGGTGCT
Organism: Lomographa bimaculata; assembly: GCA_948107665.1. Lineage (NCBI taxonomy): Eukaryota > Metazoa > Arthropoda > Insecta > Lepidoptera > Geometridae > Lomographa > Lomographa bimaculata. The sequence continues at coordinate 12,872,559 of OX403595.1, forward strand.
GAAAATATAGACAATTATTGGCCTGAACATGTTGTTGTACTAATTCAAAGAGATCCGTATTAGAATTTGATAGTGTTGTTTTTTTTGGGTTATGTGTCCTATTATTTATTCTGCTATGTTCAAAATTATATTGATACTAGCGAATAATTGAAAAAACAATATTTATCGCATTGAATTGTGAATCTTAACCATTCTTGAATCTACATGAGAACACACAATATTTTTTTATTAAAATTGGTTCAGCCGTTTTGGCGGATTTCAGTCACATACACACGTACAGAATAATGATAATTGTATATATATTATAAACGATCATGTTTGTTACTATAGTATGTTTGCTACTACGTCACTCTTAAGACAGCTGGACGGATATGGATGAAATTTCGAATAACTTATAAAACATACAACACTCTACTTTTTGTTCCTAAAACATTCAGACGCGGGTAAAAACCTGTAGAAACATAGACTAGCTGCTGTTCTTAGATGTGTCTGCCTTGCTGCATTACGCTAGGCAAACTCAAATCCCATTACCTCCCAATAGATACGTTTCTCCCAGTCACAACAAGTAATAATAGTACAAATTAGCCACATGTAGTCAGATCACAATACGGTTAGCGTAGCCGTTCCCACCAGGCCCACTGTTGGACGTGTGAGCACGCACCAATTACCTCGTTGATTGGTTGACGACTGGGCTAATTAGATGCATGCATTACAACTAGTTACAGTGTTTATTTACGTAGATGGGAGTAAAATTGTTTTCTAAATTCTTAGCGTGCCAGACAGGGCTCTGCAGTCTATAAAATTTACATATTATTATACATAACTACATGCGAAAATAATGAGTTTAACTAAATTTGCCAGTTTACCTAAATATAATTATAATAACCAACCTCTATATCGGTAGAGTTCGAATAAAAACTACAAGTATTTAGAATCCAGGCGAGGTCTATTTAAAGCTGGCTGGTAGCTTTAACCAAACTTTAGCAACATATAGAATCTCCCACATTATGTCGGATATGATTCATATCTGCTAAATGGTGATCCATCACTCCGTTCCGGAACAGCGTACTCGGATAATCGAGTCTTATCTCTCTTTAGCGTTCTTTATTCGATAAACTAGACTGATGATGATGTTTTGCTAGAAACAGCTAAATTTTCACCAATATTGGCAAAATTTGAAGTATACAATAACTCTTCATCTTAAAACTAAATATAATAAAACGAACGTTCAGAAATGTTAAATCAACTAATACGAAATAACGTATAGTAGTGAACCTACTCACAAAACATCTCGAAAATCCCTTGAGAAATGCGACCTGAAGAGGAGAACAGCCGGACGGACATCCAGACATACGAAAGCGTTTTTGCCAAGCTGAAACGACAACGTTTCATCAAAACATGCAATAGTTATTCGAGTCTTTCCGCCCTTTTATCTTCATAATAACATTATTTTGACGAACCTCGATGTTGCGGCAGACTTAAAAATACATTTAACATATGCGGCATTTCTGCCTCTTTTAGTGTATCATCACTAGTAAAGTTTCCGCGTCAGTAAATTTCTATTTTTATTCACATTCAATGGCAACTGCAAAGCAAATCTCATATTTCAGTTAAAATTTTCGGATACATTGTCCAATCATTTGACATCGGTTGCCGCATAGCGTGCCGCACGCCAACATTATAAGATGGAAATGCAACGTGGCGGTTTGCCTCGCTATCATAATGTGGATTGAATTGTTGGGCTATCGCAGTAAAAAAATATATTTTATGGGCAATGTAAAAAGAATATTGATGGTGAGAACTATCAGCGGTTGAAACATGATTTTCTTCGGTATGTTTAACTAGATAAACCTTTGCGTAACGCTTTACATACCTACAAGATCTTGCTCAGCTGTACCAAAGTATCTCTAGATAATGCTATATAAGAAAAGTTGATATGTGTATTTTTTCAGGATATATCTTTACCGCCAATTATATTTAGATTGATACTGTTATAACTACTTTAGAATAAAGCTTTGTGTAATAATAAATGGAATGATGTAAAATATGACGATACATATAACAACTACACTAGAGGCCAAATGGTAAGTAATGGTAAAAGTATCTGCGAAGTTTTACTCTTCGCTTTTAACTCTTCTAAAATTTAACTAAAATGAATCCGTCTATTAATAACTAATAATCTCTTTTTACCATACGCTCCTGCAAAATTCCGAGAAATCAGTAAACTCTACTTTCAGTTGAAACTCCTCTTAACATCCCGAAATCCAGACTAATTGTATATAACAAAGCCGATAAAGACAGGAAACGATAAACATCATAAAATGAGAAAGTCACAAAACAAGAAAGGGATGCAGCAATCAATGCACGAATGTTTTTCCAAGACGATGCGGAATCACACACGGATACAGGCGTGTTTATTTTGAGTGCAGAGACAAGAAAATCGTTTATAATTACGCGTCCGTGGCCTACAGACAGTGGACAGTAAAAATTAACAAACAGGGACATCAAACGAACCGTATTGTTCAATTTTGTGAAATAAATAAACAACAATTGCGTACTAAGCAGAATAATTAAGAGACACTTCTCAAAAATAATCTTTATCGTTCAACGATGTCCAAAATATTTAATCAGTCGTGAATACATCAAAAAATAAAAGCTAGACAGAAAGTTTTGCCCAGTTTTGATCAGGATGAAATCAATAGATTTTAATAAAGTTTTGCACACTAGATTTGTGTATTTACCATAAAGTTTGCTATTATCGTGGCTTTTTTTTCTAAATTAATAATATGTTTTGTATAAACTCCGTGATTCGCCAGAGTTACAAAGCGTCGCCTCATTAATTTATAGTTGAAATACCGTTTATTCGCACGAAACGTTTCGCGTCTTCGTTCATTTATACAACAGCAAAGGAATGGAACGCTTTGCCGTCATCTGTATTTTCCGAAAGGTACAATAATAATTGTGTGTTCAAAAGTAAAGTGAATAGGTATTTACTGAGCAAGCGTGCTCCACCTTAGAATACAGCGTCCCTTACCATTAGATGTGATTGTGGTCAACCGTTTGCTTAGTCAGTAATAAAAAAGGCCGTGGTCAGAAAAGATTCAAGTGACCACGGCCGATGAGATTAATGTATAGAATAGGTCTTGTTTTTATTGTCATCGTCATTTTATTACAATAATACTGCTGATGCTCAGATTGTCATTTTTCTATTAGAAAGCGTATACTTCTATGCTAACATTTTAAATCGGTAGTTTACACAAATCAACAATTATTTACCTATTCAAAGAAATGGTGTTCAGAGAGAATGGTGGATCAATAGGTCAACATAATGGGTCTACAAAGAAACATCCAAATGGACTTATCAATACCATAAGACGATATGATAAAAGAATACTGTCGCTTAGTTACAAATTAAAATTAGTCAAACAATTCGCAACACGAGAGGCAAGTCTGTCTGGCGCATGGCGTCTCTAATGTTACACTGAAGTCTAAATACAGCGACATCCGCGTCGGCAGACATAAACGAATGCAGGAAGGGGACAGACAGCATCGTGTTAAGGAAGGGGGCTCTAAAAATGAGCCAGCAAGAAAGCTAAGAAAACGTATCAAAAGCATGGTCAAAAGGTCAGTATTTTGTATTCAGCGAATCACACACAGCTCTTGTGGATACCATGCTCAAGGTTTAAATTACAGTTCATAAAGAGTTATAGTGATAAATTTAGATAGGAAAAAATATCGCTTGAGGCGGGGATTGAACCCGCGGCCATAGGGAATCATGGTCTAACCGCTGAGCTACTCAAGCCCGCCCTGAAGCGACGAAATTATCCTTGCCTTATTATAACGGGAACTTATATAAGTATATTCTTACGGGGACGTGTGACACAACGTGTAGCTGACTGCAAAGTAATACTCGTTGGCCGTAGTAGTTTCTAAAAAATCTCCAGTTTATCTCGAAGCAATCTCCTTCGAAGCCTCATTATTCTTGATGCGCTAAGTTTTTACTATGCAGTACATATATAGAGCCTTCCCCACCGCGAAGTCTTGTGCGAACAAAAATCACATATCTTGAATTTATCACATCACCTTGAGTATTATCAGTTACCTATATCCATGTCTTGTCAGCCTCCCTGTATCTATTCCTGAGTACATTTCAAAGGCGGACGCTCTAATCTTACTCTCTTTGCTTCGACGCGCCGCGACGCTCCGCTTACGGCTTATTCGCACTTACCGGCATTTGGATGTCATCAGCTTTAGAGACGTTTTGCGTAGAATTACAAAAATAGTCGACAGTTAGAGCATAATGCGGCTAAAATTTACAAATTCAAGTACTCTTACATAACTCAAAGACTAAATAGTTTCGTCGTCTCAAGCATATAGTATGGTCATTGAACGTTTAAGAAGAACTTGACTGTTAGAGACCGCTGCCGGGCGCTGTAAAGATAAAATGTATGACGTCTAAGGGACCTTGATATACAAAGCGGCCGGGACGCGCGTCCGAGCGGCGGGCCCGCGACGCTGAAATTTGTATAGGCTGTCAGGTAGTGTAACAAAATATACATTCGGGACGCGCAAACAACTTATTAAGACACATTTATGCAGAAATGTTATTACCAAAGTTGTTACAATTCTGCTATAGAGGTCTGAAGCAGATACTTTAAATTTTAGGTTATATTCGCATTGACGACCCAGTTGATGCGTTAGGCAAGTCTCTGCCTTCTACACCGTGGATCCTGGGTTCGATTCTTGGCAGGAGCACAATTTTCCCTCCCAAGGGAGATTTGTGCCTCTGGTTCTGGGTGTGATTGTGTAATATGTAAATGCTTCCAGCACCCAGGATTCAAGTATTTGAACTTGCGAATGCGTTTATTTGCATAACGGCATAAAACACCACGTCATATGTTAATTACCAAAATAGATTGTGGCGAGTTCTCGAGTCAGATAATCTAAAAGGTAAAAAGAGAAATATGAATGCCTATAAAAAAATGAAAGAAATATACAGCTTATACAAAGCCTGCCGCAGCTGAAAGCCTAGTCCTTGAACCGCATGCTAGCGGGCCGGCCTTGTGACCTATTCCGGCGGCCTTGCACATGTCCCGCAGGTGCCAACCTGTCAGGTAGGTATATACAATGTGGATAATTACTATTACTCTGAACTAGACATGTGTGATGGCACCTGGGAGCTTGGTGTCATCCTTGTCTTGTCTTTGTTGGATGACTGATGACATGCAAATTGTAATTAACTCTCATGACTCTAGACGTAAAACGCCAATTATGTAGAGAGAGACCTAAGCCCTCCTACACTTCACATACAACTCCGCGGGCAAACTCTACTGTAGCACGTGTCTTAGGGCATTTGAGACTAAGTTCGGTCTGGCGAGCCATATTAGGGCTCATTTTAGAAAAGGAAAATAATTAGTCATTTCTGGGGTCGCCGTTATTGTTATTGAAATCAATGAGGACTATAATGAACACAGAATGTTGTAGTAATTTAACTGCTGTAAATGACTACAAAATTCTGTGACCAGAGAGACTTGTCAATTTAGCTGAAATTTTGGGAGTCGTATTATTTATTACTTTTTTTTAAATATAAATAAACGCATTCACACTCATATCCCCACACTAAGTTCAAACACTTGCATCGTGGGAGCCGGAAATATTTACATTAGACACACAATCACACCCAGAACCAGAAGCAGAAATGTCAATTGGGAAAGAAAATTGTGCTTCTGTCGGGAATCGAACCCAGGACCCACGGTGCAGCGGGCAGCCCTGCCCACTGCGCCAACTGGGTCGTCAAACCTCTTATTTTGAATACGATTATACAACTGAACTGATATTTTTTTTGCTTCTATTTATTAACGAAAAGTTTTCGTAGGGGCTTGAGTAGGTATACTTGAGTTAGCGTTAAGCTTGGCTTATAGTAAGCTCTTTTGCCGTATATGGTATCTAGTCTAGATTTCTACAGTTTTAGTTTAGTTTTCAAAAATGCAGACTATATTATTCTGTCAGTAACATTTTGTCATCATCATCAATCATCTTCTTATGTAAGTAACAAAATCAGTAAATTTATTTAATGACTGTATTCCTTTTACTGAAAAGTCCTCCTGAACCTTCGGGCCCATTAAAATCATCTTACAATACAAAGATGGGAACGGGACTTGACAACTAAATCATTATCACCAAAGAATGAGATTATCACCACAAATATAGATAAATCGATGACCAACAGTGACACTTGATGTGCAAACAACTTATGACGCGCGACTTCACTTGAAACCTTCATAGATAACTGCGTCGCGTGTCTGGATGAAGATGGCTATGCTGAGGCACACTTTGGAGCATCCTGACAATTCGTAAAAAGCAGTTGCAATGAATCATATCGCTAAGCCTTAAAGTGTCTTTTGCCTCGACTTAACTCCAAGTTTTCTTTGAGCTTCCTGGCAATTTTGATAAGCAGTTCCTTACATCCTTATCGAGGTGCACTAGAGTTCATTTTGTTTATTTTTGGTGGGATTGTTTCTTGGCAGGAGAGTCGGCTGTGGTTCAAACACAAGGTGTTTGCGAGAGATAGCGATATCGCCTGGGAACGTTAAACAGGCGGGCCCGGACCGCGTGCCACCGCCTCTCGCTTGCACAATACAATCACTGTCGAGGAAATACCTCCGAATAAGGCGACGATAACAACTTGATGATTCAACTACTAGATCCATCAGAATCATAGAAGTAACGTATATACCATAGAAGTATAAACGCATAAGAATTGAGCATAATATGAGAGTTATTATTTATGAGAGTTATTATATAGTTATTATTATATATCTGGTTTAGATCCTATTTAATCGGAAGAACACAGCTAGTCAAAGTTGAAGAGCATGAGAGTGAGAGTGCAGTCTGTAGCTATGGGGTACCACAAGGTAGTACGTTAGGTCCTACCCTCTTTTTAATTTACATCAATGACCTGTGTAAAATTGTACTACCTGGATTAGACCTAATTATGTTTGCGGACGACACTGTACTTTTGCTCCATGAAAAGACTTGGCCTAGGGTCGCAAATCTAGCAGAATATTGTATTTCTACTGTCACTGTCTGGTTAGAAGACAGTCTTCTTACACTCAACACTAGCAAAACTAAATAAATATATGTGCTACAGTAAGACACAAGTCGGTGACCCAGGAACGAGTATAGATATAAAAATTCATACCTTTCCTTGCAACCGCACAAAACGATTTCAAAGCCATGGCTGTAACTGCACATTACTAAGTAGGGTCCCATCAATTAGATACCTAGGCGTCATAATCGACGATAAACTTAAGTGGAGCGTTCATATTTCAACTTTAGCATCAAGGACTAGAAAACTTATATATGCATTTAAAAACCTCAGATCTGTAGTTGATAGCAAATTAGCCATTCAAATCTATCAAGCGCTTGGTGAGTGCCTCATTAGGTATTGTGTATGCGCATGGGGTAGCGCAGCTAAAACTCACCTTATATCTATTGAACGTGCACAGCGCGCTGCCCTTAAAGTTTTACTATATTTACCATTTAGGCATCCAACTGCTGACGTCTATAATAAATCAAATGTGTTGAGTGTAAGAAAAATATTTATTTATGAAAGTTTACGCAGGTACCATAAAAAAGTCGTACCTACATTACCAACTTCCAATAAAAGAATCGACCGCTGTCCTATTCCATCCGTAAAATCAAGATTCGCACAAAAACAATTTGATTTTATAGTCCCCCACATATATAACAAATTAAATAAGGAATTACAAATAAAAAACAAATCAAATAATGAGGTAAAACAAATAATATTAAATTGGTTAAAACAATTTGAATACGAAGATGTTGAAACAATGTTTAATATTAAAATCTAAAAGCGCTAGTACAACGTTATATTCACATACATACACGCACACACACATACACACACATATACACACACATACACACACACAACCATCACTACACACACGCACACACACACTCACACACACACATACATTTCCCTCACACACACCCACACCCACAACCTATTAATAAATATTGTTTACGCAAAATTAATGTTAGATTAATTAATGTTACATTAATTATTTAAACATTTGTGACGTAATAAGATATAATAAGATTAATTATTGGGAGAAGCCACTGGCACCTGAAACACAGTGTTCTAACACTAGTTCAGGAGCCTATGGATTCATAAAATTTTATGTAAAAACTTATGTCAATAAATGTTTATTATTATTATTATTATATATCACTTTCTTACTTCTTATTATTGAAATTACTTACTCACTTTATCTATCCAAAATTAAGTCAAAATCAAACATTTTAAGTTCAATATAACGACTGCTTAAGTTATTTGATAAAATTCTTAAATTATTTTATAAGTACCCGATCAAGATTTCTCCTATTCCAGATTGTATAGAAGAACATTATCAAATAAAAAATTTCAACTTAATCCATCCAGCCCCTTATTACGTCGGTACTTCTATACTTCGTTTTCAAAAATATGCACAATTTCTTGAGATTACAAATATATAAAAACTGTGTTTCTGGAACGTGTGGCGTCTACATTTATCTAACTAAATAAATGATGTCTAAAAATATTCAATTCAAACATCATTTATATAGTATTAAGTTATCACTATAGTGCGCTACTCTTCTCGGCAAAAAGTCTACGTCTTAACAACTTTTGTAAACTATAAATGTTTGTAGCCCGTTACTGTTACTAGAATATTTTATATATATACGTTCTTGATCACATGAGAATAACTATGATACTAACGAAAACTTTATTCGCTTTCTTTTCTAATTTGACTACTTTGACTCTAAACTTTGACCAACGATCACAGAAACATTCTCGTAATCATTTCGTGTCTCATCATTCCGTAGATTCTCTTTTGTAAACTTTAGAACTATCTTTAGAATTCGAATGGCCAACTATAAAGACTGTGTTGCATATCTCCGTGCTACAACAATGGGAACATTGTACTTAGTTTATGTTATACGCAAATAACTTGGAATTTACCAAGTGGAGCGCAATTGAAGAACCAACTCAGTTCTTTGATGGACGCTTGATGAGGGAATTAGTACTGTTACTAAGAAAATGTGTAAAAGATGGAATAATTAACGCTTTTGATTGGTGATTCGGTCCCTTCATCTAACCGTATTTACTATTAAAAGCAAATGCGACGCTTTTGATGTTCTACGTGTTATATATACCAAGATAGGTCAGCTTAGGAAAAAATTGTTTAACGCTCAATAATTTCTTTCTTTTAATTTTCTTGTCTCACTTTTGGTTGACTTTTATTTGTTTTCCGTCTTCTATTTGGATAAAAATAATGAGTATAAAATCATTCCTTTAGCAACATATACTTAACTTTAAGGTATTGGGTTCGATTCTTAGCGGGAACACAAGTTTTCTACCCAAGGGAAATTTGTGTTCCTGGTTCTGGTTGTGATTGTGTGTGATGTGAATGTTTCCGGCACCCACGATACAAGTCATTGAACTAAGTATGGGGTAGCTGTAAGTGTGAAAGCGTTTATGTTACGTTTATCTCCTCGCGATTCAAATAATTTATCAATTTATTTTTCTTAAACTACCTAAATTTATTATCTATACACTTACATACACTCACTCATTCTCCTCAAACTAGAAACAAGCAGCTATGAGGCTTGCATATTATCCATTACATCGAAGTACTGAATCAACCACGTCTCCTCCTGATCTCACTCCACAAGCATTCTAAGTCCCTTCCTTTTTCTCACAGTACTGTAAGTTTTCTGTGACCGAAGAATAATTTATAACTAAGAATAATATAAAAAATTCCAAAGCTAAACTGTGAGGTTCGGCGTCTTGTAATCATTATTTCTTTATACAGATTAGTACAAGAAGATAGTGCTGTATAATTATCATCATCAGATCATTTAATTTCCACGTGAAGCTCAGGGCCTTCCATTACAGGGGGAGTGTCTAGTCCACGATCCACCTCATTAGCTATGTGCAAATCAGCGGTTGACACATGTTTTCGTATTTATAATTATTTATGTGATTCCTGGACGTGTAGCTTTCCTTACGATGTTTCACCGGTAAAGAACCGGAAGCATTTACATCACACACAAACACACCCATAAATAACCAGATGCACAGATGTCGCTATGGCGGGAAAATTGTACTCCTGCCGGGAATCGAACCCAGGACCCACGAAGCAGAGGGCAGAGACCAGCCCACAGCGCCAATTGTGTCGTCAGTAATGCAAGGCCGAGCGTGATTTGATCCAACCTTAGATTTCAAGTCGCACAAATTACTACACTTGTTGTTCGTACCTGTTATACATCAAGGTATATACATCCCATTGAATAATACCTCTAACAGAATACATGACGTAGGCAGTAGGCTCGGTATGAGTGTCCGCCCGGCGCCGGACGTCCAAACGGACGCCAGCTCCTACACACCGCATACCAAGCGCGCCGGTTCCTACGCAAGGCAAATTAATTCACGCACCGGATCCGGCGGCAATCTCATTCATAACTAACTGCCTTCCTTCTTACCCGACTAATGACGAGCAAATAGGAGGGTTATGATTTTAACAGCGCTTGTATTTAACTAAATGCCAACTATGCCAGTTCATGCCTTTTACGCTGCGGGTGCTGAGTAAGATTCCTAGAGAGGACACAATTTTATCCCCAAGGGAAATATGTGTTTGTTTCAAATTGAATTTTTGTGTAGGTAAATGAATGATTCTAGCACACGCAATTTATTTAATGATATATTTATTTGCGCTACAATACAAATCCATGCGATACAAGTTTTTGAACTTAGTGCGGTGCTCTGAGTGTTTAAGCATTTGTTTTCTATGTAGTTTGCGTCCAAACCAATAGTCTGTTTACAACATATTCTTGAATTTATTTCGATTCTGAGGTAGTCGTAGAATCAATATAGAGTATCCGTGGTACTCTTTTAAGTAAAAACTGGGCCAAAAGTTTAGGAGAATTAAATTGAGTTTCTTCAGGTATCGGACGAGATACCTAAGGAGTGCGGGCGTAGAAATCTGGATATTACACCTTTACTTCATTATACTTTAGACCAGAATTATTTCTAGGTCTTAAATGGAAATGCCAATGCCACATAATTTTTCTCATAAATTATGTTTAACAAAGCAATCCTTAAGAGTTAATGAGATTATTTTTTACCATTTAAACTTGATCAAGATCTGATCAGTAGTTCTTGAAATATCGTCAATAATGCGTGTTTAGTACATCTAATCTGATCAAAGTTCCGAAGATAAAGCGGTGAAGTCGGTTTATTTAAGCTTTGATTACGTTTAATTATTGAAGTAATAGTCAACTGCTCTAGTATTAAGTACCTACTTGTTATATTATGAGCTACAAGTTTTAATTGTAATTAGGGTTCATGTAAAAATATATGTTGGAATGCGACACTCGTTTGCATTTCTACCTAAACCAAGGCAGGTATGTATATTGGACATAGCTGCGGTTCCGGAACCACTCGTACCAATGTCCTTGTCTAATGGAACAGAAAGGTCTGCATAAATACCAAGTGCTGAACAACTGTCATACTGATAAGCTAATAATAGTATATAGTAGCAAAACAATGCCTATTAGGGTACCAACTCAGTCTTCACACCTGTTCTACCATTTTGGTATTGAAATACTGTGACAATTTAAAATAATAACGTTCAGTACAGATACAAACATTGTAAGGAGTACACATCAAAGCATTAGGATATTTTCTAATGCTCCACGGTGATAAGGTCTACGGCAGCTATATCCTTGCGAGTCCCATTTTAAACCTTTTATAATAATTATAAACATTTTCACACTAACAGCCCGATACTAACTTTGATGACATGTGTCGTGGGTGCAACACTCTCACAATCATACCCAGAACCTGAACCACAAATTTTCCTTGGGCAGAAAACTTGTGTTCCCACTGGGAATCGAAGCCGATACTAGCAGGCAGATGCGCGGCCAACTACGCCAGCGGGTAGCCAAACCGTTCAAATACTCTAAGTAACGTTTTAGTAATAAATAGTACGTATAAGGTTCATTTGATATTGCATTTGTAGGATAAACCTATTCATCGAATGTCGCAAATCGCATAATCAAGTACTTACCTACAATATAGTTAGTTACCCTACTCAGCCTAGTTCTAAAATCAAAACTTTGTATTTCGAATTTCCCGCCTAACTCAAGCGTAATCACTTTAACTCATATACATATACATACATATTGCTATCTCACTAGCCACTAGCTCTATCAAACGAAATGCAACAATCAATAGCACTCGCTATCCACATTCGAGGCACAGGTGCGCCGGCGTACACCTGCCCTCGGAACGGTGACAATTCGCGAGCAAACTTCGCTCGGCATCGATTATCGATACCGGGAATCGATAACATCGATCAATAAAAACATTGAGTTATTTTTCCATCATTACTGGTTGATAAAAAGTAACAGGTTGTCGATCGGTTGGTTGCAATTTTGTTGCTACTTATCATTGCATTTCCTAACCACAGTTATTGCTTGTATATACTATCGTTGCAAACGCAAAATAAAAAAATGCTTTGCACACAATCACAATCACATTTACGTCGGGCTTTATGTATGTGGTGGGAAGGGACGGCGAGCGCTCTGCACTCATCCTGTTAAGGCTTCCGAATGAAGCCGAAACAATTGTCGATCTAGACATCGACAACGCATAAATCACGCCAATCCCGTAAAAAGTTTAATTTAATAGTTAAAATGTGCGTGAGGTTTTACCAAATTATAACCTTGGGCAAATTACATGGTACATCCAAAATGACTACACCATTATGTGAACGTCGAAGCCATCCAGCTCCTCGACCACTCTTATATAGTGAGAAGACTCGAAAGAACAAAACCGTTTTAACTTGTTTAGAGCTAGTGTAATGTAGTGTTTTATAAGTGCCCATAAAGAAACATGAACCAAGTGTCTTCGTCTTAATAGAGACAATAAGAAAAGTGTTAATGGACACATTCTTGGATATTTTGAATCTAGCAGAATAAGTTAATTTTAAGTTACTTATAAGCCTAATATTGGCTAAATTGTAACAAAAATAGAGAACGCGCTATTTTGTGACCTATAATAATAAAAGAAAAATATATATTAGTATCCCTTTGCAGACAAAAAAAATATCAATTCGATGAACCTATTCTTATAACATCGCCAAGCGACATCCAGTGTTTGAAGAAGGATCCTCATCTCATCGAGTAATGGGGGCGGACCAACTCGTCCCACATTGCCTCGTCATTGACCTGGAGATTGTTGAACTCCAAGATATTAGGATCTAGGTCCTAGCACTTAATTTGCAGATTACAATAAAACGATGTGGGTGTCTCATTCATTGTTTGTGTCCTCAAAACCGGATATGTTATGACGCATATTTAGCGGCAGTAGCAGTAGCAATCGAATACAGAGTAGCTTTAGACTAGTACCATAGAATAAATAATCTATTACTGTATATTAGCCACTTATTTGTAATGACTGCTCTGTTAGAGTGGGGTTTTAGCATATATTATATTTATCTGTGGTTCTAGAGCCTCTCGGTTTTACGTCGCAGCGAGGGTACCTGGTCGCACGGTATCTTCAGGCCTTGGACTCGACCACAGCGGGTAGCGGGGCGGCAGCGGTAGCGACTATGGGTATTTGCGCAGAATAAATAGATAGATAGATAGATAGATAGATAGATAAATAGATAGATAGATAGATAAACTCTTTATTGAACACCATATTTGTGACAAAACATAATAAGAAATAATTACTTACAAAATAAGTGTAACAATAAGCGGTCTTATCGCTAAAAGCGATCTCTTCCAGACAACCTTTGGATGGAGAGGAATTACGCAACAAAGTCGGACGTCGGTGTTTTAACATAACAAAATTCAAAAAGATGCAAGATTAAAAAATGTAATATTATAATATACCTACTTAATTATAACTTGTTTCTCAAAATATAGGCAGCGCTTTATTTCCATGGGAAGCGCATTCCACAGTCGAACAGCTTCGACAGTGAATGAGTTGCCATAGAACGAGGTGGTGTGTGGTGGCATTTTGAGCTCGAGGTTCTCCGACGACCTCAACCCTAGCGAGTTAGAGAGGTTAAAAAACTTAAAACGTTTCTGGAGGAAACGAGGAGAGGAAGGGTTGAAGAGAATATTGAAAAGGAGAGATAGAATGTGAATATTCCTTTGAGCGCGAATGGGAAGCCACTTGAGCTTGGAGCGAAATTCACAAATGTGGTCACAATGTGGCGCAAGCCAAATATAAACCTGATAGAGAAATTTTGAAGTCGCTCAAGTTTGGTTAGCTGGTCCTCCGTAAGATCTATATAACAGGCATCAGTATAGTCAAGAATAGGAAGAAGGAGAGATTGTGCAAGCGTAACTTTAGTTTCCGTAGGAAGAAGCTAGCAGATGCATCACTTTCCGCCTGACTGCTTCTAAATAATTAAATAGCCAACGCTCTCGCCGCCGTGCCGCTGTCGCCCCGCTGTCCGGTGTTCGTCGACGCCACGGCCTCAAGGGACAAGTTCCCTGTTTTAGCGTTTTGGTTTGATTGTGTGTGTGATGTTAATGTTTCCGAAACGAAAGACATGACTGAGTTTAGTAGGAGAATGTAAGTAAGATATTGTTTATGTCAATCTGCGTAGAATGTTGCTTTTCGACGTCTTCAAATCAGGAGGTTATTAATTCTGTATGTTTTTTAATGTTTGTTTTTTCAGAACTACGTCATTTATAAACCGATTTTTTTTCTACACTAAAGGCAGTCCCGTCTTCCATGGAATTAAAGTTATGAAGTCGGGTCTTTTACCATCATCACGCATCAGACCATTCGGTTCGAGAATGGCTGGAAAGTTGGGACTGGTAAAAGCCCGGCGGAAGATATCGTTGAGACTGGCGTGGTGGGAAATTCGGCCAGCACTTTCCTGACACGAGATGCCTGGGTGACTGAGCTGGTTAACAGCAGAACCACATTGACAGCTATATTGGCAACATAGCACCTTGCACCCAAACGTAAACATAAAGCGAGACGGAAAGCAGATGGATCTCTAAGTGTACCTACCAGTATTAAAAGAGAGAAAAGCCTGCAACCAAAGCCCTGAGTCACATATAGAAACTGCTAGAAGTTAAGCACTTTCTTTAACGCTAGGACACGTATCTAAAAGATGTTTCCGTGCTAGTTCACAAAGTGGCCGATACCACAGTTTCTGTGAGGATAACCTCACTGGAAGCCACCTCTGTGAAGTTAGCAACCAAGTTGGGAAAAATGCTGGTTTTGTGATATCAAAGGATTGTACCGGAAGTAAACCCGTTTGTACCGTTTTTATTTGCACCCTAATATCTCGCACCCCAACGTTTGTACCCTAATTTCGAAAACGGTACAAACGGGTTCACTTCCGGTACAATCCATATGGGAGTTTATTCCGACCAATGTGTCGGAAGAATTTTTAAAATTTAGATTTTTTTCTTCTACAATAGGTGAAATTGATTCATTTAATATCGGCGAACCTAAAAGGCAAAGTGAACACTTGTCTACTAGTTTTACATTGTAAGCCAACGAAACTTTTGTAAAACCGATATTATATTTTCTCCCCAAGGAAAATTTGTGTTTCTGGTTCTGGTTGTGATTGTGTGTGTGATGTGAATGTTTCCGGCACCCACGACACAAGTCATCGAACTTAGTGTGGGGCTGTGAGTGTGAAAGCGTTTATTGTTTATAATAGTCTGCCGCTATCAAATAAGATACGTCCAACTATAGTACTTATGTCATTATGTCTGAACAGTAACCACAAACAAAAAGTTCTCATTTCGAAAAAAAATGTTGAAACCTGATTAGGTTTAGATTTTTTAATTCATCAATTAGTAATTTTAAATCCCATTCACATCACCTCCCAGAGTTTCCTCATCCATATACGAAACATTAAGTTTGGATTGGAGACGTTGATTTATTGGATTGACAACTATAGAAAAAATTGCTAGGCCGCACGAGCCAACGGAAGACAAAAGAACATCGTTTTTGTAAATTAATTTTGATGGTTTTTAAGCGAACATTGCGAAATAAAAGGTTCAAGTTGTATTAATTGAATTTGGATGAGTTTATAATCTCAGTAGCAGACCACGAAAGATGATCGATGTCGTAGTGGCGATTGAAGTCGGTTTGTAGTTACAGCTTAAAAGACTAGTTTTCATCAGCGATGAAAGATCTAAGCAATATTTATAGACAGCTCGAGTATTTTGCGATACAGCACTGAGCATAGTACTTGTTTCGGTTGGACGGACAAATTTCACACGGTAATTACTGGGATTATGAAACATATTTTATGTGTACTAAATTTTCAGATGTCTTAGCGAAAGGAGCACCGTGTATTGTCACACAGGTTTATTAGAGGTCAGATTTTATATATTATAAATAAAAGCAATATATGAAAGGAAAAAACTTTTTTTATAAGCAGCAATTTTTATTTTTATTTTTTTTTATATTTTAAGAAAAATTAAATTCTCTACATATATTTTTAGTGATTCGTCTCTTTTCTAGTTTAAGTTCATGTTAAAAATAGTTTTTAACATGAACTAGAATTTTAAGTTTTGATCATTGATTAGTAGCTAATTAGTAGTTAATGTTTCTAGCAAAAGAGTATTTAATGTAGGTATATAAAGTAAGTAACAAAAAAAATTTAGAAAACTAAATTTTTTACACCTCTGAGGTCGCTATTTATTAACTTCTACTCTACTTATGCAAATCGACGGTGTCATAATGCATAACATAAAAATTATAAAGATGAGTACACACACATCCAGTCTTATAAAAGTCTTATCGAGTTGGTAGTCATCTTGACCGACTGGAATTCGACCACGCGTTTGAGTCGCCACCTTTCTATTAAATTTTTTTTTTCGACCACTGAGGCAACAAGTACAGTCAGGTAACTCTAGACAACCAACAGTAGCATCCTCTGACTTTACATTGATACTATTCATGAGACAAAGCTCAGGTCACAGTTTGCTTTGGAAAACATACTTCTACTTACTACAACAGTTTTTGTGGTTGTTAGATGGTAAAATGGGCATGGTGGAATTAACTTTTTTTATTTTTTTTTTATTACACAGGCTATTGTTTGACCACTATCTCACCTGATGGTATGTGATGATGTGATCGAAGCTGGTAAACAAACTAGACCTGGAATACAATAATTTAATACGCAGGCTCTCAAGGATAACTGCCGGAACACCGTATTTGGCTTGGCGGCAGACTTTCAACTCGATGGTGGTAAGCTACTTTGGTAGCAAGCCAGGCGAGCAACTCACAAAATGCTCTACCACCTCTCAAATGTCACCTGATTAGCACCACCCGGGGACCACGTGTAGGGAGTCAGACTTAAGGGGTATCCTCCTACGGACGTGGGTGACTCAGCCCCCTAAAAACTCATGTAATTCCTGCGCACACTCTCCAAAATGCAAACGACAGAATACCGATAGACTTGCGACCATACGTCTGTGACCGAGGCTTTGATGATATCAACCTGATATGAAGCTAAAAGTAACGACACTGATTGCATGAAGCTTCAATGAAGAAAGAACTTCCGGAACGGAAATAGCTAGAATAGCTCGCCCAAAGAGAGAGCTCTCGACATTCGCGTTTTATTGGCCAATTCAGAGCTCTAGTGAGCCAATTTGTTTGAAGCTAACAAGCTAACATCTTTATTATCGTCTTTCAAAAGCCTCAAATTATCTAATATGGCCTGGATGGCATCACAAAGCATAGCGCCGCCACCGCTCTGTGCTTCCGAGACGGAAACCACAGGCATTCCAGCGAGTAACGTCTACAGAATATGTAATAGTACAAGTAAGTAGCTCATATAGCTGAGATATAAAGTAGGTACCTTTTTAGTAGAATAGGCGTTTGCGATAATATTACGCACTACTGCATCATCCACTTTTACACACTAATATGATAAATTAGCCGTGCCCCGCGGCTTCGCCTGCGTTTATTAAGTTAAAAAGTTGCCTTTGTTAATCCTAGGCAAGCTATGAACATTCCAAATTTCATCCAATTAAGCCGTTACAGCGCGAAGAGAAAACAAACATACACATTCACACACACTTATACATAAACTTTCGAATAATATTGATGAATGTCATTTGAAAATAACTCTTTCTATTTATCTGTCTGGGTAGATACTTGGCTGTTTGTTACTTGTTTACGGCTACCAATAAAACTGTCTTGATTAGATTTGGCCGAGAGATAGGTTAAACGATCTAAAGGGACCAAGGGAAAAAGTAAGTAGTCCCTATTGATAACAAATCCCGTTATAATAGTGACGGTACTTTTTAACCTGATTACTTACCTACCTAATAATAGTAGTAAAAAATAAAGATAAACACTTTTACACTCACAGCCTCACACTAAGTTCGATGACTTGTGTCGTGGGTGCCGGAAACAATCACATCACACACACAATCACAACCAATAAACAATATAGGTATAACAATAGTATATGAAGCATAAAAAAAATATAGAGATCCAAAATCTCGATGATCAAAACTGATTCTTATTAAAAATAAAAATATGAAAACTATAAAATGAATTAAATGAGTTACTAATTCCAAGGTGAATACTTTTACATATAACTCAAATAGATACAAAAAAAGTACATTTTATTATTTTACTGCCACCTTTATACCTTGACGGCATAAAAGTCTCATATACTATTCGAGCTGCAGGTTTATTGTATCCAGCTGACCTAACATAATCTGCATGACCTTCTAAAATTTATAGCTTGGCTGTTAATCGTCATCGGCGCCGGCGCCGGCCCGTGAGAATCGCACTCTTTGACACCTCGCCCGTGACGGAGAATTCACGCAAAAACATGTCACGGGAATCGAAAAATCGATTCTTGACGACAATTCCTATCGATCTATCACCAGTTGTCCAGGGGTAATTCACTTCGAAAATAATCGATCGTAAATTGCCCAGTTGGAGTGGGAAAATTTTAGTGAAACTGACGTGAGCGGTGTTCTTCTATATTCTTCTATATCGGTGTTCAGTAAATATAAGAAAGGGCATAATAAAATAATATAGGCAACTTAAAAGACTACACATCGACTTTATTATATGGATATATCGTCGAATCTATCAAAATATTCACAACATTAAAACACACGCTCGGATAGTAAGCGATAAGACGGTTAATCAGTGCATGTTGGCTTATACTATTTGTTCTTTGTTTTTATACAATAATTACTATCGTATTGTACTAAAAACTCATTCATCATCATCAGCCTTTGCCGGTCTTATTTTAACCTATCCTATAACTACCTCCCAAGAATTCCCTAGAATGCAGATGATGTCGGCTCCACAAATTTCGGCTCCTTTTCCTTAAAATTAAAAATATAAGTATATTTTCCCCAAAAAAACATAACAAAGAAGTGTGAACAAAATTAACAAAACTATCCTATTCAGATAAGTAAGCAAGTATACAAAAGATAACATATTGAAAATCTTCCTTTCTAAAGTTAATCAAAAATAGTTTTTTTTGTTTAGTCACTTTTTAATATACGTTTTAAGCAATTTTAAACCGTTCCGTAAGAAAGTAACCGTTCTGACTTCTAAACACTTGTCTTCTGTGGCGTCATCGAGACAACCGATCGCGCTGTAATCGATTAGTTCGATTACGCATCGTTTTCGTTGTAACAAATTAGGTATGTTTGCGTAGAAAAAAGGATTGGAGAGGGTCGGTGTTGCCAGTCGCGAGCCAGTAATGGGTTGAGATTCAGATTGCAGTCTGGAGAGGGCCGTGATTAGGTATCGGAATCGTCTTTGATGAAAATACTGGGCCACGTAGTCTCTATAATTTGGCGTCCTTTATATGAATGTAAAATACACACACTATTTGTTTAGCCTTATAAATTTACCATTGCTCAATATCTGAATTTCCACGCTTCGGGCACTGGGTTTGATTCCTAACTAAATTTTTGCATGACTATGAGTGTGTGATGAGATTGTTTTGGCACCCGTGCTACAAATCTTCAAACATAGTGGCAGATATTAAAATTTGTAAAACATTAAATTTTTATTATTCATGTTTAAACCACAACATGGTTTTGAATGCAACCCATTTACAATTTATTAATATTTGTAAAGTGCCAGAAAGCTCTCAGACCCTAATTCTTGTTCTAATCCTTCGTTCATTTAGTTCTACGACTTTCTTCTGATTGCTATATTTTCCGTAATATTTAAAATGATGTATTCTGTACAATCTACAAATAATAAATAGTTGTTTAAACTGCACTATCCCGCAAAAAACGCCATTGCCGCGCCGCGTATTTGTTATATGCATGCCAACGCCAGTTGACATTTGTCACCTTAGACTTTAAAGAAAAGATATAAAACATATATATAAATTAATTTAAAAAATCATAAAACAGAATTAACTACAGTAGCAGTACCATGAAAGACGCTAATGTCAATGTTTGGAATGATATCCCAAGAAGTTTCAAATATTTTACAAATTCCCTGAACACATAATCAAACATCACAACACAAGCAACCATGTAAGTATATATTTATCAGCAGCTTCTCCTTCTCTTAACAAGATACGATTCCCAAACCCGAGATACATATTAAGGCAAAATATAACTCTACAAGATATCGATAAGTTTCACGAAAGAAGTATGACTTATCAACATGATCAATAACATTCGTTGTTGGAAGTAAAAAAGCTTAAGACACAAGTAACCATGCGTAGATATAATTATCATCACCAGCTATTCCATCGCTGATACCCAAACAGATTACTCACTATAACTATACCATATTGATAAGTTTCAAGAACGAAGCAGACTAGTCAACATTCTCGATATCCATTCATAAAACGACGCCCACCATAACGCTTTATTTCACTTCAGGAGCCGCACTAGTTGTGGCGCCTGCTTCGGCGGCAGATCAGTCCAGCAGTAAGGTGATTAAAACCATTAGAACCAGTTAAAGCCAGTTATAACCGGGCGAGCGCGTGCCCTCGGGCGCTCCCGCCCTTCGTACATCACATTCCGATATAAATTAGTTTTGGTAGCCCTCTGCCGAAATAACCGTTCGGTAATCCTGGTGATTAGAGTGCTTACTGTGGCAGGTGCAAAGGGAAAGTAATGTAGAATTGTAAAATCTAATACCTTTAAACGAGCAATTCTTGTATATATATAATCTGAATCTTGGACACGGCTCCAAAGATTTTCATGAAATTGAGTATGCAGTGGGTTTCAGGGGCGATAAATCGATCTAGCTAGGTCTCATTTTTAGAAAACGTCGTATTATCTGTGTTTTCCGGCAATAAAAAACTGCTACAATATCATTACAATACGAAGGTAAATTTCGCCATTATCTACAAGGTTATAATAGCTCAGGTGGGAAATCATGTGGTCCCGAAACCAGAAGACCCCGGTTCGAGTCCAGATGATATATATATATATATATATATATAATATATATATACAGCAAAACCTCATTACAAGATTTACAAGCCACCGAGCCCAAGCAATGCATGATGAATTTGTGATGTGCCGGTGATTAACACCCAATACATTTTCTTAACTCGAACATTCGACGTATTAAAACTAGTGATCGGTATACATTTTTTCAGTAATACAAAGCTGACATCATAAAAGCCATACTATATTTGTGCTTCGGCCAATCACAGTCGTAAGCGTACCATTAATTTAGTCGCCCTGGAATTTACGATTCGTAATTGGGGAGTTCGTTTCAAGTGGCCGGTTGCTTGCTCGTTGCGGTTGGGTTTCATACTAACTACTGAATTATCTGTATTCCACGGCACGCGATGCCGCGCTGTGTTTAGCGCAAAGCTGCGCTGAAATCCTGTGCAATTTCTTTTCCTTCGCCTGAGGCCATCGCCGAAATTGCTACACGCGCCCGTCGGCGTAATTGCACCGATCCTTGGCTCGTGTGGGAACACCGATGTATTAAGATTTAATCGCGCCCAATTAAAATACGCCGCCTTATTACCGAATACAAAAAGCTTATGCAAATGCGCTTAAAACTTTGAACACAGGTAGAGAGCGGTGGAATATAGTTGGCGCCACGTAACGCGATGCGAGCGAAACCGGTGCTACGGGAAGCCCTGCTACGCCGCCCGTAGCGGTTATGCTTTGAGCGTATATCGTAATATTAATTTAATTATCATGTATTTTATTAATTTTAAATACTAATTTGCACTTACGTTATTAATTTCGACACTCCCAAGCGATTCGAATGCTAATTTAATCAAATCCATCACGGTCTGTGGCCCTTTATCTCACACAATCTCACCGTTTATTTCGTGGTTGACTTTTTAAGGTAGCAAACAAACATCAACTCTTAAGTACAAACCGATGTAGTATTCTTAATGGTATTTATAACAATCTGGATGCGAGGTAGATGTGTAGGATAGCGCCTTCCCACGACTTTGGGACCATTGGGACCTCCCCTGTGCGCATACATTACTACGCATTGTCGTCTCGCGCCGCCTCCCAGTGACTGCTACGTAAGCTGTGGCGGCCACACGCAGCCATGCTTCGTGCTCCTACACATAAACCTATGGATCCAATCTGGCACCTATTAACGCTGAGCAAAACCTGGGGAGCTACCAGCGAATGCAGTACCAAGGTAACTTTGAGTTCGAGTTAATATTTCCTTTTACATTGCTTGGGCAGGTACTTACTGTTCATAGAGAAGGGTACGTGGTCGATAAGCAACTTCCTGCGTCGAACTAATGAAAAAAAGCAGTCCACTATGGTCCAGTCGATTCTGGTTTCTGGCGTTGCAAAAGAAGAATCAAAGTAGTGCATCGCTAGAGTTGATGCCAGTGGAGATACCATCGACGAAAGACCGATATTTATGTACGCCTTATCACCAAAACCACGACTACTTTGACAATAGTGTCCGACTAAAAAGAATTGGTGTTTCGAGTTTTACTTTATATTTATTTTGTTTATTTTTTTGCTGATGCTGCTTGCTTACCTGTCGGTAAACAGGTGAGATAGTCACCTGTTGATATATTATTACGGCGCATTGGTGCCACTATGATAAAACTTTACTTCGGATGAAGCTTCCTTGTGTTACTTAAAATCGAACAAAGAGAAACCATAGTAACACCCATCACTGGCGCTATCCAACACAATTTCGTCACGGCAATAAGAGGTTTGATGCCTCAATCAATATTGACGCTCCTAAACTGACCGTTTTACTGACTTTTACCACTTTTACGGCGATGTTTACGAGCGAGAGGTTATCACAACCTCAAACTATTCTCTCAGGGGTCTTTCTTTATGTTCTTTTGCAGCAATCAACAATACCTGTAATAAATAAAACTGGCATGAAATCAGTTAAGAAAGCCAGAGTTAAGAATAAAACTTTGCGGTGGATTCATGGGTGACAAATGGGAATTATATTGTGTTAATTGAATTAGCCGGTCCTATACAGGCTTAGATAACATACTATTCTAAGTTTTATCGCAAATCTTACGATATTCCTTGGTAACTAGTTGCGAAACAAGAAAAGCTTTTAGTTGCTATTGGTTGCGTAGCAAGGAAGTTTTGTTATGTTGACAACATTGATGAAGAATTCAGTTGCTAAAGCTAATTCAAAGATATTGACCTAATTAATGCTAATTAATTAATAAATAAATTAGAGGCAATGCCGCCAGCATGATGGGAACGCTACCCACTGGTAGTGGGCTTGAACACTTGAGTTACCTATAAGCTCGATATCTTGTAGGTAACTTAGTTCTTTGCTGTACATAGTTTTAGTTTAGTTTTAGGAAATATAGGCAATTGGCCCGTAGTTTATTAATTAATATGGTCTGGTATAGTTGCCTTGAACTGCACTTAATGATTCAATTTTATATAAATTTGACAATTTGTTTTAGTATATATATATAAGATGAAGGAGAAACTGAATAGCACAAGGCAGGTTGTCCGAGTGAAGGATTCAGGAACTTTTTTCAATCTATCATTCATACACAAGTGTTAATTATAGTGTCTTTTCCTATTTTGTATATAAAATAAACTTTGACGGCTTGAAACACGTAAAAAATTCGACTTACTTTATTGTCGTTAGTTAGCAGCCTACTAGTTATTTCAAGCCGTATATAACATTTAATCACTCTGTATAATACTCACGATAGCTTTAACTTGACTCCATTTTGTAAATCAAATTTGGCATGAGGTTTTATTCATCATGTAAGGTAAGCACATTACATGGTGATGACAGGCCTCTTCGAAAATGCTCCTTTTGAGTAACCGGAGCCTTTCGGTTTCTTTCGGAGTTCTTTCGGTTTCCGGAGTTATTTCGGTGTTCAGTGCGTGCCGGCTAGGTCTACTTAAATGGCTAAGTGTTGTACCGCGTCTAAAGTGTATTAGTTATTACGGCAAAGTGACGCCAAGTTCATAGTTAATACATAACTTAAAGAAAGAAAATACATTGGGTGTCTTCAAGTCTAGAGTGAATAGGTATCTTCTAGGCAAGCATGTCACATCTTCGGCCGCATCTTCACTTTCCATCAGGTGAGATAGTGGTCAAGTGTTTGCCTATCTATCATTAAAAAAAAAAAAAAAAACTTTCTTTTATTTCTTTATGGCACAACAGTAAAAACGAACTTAATATACTTGAACTGGAATGCTAACTAAACTGTGAAAGATGACGCTCTAGAGTCGCGTCTTTCGTACGTGTAGTTGTTTCGACTACATGTATACCCGAATATAACATAAAACATAAACGCTTTCACAATCACAGCCCCATACTAAGTTCGATGTGTGTGTTCTAGTGTGGGGTTGTGATTGTTAAAACGTTTGTTTATTTCATAAAAAGTTTAAGCAATTTTCATGGAGCTCTAGCCACCCATTATAAAAAATTTTACAATCACAACCCCAAACCATTATAAAACCTGTATCTTGGCACCAATTTTTAGATAATTATCTACGTCCTACTTAATATTTTAGCTACAATAATGACTTAAACAAATTTTAATATATGAGGCCGCGTTTAATAAAGTGGCGGGTTTTATATAAAACTAATGTACACTTCCCCCATCGTTTAGTATCAAACTAAGCTAAATTTGCATTGAATTACTAATTGCAATACAATAATTTTCTTAATCTATTCTATCTATATATAAAAAAAAAATGCCACTTTTCGTTGTAATTTTATAACTCAAGAACGGGCTTACCTATCCAAACCAAATATTTAGGCTTTGTTCGGACTATTTAGTAGATGGTGTATGTGAAGTTTGCACAAAATCGGTCGAGCGGTTCTTCATTTATCACACCCGGATCGCTAGTATAGTATAATATACTAGTCTTTCTAAACCTCTTAGACAGTCAAGTACCAATTATTATTGTTGAAATGAATCCTTCAACTTCTAAATAGAACTAGTATTTCTTACATGTCCAGTCGACAGGACAGGCTGACCCAATAACAGGCGCATCCATGCATTAGCATGTTAATGAAGGGGCGTGGCGGCGCGGCACAAATCACGCGTCTCCCACGCGCCGTGATATATGCGCTTTTTAATAACCAATTACATTGTGTTGTGGGACCACGATCCTGGTTGATCCTGATTCCCTGACGCTGGAATAGCTAGGCGTCAGCTCGATGTATGTCTTCACTGCTTTATTTTAAGAAGACATGGAAATCGAAACGATCACGGTCCTCTTGGTCCCTAACGCCGATTTTCCCAATATAAAAATCTTCAAAGAGTCTATAATGGGCGATCGTGATCCATCAGCCGTGCGATCTGCTCGTATCGTCTCTCAATTATGTACATAAAAATTCTTATATTCATAATGCCACTGCTAATTAAGAATACATAGTAACTATGGCGAAATCAATAACGCGTTTATGAGGACTTACTGTAATATAATTATAGAACAGAATATTGTTTTATTGCGTTAACTGTGTACATTACATGGAAAATAAAAGTATAAGGAACAACAGTTTACCCATTTCGGGTGTACAATAAGGCGTGTACGGTGACAAAGTTACGCCACGATAGAATATGACAATCGCAAAATTATCAAAATTTCTTATGCTACGTTTGAAAGCTAGAGAATAATTGAGAATTGTCTAGAATTTGATATTATAAATAATATCAAATTCTAGACATCCCTTTTTCTACTGATTGCTTTTAAACGTGAACGTAACAATCAGCGCAAGATTATATGTAGCAGTAATATAATTATGATGCAATGATGCAAAATACTCGTTTAAAGTACTCTTGCTTACTAACCAAGATTTGAACTTTTTGTTCAATACTTCACTACTCAAAGTTTTAAGTTGTAGTGGCAAATGATTATATATCTTGATCGCAATAAAATAAGTGCTTTTATGGTATAAACTATTATTTGCTTGAGGCATGTAAATATTTCTGAAATTTAATCTCAAAAAAATAGCTCATGTTCTCTTTGATACACATATGATGATTTATATGGATGCTTTTTTCAGGAACTTATAGTCTTTAAAATTATTACGAACAGTTTCAATGCTATCTAAATTTGTTTTATTATGAGCAAGTTCAGTGTAGTTCATTCTTTGGTTAGCTACTGAGCCACAGGTGAAGAAATGTAAATCTACTAGATTTTGCGTGCTTTATGACAATGTTCAAATTAAATTTTGCGTGCTTTATGACAATGTTCAAATTAAATTTTGCGTGCTTTATGACATTGTTCAAATTAAATTTTGCGTGCTTTATGACAATGTTCAAATTAAATTTTGCGTGCTTTATGACAATGTTCAAATTAAATTTTGCGTACTTTATGACAATGTTCAAATTAAATTTTGCGTGCTTTATGACAATTTTCAAATTAAATTTTGCGTGCTTTATGACAATGTTCAAATTAAATTTAGCGTGCTTTATGACAATATTCAAGTTAAAATTTTGTTTCGAGTGTAAAGACTAGTCATACAACCTGTAGTCTAAGTCTCTAAGACCTGGTTGAAGAGATGCTCGCCAGATTTAAAAAGAGGTATTCTAAAGAACATTTCAGCACTTTATCCCGATAGCAATCTCCAAAACCTCAGAAAGATATGCGGTCCATTACCATCGCATTCCCGGATTTATTTATCGTTCTGGGCGTGAGTTACCGCCCGTTCCGCCCCTTCGTTACTATGTTAATCTGGCTACTTAAACTCCTGTTCTAATACTAACACGACCCGGGGTAATAGCATGGTATTACGATTTGGAGGCGTTTGGGAATGTTGCACTCTCCAAACTGTACTTACACATCTTAAATTAGCTACAATGCTATGTAATCCCACTCTGCGAAGACTCTGCGGGTTATCAACAATTGAATCCCAAACGTGATTCAACACTTTGATTGTATTTGATATTGTATTTATATTTTACCGTATTTAGCGTTTCCTTTATCATTGGCATCACACTAATGTTATTAATTCGAAAGTTTGTATAAGTGTGTAAGTACGTTAATTTTCTCTTCACGCTGAACGGATTTGGATGAAATTTGGAATGTACATAGCTTATACAAAAATAAAATAGGCTACTTTTTAACTTGATAATAGCGGGCAAAGCTGCGGGACACGGCTAGTATTATATGTGTTGTCCTAAAAATGGTCGTCTGTGTACGTATATACATAGACTTAGTATACATTTAAAATAATTTAAATGTTAGCAAAGCTTAAAGAAACCGACTTCACCGCTTATGGATTTTGGCTTGATCGATATCGATAAAATTTATATGGGACAACCTCTCTCTATCTACCTACAAAAAAATAATGTTGAGAATCAGTCGGATACATTTCGGAGAGTGTGCTAAGGAACTGTACGATCTAGTTCCCCCATCCCCGTTCTATCATCGGAAAAGCAGACAAACTGCTAAGCGACACCGCTATATGGTGGACATTCCACAAATGCGCACTAAGCGTTTTGCCTCCACATTCATTGTGCGAACCGCAAAGGAATGGAACTCCTTACCCGAGTCGGTGTTTCCTGATGAGTACAATATGGGAGTCTTCAAGTCACGAGTGAATAGGTATCTTCTAGGCAAGCTTGCTCCATCGTCGACCACATCGTCGACCATCAGGTGAGATAGTGGTCAAAAGTTTGCCTATCACGAATAAAAAAAAAAAAAAAAAAAAAATGGGGAAGAAATCAGTAAACATACATTAAAAAAATACAGTCGAACATAGAACCTCCTCCTTTTTTTAAGTCGGTTAAAAAACAAAACACTGTCAAGCAAAAAGTAATTGTTACCACCTCTCAAACGACCTGCAAAGTATACAAAAACCAATTAGATTATCTTAGTTTTTGCCTTCGTGACCTTAATCCTTACAAAAGGAATTAGGTCCTCGGACGTCCTCTGGTCCAGCACTTCTCCTCTCCTCTCTAATTTACACCCGCCGACCAATTAAAGTAGGTATCCGAATAAAAACATGTAGGAATGTGCTCATTAAATAAAGGATCGATATACCTAAAGATGTACAAATATAATATGTGTATGTATGAGGATAACACAGTTTATAAACCTTCACGACAACTAGACTAATATCGGTATTAGTGAGAATACGATAATAAAGAAAAATACGATTGCATGAATGATAGTTATTCGCATGTCTAACTACGGGCCAATTGCCTATATTTCCTAAAACTAAACTAAAACTATGTACAGCAAAGAACTAAGTTACCTACAAGACATCAAGCTTATAGGTAACTCAAGTGCTCAAGCCCACTACCAGTGGGTAGCGTTCCCATCATACTGGCGGCATTGCCTCTCTGAATTGCAATGCTAATACGTTGAGCCAAATAATTGCCAGCATTTTAATCACGCGTCGCTACCATGTTATGTATACCATGTGTATATTATTATTTCTATTTCAGATCCATTAAAATGATACATTTTGTTTCTAGGAAATAAAAGATTGATCCTGAATAAATTTCCATGAAGTAGACGATAGAGAACTTGATAAAATTAAAATACCAACTTAGAGTATACAATAAGTACATAGAGTGCATAAGTATCTTCTTGACAACCATGCTTCAACTCTTTTCTGTCAGGTAAGGTAGCAGTAAAATGCTTACATATCAAGCATTAAAAAAAGGCATACTCCATAAAGCATTAAAGCTTTATATTAGAGACTCGTCGATCACCAATACAAAGACAAGCTTCTTGCAGTATACAAAGCTTGTTTACATCGTTGATCACGCATTTTCTCAAGTCTTAGGAATTTCGAGCTTATTCCAAAAGTGAGTTTTGTTCGTAATAAAAGCATTTGTATGCGTATGTTCTGTATTTATTGGATCGCTGTTGCAACGGGTCGTACGTGCAGTGGGTGGCATCGACATTTGTCACTGAAGCATTGGAACTAAGAAAGAATTGAGCAAGCTGCTCAAAGATCCTTATGCATACGTATTTTTTATGCCAGATAAGTCAGAGCAGACTGGCTTGCTTAATATCTTCAACCACATCACTATTTCATAATAATGGATAGAACAGTGGTCAGATCCTACTAGCAGCAATGATAGGTGTTTGTATTAATATAATTAGATACTATAAAGAAAATCAATAGCCTGGTGAGACTTTAGGGTAAGGAAAAAATACAATTCTTCACGCTTTAATCATCAATGCTGCATAGCGCCTATCACAGAGCTGAAATATATCTATAGATTTTTATGACACAATATAATACACTAGTAAAATAATTTCACAGGTAACTTTTGCAACCGAAACAAGTCCAGCTTCCACACTTCATTTATTTATTTTACACTTACAGCTCCGCACTCAGTTAAGTTCGATGACTTGTGTTGTGGGTGCCGGAAAAATTCACATCACATACACAATAACACCCTGTTAAAGTCTTTGCTGTTCATTTACCTAACGTTCGTGTATAATGATCAAAGATAAATGATAATAATAAATCAGGAAATATAATAAAGAAGCCAATTTGATATTCCGTTTCAAATGTTATCCAAATCCAACTATGGCGGCGTAAAAAGGGAATACTAATACTATTACATAAACTTTTGGAATCATTGACCGAGCGAGCAGAGCGAGAGAAGCGTCTCTGTTTCAGCTTGGGCAAAATTGCTTTCGTATGTCCGACGGATTTCCAGTTGTTCTCCTCTACAGGTCGCATTTCTCAACCGAATCTCGTGAAATTTTGTGAGCAGCTTTGATAATTATATAGTTTTTTTTATTTTGTCAATTCAGTGAAACGTAAAAAAAACATGAAAAGGATGAAAACGTAAAAAAAAACACATTTCAGCCATTCCGAAAAATACGCGAAGTCTTCAGCTCACAGAGCCACTAGTAATATTAGTGTATAATGCACGGAAGAGTGTTGTGATGATACTTCGTAAGTGTCGTATCCAAATCTTCCAAGCTCCTATTCAAGGAGCCGCGGTGGCCACACTATCGCGAGCAACATCAAGAGGCTATGCAAATGCAGTTTTTGCTAGCAACCAATTGAAGAACACACCGAACTCACGGGTGCATCTCTACAGGGTGGCCGAATGTAGGAAATGTACGGAAACTAGAGCGTGTTGGACAAAACTTACAAAAGCAAATTATTCAGCAGCTCTAGCGAGCACTAGTCACAATAAATTATTTTCCAAGCGAGCGATCGCGGTCTCTAAACTTCGGTTGTTTAGCAATTTGTCCACGCGATGCTCTGGCAAGATGTTTATCTTGCAAACCAAATGGGTACGCTCAATGCTTCAAATTCATCACACAAAGCTAAAGCTGTAGCTCAAAGTGTAAAATGATAATTATTAGTTAGACGGCTGAACCGATTTTTACTAAAAATATGCTTTAGAGCAAAATTTTTTAAAGTTCTTAGCTATAAATACTGCAAAATATATTATAAAAATAATTAAAAAAGTAATCACGAATTAGGTCTTATGCCGACCTCACTGTGAGAGATGGGCAATGAATTATAGCCACAATTATTATATTTTATCACCTAAGAATCAACTAAATTTATTGGGAAAATTTGCTAACAAACTATGAAACCAGCTCACATAAACACATACTGAATTCGGTTTATCAGTTAGGGAGAAACCATGCTACTGATAGACACTAATCAACAAACATATACACCTCTATTTATTCCGGGGTCGGAAGCATGCAAACGGGGGTCATTTTTCGGGAGACAATACGCGGTGTGTTTGTCCTTTTAGTGGAAGTACATTAGCATTGTAGGCAGTAAACGTAGTAGAAACTTGAAACCATAATTACTGTTACCTACTATTACTTACACCTCTCTTTAAAGCTAACGCTTGTAATCAGAATATGTAAACATGTACTCAACTTGTTCTGATTAATATTGAACTGACATTAATACAAGTCTTGTAAGTTTAAAGAAGCAGGTCCCCCATGCTAGATTTAACATAAACTGTATGAAATCACATAGCTTCGAATCGTTGTACTGTGGTGTAAGGAATGTTTATCGATTTTCTTGTGTATAGTTATTGGCTGCCCGACATTACGGTGTGCGTGCATGCATTCCTTTCACAAGTATTGGCTGTGCATTCTATCTATTACTTATCATAGTGATATTAAGATCACCAAGAAATTGCATATTATTTTTTATAATGTAATCGGAATAATACATTAAACTTGTATAAACTCGTACAACCGTACATAGAGTTGACGATTGCGTCTACAACTCTACGTGACTGTATTAGTGACGATTGGAATATTATTATTATATAGTAATATAATAATTATATACCGTCACAATGATTTTTATGAATGTGATGTGTCTTTTAAAAATAAGAACACACAGAAAATTATTTTAAGGATGTATTTTGAGAATATTCTACGTCACAGATTATCAGTTGTTTTGGGTTAGCAAAGTCATAGTTCGATTTGGTCCCGGGGCCTGTCCTAAAAACGGCTATACGACAAAAGTAGTTACTCTAATATTAATTTCTATAGAACTTATAAAGTTTCACATATACAGTCATAGAGCTTACATTTAATATTCGATGTTAGTACAATTATTTTTTAATGGTTTGGAGTGAATTTATTATTTCGACTACAATTCATTCTGTGACCAAACCTCCGTTTGTTTATGTTTGTTGATAATGTAGAAACGGTTTAACGGTTTCTACAAGCATACAAGACATCCCTTCATTTACATTCCACATTTCGGTACAAAGCGGCGCCGAATCTAAACAATGGTTGACAACAAATGTCATTAATTGTATTGTGGCGACTGGCAACCCAGGGCCGAACAACGGCTAGTTTACATATTATTATAATAATCAAAATTGCTCTCGACGACTGAGTCATCCTTCGTCAGGCATGAACCCTTGCCTGATGTGCAAGAATTCAAAAATATAAACATACTTAGACTACAGAAGGCATATCTGAATATGTCATTTTGGGAATATTATTTCAAATACATACATATATTATTTTTAAATATTGACCTGTTTGCAATAACATAGAACATAATAATAAACAGCAGGTCTTTGCAGTCCAGGTTTTATTTAGTTTTAGGAAATATAGACAATACATATAATAATGACCGTAACATAAAAATAATTAATGTTTAATATAAAATAACGAATTTGTGAAACTACATACAAAAAAGTAGAATAAAACAAATAGTCCTTAAAAGTTTGTAGAACCGTTTAGCGAAAAAAAAGTGTCCAGAATACTGGCTGCGTTTCCACGTTGAATAGCAATATGTTTATGTAGAACGCAAATATTACATACAAAGACATAGCACCTAAGGGAAGTACGTATTTACTTAATTTGTAAATACGACATGACTGTGTTATTTAGGAAACCGATCTAAAAGCATTAAGGAGCATGAATAGTTCTTACTTAAGTTCGTTTCGACCATAGAGTAGAATTTATTTATAAGGGGTTTCAATTTTGAAATTCCATATTTATCAAAAATTGGCTTTTAAAAAAGTTATTATTTTTTTTTTTTGTGACAGGCTAGTGTTTGACCACTATCTCACCTGATGGTAAGTGACGATGTGATCGAAGCTGGTAAACACACTAGACCTGGAATACGCAGGCTCTCAAGGATAACTATCGGAACACCGTATTTGGCTTGGCGGCAGACTTTCAACTTGATGGTGGTAAGCTTCTTTGGTAGCAAGCCAGGCGAGCAACTCACATAATGCTCTACCACCTCTATATATAATTTTACCAAAGAACCAAATTTGTCATGCGTTGTAATATAATTGAGTTAAGCTAACATTGCTAAGTTGCACACAGATTAGGTATGCTTTTATGAAAAATGACAATATTATCTTTTAGATCTGTGGCTTTTCTGCGGGACGCTCCCATTGTGCAGTGCATGTCCTCGACTCCTCACGCTAGTGATGTGTCGTCCCACTTACCATTACGATAACGTCCCAGTTTTTAAGAGGGTTTCCTATGATTATAAATACATATATTAACCATAAATATTATATTACATTTAAAGCTTAACTTATAATTGCATGTAATAACACGTCTGTGTGATTTCTAAAGTTACTTTCTGTGTATATTAATCGTTAAAACGTAATCTTGTTGGCATCACTGTAGACAGCCCGTCTAGGAGAACGGTAAATAGGTCTTTTTATTCGACCTGAATCCCATTTTTCACTCACAACAATTACCTACGCAATCCAAATACCAATACCAATTCCAATAGTTTATCTTCTAAAAACATCGTTCAAATAAGGAATTAAAGTCGTAATTTCTCTCTCCCTATAGAGAAATGCTGATTATTATATCCTCACTTGTATTTTTGATTTCCCACTATAAGATAACGGGATTTCAAAGAAATGCGAACTGAAATCATGTTTTTATGTGAAAATCGAGTCCTTACGCAGTCTTATTGTCAAAATAACGTTAATTTGACTAACCTCGACGTTACAGCTGAGTAGCATCGGCCGTGGTCACGAATCTGTATTATAAGTAAGTACGTGAAGTGTTTTTAAAAACTACGGTTTTAATATCTATAAAGAATATTAAACTATCGTTCCATTTATTTTATATTATTAGTATAGCCAACTTTTTTAATAACTAATTTGACTCCCGTTTTTTTTTTACTCTAGAAACCACGAGTACAATCACGAATAACATTACATAACTCAGTTTTGACTGGAACAGCATAGTCCCACTATATCCAATAGTCCCGTTTATCATGAATCCTCAGTCCCGTATTCTAGCAACACTAACAACTGGCAACACACGCTAACCCCTCGCTTCACGCCCCTAATGAAGGATGCGAGACCTGCAATTATGAGATAAAAATCGTCGTCCACGACTCGGGTCATAAGCCGGTGGTCCTCCGACCATCATGTTGACGTTATTGCTGGATGAAAATTGCTTTATTTCGTTTTGAATTGAATTGAATTAGGATAAATTAAATTGAGAGGTTATTTTCTGTTCCTTGAAAGTTAGTAATAATGGTTTGAATTATTATGTAACTGTTATCAATTATACGTTACAAACATTTGCGATCCTAACACGTTCAATTAAAAATAGTAACAGTTTTAGCGCGATACAGTCCCACGATATTATAGTATTACCTAAACTATCATAATAGATCTAAGTCCACCGCTTCGCTGGATAAGAGTTCGTACTTTTTTTTTAATTTTGGCTCCGCAATCTTTGTTTTAGCTAGTGTCAAGTAATAAAATATTTCAAATGTATTACTTATTCCATTATAGTAGTCTTAGACACAGTCAAAGTCAAGTAAAAGAGTCAAGGCCCAGTCATAGTCAGATCATGCCCTAAAAAAGTGGTAGAAACTTTGTTATAACTTCTATTGGAATTTTGGAGCGAAAGCAAAAATTACGTTATCCAACTTTGTATAAATAGCCTATATACTCGCATACACGTTTATGATAAGTATGAACTGTTATTAATCCACCAGCATTACATATAATTAACACTCGGAGAAACACAAGTTTAGGAAAATGATACTAAATCGACAACGCCATTTTCTCACTTTCGGCAAAACTCATCAGTTCGTTCATTAGATAACTATTATATCAAACAATGAAAACAAAACGAAACAGACACAATAAGAAGAACAACTTACTTACATTTTTATATAATTGACATTCAACCGCTAAACAGAAGTGTGCAAATATTACTGTATTTCCGATTGAAGGGCAATGATTACAAGTGAAATTAGAGGGCTTAAAGAGATATAACATCTAATATCTCAGGGTGACGAGCGCGATGCTTTGCTGCGCAGGAGTTCAAATTGTATAAGTTAAAAAAATCACACAACTCAATTGATGTATGTGCAGACATGACGCTTACCATCAGGCGAGCAACTAGCACGTCTCATCTCCTAATGACGTAAAAAAAATTTTAATATCATATTCTACTATAGCATTTTTTATTAATCAAAGCATAAACCCGTTATATTGTGATCCAATTTAGCTAATTTTAGTTACAAAGCCTGGCCATTATCCCTTTCACGAATAAATAGCTCCTTTCCAAACCAAGCCACTATTAGGGTTGTACTAATTTTGGGCTTCTTGTCGACTGGTGAGGGGCTCTACTACTTAAACATACTAAAACCATCAGTAATTCTAATACTATACTAGGGTTTTTTTTTTTACAGATACATGCTTTTCGAAAGCCAAAATATTAAGATAGGCAACAGTATGGGAACGCTACCCACTGGTAGTGGGCTTGAGCACTTGAGTTACCTATAAGCTCGATGTCTTGTAGGTAACTTTAGTTCTTTGCTGTACATAGTTTTAGTTTAGTTTTAGGAAATATAGGCAATGGGCCCGTAGTTAGTACAGGAAGTTAAAAAAAAAACAGTAACATTGCCAGCATTGAAACGCCAAGCAACTATGTGCAAGCATTACTGTATTTCGGATTGAAGGGCAATATTTCCAGTGACATTACCGGACTTAAAGATATTTAAAATATTAGATATGTCAGTGCTTTGCCGAACAGTATTTTGACCATGTTCAAAACTCTGGATAGCAATGAACTGTAATAGTCAAATCACGCTTACCATCAGGCGAGCAACTTGCTCGTCTCGTCACTCAATTACCATAAAAGAAAATATTTAGAAACAAGCAGTAGCCCGAGACTTCGACCGCTTGCACTATCTACCAAAAGAAGCTGAACCCTGAAAACGTCACTTGTCTATCACCACTGGTTTAGGCTGTGATTGACAGTCAGTCAATCAGCGTCAATCAATTGACACTTCATTATAAAATATAATCAATCGTCAGTAGGTAAAATCCAGTGCTATATTTTTCTTTCTACATTTTAAGGGCGATTCATGTGTGAAATGGCGCGAGTCTATCTTCAGCTACTTTCTTATCTCGTGGTTTGACAGGAGTTAAACACAAGTAAATCTACAGAAAAAAAATCCTAAAAACGCAACTGTGTAATCAGTAAATTAACTTTTTTTTAACCTACTTTAAAAAAGGAGGTTCTCAATTCGATTGTGTTTTTTTTGTATGTATGTTACGCGATATCTCCGCCAATTATAAATCGACATTAATAATATGTATTTTTTGGTTTGGTAGAGTATAGTACTTACCTGGCTTACTTACCTTACTGGTGGTCCCAAATTTTTTTTTATCGAAATCGGTCAAGCCTAAACCGAAATATTAAGTACATATACATCTTTTACTTCTTTTTCACTTACGGAAAAGTCTAGCTAAACGACATTTGCCATGAACATTATTTTAGTTCTAGCCTGTTGGTCACTCAAATGGTAGCCTATAAAATAGAAAAAGAAAATAACTGATCGTGAAACCATAGTAATCCGGCTCAGATAATTGCGCGGCAGGTGCGCAAACGCAGGCTACACGCTATGCTCAGTTGCGCACACGCCAAGCGCCGACTTTTGACTGTAGAGCCCTTCAACTGTTCCAGTGAAGAGCTCCAATAGCCGGCCCTAAATGTATTATTAAAAGCTATAGCTCGTGTTCACTGTTACAAATAGTGGTCTTTCTCTAAAGAATATCAATTAGTCGTAATCTTTCGGTAGAGACACAGTATAAACTGCTAGATATACCAATCAAGTTTACTCTAGTTATTACTCTGGTACGAAAGTGAAAAATGACGATGATGATTTTGAATTATTTTCCAAAACTAGTGAATCTTCGAGTGTTAACGTGCATCAGTGTAGGCAAATCGTACAAAGTTGTAAAACGCAATTTTCGCTTTCGCTCCATAACTCCAATATAAGTTTTAGTAAAGTTTGTATCACTTTATTAAGGCATGACTTGACTATGACTGGACCTTGAATCTTTTACTTGACTTTGACTGTGACTTGTGACTAGGTCTTATGTTATGAAATTTACTTAAAATATTTTATAACTGGACACTGGCTAAATGCACAAGATTACGGAACCAAAACTAAAATTAAAAAAAAAATTAAGTACAGATAATATATAGTTAACATTATAGTGGAAAACGAAAAAAGAAATGTATATAAATATTGCAATTAATGAGTATAATGAACCTAAAAATCAGCAATGTTCGAGTTTAAAAAAATAACTCTGTTATCTATGTACTTACATTTAGCCAGTGTCGAGTGGATATTAACTTTACTTTGGCTACGAAGACTATATTCATTTAGCATTTATGTACTTATATTTAAGTTTATATATAGGCACGTCCTAATCACCAGTCACAGTCAAAGATAAGTAAAAGCATCACGATAATCATAGCCATGTAATGCCCTAGTAAAATCGAACTTCATTAAAACTTCTCTTAGAGTTTAAGAGCGAAAACTAAAAACTGTAGTTTGTTTGAATTACCTACCCGAACTATTAAAGGTTAATAATCTACTATTATTTACACACCTTATGTAAATAGTGTAACTCGAAGGATCACAAGTTATGCAAAATAATACAAAATCGATAACGCCACTTAATCGTTTCAGTGACAAAAAGAACCTTCATGTCACACGTAAACTCTGACAGATGCATGATGACAAGTGATGTGCACTCATCATTGTTGATGTGCAACGAACAGCTGTATGATGAGAATGGCTTCACACTTTCAGCTAAAAGGGTTGACAGCTGTATATAAGCACAGAATATATTTAAACTGCCCGTTGGCTTGGTTGGGTGAGCGCTCATCTTCTAAGCAGGGGTATCGGGTTCGATTCCCGACGGGAACACATGTTTTCTCCCCAAGGAAAATTTGTGGTTTTTGGTTCTGGTTGTGATTGTGTGTGTGACGTGAATGTTTCCGGCACCCACGACACCAGTCGTCGAACTTAGTGTGGGGCGGTCAGTGTGAAAACGTATATGTTTATATAATAGTATTTAAAAGTAAAATAAGTAAGTATGTTTGTAGTATGTAGTTATACTTGTAACAACACTAAATACATTAGTTACATAGGTATAATTCAATTCGAAAAGAAAATTATCGATAAAAACTAAAACATTTCTGAGGTAAAAGGTAAAATGTAATTGTAAATCTACCCCGTGTTACCGTTTGATCATACTACCACCCCAAAAAAAGTAAGATCAACGTTCGATAAATGAAATCGGCCAAATGTGAGTCGGACTCGCGCACGAAGGTTCCGTACCATCTATCTTCTATCTATATATATAAAAATCAATGCCACTTTTCGATATTATTTTATAACTCAAGAACAGGCTCACCTATCCAAACCAAATATTTAGGCTTTGTTCGGACTATTTAGTAGATGGTTTATGTGAAGTTTGCACAAAATCGGTCGAGCGGGTCTTCATTTATCACACCCGGGTGAAGCCGGGGCGGATCGCTAGTTATCTATAAAAACAACAAAAAAAAACATATCTGTTGTATGGGAGCCCCCCATAAATATTTGTTTTATTTTAATTTAATTATTTATTAAGCTATTCCATAGCTTCTATCGCGGGCCTTGAGCGTGGAGACCGAATCCAGAAATTCCGTAACGAAAATAACCTAACACCCCCCACTCCGACCGGCACAGCGGTGATACTTTTTAGTTGTGCCATCTATCGATGAATAGCAGAACTTTTAATGACTTTTTTGAAATATCACGCTTGTCTCTTTAGTTATTTTTATTTTTGATATGTAATATGTATTATGGTGTACCTAATACTGAAATAAATGATTTATTATTATTTAGTTCAGCAACTCGCCTCTAAGTGGCAGGAAAAAAATACTGCATAAATAAAATAAATAAATAATTATAATTGCATAAGTTGATAAAAAATGCTATGCAATAGATTTACCGCGGCAGTCCCCGAGTGCCACACGTCTTTTTTTTTAAAGCGAATATATGTATAACTAAATATTTTGTGAATATTTAGTTACATAACCTGTTGCCGTTATCAATATCGAGCAAAAACGAGCAAAAAAATCAGGTTTTTTTGTATGAGAGCACCCTTCAATATTAATTTTATTCTGTTTTTTAGAATTGTTGTTATAGCGGCAACAGAAATACATCATTTGTGAAAATTTCAACTGTCTTACTATCACGGTTCATGAGATACAGCCTGGTGAGTTGATGACAGACTGACAGACAGACGGATGGACAGCAGAGTCTTAGTAATAGAGTCCCGTTTTACCCTTTGGGTACGGAATCCTAAAAAACAAACGAAAATCGATGAAACACCAAAAATTTATAAAACAATGCTCTTTTTAATCATTATTTGTTAAATAATATTTTTTAGTGAGGTAAATGAAAAAAAAAACAAATTATATATTTATTTTTTTTTGCTTTTGATATTACAAGAGAAGTTTACTAAGGAGGAAAAAATGTGGAAGTACCCACAGACTTCCTACCGATACCCTCTCAACTTCATCGACCCCAGCAAGCTGTTACTGTAACAGTTCAAAAGAAACTTTTTTTCCGGACCACCTGGCACGCCACCCGCGCCATACTCCAAAGAAAAAATCCTAGACGAAAAAACGTCATAATATTTGAATATTATTATAAAAACAATTAAGGGTGCCGCGTGTCACCTGTCGCTGGCACGAGAACACGAGACACGCATTTGCATAGACAACGATAAAAAACTAAGGCAACGACAATCTTGACTAGCGATAATTTATTTCACTTTTCAATTGTATTTATATGATAAATATCAAAGAACCCATACAAAGCGACCATTCTATTATGACCTGCCTCTCTTTGCCCTTCTCTTAAGTCTTCATACGAAGTAATACGAAATATAATACAAATGTCATTAGTTCCAAAACTATAAAAGGTCTGGACTAAATTGTCGATCCATGCAGGGAAATCAGATGGGTAGCACGCGACGATAAGAACTCACGCTAGCAAAGCGGGTTATTAATTTTTATGAATAGGCAAACTTTTACTTTATTTATAATGATATGTAACATAGTGTTCCAGGACTGATCGCTCGAACGATAAATATCAATAGATATGTACGTATAGGGCTAAACGTATAAGGATGAACAAATTATTAGGTATTTTTAGGTTCCTTCAAACTCATCATAATAATTATGTATAAACAAAATTTCATACGAATCCGCTCAACCGCTACATACTTCGTTTAAACACACGCACCGTTTTCGTTTCATTTTGTATACATGAAGCTAGCTATACCCCGCGACTAAGCTCCCTTACCAATTATGATGATGATTCAATATAAGAGTACCCCCTGTGGACGTCATCACATCAAGATCAGCTCATCAGATCCAACAATCAGTGGTTTACAGACTGGAGAAAGAGTTACTGTCTAATGTGATTATTAGTTTAGATTCATGTATAAAAAAAACTCCAAATAAAACATCGTTGCTACAGAATAAACAATATTTCAAGTCCAATATACCTCATTTAGACGCAAACAGATACACACTTTCAGATTTATAGTCCCAACAGGCCGTGACATAACGCGGCAGTTCTTCCATAAGACTCTTCTATTATCAAAGCGACTCTATCACATCACTATCTAATTTCAAAGATCGTCTATTGTCAACATCTCGACTTTAAAATTCTAAAAAGAAAAAATAATGTTTAGTTTGAAATTAGAATCAAATTAAAAAGGTTGTGGTTTTAAAATTCGAATGTATGGTAACGAGCGTGTTTATAGGTTCGGTATGACACGTCATTGTCTAGAAAGCGCTAATCATCGGGTTGTCAGCCGTGTGTAAACGCTCGCCTCATCCATTGTCACCAACAATCCCATGTTATGGATGCCCCACTGCTGACTAACCGAACTAGACAAACCCATTCTTCTCGTGTTATGTTTAGAATTCAATTATTCTTGTTTAGATTAATTGAACACGTGGATAACAATGCTCATTCCATTTCATTTTTTTATGAAGTCTCGGCTAACTCGGCGTGTACCTACTTTTGACATATCTTATACAAATCTTGGAAGTCGAATTTAACTTACTTCTAATTGAAGAATCGATTCGAACTAAGCAAGGTATTACATTAATTAATATTTGATGAATGACGATACTTACAAATTTTTTTAGGATCCATCGAGCTGATTTGGTGATGAAGCTGGTATATAGTGGAACTGTCTAGTAAATATGTGTATTTTATCTATTATATATATATATATATGAGAAACTCTTCAAAGATACTAGCTAATTCCTTTTAACTTAATTTTGTGTTCATTCGGTTCTTTTTGATGAGTCCAATATACTTGGAGATAGACGTCTAATGATGAAGTCAGAAGGTGGATATTGGACTCCTTAATGAATACAAGTAAACCCGAGATTGGGGTCATTTGGATTGTATTTTCTAATACGTCATTCATAAAGACAAGTTTTTTCGTTTTTCAAAACTATAATTGTTATTAAATTCCTTCGTATCTTTTGTCGTTAGCCTAATTTACACTGCGCGGCGGCTTGGCCAACATTTATAAACTATGAATTCAACTTTTATATGAAATGGAACTAATAATGACTATCGTTGTATAATAGGACTTATTAGTTCCATATTTTTCCCCTGATATATGTATATTCCCTGCTATTTGGTCTTAAACAAGATGTTCACCAAATGCTTAATAATGACAAAAATGGTGACAAAGTCAGCAGTTGGAATTAAAACTAAAACCAAAATTACACACTCGAATAGAAAGTACCTAAGATACATCAAAATAATAATAATATATTATTTTGATTATTTAAACTTCTATGTAAATACAAATTAATAAACTACAAAATGTAAATCCGTTATTGGCTGTTAGTTTTCCCATAAGTTTAAGAACTACTAATTTTAAGAAGAAGACCTGTGGATTTTTATTGAATATATAAACATATCATTAAAATCCGTCTCTTAAAATCAGCCATAATGGCGCGAATGAGTAACTATAATTTTTGCATTTATTATATTAGGAGGATTATTTGCTATGACGTTCATAACCGTTTTCCGTGGGTATATAATGCCAAGGTCCTAATCGATTAGTCCGGTGGCCTGCTATTTATACCTAGTTATTTATATCAAATGACGATACCTAATCATCAAAAGATTGCCGACTGTCCGTTTTACAGTTATCGATCGATCTATTCTTGGAAATGATGGACTGGAAACAATTATTTTGAATTGAATATAGCTAGTAAGATGAATTAAGATTTGCATTTTCTTATTTAGGTAAATCAATCACTTATCAATTTACTAAAGCGTAAACAATAAGAAACGAGTATCCGCATTCATTGTGAGGTACCAATAACTTTTTTAACTTGAACCTCTCGTGGCATAGTTAGGTGCGCGTCCTTCCGAAGCAGGGTATCGGGTTTGGTTCCCGACGGGAGCACAACTTTTCTCCTCGAGGGAAATTTGTGTTTATGGTTTTAGATGTGGTTGTGTGTGTGATGTGAATGTTTCACACAGCGACATAAATCATTGAACTTAGTGGGGATCTGTTAGTGTTAAAGCTTATGTTTAATTGAATAAAAATTTTTTTTTTCATCCCAATTGGTCCCTCATAATGATTAGTAAAGAAATATGGGTAATAAAAAAACCTACGGGCCAATTGAGTATATTTCCTAAAACTTAACTAAAACTATAGATATACAGCAAAGAACTAATTGGGTGGAGTTTTGCCGCGAAAGTGAAAAAATGGCGTTGTTGATTTTGTAAAATTTTCCAAAACCTGTAATTCTTCGAGTGTTAATGTGTAATAATGGTGGATTATTAACCGTTAATACTTAGTGAACGTGCATAAGTGTAGGCAAATCATACAAAGTTGAAAAATGTGATTTTCACCTTCACTCCAAAACTCCAATAGAAGTAGTAAAGTTTCTACCACTTTACTAGGGCATGACTTGACTACGACTGGACCTTGACTCTTTTACTTGACTTTGACTGTGACTTGTGACTAGGACCTATAATATGAAATACACTTGAAATATATTATCACTTGACACTGGCTAAATGCATAAGATTGCGAAGCCAAAAGTAAGGAAAAAAAAAAAAAACTAATTGGGTAATTAGATAATATGTGCCTCCGTATAGATACTAAATTTAAAAACAGTCGTACTTTTCTAGGCATATAGCAATTGAACCACCCTCGACTAAACCATTTTTTATAACGATCTTATAGTGATTATACGCTAGCCTATCAGTGATGAAATAATGTTTCCCTACAAATTATCTCGATCCTCAACCAATAAGATATACTGATACGTTTAATCATCTTATTGTTTTTATCATTTAGGTCCACAAAGAATCGCGGAACTCTTATAAAAAATGCTCCTTCTTAAGTTGCAGCGAAGCCGCGCGCCTCACATTCTGTGGTTTGCCACTGAAAATTATGAACCTCAAAATAAAACGACACATCTCTCCTGAGACCAGCTAATACAAAATAAAATTTACTTTCGTACAAATAGAGTTGAGTTTTAGTTACATTCGTTATCAATGGAGGAGTTATTACGTGATATTTAAGGATAAGCAGGTGCGGCGGTGGCTTCAGATGTTTGATGGCCTCTGATCGGTGCATTGAAACAAATTGCATCGTTATTCTGTCTGGGTGACTTGTATCGTAAGCTATTGAGCGTGAAAATGTCTGACACTCGCTGGTTAGATGCTATAGAGATACACTTCCGACAAGGTTTTCATGCGTTTTAGAGGTCTACCACGAAGAATGGCTACATGGAAGAAGTTAAGAGTTTCATGTAAACAGCTTTCTTGATTGCATAGTGATAGAAGTTGTTGCCGAGAAAATCCTATTTAGTTTTACATACAATTTTGGAAGTGTCATTATTAATCGGAATGTTTTGTGCGATTGTGTGAGAGAGAGAAAGAGAGAGAGAGCGACCTTTTACATCCCTGTGTTTGAAATGAGGTCATGTTATGTCTGTAATGGCTGAACATTATTGGGTACATACAGTCCGACTCCGCGGGTTTGCCCGCGTTATTAAAGATAATTCATACTCAAGCAAAGCTTCAAAATATCAATTTAACCGCTTTATAGCTATTGTACCGTAACCTTTGATCAAACCTTAACATCTTTTGTATGTTCAAACGAAAAAAGAATTTTATGAATCGGTCTGGCCGCCTTTAAGTAATCGCGTAACAACAACAACATACAGTCGAATTC
Source organism: Lomographa bimaculata (assembly GCA_948107665.1). Classification (NCBI taxonomy): domain Eukaryota; kingdom Metazoa; phylum Arthropoda; class Insecta; order Lepidoptera; family Geometridae; genus Lomographa; species Lomographa bimaculata. The sequence goes on from OX403595.1 coordinate 12,917,078, forward strand.
AGAATCCCCTCCTTTTTTGAAGTCGGTTGAAAGAGCTCAACAACTGAGAGTCCATGTCCACATGGACTCTTAACCCTATACTCAGAAACGCTTAAACGCTTAATAAAGACTTTAAAGACAGAGATTCAGAAAAACAGGCTGTGTAAAAACACACAATAGAAGTGAGACTTGTATATTACAGGGATGTTTCCCTATAATATACAAATCAAAATTATTCATCACAGTGTTTACCGCCACCACTTTTCATCACACACAAATATTTGCGGATCAGATTTTCAAAGCCCTCACATAAGAAGTTTCACTTCAATAACAATGACGTCTTATCCTTAGTTAGATCGCGTTAGCAGAAATAATTGATTGTTCTTCGAAAATGTTAAGAGAGTGAGACTAACCTATAGAAAACACCTCTTGACTCTTAGTCTATAATTAGACCTTTGAATAGAGGAAAACATCATCATCGTATCAGTGGGGTGACGTTGTGTTTGCAAATAAAGAATGACGCCACAGCTTCTACTGCATGGATGATCAGCGATGAGTTATCAGTTTTCCCATTAATAGGAAAAATGGTACTGGTCAAATTAGGCATGTACCAGTTATACTGTTGTGTATATATATATATTTATTTATCTCATGACCATGGATGCATAGTCCTTCAGTCGAAATATTAAATATAAATTAACAAATTCTATATTTCATAATAGAAGTCCTAGTCACAAGTTATGTCATAGTCTAGTCATGCCCTAGTACAGTGTTAGAAACTTTACTAGAACTTCTATTGGAGTTTTGGAGCGAAGATGTAAATTACGTTTTTCATCTTTGTATGATTTGCCTACACTTATGCACGTTTACCTAGTATCAGTTAATAATCCACCATTATTACACATTAACACTCGAAGAAACATAGGTTTTAGAAAATTATACAAAATCAACATCGCCATTTTTTCACTTTCGCGGCAAAACTCCTATATTTTTTTAATAGTACCAGTATTACCATTACGCTACTCAATTAAGGTCGTCACCACAAATTGAAGAAAACAAATTGATCCCCGCAGATTTTTGCAGCAAGTGCCTTAGTACGTTTATCACAAGTTAGAGCGACGATCGGAAAAACGCACTAAGAAAAAGGCTACCTTTGTTACATTTAATATTTTTATTATTAAGCCATGCTGTGAAGAGCCAAAGTTCAAAAATAATGAAAAAGAATATTATCCTGCAATAGTTTTCCCGTCACTATTTCTGATATCATCGCAGTTTAAATTTAAGTTTTTTTTTTTAAGAAACGAGACATACATTTCGCTCACCTGACGTGACGCTTATCATTGTCACGCTTGCCCATCACAGTTCTATGCAACCTAGAATTGTAATTTTTGTAAGCTTCAATTGTTCAAAACCATGCACGGCAATGTACATTGCTCGTCATTCTAAGTTCCAAGATATTATTATTAGATGTTTATTCATGTTTAATCTCTTTAAGCTCTGCAATTTCAACTAATTTCACTGAAACCTTTGCCCTACACTGCAAAACTCAGTAATGTTTGCACACTATTGCTATACCACTATTGCTACACTATAGCGGCTTTATGCACAAGAGAGGGAGATAAGTAAATAAAACCAACCAAGTGCGAGTCGGACTCGCGCACGAAGGGCTACCCCCATTATCTATAAAAAATCAAGTTTGTTGTATGGGAGCCCCCCTTAAATATTTATTTTATTAAATTTTTAGTATTTGTTGTTATAGCGGTAACAGAAATACATCATCTGTGAAAATTTCAACCGTCTAGCTATCACCGTTCTTGAGATACAGCCTGGTGACAGACGGACGGACGGACAGCGAAGTCTCAGTAACAGGGTCCCGTTTTTACCCTTTGGGTACGGAACCCTAAAAATGAAGTTTGGCGCGAAAGTAAAACAAATCATTGTCCAGTATATTGTAATGTGTTTTTTGTTTTTTTTATTTTATTTATAGTTTGTGAACATGCATGAGTGTAGGCATCACACAAAATTGAAAAACGTCAATGTGAATGCCATGACTCTTTCACTTGACTGTGACTTGTGACTAGGACCTATATTCATGAAATATTCATTTATACTTGAAAAATATTAATTACTTGACACTGGCTAAATGCACAACATTGAGGAGCCAAAAAAAAGGGAAAAAATCTCTTCTGTGGCTGAATATAACTGGAAAGGTTACTCTGAAACTGCGGTTATGTCATCATGTAAAGTGTAGCCGCGAGCGACCATCTGGTCTGGTTGGTGTCACGCTCGTCGCTCGGATTCCGATCGTGTGTAGGTGACCTACCCCAAGGCATGGTCAAGGTAGCAAGATAAAACTGGCCGCCGATGGATATTCTATTTTTGAAACGTTCAATTATTATGCTCGGATTTTTAAGAATTTTAATTGTATTTCTGTTGAAATTTGGCGGGCGGTCACAGCTGTTGCAACTTCGAAGTTTAATTTTATACTAAGCTTAAAATATAGAGAGCTAAAAATTTACCTACATGCTGCCTATATTGCATTTCGTATATCTATAATTAAACCTCCACAAAATATTGCCTAGAACTTTTGGAAAGGGCTGATGGTTATAGATTGATAAATATACTTTGTGTATACGAGTATGTATGTAAAATATGTTTGAGTCGGATTTGAAAATTGTGGGATATAAATCTATGTAATGTACGTTCCTATACAAATATATATTATAACGTTTTATAGAGTTTTCGATGATCACTGATCTATAAGTCAATGTGTGGGGCTTTCAATTTAAAAATACACTTAGTGAAACCGTGTCTTTTTTTCGCGTTAACATTCAACACTCAACACAAATTTTTAAAGCAGTATTATGTTATTATTTTTGTTGTGTATGTTAATAGCTAACTATAGAAGTATAGATCTTAGTACTATCTAGGTTATATCTAGTCTGTATGAACAGTACCTATATGGAGTTAGTAAATGGGGAGATTACTGTAGACCGTGCATTGGATAAATTACGTTATTGATTATTGTGTATTGGTAATAAATGAATCGTATGTTATTCGTATGTTTTTTAATTAAAATTATTGCAATAAGAATCAATGGCGGTATAGCACTATTTGTCGGTAGTGTAATGGGGAAACGCCTATACAGCTCATCTTGAACCTAGTTACGTTTCTATAAATATAGCACTGACACACGGGCAACTAATAAAAAACTATACATTTCCGTATTATTATTAAAAATAAGGAACACTAAAAAGTTTAAAAATATTACGGACTTGTGCGCATTTTTAGAGATCTCTGCCATTTTAAATTAACAATGTTCGATTTCGACGATTACTTCCCATTTCAAATTGCTGACTTCCTTCCACTATCTAGCTGCGAGCTATTCATCCAAAGCGCAGCCATAATGATCATAATAATGAAATAAAAGTTAAAAGGAAAATAAAAGTGCATGCGCGTGCTTTGTGGGTGCATGTAGTTTCGGTAGCGTACCGCCGCGGGCGCTCGTGCCGCTCTCGTTCTAATTTCAAATGCAAATTTTGTATTTTGAAAACAATCGATTCGAAAGACGTTAGAGGTCATCGATTTTTAATAATATTAGGACGATATCGGGCAATTTTAATTTTAGCTCCACAATCTTGTGCATTTTGCCAGTGTCAAGTTATATAATATTTTAAGTGTAATAAAGAAAGTAATATAAGTACACGTTTCATTTTAGAAGTCCTTCACAAGTCACAGTCAAATTCAAGTAAAGTAAAAGAATCCAAGTCCAGTCATAGTCAATTCATGCCCAAATAAAGCGGTAGAAACTTTACCAGAACTTCTATTAGAGTTTAGGAGCGAAGGTGAAAATTCTCGTTTTTCAACTTTATATGATTTGCCTACACTCATGCACTTTCTTTATCATCCATTATTAACTCAGGTTTTGGAAAATAATACAAAATCAACAAGTGCATTTTTATACTTTCGTGCCAAAACCCCAATATCGGCCAATAAACATTGCCCTTGGTCCTGTCAGTTGGACCACGAACAACAAACCTTTTTATAGGTCGAGTTTCATAATTTTTAGGAAGATTTTATAATTTTTTTTTTATATGTATTTGAAGTAGGTACCTATTACCTTTAGATTAGCTAAACAAATAAAAGGTCTAATTAAGTGATAAGATATTTTTCTAGACTATTTAGGTTATGTAGTGCCTATATATCCTTACCCGCCTAGAGCAGCTTTTGATATCGGTACTGAAAACATAAACAAAATATGTTACGAGTACGTGCTAGGTTCTAGTGGAATCTCTATATATTTTTTTATTATTTATTTTATGTTTGGTCTATGTGGGTTTTGATAACGACCCAAATAAACAAGTGACGATTTCTACCTACATAAATTACTAAGAATTAGTAGGTACAATGTAATACGAAAGGGTATGAGTCAAATCAAAGTTGGCAAAACGGCCCATTGGGTTAGATGGGTGCACGTTCGCCCTCTAAGCAGTGGGTATCGGGTACGATTCTCGATGGAAACGATTTCCTTCCCAAGAGAAATGTTTCTGGTTCTGGGTGGGATTGTGAGTGTGATGTGAATGTTTCCGGCACCCACGACACAAGTCATCGAACTTGTGTGCGAAAGCTCAATAAAATGTAACAATGTGAACCAACCCTATCAAAATAACATTAGTATCTAGGTAATTTAATTTAGAACAGTGAAAAGCTAACAATAAATCAAACGCTTCATTAGTATTTTCCCGCCAAAATAATCTTGAAAATGTAGGTTAAACACTGGCTGAATATAAAATAAAAAGTAAAACATTTAGATACATTCAGTAAGAAAATGGCAAAATAAAGAGGCGCCTGCCTAACTTTCGAGCTAAGTATATAAATAAAATCGTGTCTTGGGCAGTAAAATCATTATTGGGGTTCACTATTCAGGTCATCCACACAGTCCTTGACCGTGTTAGTGTTTTATTTTTCGTAGAGACAGTTACGAATTTATGTGATTGTGAGTAACAAATACTAAAGCGTAGGCAAAAAGGAAAGTGGAAATATATAAAGGGTAAATAAGTATCTAATTTCGGTTAGGAAAAATGTATCAAACCGCCTCGCCTGGTTGACGCAACGCGTGATGTGATCAAAATGCTGGTACTTTTTTGTCGCAACGTATTAGCATTGCAATTCAAAGATGCAATGCCGCTAGCGTTCCCATGGGTGGGTAGCGACCCACTAGAAGTGGGCTTGTGCACTCGAGTTACCCATAAGCTCGGTGCCTTGTAGGTAACTTAGGTCTTTGCTGTATACTTTTTAGGAAATATAGGCAATTAACCAATTGCGTAGATAGAATAATAGGACCTAACACCGAATCTTTGGAATTTAAGATAATGATAAAGGATCGGATATAAATTTATAGAAAACATTATAATTAGAAGGACTTCCCCAAGGCGTAAGGGCTCATATTAGATCTCTTTTTACCCGACTGCCAAGGTGTGCATGTATGTAGGTATATTTGTAAATCTCTTTATTACCTCGTATCTTCCAAACGGTTGGATGGATTTCGACAGATAAGGTATCATTGGTGGTAATGTGTTTTAACAAAAATAATATGGCGAATTTTTTTGCGCGAAACTGTAATAAAATAAATATAATAATAAAAAATAACTAAACCTATCGGGTAGGGTATCAAAATGGAGGAAATTAAAAGGGAATTACATACAATTACATAAAAAGTAGGTTAACATTTTTCGCAGTCAAGTTTTATTAATTATTTACATATTGATTTGTTATAATTTGTTTCGTGTAGTGCAGACACTTACTACCAACTGATCGAGTACTTAAGTCTGGCACAAAGGGAACTTCAACTGACTGAAAGATAAAATAAACGCAAAACTTAAAAATAGTGATTATTTATAGCAATCGAGCGCGTGCTGGTGTTTACAAGGCCGGTTATTCACATGCATTAATAATCGCGTCTAGGTCGCCACTCGATCTCACAGACACAGTGCAGAGGTATGCGTCAGTAGGTGATGTTATGTTTAGCTATGGATAGACTCAAGTGTTAACTGTGGCATAGATATAAGAAATAATTTTGACATAAAATCGAGACATTAATTATAAAATATAGCTAACCAGCTAGCCCAGCGGCTTCGCCCGTGATTATCAAGTAAAAAAATAGCATATGTGTTAACCCTAGGTATAATCTGTGTTAACGTTCAGCCGTTAGAACGTTAAGAGAGAACATACATTCTTACACATTTACACACAAACTTTCGGATTTATAATATTAGTGTGATTATTCCATTAGAAAATTGAATTTATCCTTAATTGCTAGAGTTAAGTTATTAAAATAAATAAGGTAAAAAAATATGTTTAAAAAAAGAATTTATCACAACTAAATGAGTTAATTTCTTAATTAAACCAACAAATAATGATAATGTACATAATTTTATCACTACATCAGGATAGGATGTATGACGCCTTTTTTGTAGGTCGGATTAGGTAGCTACACTTCCGAGTTCTAAAATATTGATTCCTGGAGATCTATTATAGCCTATAACGACTCAGTAAACATTGTTTAAACCGAAATATAGCAGATACGTAATTATTAGAACATATTACTAAAAGAGTACCTAAGCGCTAAAGTCATAAAACCAAATTTCAATAAAGTTAGCTAATAAAGCTCAATCACAGTTTTTCTATAAATTTGCGAGTCTGGCGATACCAGACATCTCATCTACCTTTCAATGATCAGCCAGTGCGAGTTAAGATTTTTATCTATTAGATAATATTCTACATTGACTTTCAATCACACGTAGTTGCTCTACTGATGTTGACTGTGCCGCCATCTCCCGCGAGGCATCACTACGTGCGTAACGTCATAACGTGGTGTAATTGTGAATCACCCTGGGATCAACTCGCAAATTGCCTAATGATATAATGAATCATTTAGCGATGTGTCTCTTTAGGTGCGACTGCGGACATCTAACTACCGGTTACCGATTTCATCGCGCTGTGAAATTGGGGCCCAAATAGGATTATGTTAGTGACTATGCGTGTTGGAAAAACCTAGATTTCTAATCTTCAAGAACGGATCTCAAGATCCTTGATCGTATCCTGTGTTAATAGGTGCAATGCCAATTATGCGAACAAGTAACTGGCATCGATACCTAACCACATAATATTAATATTATTATACTTACTGTCGCCGAGCAACTAATGTTCCGACGTAGTAGCCGACAGCAATACTTGAGAGGTCATTTCGAACTCAGGCTTAGCGTGCTTACCATCATCGACCAAATTTTTGATGTTTTATTGTCTCGTATTTACCTACTTATGGGAAGATACTGTTTAAGGCGTTTTGCCGTCTACCTTTCGTCCCCATCCTGCCATCATCATATCAGCAAGTTGTTATACATAGTATTAAAATGTCATCGGTACTTGACAGGCATGCAAAATTTCAACTTAATTGAATAACGGTAATTGGATCAAAATGTACTTACACGATTTGGAACGGACGAGTACTTCTTCATAACGCAGCAAGATAAATAAAACTCATAAAAATAGTATTATCAATAAACCAATGCGGTTATCGAAGTAAACAGGGCACAGCTAGTAATTATGTGTTTTAAGTACCTAAGTAATTTTGACATACTAAAGTCATTCATAGTTTATCTTGAACATACTGAGGTAAGTACTATAATTCCTTCAAAAATACCCACCGCATTGTTAAAGCACTCAGCTCCCAATAAAGGGCCCAGATTGGCCTCCAAACTGGTCGTTTACTTTTAAGTCGTTGTAATTGCTGACCACATCGGCATCCAGATTACTTGCACCGGCGAGGTTATGGGCCCATGTGCCCCAATTTGTCTGTACTACTAAATCATCGGACAAAAGCGCCGCCCGATCTAAATCGATTTGTCCAAATTATGAACGATCGGCCCGACGTCGATACTTTCAATATTGGATGTATCGGAACACCTGCTCTTTCGCTAAATAGGAAGGTAGTAAATCAAAGAGAAATCAAATGTTTATGCTAGAGCAACAGGAAATGTATGATGATAATATTTCCAAAATGATTCAGAACTTGAGTGAACACAATCAGGCTATCTGATGTTTCACCTCCATGACTAGTTGTTTGTTTACATATCAATTAATAGATATAAAGAGAAGAAAGAAGTGAGTATTGAGCGTGGAAGTATAGAAGAAATTTGGAAGTGAGCTACACCGATAAATACCTACTTTTTGAATAGGTACTAACTACTAAGAGATACTTTCCAACTTCAATTTACTAGATACGCAATCCAACATATAAACAAACAAACAAAAGAGTTCACACTCACAGCCCCGCACTAATTTCTCGGTGCCGGAAACATTTACATCACACGAACAATCTCAATCAGAACAAGAAACATTTGCCTTGGAATCGAATCCGGCCCCCACGGAAGCGACTAGAAGCCAGACATGTAACCAGCTCGGGCATGTAAGTAGATATATATAGGATTAGTAGGAGATATATTCGTTTTTCTTCAATATCTTTAATGTACAGACATCGGCCTGTTACAATTTTATTATAAGTGTAGATAAATATGCAGTATTATTTCATAGTACTCACCTAATAATATTTGTATTGTATAATATTTAACACAGTACCTGTGGAATAAAAATTATAAAAATGAACTGTTCAAACAAAAGCATATCACATCGATCGGCGTGTTTGATCTCAATAATGACGTTTCACGGCACATTAGCCATCTTGGCGAGCAGAGATCGCGTCAACACGAACACATGCCATTAGCACGGGCACGGGCAGGCAGGTGGACGACAGGGGGCCGAGTAATTTGTACAATATTTATTCTTTATTCGCAATATGGCGTCCCGGACTAATGGATCATTATAGGCGCCATTTGGCGAGGTGCCTTGGATAATGCGCCCGGTAACACAGACGTTTTTTGTTTTCTAGTTTGATGGGCGCAGTCGATACCGTGGGTGGGTCGGCTAATTTGGCCATGGTATGAGTAGGTAGTGGACTCGGTCATTACCATAAAAATATAAAAAAATATGCCAAATGACACCACGGGCAATTTATAGTTTATTACGGAGAAACAAAATTTGTCGGTATACAGATCTTGCTGTGCCCAGCAAATTTGTCAGGTTAATTAGAATATGTAAATAGTTGCATATATGTCCTACTAGCCGTGGCCCGCGGCTTAGCCCGCTATTATCAAGTTAAAAAGTAGTCTATGGTTTAAGCTATGCACATTCCAAATTTCATCCACATCCGTTCAGCCGTTAAAGCGTGAAGAGGGCACAAACATACTTACACACGCAAACTTTCGGATTTGATAATATTAGTAGAATTCCGTGACCAAATTGACTATCCAAGTACCAAATTTAATCCATTTTTTTCTTGTTATTGGGTGACGAGTCTATAGCAAGTTTCTCGCCTGATAGTAAACGTCACGCTTGCCCATTAGGGCTCAGTGGTACCCAGAGTTATGAACTTACGAGTATATAGGTCAAAATCCTGCGCGGCTTTGCGCTGGGCTCGTCACTCTGAGATATTAGATGTTAAAACTCTTTAGGCCCTGTAATTTCACTGGAAACATTGCCCTTCGATCCGAACATTATAAGGATGCCTCGTTAAAACATATATATCACAACAAGCCGTGCCCCGCGGCTTCGCCCGCTATTATCAAGTCAAAAAGTAGCCTATGTGTTAATCCTAGGTATAATCTATGTACATTCCAAATTTTATCCAGATCCGTTCAGGCGTTTTAACGCCTTAGAACACGCTTTAGCGTGAAGAGGGAACAAACGTGAAGTGGGCTGAGTCACCCACGTCCGTAAGAGGATACCCCTTAAGTCTGACTCCCTACACGTAGTCCCCGGGTGGTGCTAATCAGGTGACATTTGAGAGGTGGTAGAGCATTTTGTGAGTTGCTCGCCTGGCTTGCTACCAAAGTAGCTTACCACCATCAAGTTGAAAGTCTGCCGCCAAGCCAAATACGGTGTTCCGGCAGTTATCCTTGAGAGCCTGCGTATTCCAGGTCTAGTGTGTTTACCAGCTTCGATCACATCGTCACTTACCATCAGGTGAGATAGTGGTCAAAACTATCCTGTCACAAATAAAAAAAAAAAAAAAAAAAACATACACACTTACACACACACTTACAAACAAACTTTTGGATTTATAATATTAGTAGGATATAGTGTGTTGATTATGTTGATTCTATGAAATGTGATTACGCCGTTCAGATTAAGCTAATGGAAAATTTTGACAATAATTTATTTTCAAAAGGCGGCTGGGTACGTAGTTTCCCAATTTATCCGAATTTTGTGGTCGTCCTCCACTTTCTACGAAACAACGGTAACAACCTCACAAATTGGAACGACAAATCCGCTGCCAACCATCAACCGAGTCAAATGCCGTGTCGTTAATGTTCACGAATGCTCAACATAGATTATATATAAGTTTCGAAAGGGACAGCTACTCAGTATTTTAAAAACGATTTTATTGTACAAAATTTACCCTGAGGATAAAAATAAAAGATACCTTTCTAACACTCATATTTTTATTGTGTGTCTATAAAAATAGAAGACTATTTAAAAAGAAGATCAATACAAATCCAACAAAACTTTGGTAATGTTCATGAATACTCAACATAATTATTGCAAATATTTCAGAATGGCCGACAACGCAGAAATGTAATCGGCAGCAATCGGAATCACAGTTTCAAAATGTACCCTGAGGTTAAATTAATTCATTAAATTCATTTATATTTATTAATAACGTTCTGGAAGTATAATGTTAATATTATTATGATAAGTAACTACCAATTTTAGAGAAGACCTTAGATCAAATACCAATTAAATAGAAAACAAATATAAAATCAAACAACACTAATTGTTCACGGATGCTCGTCATGTGCACCTTGTGCTAAGTCTAATTAGGAATTGTAAAGACAAAAATCGGAATGTACAAAATTTACCCGAAGGATAAATAAGTAATGAAATTCTAGCATTACCAGTAACCGTAGCCCACCGTATACATATAACAAGTCCTTGGTTTAAAACTAATTAATTAGAACTAAAAACTAAATCAAACTACATATACAAAACCTAACCTCTGAGGTTATATATAATATGACAGTCCTATAAAGTCCTATTACTACTCAAAGCCTGACCAAATCCAAATTGGTAGTATCTTACAGAAGATAAATACCACAGTTACTTTAGTTTGTGAACTAGCTAGTTACCTGGCATTTCTGAATTTTAACGAGGCGAGCATATGGCATGGCATGACCGCTGTGCATCAAAATTTCATTAATCCACTCAAAACAGACAGTCATCCCGTCTGCTATTCCCCTTCGAATAACCTATAAAAACGTTTATTCCATAACGGAACTTGCACAATGATGTTCCAATTATGTTTTCACACGCATTCAAATAAAGAATAACAAATGCATTGCGCAATATTGCTAAATAAGAGTTGAAGGTTTAAAGCTGTTCGAAATGTAGGTTGAAATATACAATTAATAAAATAAAGAAATTTTGGCGCGAAAGTTAAAAATGGCATTGTCGATTTTGTATTGTTTTCCAAAACTTGTGATTATTCGAGTGTTCATGTGTAATAATGGTTGATTAGTTCGTGAACGTGCATGGGTAGACAAATCATATTAATGATGATGATGATGATGATGCTATCCTAGCCGATTTCGGCTTCAGAGACTGTTTACAAAGTTGCTAAGCTGGACTTTCGTTTTCGCTCCAAAACTCCAATAGAAGTTCTAGTAAAGGTTCACTTTACCCTACTCTTTTGCCTGGCTCCGTGACTGGCACTATAGTCTTTGGTGACTGGTGACTAGGATTCATTTTATAACCTACTTGCCCACATATATTATCTTTAAAAAATTCATTACTTGACAATAGCTGACACAGGCTAAAAAAGACATATTTCGGGGACAAAAAAAAGAAAAATGTTATTGTTGATAGACAAGGATTTTTAATAATTTTCCGTGCACGAACTCTTGGAAGGAGTAGGTCCAATGCTTTCGGTTCCTGGTGTATCGTAACTAACTTATAATCATTGAACTATAAGTATTGATAAGGCAAATTTGCTATTTTAAGGCTGTTTCCCGCGGCTTTGTCCGTGTTGATTATAGGCTACGCCCATATAAAATTTCATCAGTTTATATTTTTATGAATAAATTATCTTATCTAAAACCGTTCAGCCATTGCAGCGCAGTGTGAAGAGGGGACAAACGCACACACATACTTACAGATAGGTATTGATCCCGAGTACCTACCTACGTCACAGATAGAATTGTTAATTTACTTGCAAATGTCACGAGTATGTGTAGAACTCTTGTGTTATCATGTTTATATCGTTGTCATTAGGAATATATATAAAAATCAATTGACGTTTGTTAGTCCTACAAAAACTCGAGAACGGCTCGACCGATTTGGCTGATTCTTATTTTTTGGTGTTTGTTATTGTCTTTTGGCTATTTGACTGAAATTTTGCGAATCTAGCAGTAGAATCATTAACTTTCATGAGTGCCTCTTTGGGGCCCATGTAAATAAACAATTTTGATTTTTGACAGGGCAAGGTTTGTATGTCTCATTTTATTATAATCCCCCGGAAATTGCAACCGCGCGAAGCGGGGCGGATCGCTAGTGTGAATTATATTATTTATTTGGCTTTAGCCTTGAGCCACGATTTAGTTATAGAATAAAATCAATAATTATGTAAATGCATATTATATCTCTAAAACAATAGAAAACGCAAGAGTTTTTTTATAGCATTTTATTTTAATCTCTGATAAACGCTTAAAAAACGCTTTGACACTCACAACCCCACACTAAGTTTGATAATTTGTTTCGTGGTTGCCGGAAACATTCAAATCACACACACAATCTCAACCAAAACCAGAAACACAAATTTTCATGTCGGGAATCGGACCCGATACCGTGCTTAGGCGACCGCTCAGCCAACTAAACCAACGGGCAGTTCATAAGTTCTGTTAAGCTCGCTTGTGACCACTATCTTACCGTATTATGATGATGTGGACGCGGATGGATAATACGTAAGTAGGTAAGTACAATCTCTAACACAAAGTAACCCTATAACAATAAAGCACATTTTTGTAACATCTGGATAATATTATGTAGAATTCCTATAGAACCTACATCTTCACTAAATAGAGAAAATAGAGACAATGGACAATGCAGTGCGAAGCAGAATAATTAATATATTAAATACAACCCCACAGGTGTTCACCCTAGGTAGATATATTTTGTTCTTATTACGGTCGTGCTAAATAGCTTCCTTTTGTTGACTTTCTTATCGCCTAAAATCATAATAGCGGGAAAACATCTGGAAGAGATTTAGACAAATTATTATCCTGTGAACGCGCAATTGAACCAAGTTACATAATAACAGTAAGTAGGTAAATATGTACCTACCAGTTGTAATATTTTAGATATATACTTTCTATTTATTTTCATTTTGGCTTCGCAATCTTGTACATTTAGCCAGTGTCAAGCAATATAAAAAACTAAACCTTTTTAAATGTGATGCTGACACGTGAAATCTACGAATAATTTATACGTAGTGTGATGTAGATTAACTGAGATACATACCATTATTATGTTATGTAGCTACATACTATAGCGAATTCCGATATGACTATTTTAAAATGTTTTTAATGATTGTTCAATCCATTTAAACTACTACTATTACTTAAATTAAAACTATTACTTAATCAATCTATTTACATAAGCCAATACTTTGGATTTGAACGAATAAATAGATTGATTAAGGGATTTTTTGTTATATTATGTATTGTTTGTTTTATTATATTATTATATGCAAGCGATTTACTTTAAAAACTTAGCACTTCAATGAGGTAAACAAACGCTCCTTCATACTAATAGGTAAGTACTCGGTCGATATTTTTGTAAGAAATGGTTACCGAGGCGTCTAACTGGGAACCCATAAAATGTTGTAACTTCGAACAAAGATAAATAAAAATAATTACATTATCAAATAGGAAAAATACTTTGAAAAGAGGTATTTTACGTCAAAAGGTAAACTTGCGTTTTGCACCTTTTAAAATTTTTCCTTTTCACGTAAAATTTGTAATTAAACATTCTTATTCTATTATAACACATAAAATTGTCTAAAAATATTAGTAATAGATATAATGGAATTTTTAACACTATAAACTTACTACATATAAAAAAAACTCTACCCCTAAAAGCCCACAATAGTCCCCAGCTACTAACAGCCACAAAAAACTGTCTCGTTTCGAATCGGAATCCAAACTCGCCGCGCGCGGTTCGAAACGGAACGCAATTCGTCAGTCGATCGGGAGAACTTGAAGGGGTAGCGTGTGTCGCTCGACTCGCTCCTCACAGCTGATTACGTTCGCGTATTTAACAAAAACAGTTAAAGTTAACTAATACCCAAAAATTTACAGTAACTACCTCACATAAGTGACTTTTAAGTGTTGTGAACCATTAATACAAACTTATAGCTGAATTGTTATCACTTTAGTGGAAATGATGGGTAAGTTGATTTCGAAACTATGTTTTTCAAGAATACTATGAAATTTTACATTTAGTTTAAGTAAAATTAATAGAAACTACTGTAACTACAATGCGTCGGAAGATACCTACATACGTAATCAGTTTTATGCAGGTTTTCGAGTCTCAATATAGGTTATGTTTATTTTTACCAAGGTTAATATATACTCACTAATTCACCCTCATTATTTTCCAAAGCTTTATATGCTGAAGTATGCGTGTAGCTTATTATTTAATAATAATGATAAATAAAATACTGTTTAGTGTATGTATTTTAAAGTTTTAAATCAATGGTGCACCGACAATCAAAACATAGTTTGACCGAAAGGTATTGATCCGCAAATCGCAATAATTGCTAACAATTTATTATTACATAAACAAATGCTTTCATTAACGCATTAAAATCGAAGACTTGGTGACCGGACACATTCATATCACACATACAATCAAACCAAAAATACAAATTTCCTTGGGAGAGAAAACTTGTACCTTATAGAATAGATTTTTATATTACTAAGTAAACTTCCTATTGATGGATATTTAATTTTGATATTAGAATCCCTTATTAAAAGTTATGTATTTAATATAACTACATATTATATTAATAAAAAATAATCAGTTATTTTTATTTACAACACAGATATAATTATATTTATTAAATAGTATTAAAAGACAGTGATGTCACCGAAGTATTATTTATCTAAGTAGATATTTTTCTGCTTTTGGTAACTTCGATCAACCTAATTTTAGTATATATTAAGTTTTTTATTTGTAATATAATTTAGTACTGTAGTAATAATCTCTTATATTATTAATAGTAATGTTCATATAGACATTTTATTGCTGCTAATCTTTCAACTGTCCCACGCACTCATACATGTAATGACTTCATTATATTATATGTATTTGTAATATACCCAAACAGACATTGTACATTTGAAATAAAACAATTTATAGTCATATAAATTTAGGAATAGACATTTTGTAGGTGGTGGTAAGTAACTGTGCCCACTCCATGTGGGCGCGACTTTTGCAATAGAAACATTTCATAAGTTATATCTCCCATTTAAAAGTTATTGACATCAGCATCACAATTTAATTGAGTAGTGCTTTATGACCATTTCATTATAATAAATGAAAAATTACACCAGTTCGTTGTAAAATAAAATATGATCCTCATCTCGTGTTTAATGTTTATGAGTATTAGGTACATTGAATAATACTTATTGATATCACTTATTAAAAGAAGTTATTATTATATTTTCAAAAAATATATGTATAGTAGGTACTATTATTATTATAATAATTCTTTACAAGAAATTATGTGCATGTGCTTTTCATTCAATAATTATTGTTTGTATTTGTTACTAGTCCCTCTGTGTGTGGATCCGCAGAATTTGCTTTAATTAAAAACGTCATAGTTTTTATGATATATTTTATTATATTACGTAAATATAAGTGTGAAAACCACTGTGAATGTGGCTAAATTGTCAATACCTTAATAATACATATTGGTCGCCTTGTTTCATCTATTGACATACTCTTTTGTTAATTTCATTAAGTACTAAATGTACATGAATTGACTAAACAGGCTAGATTTGTCAATGTGTTGAAAAAAACGCTTTCACAGTCACAGCCCCATATTAAGTTCGAAGACTTGTATTGTGGGATCCGAAAACATTCACATCACACACACAATAACAACCAGAACCATAAACACAAATTTTCCTTGGGGAGAAAACTCGTGTTTCAGTCGGGAATCGAACCTGACACCCCTGCTTATAAGGCGAACGCCACCCAACTAAGCCAACGAAAAGTTCATTGTTACTAGGTAGGGTAAAAGGTACCTTACCTTTCAAACTTAAATGATAAACATAGTATATTATTATAATATTATAGAACATAAATCATATTATATTGCAGATACTTACCTACTCTTTGATTCTTGCCTAATCTTTGATTCAATGATAATTATGAGATACGTTCCTTAGAAAGTATGATGCCAAAAAGGTCTACTAGATTATAATAAGCAACTCGTATGGACATGTTACGACGGGATTCGCTCTGTGAGTAAATTTATAGGTTTTTTAAAGTAAACAACTAATCAATGATTTTATAAAAATATGGTATTATCATAATGTGTATATGATATAAAGTACCTGCTTATTGTAACAGTTCTAAATCACCGGTAAAGAAAGGGGTTTGACCAAATATTCACGGCAACCGGAAGTTCCGCCAGGATGTCGCGGTACGTACCAAAGCATTGGGTTTGATAAACCGGTATTAAAGTGCTACAGCTACCGCTACGATTAATATTAAGCTCGGATAAAATTTCTCAAACTTATTTTTTTTTTAATATGTACTTGGATTCTCAAATGGAAATGGACATTCGAAGACCATAGTGATAAATTTTGAAAGGAAAAAATATCGCTTGAGGCGGGGTTTGAACCCGCGGCCATAGGGTGTTATGCCTAAATTATAAATATTAATAATAATAAATAATTAATGAAATTTAAAAAAATGCTAATAAACAATATCAATTAGAAGACCAGTGCTAAGATTACGAAGCTTCGTCAGAGAAAGACGGACAAATTCCGCAATCTGCTTCCCACTTGCAAAACATATGGCGTACTTTCACGGCTTTGTAATAATGGAAAGAGAATACAAGAGATTAGAACATAATAGTGCGGAGGTGGGCGCGTGGGAACACTCCCAGCGTTCACGTGCCCAACACATCGTTCTACCGTTCCAAATCTAACATTAATATGCTTAGATAAAATCCCCCATCTACTGGCGTGGATTCATTTGAAGAAGTCATTATTTTTGCGGCGAAAGCATCGGCGTATACAATAATACAGCTACGAAGAATTAAGATTGTATCTTATTGAGAATGTTATTTTAATTGTATTTTATTACAAGCAAATTTTACGAAATTGACAAAATTTTCACAGAAATTTTGTGTATTATTCGTCAATAATTGTAACAACTAGCGATATTATAAATCATCATAACTCATTTTCTAAAAAAAAACTTTATTTATAAGTATTTTGTTTTTAAGCTTATATGAATAAATGTGAATGAACAGTGCAAGCAAATCAGTGTAGGTAGGTATGCTTCCATTCATAACGCCGCAATTATTCTATTTGAGCGTAGGTGTCCATAGCCATAAGTCACCGGCCAATAAATCTACTTTGTACTCGAAGCTGTTCTTACATCGGGCACAGGATATATTAATTTAAATTATAATAATGTAATGAATTATCAACTAAGTTGATAATGGAAATCAAATTGAAGAGGAAATTATCAACAACAGCTAATTATCCCTTTACACTTTAGCACATAAAGGTGTATATTGTGTAAATTATATCGTGGTGGTTACGCAAGGTCACGCGTGGTAATATTTAATTTTTGTATCGTTTTCTTCAAATTTCGTGAAAACGCGCCTCAAAAAAAATAAAACAAGCTAAAGAAATCATTCGTCTAGTAAATATACGTATATGAAATAACTTTTAGTGTTTTTATACAAAATGGCGGAATGCGGTTACAAAAATACAAATGAATGTTATTTGCATGAGATTTGATTATTTTTTTCTTTTATATTTATGAACGGTATGAATATTCTAAGACGTAGGCCTCATTTATCATATCACACAGATTTCGACGAATATTTTTAGATATCTGATTTTATTATGAATGCCGAGTAAAACGGTTACAAAAACACGCGCTTTAGGAGACATTCTAGCATCACTCCCTTAAGCGACTAATATGATTTTTCTACTAGCTGTGTCTCGCGGACACGTTATATCAAGATACAATGCCGCCCCATATTTAATTCCTTACTCCACACTTACACACACCAAATTTCACCCGACTATGAACGGTATGAAGATATCTCAGCCTCGTTTCGTAAATTTTTTTCGAGTACCTAGGTTCGCCCAGGCTCGCTTGCTTAACAAGATAGGTAAAAACAATAGTGCCTAGTTAGTGGTTCCGGATACGTATTGAACGTGTCGGATGTCGATGTGAGTCATACTGCACCCACGCCGAGCGCCCGCGCCCGCTTCTTGCTGGCATCCACTGGCGCCTGAACTGGCGGACATCTAACCTGCGAAACGCACCCCCTTCACTGACTGTTGCACTATAGTTTTACTACGGAGTATGGTAATTATTTTCGAAAATACTTAAAAATATTCTGCACAATTCAAACTTTTATACTACAAGAGCTTTACAAGTAATATCAATATGGCCAGTTAACTTACAAACGGAAGCGGATGCGGATATATAAATACGTGCTAGATTAACGCTACTTTTGACATTAAAACGGACCGACCATTCTAGGGCGCTTGAAAGGTTAATCAGATCGATAACATTCCTGTCCAGGTAACAAGCCTCTAGATCGTATTAATGAAATATATTTTCAAGTCTACCTACTAATAATGATTCGTAAATGTATTTTAGCGTATCGACCTTATCGAGGATGTAAATTTAAAAATCGTGTAGTTTTTGGCGGACAAGTTAATTTCCCTAAAAATAAATTTTATGGGTACCATAAAATCGGCGTGACGGCATTACAACCGCAACGCAATCATGACAATGACTCCGTACAATCTTATACGCAGTCTTCGAAATTAACACGGACACCGCCGTTGCTGAGACAGATTTAGCTATGTCTGAGACGCGTCTAGGCTATTTGTATTTGGGTTTTGGCATTGGACATTTCGCAGTCTCGTGGGAAACGGAGTTGAACGACTGCAGAGACAATGCGGTTGTGTGGTATCGCGACCAGTCGTTCACCGGCGCGAACCACCGCCCACCCGCACGGCCTGCTTATGCCGAATGCCACTGCAGCTTAACATGTTGATGTAGGTAACACCGGTAACGCATTATTAATCCTTTGGGTACTTTTTGACGCACCATTAGAACAGTTTTGATTAGATTGTTTCATCTTAATGTATTATCGATATCTTTATTGTAACATTAAGAAATACAATGTGATGTTATTGAAAATACTTGAGTATTTCATAAAAACTTTTTTCTCCTTATATCATTCGAGTATTTATTGATTTATATTCTTAAAAATAGGTACATAATCATAATTAAACACTTTAATTTAATTAATTGCTGACTTTGTTAGGTCAATGTATGCCAAGGCTTTCTAATTCGAACACCTATTCAATAGACGTGTTAAAGGGCGGGTGGGGTTTGAGGAATACCGGCATCGGCAGTGGGGTCGATAAGCGCTGGACGCGAGCCAGCCGAAAGCCATGGCCGCACAACACATAAAATATACCCTAGTGTCGAGACTGTAAACTGAATGTCGAGTGATGACGTAAAAAACTAGCATCCTACAAATGTGAAAGTTTATAATTGTTCGGCTGAATATATTTTAATAATATTCGCAAGGGGACTTGAAGATTCATAGAGATTGTTCATACTCGTAGATTTTTTCTGGATTATTCTGTGATGCTGCGAATTTCAGCTAATAAAGAATAAGGATGATATCGCATACTAGTAACTGTGAAGTCTGTTTAATGGTAAGATTTAGTCCAGTTCTGAATATGAAATGAAAGTATCAAAATTATAATGGCACGCTCTTTTTATGAATGTCAGTAGGTACTGTCAAAACGCAACACACTTAACAGCATAGAAAAGAATATTACAGTTTACTCTTACACAGTAACGTTCATCGTTCATCTATATTATCTATTACAATATATCACGAACAATACGTTATACTATTATTCTGTGGTTCAGCACTTTGTCTGTCCGTCCTCCGTCTGTCAGAGGCATCTAGCATCTAAGCAATAATAGTAAAATAACTTCAAATGCTTCGATAATGTGTAAAGCCAAAGCCAGAAATGGTTACTATAATGATATAAATGAAAATATAAGGTTGGCATTGGCATCCATACACGTAATTAATAGTAAAATATTTTTTAATGGTTAATATAATGATATAAATGAAAATATAAGGTTGGCATTGGCATCCATACACGTAATTAATAGTTAAATATTTTTTATTTATTTTTCTGCCCGGGTGAGATATTGTTAAAAAGAGCTTGACAAGTAGATTACGAAACCGTTTTTTTAAATATGTTTTAAAATAACAATTGGGTAGGCCACCAAAGTCACTCTTTAGTGTGTTGTTCATTATCCGTCAAAGCAATGTATTTAAAAATCCGAAAAAACAAAATGCGCTTTGTATTACTTGCTATCGAAAAGATACACCCCTGACCCCCTATTACGTATTTCTGTTGCGATCAGTTTTAATTCGAAATCGAATTTAAGTTGACTATATATATATATATATCTCCCATCTATTATCTCTATCCTTACATTAACATTAATCTTATTTGTTTCAGATGAGCGGAAAGCGTACTCGCAGCTATAGATGCGCTGTGCACCAGCGGGACCGTGAGGTCAGTTCCGAAAACGACTTCCATCTGCTACTGGAGGATCCTACCCTATTCGCCAGGTAAGGCATTTAGTTTTAGAAGAGCTTTTCTATACTAAAAAGGAGACAAGTCTTTCACATAAAAGTTAAGCGTCACACCTGCCTATACCACAGAAGGCCTCACCTCGTTTGTTGACGGAGTTTCATATAGCCGTCTTAGGTTTTTTTTCTCATTGCATGTTGGATGCTACCCTCATATTACCTCCCAATGGGCGTACCCTATATTCCACGCGCGACGCTGCTTCTGTGGAATCGGACTACGCCCGAGTTGTCCCAGGGCAAATGACACAGGCACCAAGCACATTTTTACTAACATCACACTACGGCTTTGATACACTGAGTCAGTGACAGACAGTACAAATTTTGCTCTCGTCTCGCCGCTGTTAAATCTCTGGTATAACAATGGTATATGTAAATACCTAACCCTCTATTAGGTATCTTTGTTGCAAGCGGTTTGTAACGTTATATTTTAATTATGTTAAAATTAACCTTATTTCTTTACAGTGTCCATTTAGAATTGAAACTGATCGCAACAGAGATACGTAATAAGGTGTCTGGGCTTGGGCTGGCGGTCACTATCAAATCCTTCCAAATCTAATAAATTTACTCAAGGGTTGTCTAGAAGAGATCATTTTTATCTGAAAATATGTACAAGGTGCGGACCTTGTACATTTTTTTTTGTTTCCATAAATTATTAATACTAAACTGTCAATCATAAAATTAAAGCACATTATCATAAGAGAGATATTGTGCAATGTATCATCTTCGGCCGCAAATTCACTTTCCATCAGGTAAAATAGCGGCCAAACACTTACCTATCTATAAAAAAGTAAATAAAAAATATGCAAACCAAGCATAAATTACAAATGATTGGTAGAAAAACCAAATCTATGAGTAACATATAGTAACTCATAGGACTTAATAATCTGTGTAGAAACCTAACTAGCCAATTCTTATAAGAAAGGGAACGCAGAACGTAACAAAGAAGACATATTTCCAATAAGAATACCAATGATGAAGATTTTTCAAAGATAAAACATACTACATATACAATTCATTGGTGCCGATTCTGTTGTCCAGAATTAGACTAAACTAGCCTAAAATTAGTTTTAGTCCTGCTTTAGTCCAAAACCTATTCAGAAAATGCAAGATTAGACTGAAATTAAGTTTGACAGGACTAAGTTAGTTTGGTTACTCTATTTAGTGAAAATGACCAAATTCTTATTCTGATGTACATGTTTTACGTCAAATTAAGACTAAAAATAGAAATTTAAAACTCAAATTAGTCTGTATAAAAAAGGTCTGGATTATTTTTAATGTGATCTCATACTTGAAAGAATAACACGTGCAATTAATGAAGCAAATACTGACCTACAAAGTCTATAATGGAGGAATATGTGATTGCGGCTCTTGTGAATACAATTCAATTTGGTTGCTGTCAAAATCAATTTTAGTCCTGTAATTTCAACTTTTAAATTAAGTTCAACGTAAAATCAGAATAGCGTTTAGGTATTCTTTGACTAAAATTAGTTTATTTTTGTTTAGTTTAGGTTAGTTCGGTGCTCAACAGAATTAGCACCAATATCTACCATCGCGATAGGAGAAAAAAACTATAGTTTGTTCTCTTCTGATTTTATCCAAAGATGGGAGGAGAGGAGGAAATTACATAAAAAATTACAATTCGGAGATTATCGTCGTAGGTGTCTCTTTATATCGTAAAACATGATAGTTGGATAAAAAATACAACATTTAACAATCTTTGCTCTTATCTTCGCCACACCATGGAAAACAAATTAGAAATCAATGAGAATCAGGGAAAACAAAACGAATATCGGGTAAATTCTCGGTTTTCTTTGTACTTTCATATCACGAAATGAATCAATTACCTAACTATTTATTGATAGAACTATGGTTCTTAGCTACCCTGTAATTCTGTTTCCAGAAACTAATCATTTTGACTTGGTCATAAGAATAATAAATGAACCGTTTATGTATTTCTCGCAATCGGATAATAATGGCCTACAAAAGAGGGGTAACGTAGACTGGTTATATCGGTGAAAACAGTATTAGTAGTAAAAATTTAGTATACTCACTGAAACGACGAATCGATATTTTTTTTATTGATGTCAACCTCCTTTCTTTCTGCTTTGACAATAAATGACATACTAATAGTTACAATATAGAGATGTGACTTTACAAACAATTCGTTGTTTACAAAATTCGAGTATGCCGTGACTTTATTTCTATAATTTATTCGTAAATTCCGCCGTATGTTCGTGTGTTAAAATTTTCTGTTAAATAAATCCGAAATTTTTGTTACGATAAAATTACTGTGAACTCAATTTCAACGTTATAAGTCCATCTATTGTGGGCGCTAAAAATATTTTTTATGTTCACTTGTCGTGTCACGGTGACATGTAGTATGCTTTCGTACAATAAAATCGTTATTGAATTGCTTTTTACGCCAAAAATATTACAGTAAAAGCGATCTGATCGATTACTTACACAGCACGCTTAGAAATAGGAATGTAGAATAGAGTTGTATTTCACCACAAAACTGATACAGGTAAATAACTCCAGTGCGCTTGATAATTTGAAATTACCTGCATCGACTTTCAGGGATTCCTGAAAGAAAAGCTTTGTTTCTTCATGTTGTAAAGCTTTTGGCGGCTTAAAATTTATTATATTCTCCTCCTACTGCGAGATTTCATGCTTTGTAAAGTAGGAAAGCATGTAGGTAATTATATTGTAAAATAACAATAACACTCAAAAAGTTTTCTTTTACAATTCCAAAGGCTTTTCAAGGCTTTACTCAAATTATATTCTTATTGGTTTGTTCTTGTTCCAGGATGGTGCACTTGGTAGCTATGGAGATGCTCCCAGAGGAGCGGGATCGCAAGTACTACCAAGAGAGGTATACTTGCTGTCCACCACCCTTTTTCATCATCTGTGTTACGTTGCTAGAGGTAAGTTTTTTTTAAAATCCGCACGATATAAGAGTTTCACTGTATTTTGGAAGCCAGTTTCTTCTCCCAACAAAAACACTGGTTTGTCTATCATAGGTAGTTACATTAGGTATGTGTATTATGTGATACGTTATGTGATTTAAGACACGTCCGCGCTGTCGCTGTCTTATGTCAATACACGCATTAGGAAACACATGCTGCTATTTTGATTTAAAATTAGCTCATGGAATGCCTTAACAAGTTAGTATCCAGCCAGGACAAGCATATATTTCGTACTTCACAATCCTCTCCAAATGCATTCAGAATCCACAGAACTTACAAATACCAAACAACTCTGGAACCAACCAACCTTAAAACCAAGGTCTCTCAATGGTCTCATCCAACAATTCATAGACTTCTAGCTAATTGGTCTCTAGCAAATTAAAATACAAAATTATAATATTTGTATGGCGTTACTACACTGCTACACTGCGGATCATGTCTAGAGATTACCTTCTAGGCAAGCAACTTCTTCGGTCATATAATCACTTTCCATCAGGTGAGATAGTGGTCAATGCTTGCTTATAAAGATTACCCCTGTAACTGAAAACTTGGTGTACAACGATCAATTTTCTTTAGAATTTTCTTTTCTATTCTAAAACTTAAAACAAAATAAGATTCCCAGCAGGAGCACCAAGGGAAAATCGTGTTTCTCTGCTGTTTGAAAATAATTACAGCACACAAGTTATTCAAGCTAAGTGCTCGGGCTGTGTGAGTGTGAAATAATTTTGACTCATGATGAATTTTTTTACTACCCAATAAACAATGGTTCTGGCGTGAAGTACTGTCTCGCCTTTGCAAGGATTCCTAGCTTATTTGCGGCAAGTAGGGCTTTTAACTCAATGTAAGCCCCAAAATTGAGTTTTGAAGTTAACGACAAACCAAGTAACTCCAAGATGTCCTATAAGTGGATACGTCTCGAAAAGTTGGGTTTGAAAGGACTCATTATTGCGAAGAAAGACACTTGTGTTTTGGAGGCGTTAGACTTTATCAAGTTGGAATCGCCAGACCAGACTCTGTAGTCATATAGTATTATTATAGCAGTCTATACTGCTATATATACTGCCTTTAAGTTAGTATATGTCTTGTTCTGAAGCTACTGGATCAATCTAAATTATCAGATTACTTTAATCACTAACTGTAAAGCCGCGTTATAGTTATAACACGTAAGATGGCGTGAGATCTTATTGTTCATATTATTCTCAGTGGTTGCGAAAAGTTCCGAGGTCAATTTAATTGGACCAAAATTATGAAACATGTCTATGAATTTTGGAATTCTAAAACAAAGTCTATTTATGAAATATTTATCACGGGACCCTGGATTTAGAATGCACGTACCTGTCTTTGGAGCTCTTAACAATTTGGAGGGCACGAACTACGAAGTCGTAGACTATTGACTTTGTTTATTAAGTTATTGTGTATAATACGAGAGAAAATGAAGCATTAAATGCCACTTAGGTAGTATTTACTTACCTACTAAGGTAAATAAATACTAAAATTTACGAATTCCTTCAAAAGAATTTCTATTGTCCGTCACTTTCCATAGAACCTCAATTAATAAAATTGACTTATTCAAAACTAGGTAATGTTGTAGTAGTGATATTTTCAATCCCGTTTTCATCGTTGTTTCAACTCAGGCTTTCCGTTAGATACGTACATTGTATAAAGATTTTCTTTGTAATTGCCTATTGTACAGTGTGCGGCGAGTATTGTCACTACCACACCGAATCACAATGTCTAAACTTTAACTATTCAGCATTTAAAACTATATTCCGCTGCAGTTAATTGCAATTCTATTGTAAATGCTTTTCTATTATTGCAGTGAGATGTCACTGCACTGCCTCTAGCACACGTTACAGCCTAGCGTGCACATCACTTTCTACTGTCGGCCAGTACCGCTCACATCCCGCTCTAGTTGCTTCGCTTAATTAAAAAATTTAATAGCGGATTTCACATCCGTGCTAACAAGCTTTTTACGTGAATCATAACAATCGTTTGGTAGTACTAGACAGTGCGTTCGTCACAGGTTGATTCATAAGCGTCTGTATCTGATAGATAAGTCCACCTATATTGACACACTGATGATGGTCGAACGAAACTCAGTGAGTAAGGTGTCTGCGAGATGTGTGTGTCATTGATGCCTCACCTGTTCATCGCATTTTATATCAATAACTGAATCGGGTCAGGGTTCTAGAACGCGTGATGATTATTTCCAAAAAAAGAAATTCGTTTGGCTTTTTTCCATACATCCCCGGGAATAAATATTATGGAACAAATTGATCAATAACAATGAAAAAATCAATTAAAAGAAACAATGACAATGAAAAATTTAATTTTTTCATTGTCATTGTAAGCAACAATTTATTTGAAGAATTGAGAAAGAATACAATAGTAAAAAAAGAATATAACATTATTTGTTAAAATTAATAAGATATAACTATGAGAAAATTATTTGAAAATACCTGGCTTCTGCCCTAGCGAGCATGTTCCACCTACGGCCGCATCGTCACTTTCCATCAGGTGAGATAGTGGTCAAATGTTTGCATACCTAGAATAAAAAAAAAATATTTCTCAAAATATAGTTTGACGAAATTATCTAAATTATAAACTGACTTGTTATTGTTTACATCGTGTTGTTCTCAAACTTCACTTCCAAGATTTGTCCAAGAATTTCCTCATAAACTTACGCATCGCAGACTAGCCGTAAACCACTTGCAACTTGAACTAATTGCGGTTTCGTCTGCCAGTTAGGAGTCGCCTGAGTTCACCACACTGTGACGTGGTTCCCATAAGGCACAGGCACGGAATATACTACAGTTTGTATGGAAATATCAAGCCAGGTGCTGTACTCGCGCCCGCTAACTCTACGCACCGTGCGCACGTCCCCACCGCTTTCTGCTAACGGTTTTCCCTGAGCGAATAATGCGGCATAAACGTCACTAATTACGTAAATTGTAATGAGAAGGAAGACAATTCAATTAATTGTAACAGTACTATGCTTGGGAATGTAATAAATCTATCTTTTTAGTGGTTTTCTGCTGCAAATATATACATGTCATTGTGGAGTTGTGTAGTTTTTCATTGGCCGTTTACCTTGTCCAATTTAGAATAATGGCCGCTGCGTCGGAGTATGATTTTACTTTGAAAACTATCGCGAGTGTTATTCATTATTAATGTTTACTAACCGGCTGGCTAAAATCCGACAAAACCGCCGCGAGTACCAGCCGGTTAGTAAACAATAATAATGATTTTACTTTTTTACTAGAGATACTCTATTTCTCGTGAAGAATTGTTCCAATTTATTTTAGTTATTGTCCCTGCCCGTGAAGGACAGGAAAGAGTTCCTTTTCTGTCTTTTAATGCCCCTGCTACTCTCTTCACGTCCCACTGACTAATTTTCCTGTAGGTGCCTAAATAATTAGGTACGTTTGCGTTCGCACCAAGGATTACGTGTAGATAGGCCCAAAATCATCTAGATAACCAAAAACAATCACTTTTACTTCAATAAGGAATTATTAGAATAGGTAGTCCTATTGAAGTAATTATTAAACGCAAGCAAAACTTAAAAAAAACCGACTTTATCGCTTATATTTTGGTTTTGGCTTGGCCGATAAAAATTTTATGGGACCACATCTGAAGTATGATCTACCAAACAAAAAAAAACATCAAAATCGATTAATAATTGGCGGAGATAACCCACCCAGTTGGCGCGGTGGACAAGTCTCATCCCTCTGCGCTGTGGGTCCTGAGCTTCGATTCGAAGCAGGAACACAATTTTCCTTCCCAAGGGTGATTTGTTCTTCTGGTTCCGGGTGTGATATGTAAATGTTGCCATTACCCACGATACAAGATCTTTAAACTTAGTGTGTGACTGTAAGTGTGAATGAAGTGAAGTAGGATGCGTAAAAATAAATATCTAAACAGGCGTGTTGTTCCCAGCTCGGCGTGTTCGCTTGGTACGCGTGGGGGTCCGGCGGCGTGGCGGCGGCGGCGGGCCCGGTGCCCGTGGACTCGCCGCTGGTGTACCGGCCCGACCGCCGCCGCGAGCTGTGGCGGTTCCTCACCTACAGCGTCGTGCACGCCGGCTGGCTGCATCTAGCGTTCAACCTGCTCGTGCAACTTGCTGTAAGTCATCGAATTTTCGTCATAATCGTAATAATTTATTTTCTTTCGACATGGTTGTTGAGATGAGCCGCATGTTAAGCTTATTAATATCTAGCATGCAAATACATATTTATCATTTTAATTTCTGTTGAATTTTAATTATTACACTAATATCATAAAAGGAAAGGTTGTGAGTGTGTTTGTATGTTTGTTACTTCTTTACGCTCAAACAGGTAGACCAATTTTGATGTAATTTGGTATGGAGGTAGCTGACTCCCTGAATTAACACATAGGTTACTTTTTATTCCGGAATTACCGCGGCATTCCCGCGGGAATTGTGTTCCTTGTTCTAGTTTTGAGTGTGATGTGAATGTTTCCGGCACTCAGGACACAAGTCATAGAACTTAGTGAAGAGCTGTGAGTGTGAAAGCGTTTATATATGTTATGTTAATGAAGATAAAGTACTACAGCCGTATGATAACTCATACGGTAGTAGTTATTAATACAAATTAAAGGAAAACTTATGTTTCCTCGTGGCCAAATCAGTTTGACAACCTTGTTTGGCCGCATGGGACCGCTCTTTTATATTAACCCCCGACACAAAAACAACAGTAACTGTTTCTAATTACACTGGGTTGAAGTCCCATTTTCAGTACCTAATTTTATACTTAAGTTTGTTTTTTTTCATCCTAATAAGAGACGATACAATCAAGTCGTTTGCCTGATGTTTGTTGTCCAAAATGCCTTCATTACAAAATATCTATAATTTCGGCGAAAAATAGTAAAGTAAATCTGTCACTTTTCTACAAATTGAATCATGGAGATTCAAGGAAATTAGATAATCTTCATAATATGTTTATCATAATTCTCGCATCACCACATTACTACGAAACATTTAGACAGATGGTATTGCGATTTTTTCTAATGGTTAAAATACTCCCTCATTCACATTGAACTGCAAAATAACGCCTTGGAGTCGACTGTTTCCCGAATAGTACCTATGGGGTTGGTTGCTCAAGAAGAGTATAATAGATAAGAGTAGAATAAGTGCAAGGCGCATTCCATTAGTTGACTTTGTGGTCAAATGCGATCAAATGACGACTCAGTTAGTGCGGTGGCCAAGTCTCTAGCCTGTGCGCTGTGGGTCCTGGATTCGATTCCCAGCAGGAGTAAAATTTTCCTTGTCAAAGGACATTTGTGCTTCTGATTCTGGGTGTGATTGTTTGTGTGTGATACAAGTCTTCGAACTTATTGTGGGACTAATTAGTGATGGTTCGTAAAGTGCTCACTTAGTCACAATCACTGTGATTAATATGGTTACTCAGGCAGTAAGAACATACGTAACGTATAGTTAACAATTTCAGGTGGGACTACCTCTAGAGATGGTGCACGGCGCTCTGCGATGTGCTGCCGTATACCTCGCGGGGGTCCTCGGGGGCTCGCTGGCGGCCTCCGTGCTGGACCCCGACGTGTGCCTCGCGGGGGCCTCGGGGGGAGTGTACGCCCTCCTGGCGGCGCACCTCGCCAACGCCCTGTTGAACTTCCACGCGATGCGGTACGGTGCCGTGCGGCTTGTGGCCGCGCTCGCTGTGGCCTCGTGCGACGTCGGGTTCGCGGTGCACGCGAGATATACTAAGGTGCGTTATCGTTACTATACCTCCATACAAGGCCAATCGTGTGTGTGATGAGAATTCTACGCCCTCCTCGCGGTGCACCTTGCCAACGCCCTGTTCAACTTCCACGGGAAACGGTACAGCGCTGGGCGTCTTGGGCCATATCGGGTTCCGTGGACCGCGAAGTCTACATATACGGGAGTTAGACTAAGGACATGTAGAGGCGTAACTATCGTTTACTATTTCTCCAATTCTAGCCAACATTTGGAAAACGCCGAAATTTCTAAAGCTTTCTCATGTCTTAGCAGCGATAAATTTAGTAGCAGCATTTTGAACTTGAAACTTGAACGAACGCAGGTCCCGCCGACAGCGAGACTCGTATACAGTCAAACTTATTTCGTCCCATTCGATAGCCATCTAAAACAGTAATTTTGTTTGTAAAGCAGGAAGTCCCCCCGGTATCGTACGCGGCGCACGTGGCGGGCGCGCTGGCCGGGCTGACGATAGGGCTGCTGGTGTTGAAGCACGCGCAGCAGCGGCTGTGGGAGCGCCTGCTGTGGTGGACGGCGCTGGGGGCCTACGCCGCCTGCACTCTGTTCGCGGTCCTCTACAACGTGTTCAGTGCGCCCATCGACGAGCTGCACTACATGCCGCCCGACCCTCCGCCCGACGCCGGCTTCTGACCTGGCGACCTGCCCCGACCCTGATTCGTGTGCGCCCGAACTAACGAGAATCGGGCCTGAAGCCGCTTTAGCGTCGTTTGTTGCAGTCTGTTCCTGGTTGACAGATGTCGTTTGTTTTTTCTTGTGTCCCAGTCAAGAGCGAACTGGACCGATTCTGATTCATGCTATACTGAAGCCGTTGGTGACAGTGTTTTGTCGAGTCTGTTCCTGGTTGACGGATGTTATTTGTTTTTTTTCTAGTGTCCCAGTGAAGAGCAAATTTGTTCAATCCTAATTCATGCTAAAGCCGCGAACGTCGGTATCACCTATTCTGGTACTGGTTGATACAAATTTGATTTTTGGAACCCCAATTAAGAGCAATCTGGCCCAGTCCTAAACTGTAACTAAGTATAAAGAATCGGGATTGAAGCCGCTCTGTCGTCAGTTGTTTTGTCTTGTCTGTCGCTGGTTGACAGATATTTTTGTTACTTCCTTGTCTCTATGAAGAACAGATGCTCGGTGTAGCATGAATCAGAAAGGTATAAGCTACGCTAGCGGTTGCTAAATATCGGCGCTAGCGCCTTGTAGTGTCTTTTATTGATTGAAAGATGCTTGCGACCTACAGCGAAGCTTTATCGTCGCTGGCAAAGCGGCGTTCAGTACACTCAGTATGATGAACCGCAGTTAGAAAACTCTTCTCATCTCTACCTCTTTTATTCCGTCTAGGAGTAAAAGAGACGAAAAGAAATCGAGGATAGTTTTCCGTTGCGGCCCACGATTATGTGCGGAAGCTTCGATGGACACAGCGAAAGTTCGAACTACAGGTTGGGTCGAGGTCAGGAGCTAAATTGCCTGAATAAGGTCCAGATTTTTTCTTTAGAATATGAGATGACCTCACCTTTAGTTCAAGCCCGCTGTGGCCGGGATCGCCTGATTATTACCTTAAGTTTCTCCGCACTAGCCGATGTGCGGCCTCACAACACACCTAGTCAATTTACCTTAGTGTGATTCGCTATAAGTAGTATTATTAACGGGGAGCCTTTAAGTATTTACAGTGTATCTACTAGTTTCACGCCTCGTTTGCTGTCGAAGGCCTCCTCACGATACTTAATTGTTAAGTAGTATTAATTATATTGAATAGGTGAACTATTTTTGTACCTATCGGCGTCCGTAGGTTAGGATGAAGGCGTTACCGCGACACTAATGTTCCAGTAAACGGCCGCTCGAGCGGGTGCCGCCTCGATACATTTAGTGTAAGGATAATACAATAATATTTGCTTTAATAATAACAGTTCGTGGCGGCACCCTCTCGAACGCTCGGTTTAGTTGTGCCCGCACCAAAGATTAGTGTAATGCATCATATATGTTACTTCATATACGAATGGTGAACACTTTTTTCTTTTTCAGTTTATATAGAATGCGAATGTTGCTCAGAATACTTTAAGTATGCCTCAATAGTTGATTTTCGACTTGATTGTTATTATAATTGCTCAATTGCAATAATTATTTTTAATCAGATGATTATGCTCAAGATGAGTGTTTTATTTTATGGGAACAATGTTTACTAAAAAATTTGATTGTATTTTGTGTGTGATGTGAATTCGTCCATTTCCTTTGCCACTAGCGTTTTATCTATTTACTATTTCTTGTACTTTTAACTGTTTGTTCGCTACTCACTAGCAAATAGTTTAATAATGTGCCTGATTCCTATTATTGTAATGTACATTTGATTTTAATCTTTAATCCTAATCAAATAGCGTCGCAAAATGACTGATTTTTTGTATAAATTATTACAGAGTGTTTCAATTTAATTTATTTGAAAATTATTTTAAGTACGAATCGGAATAATTATAATTATGTGATTATAATGAAAAATGAGAATGATTAAAAATATTGAAAATCGTATGTTTTCTATTATTTAAACAAGTTTATTTCTGTAACAATTGAATTCAACATATTCATACATAAATTAACAATAATTAATTATAAAAATTCGTACAGCCAACTTTAATTGGCCTAATAGAGAAGAAACAATTTAGTTGTGTTCAATACCTCGTACTTATAAAGTAAAAAATACATAACTCATAGCGATAAAAGCAGTTCAAATAAAAGTATTAGCAAAATAACGTACCTAGTCTCTACTCCCAACAAAGTTGACAATATATTGTGTTTAAGAGGGAAAACAAACCTATGTACAGTATGCAAGTATCTAAACAATCTACTGAGTGCAGGCTAGGAGGACTTTCAGTCAAAGGGATTGTTTGTTTTGCAGATTGTACTGAGAACTTGGAAAAAAAAATGCCGTCACAAAGACAAGCAACACAAGTTTTTTTTTACAAACAAGCTTTTATTAGAAAAAAAAATATATAACTAAAAAGTTATATATGCAGAGAGAATTAAAATGTTATAAAACCAGATTTGCAAATCTTGAATAATAAAAAGAACTTAAGACGAATCAAATGAGCCATAATTCTTACTATAGATCTCATGGCCACCTTCCGGCTCGCATCATCAGGCCCAGGATGTCATCGAAATCAGTTGTTTAAACGAATCAAACGAGATGAAACTCGATGGAATTGCATCGTTTTATTAGATTTCTTCCGGCTCCATCACGAAATCAACTCCATGTTATAAGATTTGCATATCATCCGATTTACATATTTATGCTCCATAGGAAACCGGCAAGTGCGTCAAATTTAACTTGCAATATTAGATTGACATCGGGACATGTGTAACTAAATTAAAGCTTGTAAAAAAAAAAGAACATTAATTAGGAATACCCATTTCTAATTCCAATTAAAGCCCTCCTAAAATAATATATCTTTTCAAGTATTTGCTAAATATTATCCCCTAAAATGTTGCTAACTTATTGCAGTTTGACACAATGAATTTGGTCGAGAGATGAGCTTTAAGGATCTCAACAACCAGTAAATATTTCCGGTAAAGTTAACTGTCCTCGTGATGTTGGTTTATAGATAGAGTCATCATCATCAGCCTGTATGGTCCACTGCTGGACATAGGCCTCTTTCTATACACGCCACTGAGCCCGATCTTCAGCTCATCTTTTCCAACCGCTGCCAGCCACTTACGTATGACGTCGCTCCAGCTAGCCAGTTGGCGTCGTCGCATTGCAAACGTTTGGCGAGATGCGGTCTCCATTCAAGAACACATCGTAAAGATAGTGTAGTCAATGTCAAAGCAGTGAAGTATTTGTCACTAGATAAACAAATGATTGTTTACTAGCCGTGCCCAGCAGCTTTGCTCGCGTTGATCAAGTAAAAAAGTTGCCTATATGTGTCAATCCTAGGTATAAGCTATGTACATTCCAAATTTCATCCAAATACGTTACAGCGTGAAGAAGGAACAAACATACTTACACACAAACTATCGGATTTATAATATTAGTATGATTTATCCTAATCTATTATTATTAACAGGAAGGAAAGTGGGACCTGAACCTAAGTCTTAGGGATTGCTAATCTAACTCAATAGTTGATTCAGCCGACTTCCACAAACGAGGAGATTCTCAATTCGTTACATTTTTTTTGTAC
Source organism: Lomographa bimaculata (assembly GCA_948107665.1). Classification (NCBI taxonomy): domain Eukaryota; kingdom Metazoa; phylum Arthropoda; class Insecta; order Lepidoptera; family Geometridae; genus Lomographa; species Lomographa bimaculata. Next base: position 12,951,020 of record OX403595.1, read on the forward strand.
ATAATTTGATTACTTGATGACGGTTGAAAATTATTTCTAAATCTGAAATCCTAAAGACTAGGGTTCTAATCTATTCGAGCGGTTTTTTTTCTTTCCAATTGAGGAACTTGGCTATGCACAGCTAAATGATTTAGATACATACAAACATATATTATAATAAAATAATTGATTCTCTCTAACAAACAATTCTATAGACTATTTAGGTAATCTATGGACTAGATATTGGTAACTAACTACTAGCATCTTTTTATACCTCTCGTATCTTGATCATAGACAATATAGTACAGCTATTAACGAATACTATGGAATAATAGCAATATATCCAACTTGGTAAAACTAGATGAGGTCTTAAACTAATCAATTCGTCGTTTAAGTCCTTAGGTGCTTAGGTGCTAATCGATATTAGTACCTAAGTAGTTAAAAGCGCAAATTTAAAACCTTTAAATTTTCACAATTTTTTTTCAGCTCGTGCGTTTTTGAAAAAATATCACACAAATTCACGAAAAATCAGTTGATATCCATCATAGGGATATATCAACTGATTTTTCGCCTCATAAACAAACTGAACATAAATAGCAAAAACCAATTTAAAATCCGTTCAAATATAAGGATATTGCAAGCATTTTTATTTAATGCTCAACTTCAGGACATCGACTGAACTTAGAGATCGAAAGAAGAAAAGAAAAACTAACATATATTATTTTGATAATAATAAAAAGATAATGTGTTATTTTTTTAAAGCGAAATGGTTCCACTAGGCCACGGCGGCGTAGACGACCAATAATAGTGGAGGCGAGAGCGGTGGCTATACAACCTATTATTTAATCTGTGACAATAGTCGCCACCGCTGACGATGCCGTTCCTCTGCCAGCAGAATATCTAGTCTCTCAATGACTTCAATAAAGTCGAGACTGCAGATATATGCTTTGCAATCATCTTTTCCCACTCTAACCAAAAGTAACTTTATTTAACGTTGCAGTCGCGTAAAACAAATCTCTCTATATAGGTAAGTTGGACATACTCTACCATAGTATTCGATACAACTATCAACTACAAACTACCTGGAAATCACTTTACAGCACCGAAAAAGTCCGGTCCATCGCGATTTCAATGACGTCATTCTAAGCAAAGCGTCATTAGAAAGAATAGCTTTTAATGAATGTGTCGTGCAATGAAGATATAAACATTCTCTTTTCACGCCACATTCGTTCAAATCCTTGTAAGAAAATAACGCATATAATTAGAAGTAGGTCCTGAAGAGGCCCACGGTGGCACGGACCCAGAGAGGTGTTTCTCTTCTTAGCAACTCATCTCCGCATTCCGTCGAGTGTTCGTGAAGTTTAACAGACTCTTCGTGTAACCGCGCCTGAAAAGTAACACCAAAGTTAAAGGCGTTTTATGTGATCTTAGTTTACCAGCTTGAAGCTCTGGAATTTATTGACCGTCTAACCAAAAGACTCATTGGCGATGTTAAGCTAATCGAGTCTCTTATTCCACGCCAAGATCGTAGTAAGGGAGATACTGGGGAAGTCCTTACTAAGCCCGCGTCCCGATATCCTCAATCACCAGTCTTACCACGATCCCGCCTTAGTCTTTTTCTCACCATGCATAATAACATAAGATAAACGCTTACACACTCACAGCCCCACACTAAGTTCAAAGACTAGTGTCATGGGTGCCAAAAGCATACCCGCTACTTAAAAGGCAGACGCGCAATCAACCTGGCCAGCGGGCGTTCAATATCCTTCAACGCTTGCGCCGCACATTATGCACCTCACAACGCTCAGCCTCACCAGAATCCTTCTAACTACTCTCAGACCCTGGGGACTTTACGAGTAATTATCTCTCATTAAGATACTGTGTAACTGTGTCCCCCTTACTACGCTCCATGCTACGACATCCCCGGTCGTGTCGGCCACTGTTATCAACATATCCCAAATACACCCGCGCCTTAAATACCTTTGACTTTGCCGAACCCATAGCGTCCCTCCCCTTACCCTGGAGCTTGCCTGTCACTGTCACACCTAAGCCATGGCACATGGCGTTCAAGTTATAAAAACCTGTAAATCTGGAGAAGCCGTGAATATAGCCGCCTGCGCCTCCAAATCGCGTCGTACTGATCTTTCGCCGAGGTTCGCGGAGCCGACTATCGTACCCCACGGGACCCCACTGCCGGGAGGATAGTACCTTAAAATTAATTAATCTTATTAGAATTTTATAAGATTATATATAAGAAGATTATAAAAATTCAACAACTTGGCAACTACAATCAATGCAAAGAGAATAAAAACATGCAACCTTGCGATCAGACAAATTCACAAATTGCATAAAAGAGGATATTCTTCAATATTCGCGATATCCCTTAGGAAAAGAGGATATTCTTATTCTTGCAATTTGAGAATAGAAACCATATGTGGTCTCGCCTTAAGGCTGTTGTAAACTGTGGCTGAAATTTGGAATGTACATAGCTTATACCTAGTATTAAACATTGGCTATTTAATATGACAAACGCAGGCGACACCGCAGGGCACGGCTAGTAAATGTATAATAAGTTACTAACCACAATCCTTTTCCATGGAATGTCCACCCAGTACGTTCATACTCTAGCATCTGCACTCGGCTCGCCTGGTTAGAGTCCTCAACTCTTTGCCAAAACCTGCAAAATATTGTATTTGTATTATTTTAAGCAACACAACATCGCGACTAAAACAAATGTTGCAAACATCACTAAATCTTACATTTAATGCAACAACTGTACCATGATTTGTTTGCATCATTCAAAATTACACAGAAGTGCAGTCAATAATATCGAGATATATTCTGCTACCAAATCATAAATAACGAATTCCCCTATGCAGTAACCTAATGCTCCTTCTCGCTTTGCTCGTCATCCATCGCACCTTTATATGCCTTTACTTTATACGTAGTTCGGCCTAAATGAGACCTCGGCTTACATTTTGCCTCATAGAGAAAAACTTTTGAAGTTAATTGCTTTGAACTTTTTCCTTTATAATCACTGTTTTATTTGTTGTTCAAGACAGGATATAACGGAACTTATACCTAAGTTCTTTAAATGTGCAACAGATTTTTAGATAGACCCTGGGACAAATATGTTGGTCTTAACACAGTGACTTTGCTGTTCGACCAATAATATTATAGTAACAATGACTATGACGATAAGGACTAGAATCCCCTAAACAGGCGAATCAGACAATATGCAGAAAATTGACAATTTATCAGATAAATTATAAACACAACTTTTTAGTTATTAAGTAACAAAATATAGTGACTTACTTCCTGGCTATGAGAGAGTATGCATGTGGAATCCCACCAGCTGGTCCTGGTGCTCCCAAGAATCCATTGGCCTGAAAATACATAATAAACAAATAAATACTTATTAAAATAGATCAATTATATTTTTTCCTTATATTTACACAATATCTATAGGTGAATCTTCCCTAAATATCATCTGTGGAATATAATTGAAAAATATGAATTTTAGTTTAAAGTTGAGCTGTGTTCGGCGTTTTTGAAATGATCTGAATTCCCGACTGGAACACAAGTTTTCTACTCAAGGACAATTTATGTTTCTGGTTCTAGGTAATTGTCATTGTCTGTAATGTAAATGTCTCCGGCACCCACGACACAAGTCATCGAAATACATTTATGAAAAAATAAATGCATTAATGTTTTAGGCTCAAAAATATTGTCATTTATATACTTGTGTATCATTTACTGAATTGCAGTACCATAGAGTGATTAGTATTTAAGTAGGAATTGTTGGCATTCTAATTAACTGAGCATTAATAATAAGTAGTATCATTTTAGAACTTACATTAGGATGTGCCATTAACAAACTAATATTTGCCTTGCAGTCCTTCAGCAGTGTGTTAGCATACTTATCAGTTAGATTGAAATAGCCGGTAGCTAGTCTTATATAAGATCCTTTAGGTGCTGATGCTAGGACACGACTTGTGACTTGCTCGTCCTGTGTAATACCAAACTCTCCCATTTGTATGAGGGGGAAGATCCATGTATCTTGAGTAGATTCTGAAAAAAATTAACACAAACATATAAACACTTATATACTCACAGCCGCACACCAAGCAAAGAAACCTAAACAACATTTTGCTGAATTAACTAACACCAAATTTTTTTTGCATATATGGATACCTAAAAGTGTTCTAATAAAAAGTTGATATGTATAAAGTCCACTTTTTGTAGTATGCACAGTGCTCCCATATACAAGATATTAAATTGTAAAATTTTTTATTCATAGCAGAGTTAGCTATGCCATACTCTAGGTGTGCTTATGTCTAAAGTCAAATAAATGGTTTGAAACAATGTATGCAAAAAAAATCTTACCGTCAACATTGCTGAGTGAGTATAGTTTCTTAAACTGCTGTTCTTTCCATTTTTCTATTAATTTAGTTATTTTCTCATTTATTTCCTTTACCATCAATTCTTTGCTCTCATACCGTTTAGTCTGTATTTCATTCTTTACACAAGTCTTACTGTAGTTACTTACTTCATCTAAAAAATTTAATAAATTGTATAAATACTATCAGTAAAGCAATTTTAATGAACAAAAAATGAAACTAAAATTGTATAAAAACTTACAGTCAGCGTACCTATAATTTCATTGTAAAAATTTGCAAGATCCTTATCCTGTATTTCAATATATCTGTCTTGTCTCTGTCCAAAGTAATCATTAGAACAATTAGCACCACTTAACAGTACAGAGTCATCTGCTATGTAGAGCTTCATGTGTTGTAAACCAACTATTTCGTTATACCGGGATGGCAGTGCTTTAGACCACGATCCGTGCAGCCTCGGAGTCTGGTACAAACTCACCCTGCACTGCTCAGAGCTATCATTCACAAAATCTTTCAACAAGCTCACAGAGTTAACTTCACCGCGAGTTCCTCTTTGGTAATCTAGTAACACGTTGAATTGCAAATTTCTATTGCAAACTACATTTTCTTTCGTACCTTCGAGCATTATTTTCTCCAAGTTTCCAGTACCAATATAAAGGCTTGCCACCGATATCCTATACTTAGCGCTTCGGAATCTCTCGCATAAAGTGTCATAAAATTTTCTAGGGTCGTAAATAATGTTTATTTTTGACGAATTTACTGGAAAACATGGAGCGACATTGTACATCCAATTAAAGTACTGAAGCTCAAGAGGTCTGAAACGTATCGGCATGTTCGCGTTGATTAACATATCAACAAAATAATATTAGCAATATCGATAATTGACTAAGTTAGGTACTAGTCTGACCAAATTATTTTAAAATAAATTAGCAAAATTCCACAATAACCTTGCTTCAAAACGTTATGTCAATGTCAGTCGATATCAAAGTATATACAATACCACTACTAGTTACATGCTCTTTGACAAAAACTTGCGTAGGCCAATATGTCAGATGTCAATCAGAGGACTACAAATTGTATTTGTCTACCATAGACAAAACGATATACAAGAATTCTCATGGGATAGTGAACTGCAGGGGGGGTCAACTTCCGTTCTACAAGTAGCGGCAAAAATGATTAAAATCTGTTTGGTCTAGTTTAGTCCAAAAACCTCCTTCCGGGCATCTCGGTCTATAGCGGAACAAGTGGGAAATAAAAAGTTCCAATCGTCACCACTGGGGACGAACGAAACTTTTTTTTCCCACTCGTACCCAGTGGGGACGATAGGGTGGGGACGACCGGGAATAATCCAACGAAACGTGTTCTTATTTCAATCTCAGATGCATAGAGGAACTTTTTATACCGGAAACACATAATAATATGTCAAAAAGTCCGTTTAAAATCTACATCAAACAAAAGTAATTTTGATATGAAAAATTTTAATATTATTTATTTATCTTTTGAAATATATGTGAAGTGATGTCTTATAGAAGTGTTGAGATCTTCATTCATTCTTAATTTCATGAAAGCTAACTACGAGGCCTCAGAATACAGAAAGAACACGAGGCCTGCAAGTATGGTGCCAGATCAAAAAACATGAAGTGATAAACGTGCTCAACGAGAACTGCTCTATCATTCCATTGGATTGGAGATTTACGCATCTACTTCTATTCAAATGCTTCGCCAAAAGTCATTGATTAAACATGAAAAATCACCAATGTACTTAAGGATGTGTTTGGCCTTACTCAAGATTTCTAAACTATGAAACCTTAGGAATCCTAACTGGAGCGCAATGAGCTAACGAATATATTTAGCCGCATTACCATGTATTATTGGACTGGATAACGATAATTTGGTGTTTTGTTTGTATTGTTTTAAAAAGTACTTGTACACTTAAAAAATGAAAGTACATACATAACACTAATAAATATTAAGTTGTATTATTGAATCTATGCCTACTTTATTTTATAGCAGACGAGACGGGGAATTAAGTGCGTGTGCTCCTTCAAGGGGCAATATAGTGGTAGATGTAGTAAGCTTTTTAGTGGCTGATATTAATACGAAATAGTAGTAGATAATTTAACTGTTAGTACTTTATTCCTTTTTTAGGCGTGAATACTAGTGAAGAATTACAAGGATTTAAAAGCACGTGGTGGAAAATGAGAATATTCACGTTTATAGTCACGTTCATATAAACCCTTGTATAAAGAACTTTTTCAATTTTAAAATTCCCGCATTTTTACTTTTATTTTAATGGTCAAAACACAGATGGCGTATTGTTCTACAAAATTATTTAAAAAAAAGGTTATAAGTGGTTCACCGCAATTTCTATTCAGTTGGCATTCTTTTCGGGTAGAATATATTCTATTCTATGGTGAACTGCCTCCCTATTATCTTTGTTGCACGCGGTTTCTATTTGAATTAAGCTAAAATGAACCTTATTTCTTTGGATTTTTGACAATTTAGTATTGAAACCTTTTGCAACAGAGATAGGTACCCAAGGATTTTGTAGCTTAACAAACCGTAGGTTTGTTTCCTAAATCCTATCTCGATGACTGTACCAGATAAATAATGGCTGCGCTACACAACACGTACTTAGCTCGAACTCATGGACGAGCGCAGTTACCTCCTGTGCAACGGTGCCCTCGCCCGCGACACACCCGACCTGTTCAAACTAAATGTGTCCCGTGTGGCGCAGTCTTAGTGTGCAGTTTTAATTTTATGGTCAACACTACCCACTCACAGCCTCAGACCAAGCCAACAAAGTACCTGCCAATTTTTTGAACGAAATCTTACCGAAAGACGCGGTGACGCGACGCGACGCTTAGTCAGTGGTTTCAGAGATTACCTTTTACAAACAAGTAAACTTTACCCTGAGACTTTACCCATCGAGATAGTAAACAAACCTCTACGGTTTGTAAAACTTTACCTTTTTATATTATTAGTATAGATTACGCATCTGCCCCGGTCGCTAGCTTTGCTCCACCTGTTGCGATTTATAAAGATGTATTCGTATTAGGTAACTTATATACAAATGCAACTCGTAACTGCGGAAACACCCATAAGCAATGTAAGACCTACACTTAGCCCTTAGCCCACCCCAAAATACTTAAATATTAATATACATACATTATTAAGGATACCAACATAACATAAACATTTACACACTTACATCCCTACAATCGCTTACTAGTGTTGTGGGTGCCGGAAACATTCACATCACACATACAAGTACAACCAGAACCAGAAACACAAATTTGGGTTTACTGGGTACTCGAGTTCTCGCCGGGTATCGAACCAGATATGCGATGTATTATTATGATAGAACTTCACGTACAGGTAAGTTCGTTTAATCATTATACATACATAAATGAGTACATATTGAGTATTTCCAATTATTTTGACTCATTATTGAGTAAATTGTAAGGGTAAGTAAGGAATTATAAGATGTGGTGCTTGATTTCTACGTATTATGTAATAATTATCTCTCTTGATTGTTACAATTATTAAAACAGGTCAAAAAAAAATTTAGCAGATTTAGGTTTAACGATTTTATTTACTCACAAAGAACATAGTTCGCTAATAATGAGTTTACATACTAACTTAGAACCTTGCTAGTTACTTTGAACATATAATTACATCCAGAAATCGGACAGTACTGACTTATTTTAGAAAACTGTTTGAATGATATATTTTTCAGTCTTTTTTTTAATCGGATCATGGTTTCACAATTTTTAATAGTATCAATAGGTTTAAAATTGTGTACCTTCAAACACAATGTTCCTCTTACTGTAGTTTGTTCTCGCTTTTGTATGTATTAATACTTAGATTATATTATTTGAAAGATATTATGTAAATTTATTTTTCGTATGAATTTTGTCACACATCATTTTTTAAATTAGTATGCATGTAGTACATATGTGAAGCTGTTTTATATTAAATATTTTAGTTTACGGTACGCGTGTTTGTTAAATAATCGTTATTGAAAAGAGTTTTTATCAATTTGTTTTGTGCGATCTACATGTCTTCAAAATTGGTCTTTGTGGCTCAACCCCAGACTTCAATTTTAGTAGTTTAAATGTGATTTTAATAGTGAGTTGTATACGGTCATGCGGACTTTACGTGGAACGCATCCTACCCTCCGTACAACTCCAGTTAATGATATCATTTTTTATTTTATATATACAATACTAGCTGCGCCCCGCGGTTTCACCCGCGTAAGTTCCGGACCCGCGGGAATTCCGGGATAAAAAGAAGCCTATGTTCTTTCCCAAGCTCTAGATTATCTGTGTACCAAATTTCATTTAAATCGGTTCAGTAGTTTTGGTGTGAAAGCGCAACAGATAGACAGACAGAGTTACTTTCGTATTTATAATATTAGTAAGGATGACTTCGGCAATCAAGTTTATCATGAAGTTGTAGGCCAAGGTATTTTTCTTGATGAGACCTATGTATTACTGTACCTTTTATAGATAGTGGTATGTACTGGGTATTTTTTTATTTTTAACTGAAAATATCAAGTAAGATATTTTTTTTTGTATTTATTGTTAATAAGTTATTCTGACACCAGATGTTGAATTTTTGTAGGTCATTAGAAGCTTTGTTTATTAAGTCGGGTAGATTACGTCCAAAGTAAAAGAGGCAGATATCATCAGCATTAAGTTTTATGTGTCCTGACAATCCTATTTTGCTGATATTATTGACATAATAATATAACGAAAATAATTTCTTCAAATATTTTTTAATCATTGTTTTATCAATGAATAACTTAACAAGGCAACACATCCAACAATGAGACTGATACTTATTAGACACAGAAGTATTTTAATTTTTTTCTTGTAAGACTTGATCTCGTTCAATTCCGTAAAACACTTCATGGTCATTATTCATAAATGCCCATGCCATCCTGTTGGAACTAAAATGAACTCCGACATACCCATCCTTTGATAAAGTTATTGCACCGGCTGTGTTGTTAAGACGTGCTGTCATAGCTGAAAAAATATAATACATATAAAAGTTACACTAGTTTTCCCGAACTGCGACCTCGCGCCCACATTTTGCCGAATAGAGAAAAAAAATTGAAGTAAATTGCTTAAAAGTAATTTTTTCCCTCAATAATATTGTTTGATTTTGTATTTGTTGTTCAAGTACACGATATAATACGTATACTAAATTATACGTAAGTTTCTGCTTAAGATAAGTAGACTGGTACAAAATAGATCGAAAGCAATAATTTTGATGGCCTACCAAATTGTTATTTTTCAATATAGATTTTTTATTAAAATTGTTTAGTACTTTACTTTCTGCTCACAAAAAAAAAAGCTCTCTGTAACGATACCACAATGGCAGAAAAAAACTAGTTACTGAAGTGAGTGACCATTTCATCAATTGTGATTGTTGTTAACCATTACCAGAATATAAAATTTAGCCAAAATATAAATTTTAGCCATCTCTGGTAACCACTACTAGAATAATATATAATTATTATAGTTGTGGTTACCAGAGATAGTCTCAATAATTTATGAAGTTAGAGCCATTTACCATCTACAGCTTCTTTCGTGGCATCTTTGGCACTTTTGCCTTGTTCCATTAGCTTGATGATACTGTGTGCTACGCAATATTTTAGAATAGATTCACCATGTCCTGAAAAGAGCAAAATAAATAATAAATTCCCTTATCTGAACAAACACAAGCCTCTTAGAAATGCACCGCAATATTTTATCATAAGTAGATATTTTACAGTGTTGTCAATCAATATGATTGGCACTTCATTTTTCACAGACGTCCCTTTATCATAATATCTAGGTAAGTGGGCGCTCAATTTATTGCAAAATACCAGTTTCTAAAAGCAGTTGTTCTTATTTCTCATATACATTAACTAATATGAGTAAAAGAGGCAATCAAAGATCTTTGTCGAGGTTTTTTTTTATTTAAAAGGGTTATTAAAATACTTTCATATGTTTATGTAAGTTTAAGGAACTTGCAACAATAAAATTATATTCTTTACGAAAAATATATGATAATAGTATATTTGGCACTTTAAAATAAAACCCAACTTAGGTTATTCTACCTGTAGAAGAAACACCTCCAATATAGTCATCAGCGTATGTTCCACTTCCGATCTGAGGTACGTCGCCAATACGACCTACGGCTTTGCCAGTCAAGCCTCCGGTACTAGTGGCCGAGGCAATATGACCTTGAGAGTCTATCGCTACTGCTCCAACAGTTCCAACACCACCCTGTATGATTTAATACAATATAATTAATAGCTTATCTATAAAAACGATAACAATGGACTTATACAAATATTATATCCTACTAATTCCTACTAATATTATAAATCCGAAAGTTTGTTTGTAAGTGTGTGTGTAAGTGTGTAAGTATGTTTGTTCCCTCTTCACGCTTTAACTGCTGAACGTATTTGGATGAAATTTGGAATGTACATAGATTATACCTAGGATTAACACATAGGCTACTTTTTAACTTGATAATAGCGGGCGAAGCCGCGGGGCATGGCTAGTTATTACATATTTCAAACTCAAGTCCGCTTAGTGTATGTTAGGGAGAACATTTTCACTGTAAGTATAATTTAACTCTTTGTATTATTAGATTACGGAGAATGTGCAAACGAACGGTACGCATGTAACGTTTCGCGTCTTTAATAATTTATAGAATAGCAAAAGATTGGAACGCTTTGCCGTCATCAGACTTATTTCCCGAAAGGTACAATTCGTGTGTGCTCTACCTTAGACTGCACTGACAATTTCTATAGCTGTGATTGTAGTCAAAAGTATGCTTAGTTGTAAAATAATAAAAACCTTTATTTTTACAAAAACTACTTAAAATTTGTTTACAAAAGTTTAGATCCTTGGGTCTAATACCAGGACGATATTTTGTGGCACCCAGTCTCTTCCCTATGTTAAATAGTCATGATGTATTCAATTTGAGTTTAGAACTAGAAAAATACAATAATAATATCAGAAATATCACAAGGTAAGTTGCTTTAAAAAAATAACCATATCTACTTGTAAGATACGATGCAATACAGTAGAATTATGTATATGAAGTGCAAAATTTTCTCGCTAAAAATTTTAGTAAAAACAAAATTACTTACTTCATATTTACGACCACTTCTACCTTTTTTTGAAATTTGGTGATTCAAGTAATCATTCAATGAATCTCTTGCGTATTGTGTAATTAGTGATTCCTGAGGAACTGTCTCAAACCCCTGTAAATTTATACAAATTTGACACGTTTCATACTGCAATCGCTGTAGGTATTGCTATGATTAAAATAGATAAGTAAAAGGACGTTGCTCAATACATATTCAGGTAACATATAGATAAATTCGTCTTGTCTAAAATGCTCTTGAATATATTATTATAGTTCTTACCTTTTCCAAAGCAAATATCTTCACTCCTTCCCCTCCTAACAAGGAGTGAGGGGAATCGTTCATAACTTTACGGGCAATGCTGATAGGATTAGGAAAATCTTTAACTAGAGTCACCCCGCCCACGTTAAGATCTTCTCCACTCATAATGCTGGCTTCCATTTCAACTTCTCCATTAATATTTAGAACAGATCCATATCCTAGACAGACAACATTGAATATTTCATTTTAATTATCACTAACATAGGCATACGTCATTCGAATAATTAGATTACATACCAGCGTTAAAATATTCATCATTTTCCATAGAAACGACTGCGGCTTTAACAGCGTCTATGGCACTGCCACCTCGGAGCAAATGTTCGTAGCCAGCTTTAACTGCCAATTTGACACCCTCTAACTTGCCTTGCACACGGCTATCATCTATATCTCCCGCACCCCCATGCACTATGATCATTGGTGTCTGATAAGTATAAAAAACATTAATTTAAATAACATTTTTCACATATTTTTGTATGAAATTATTAGGTTCTTAAATACAAACTCTTAATATCGAGTCAACAAAGACATTAAAAACCATAGTCATTCAAAGTTTGTAATATAAGATTTGATCGTTGTTGTGGTTGTGTTATCTTACAATAAAACAAAGAATACTTACCGAACCAAAACAACTGAATGGGAAGTACAAACTTACAAAACAAATAAATATTGACTTCATTTTAATATTTTTATAAAATAAACGTAACAACAGTCTAAAATATAAACTTATGAGATGCTCTACCCTTATATACGTGTTATCTATCACAGAGTATTGTGAAAAGTGTACAGAGGTTCTTTATCGTACGACTGTTACTTATCGACTAGAGTAGTTATATCGAAGCTGTCGAACGAATAAAATTCTGAATAACCGTACTCAAACCTGTACTAGAGAGGCTGGATGACAGAAACAGGAATAGAGTTATTAACTATCAGCTTAAAATTTATTGAAGGCTATAAGTAACTTCTATATAAGTAAATACTCATATATAGATGTTCTACAATAACATCGTCATCTCCTTTATGTATACTTTGACTTTCAATCTAAAAATAATATGTATTACGTTATAGTATTTTAAATAACTACAATAATAATACTATTTCTTGCACACCAAGAACAATAATTATATATAACAGAACAAAGTTACAAGATAATTATGAGCTAAAAACTTTGGTGTTAATTTACCAATGTTTTAATATCTCTTAGTATAAGTAGTAGAAAGTGTCAAAATCAAAATCAAAATCGTTTACTCACATGTACCCTTAAGAGGCACTCATGAAAGTTAATGGCTCTACTGCCAGATTCGCAATATTACAGTCATCTTGAGAAGAACCTGGCAAGAAACTCTACAGTGCATTTTTTCATTCATTTTTTAAATCAGTCTTAAACAATAATACATAATTATATTAACCTAAGTATGTCTATATTATGTAGTCACTAGAAAGCAATTGTGCAGTTTGCCTCCATGCATCCTTGTCATTAATGTAGTCAATCGTTTTATAATAAGGTATTTTAATCAATGCCCGTTGCGTATATGCCAATTGAGGAAGGTCTTATCCTAGATCTCGTTTCGTCAGTAAATTATTTTGTAGCGATTGCCAATATTAATTAAGCCACGCTCGTGTGTCTGCGTGTACATTTGCGAGGCCACCTGTTATCGGGCGTCTCCGGAACCTTGAAGACTGCAGCTGAGAGTCTTTAAGTCAAGAATGATAAGGTATCTTCTAAGCCAGCATGCTACATCTTCGGCTCCATCATCGCTTTCCATCAGGTAAGATTGTGATCAAATAATTGCCTATCGAGTTTAAAAGTAATAATAGTGTTTTTCTTTAAAACTGCTAGTTTCTAAATACCAATATAATTTACAAAATTACGAACATAATAATACTCGATCATAATTTGTTAATGTTTTAATTCAAATCTTCTTGCAAAATCTCATCTTGTTCTATACCATAAATCACTTTATTATTCTTCACGTAAGCCCAAGACATTCTTTTAGAGGTAAAATGGATACCCACGTCTCCAGTCTTAGATAATGTTATAGCACCAGCGGTATTGTTTAGCCGAGCAGTCATCGCTGAAAACAAATAATTAAATTATATATTCAATGAGCTATTGTCGACAAACGATTAAAAATGAATGATAAATATAAAATAGCTAAAATTATTTATAAATTATCAGATACCTACCATTTACGGCGTCTTTCGTGGCTGCATCTGCCTGTTTTCCTCCCTCGATCAGTTTGATAATGCTATGGGCCAAGCAATACTTTAAAATCGATTCACCATGACCTATAATAGTAAAAATATTAAACCTTTCATATCATATGTTTCAAACATTTATATAACCCACAGCGCGATACTATATAGATATTATTAAAACTATCTTTATGAACCAGAATGAACCAAGGTATAGGAATATCTATATATATAAAAGAAAGTCGTGTTAGTTACACTATGTATAGCTCAAGAACGGCTGAACCGATTTGGCTGGAAATTGGTGAGGAGGTAGCTTAGAACCAGGAGACAGATATAGAATACTTTTTAGGAACGTAACATTTTTTTTATGTGTGTAAAAATCATTTTCTCATACGTTACTTGTATTTGGTAAAGTACTAGGCAAACATAAACATGAAGGAGGTAATAATATAGTCACGTGGCATTGTAACGCATGCCGGGTATGGCTTACGAAAACAAGCACATTCATTGACTGTTAGGCGGAACGAAGGTCGCCGGCACACCTAGTTTATTATATACAACTGGCTATTCTTGTGTAAAATCAAAGTTACATAAAAGTACTAAATTCTAAAATTCTTTACTGATATTCAAACAGCTTTATATTGTCTACCAATTGTTAATTGAATAAAATGTTCACACAATTATGCTAATTCACCTGTTGTAGAAACGCCGCCGATGTAATCATCAGCATATGTTCCACTGCCAATTTGAGGAGTATCCCCAATTCGACCTATTGCTTTTCCGTTCATGCCTCCTGTACTTGTAGCAACAGCAATATGACCCTCGGCGTCTAATGCTACTGCACCAACAGTCCCGACACCACCCTGGTTAAAATTTAAATGTTTACATGGTCGATCAATGCATTAGCAATTAACAATTATTAATTATATATACTTACTTCATTTTTAGAGCCAATTTCTGTTCGGCCAAATTCTCCGTGCTTCAAAAAATTATTCAAGGCATTTTTTGCGTTTTGACTTATTAATGTATGCGCAGGCACAGTATTAAAACCCTGAAATAATATTATTAATTATAAATATTACATCTTACGGACCTTATGGATTGTAATAAAGATTTTAAACACAAAGTAATAAATGTAAGTAATACTCAATTTAGGAAATATATATTTTACTATCACCTTATCCAGTGCGAATTTTCTCGCGCCGTCCCCACCTATTAAGGAGTGAGGGGAATCAGTAAGAACTTTGTGTGCAATACTTATTGGGTGCTCAAAGTCTTTGACTAAAGTCACAGCACCCACGTTAAGATCTGTTCCTCTCATAATGCTGGCTTCCATCTCAACTTCTCCGCCGAGATTTAAAACTGAGCCGTATCCTGAAATAGTATTTCGAAAAAATTATACAATTCAAACAATTCTTAAAACCAAGGACTTTTTAGAATCGGGAGTTAATATTACGAACCAGCGTTGAAATTCTCATCTTTTTCCATGGAAACGACGGCTGCTTCCACAGCCTCTAGGACACTACCCCCACGTACCAGTTGTTGGTAACCACACCTCACAGCCAGCTTGATGCCATCTAATTTGCCTTGAACTCGACTATCCGGTATATCACCGGCACCTCCGTGTACTATTATTATTGGCTGCATCGTATTATGATACACAATGTTATTTCTAAAATATAGAAAAACGTTTATGTGTTACAAAGTGTCACGCAACGATCACGAGTCTCGACTGCAATAAAATAAGCATCTGCATAAACCTAATGATAGTGTGGCACATTTTTATCGGTATTGGTACATGTGCTCGTAAATACCACATGATTACAAAGTAAATAAAGCTATCGTTTAAATGTATGTATGAATGCAATATGATTATTATTTTATTGATTGACTAATGATGTACACAAATGCATCACAAATGAACACAGTAAAAAAATTTTATTTTCGTTAATAAAACATCACAACAAAATATAATATCAACAATTGAGTCTAGCAAAGATAATGTAAAGAATAAAAGAGTCTAGTGAGAGTCTATCACAGATAGACTAATCACAAACTAGTGTGCTGCACAGAAAAGAGTACCTACATATGTAATTAGGCACAGACGTGAAAGATTTATTTTGTACTAGCTGCGCCCCGCGGTTTCACCCGCGTAAGTTCCGGACCCGCGGGAATTCCGGGATAAAAAGAAGCCTATTTTCTTTCCCAAGCTCTGGACTATCTGTGTACCAAATTTCATTCAAATCGGTTCAGTAGTTTTGGCGTGAAAGCGTAACAGACAGACAGACAGAGTTACTTTCTCATTTATAATATTATATAGTAAGGATGTCCGAGTAATTAGGTAGGTAAAGCACTAGCTGAACTAAACCCATCTTCCCCCTGACTTCTCCCTGGTAGACTCATTCGGGATAGGACACCAAGAATAACATTACATAATAATATAATTAGAATTCTTACTAAAAGCTCGTCTATAGCTATTCCTATAAACCTATAAATTTCATGGATATTGAATATTTAAATTTATTACAGAATTTCTAGTATATAGTCAGTAGATCTGTTTTTTATGATGATGATCTGATTACTTCCTACACCCAAACTCCTACTCAAATTCTTATGCACATACAAAAAATCTTAAGATCTTTATAATATTATTATGTATATTTCCCCGCACCACTCTCCCATACATTTTTAAAATTATTTATTTTGATCAAGTAATAGTTGTTCGTCCTGAACTGAGACTTCCCGACTACAATATGGCTAGTGAGTAAAAGCATTGCTAATATGTTGTTGCTTGCAACTTGTTTTCTTGTTAAATATAGTACCCGAATGACCGAGCTTTGCTCGGTTTTTTTAATGGTTAATGAAGTTTTCTAAGAATGAAACCTAGCTAGATCGATTTATCGCCCCAGAAACCCCCTGCTTACTAAATTTCATGAAAATCGTTGGAGCCGTTACCGAGATCCTGATTATATATATATATATATATATATATATATATATATATATATATATATATATATATATATATACAAGAATTGCTCGTTTAAAGGTATTAGATAGATTTGTTTTTAACTATATTTATTCGGAAACAGGATATAATTGAAATTAAACGAAAGTTATTGTTTTTTAATTAATATAATGCCGTTTTCGAGTAGGACTCCTCGACAAAATGAGTCCTAATAAAAGGAGATTCTGTTGTTACTGGGACAACAGAATCACCTTTTTAGCTCAACTTGTAGAATTTTCTGAAACAGTTTCATGTTCTACTTATTCAATTATAGGTACATTTTTTTTTTATTTATTTAATAAAAAAATTACATACAGTTTAGCCTGACGGACGGAGATACGGACAAACAGACTGACAAAGTCCTTCAGCATTTAGTTACATAAGAAACCGCTTCGCTCGGTCAATTACATCCAAACACAAAAGTAACTACTATTTTTAAGCCGACTTCAAAAAAGGCGGAGGTTCTCAATTCGACTGTACCATTTTTTAAAGTGAAAACTTCTTTTGGCGTTGTTCACTTATTTGAGATGGATAAAAAAATATTAAACTCGCGTCAGGACACGTGACCTGATCGAAAATTCGTAAGACGAAGGAGAGGAAGTAATATCCCCCTCTCTTTCAACCGCGCGGCGAAAATGTATGCCTGCTCCTGCTGTTTACAAAGTTAATGTTCAAGTTTTAACTCACTTTTAACTTCTGCCGGCACTCCCCGGAGTGCAACCCGTTGTTTTTTTTATTTGTGTTACTTCATAACTTCGTTCAAGAAGAAACGATTTAGATGTTTTTTTTTTTTATTTCAAAGCTCGTGCTTCCCGTGTGATTCAATTTAATTGATCTGCCCAGTAGTAGTATAAGTATATACGATTATACGTATACGAAATATGTCAGCAATAATCTATAGAATATAATCTATAGAAAACCAAGATCAATTATTCCACTATTGATACACTGCAATTTAATGCAGTACTAAATATGTAACTAAATATGTCATTCAAAGATTTGGAATGCAAGTCACTTTATATCGGTCATTGACCCACATCATAAATCTGTAGAGGTGGCTTGTTAGCCGATGCATATAAAATATGTTTGATGAACAAAGCTAATTATAATAAATATGTAACCACTAAATATATTTTTTATTCACTTACATAAATATATGTGAGTAGCTGGTTTATTTTGGTAAAAGATAAATGGCAATCATAATCGAAAACGACACGATAGTGGCTCTTTAAAAGTATTCGAGACTTCGAGTTAAAACTTCGTTCCCAATCGCACTCAGACTGAGATCATTATTTACACGAAGGACGGACAACTGCACATACACACACACAGCCACACGGATTGTGGTCCATCAAAGCTAATGCCTCGCGCACACTTAACGCGTTCCGAGGCTAATTAGCTATCTCTGTACTTAATTAATACAATTATAAACCAATTCACACAGCCTTAATAAGAACGCACATTCAAGGCTGAGGGTGCAATTCTCTTCCAGCCCTCTTTGAACCTCTTTAAAACGGTTTTCGCAGCGTTTTTCGTCGTGATCCACGAGCCGCACCATGGGCGTTTTCGAATTTTTCGCCACCGCGTCTACGATCTAGATGAGACAGACAAAAATAACATTGCATTAGCGACGGTCAACAAGCGGTGCGGTGATGGCGTCACCTTCATTATGCAAAATTTTATAGCCAGCGCTGATACCGCAACGGAAAACATCACGGATAGGACACCTCACATATTTTAACAGCTTTTGCTGCGTTTGTTGCCATGCGCAAAGAGGTGGCGAATTACAAAAATGTGCAACGTAAACTTCACGTTAACCGCAACTACTTTTGTCACTCCGCTTGGTGTGTAAACGCTCTTACGTCGCATTAACCAGTAGGTAATCTGCCGGGTTTTCTACACGATTTTGCAATACAAAAGTGAAAATTAAATCCGTAACAGTATCCACGGGTAAATCCGTAGCGGTGCAGGTGCCAGCGGTACTTGTGGCATGTTGCTTCGAACATTAAAATCGTCTGCACCATGAGTGGCCCGTTGGCATTGCAAAGCGTGTCTATCCGCCTTAACCAGGAGGCAAAAGCAGATTTGTGGTAACAGTTTAACCCTAAGCGCCATTCGCGGGGGAGTAGGGTCCCCCACTGAACATATTTTCGGACATAATTTTATTGTTTTGAATGTGTTCCGAGAGCTTGCAGCATGTGAACGTGCATCGTGTTTCCGCTTTCCGTTTACGAGGTATAACCCACTTTGGGACCTAGCTCCCCCGCGAATGTACCTAATTACGTAAGTAAAAATTTTCACCAAGTTTACTTCTATATACTTGCTCAAAAAATTTGTATAAGCGCATGGGGGATCTGGGCCCCCCACGAGTTCACATATGTAGGCTCGAATTAGCGAGTAGTGTTAAGGGGATGAAAACGCAAACCTGACTCTTCTTACCAAGTCTGTGTTACGATACGAAAAGTATAATTTGTTCAATTCTCGATTGAACAAGTATTTTATATGCAATCGTGGCAGCAATATTAAGAGTTACAACGCACGAACCGCGGCGGGAGATACGATGAAAACCGCGATGTAACCTATTTCGAATTAAGCCTTTTTTAGTGGATGAAAAGCAAAGTTCGTACAATACAATGACTCCAATTAAACGCAATAGCGCAATGAAATAAATGCCGCCGACTAATTAAAATGTAGGGTATTTCAAAACAGAACACCAAACTTGAAAATGAATGTATTTAGAGGTAAAGATAATAAGTAGAAGACAGAATTATGCCCTGCGTGTTCTAAGGTGCTTGATAAAACTTTTAAAACTGACCGCACCGCCGAACTAAAACTGAACGCATCCATGGAGCCTGCTTATGGCCTAAATCGGTAAGTGTATGTAGACCTTTATAGTCTTGGTCACGACGACTTGGTCAACACCTCTTTCTTCTTTGGATAACACCGATACAAAAAATCACAATATTTTCTATTTCTTACCTACACAGTATTTAGTCTGTGTGTTTCTGTTTCGTTCATTCATTCTTGTTTCATGCAATAAAAATGGTGGCTGAAAGTTTACGTGAAAATCGTGTGTAATTAATTATAAAGTTTTAACCCAATGTTTCTGTAACAAGTATAGAAAATGACCACTCCTGTGTCCAGTCGTAAATACGGTGCACAAAAAATACGATTGACAAGTGAGTAGCATACACTTAAACGGCCAACAAGTAGTGAATATTTAGCTTTTGGGAATCATCACATTCTTCTCATCTAATTGCATTATTGTTTTCTTTCTAGTCGTGTGCGCGAGGAATTTGGTTCGCAGGGATCTTTTCCGTAAGTTTGTTAAACTATTTGTGGTTATTTTGCTAACTTATTGTAATTTCAAGGTGAAGCTTGCTCGGACACTTGTTGTTGGTTCAGAAGTAACGATTATAAATTTTCAACAGGTTTACCAGATCCTTTTGCTAAAATTTCCGTGGACGGGAGTGGACAAGTTTACTCGACCAATGCAGTAAAAGCGACACTTGATCCGAAGTGGAATACACACTATGATTTATATCTCACTAAAGGAGATGGGATAACTATTAGGTTTGTAAACTTACTAATTATATTATTTTTTACTAGTCCTGGGTATTCGTGTGTTTGTTTCCTATAAACAAGTACACATGCACTCTGGTGGCAACTAGTTGATGTTAGTCTGGTAAATGTCAATGTTTTGTAGCTGCAGCGATTAACATGAATAAATCCGAGTGGTGAAATGCATGTATCTGTACACAGACTGATCTTACTTGAATCTTGTGTCAATCCAGTTCCCTTGTAGTGGGCTTAAACATTTGACTACTGAAGTGATGGAAACTGTTCAAACCTGGAATGTGACTGGCTCTCAGGGATACTTTACAGAATGCCATGTTAAGCTTAGTGATATATAATAAAAATTTGAGGGGCGAACTTTACCCATATTTCAGTAGAGGGTAGCTAGTCGGACAAGCATGAGAGAATGACCTACCACTTTGGATTTCATTACATTGTATAAGTTGTATAACTAAGACCCAGTTTTTGGAGCCTACATTAAGATTTGCATCATTATTGCTTATAAATAAATATAACAAACTAACACATTCACAGCCCCATACTAAGTTCAAATACTCATATTGTGGGATCTGAAACGTTTACATATCACATTCAGAACCATAAGCACAAATGTCTCTTTGAATGGCAAATTGTGCTCCATCTGGGAATTAAAACAATTTCAATGTGCTATTGTTATATTATCCTTATATTCTGCCTTAAATTATATCAGATGTTTGCTTCATTTTTATTTACTTATAGCATTTGCTGTCGGGCATAAATTTGAAAGAAGTTGCTTTGCCTGCATTTGTGGAATATTGATGCATAGCAGTCTGTTTGGATGTCCAATGATATAATGGGGATGGAATGGGAGAGTAAGATTTTATATTTCCATGGCACTCTTTCTGAAATGATTCGATAAGATACTGAGAGAGTAGTCACTACCTTGTGATGAAGTGCTGAGCTTGAAGTTTTGTAACAGCCAACTGGTTGCTGCTGATGAGCCTCTTGCCTGTTCACTCAATTGTTATTAAAGTTACAAATGTTTGTCCAACTAATAAAAAAAAAACGAAAAACCCATTCACACTCACAGTCCCACACTAAGTTCAAAGACTTGGTCAGGGATGCTGGATCAAATGGAAAATAATTGTAATCACCCTGGCGACTCAGATGACTGTAAACCACACCAAATATTTTTTCTATATTATATTAAAAAACCCAGGCACTAAATGAAATGACGTGGAGTATTAAGCTAGCTCTGAAAGTAAACAAACGCTTTCACACTCACAGCCCCACTTTAAGTTCAATGACTTATGTCATGGGTACCGGAAACATTTACACACACAATTACAACCAGAACCAGAAATACATTTTTTTCCATGGGGGAGAAAATATGTGTTCCCGCTCATAAATCGAACCCTATATTCCCTTCTTAGAAGGCGAACACCCAACCCAACTAAGCCAACAGGCAGCCAAAAGCAATAGTGTTGCTCTCAATAATATTTTAAATTTTTACTTCCTTATTGTACAAACACCTATTGATTTGAAGATTTCCTCAGAATCTATACTGAAACTTATACCATAGATTGCTAACAGTCTCTTCATAAATATAAAAGTATAGCAACCAAATGAGCATGCATATAATTTCTCACTAATTATAGCCTTCAAGGCTGTAAACATTAATTTATTCATTTTAATATTTCCTGTGTATAATTTCTTGGCAAACAAAGAATGCTTTTGAATGTAATTTTATGCCTAATGTCAGCTAATGCCTATTAAAACCATACTCAAAGAGTTTGATATAGATTCTGGAACATTAGTTTGCTATTATACTCCACTGAGTGGTTTCAAAAATAATTAAATGCAAGCAAAGCTTAAAAAAACTGACTTTACCGCTTTATCTTTGGAACTTTGATCAGATTAGATGTAAACACTCACTATTGACGATATTTCACGAACTACTGATAAGATCTTGATCAAATTTAAATGGGACTAATTAGAAAGCCACATCATTCAAACATATTAAATATTTCAAAATTGGTTCACGTTGAACGAAGTTATGAGACACATAAAAAAAAAACAGTCGACTTGAGTACCTCCTCCTTTTTTTTTAAGTCGGTAGATTATCCAGCGCCAAAAATTTTTATTAGGGTAGGGATGGGCAACTGCCATCTACTGGATAGTTAAATGGTAAAAAAAGTGTTTTGTGTATTTTACCCACAATACATTTTTACAAGCTTATTGCTTCCATTGTGTACTCTCAGTCTCCCATCATTAGATTATTTCAGTGCTCCTATAATAATATATAATATAATATTATATTGGCATCAGAATTTGACAGGCAACAATTTAAACTCAATTTAACAACAAGAACTGGTTGACAGAAACCAGGCAAAGTTAAAAGCATGGATGATCACTATACGAAAACTGATCAGATAAAAATATTCAAGACTCACATCTGAACTAATTTTAATGAGTTCATTCTACTTGAATCCACAATTACCTATAGCAGTTAGAAAATTAAATAACTCGGCAGTGAGTAGTGTATTGCTTACATTAAACTGCAAAATATATGACTGTCAATGGAGAGAAGTTTGAAATATAGAAAATAGATAAAAGTTGCAGCTTCGATAGATTGCACGCATTTGATTTGTGCAGAGAGTGTGCGCACCGCACCCTGGATCGCGCGAATCAAATTCATATCGTGTGTAGCAGCATTAATACACTCATACATAATTTAAACACAAGCCAAGCTTAAAAAAAAACTGACTTCACCGCTTTATCTGCGAAACCTAGATCAGATTAACTGTATTTAACACGCATTATTGACGATAACTCAAAAACTACTGATCCAACCTTGATCGAATTTAAATTATGGTATTTTCTTTTCTACCGACAAGTCTACTAACAGAAATATCCCAATGGATAAAAAACGTGAGGGTCACATGATGACGAGCCCACATTCATGGTACAATACTGTCCAAAACCAAAAATTACTGTGTGACATTTCTCTTAGTATCTCCACTTTTGAGGCAGAGAAATAGACACACAGGATTGGAGAGAATGGAAAAGACCGAGATAGGATTTGATTTTGCAAGCAGCAAACAGAGAGGTCTCTGTTTGCTGCTCAAGGGTTACTTGATTCCCTATAGGCTGCTTAACCAGGTGAATAGAGTATTAAACCCATTAAAAAACACATCTAGATTATCAAATTAATCAGTTTTGTATTTTGAGTTATTCTGATCTTTGAATGTTTACACTCGTGAAGAGTGTTTAGACGATTGGGACTGGGTGCCACAGTACTCACAAGTCACAAAACAAGTGCCACCTAGGTATCGCGATCAAACATGTTTTGTCAAATCACGTGTGCATACGGGATTTTTAGTATGATGAGATAGGACGTGATCAATATCGCGTGATCGGACAGAACAAACCCCAATGTCCTATATCCAATGAGTCTCAATTTAAGGTCTTATGTTTCAAAAGACAATTAGAAGGTTTTTTAGCCGAAACTTTTGCATCGTTACTATTACGCAAAAGGGGTATAAGAGTACCGGCGCAGCGTATTCGTAAGAAGTCCTGACACATCGTGGTTGACGGAATGTAACCCGTTCAGCGTTGTGGTCCTCGGAATTTATTTAATTTTCCTCTTACGTCATGGGGACGCGGCCTTCAGGAAACCCAGTTATCATGAGCCACTAAAATGGGCTTTGGTTTACCTGTAATTAATTTTTATGTTTTTATTTTCAGTTTGTGGAATCAACGGAAAGTACACAAGAGACAGGGTTCGGGATTTCTCGGATGCGTGCGCATTCAGCCATTCACTGTACACAAACTGAAAGATACAGGGTGTAAGTAAAATAGGTTTGATTTATAAGGTTTCCAATTAAATTTCAAGGCTGATTATTGGCAAAGCTGCAGTGTTTTAGTAGACTTATGTAAGAAACAAATACTGTGATTGCGTTTCACAAATTATATAACAAGTGGCAAATTGACATTTTGATATTACCCCCAACGCCATATCTGGAAAACGGCTGCATCAATTTTCACCAAACATAGTTAAGTAAACTCAATCAACTCGCTTTTCAAACGATAATACTAAATCTAAATCGGTTCAGCCGTTTGGGTGATGCCACAGAACGACACAGATAAGCACGTTAAATTTCCCTCTTTTCTTTGTGGGGTATTAAAAATAGATCAACCAATGGTTAATCTAAAGGTTAAAAAAAACCGACACTTGCATGCCAGCTCTTGATGAAGTAAGTTGAACAATAACAGCTTTGCCATACAATTTTCATGCAAATACGTAATTTTACTTTAAGGTTTATCTTCCTGGTATATAATTTTTTTAGCAGTTATGCATTATAATTAAATAGCAGTGAGTAGTACTTATGTCATATTATAGTACATTTTGAAATAGGCTCTGGAGAGTCTGATAAGCAGTAACACCTTTTTCATCCTAAAAAGATTACTAGATTCGTTTCAGAATGTACTAATTTATTAACCAACACTCATTATTAATATTCAGAGAGAGATAGAAATATGCTTTATAATTATTAATTTCTCCAACGCCTTTTAATTACATGCAAGGTCAACTACATGTTGAAGGAATTCTGTACGTTACCTCATGTCCCCAGCGTTACTAAACAATTTAAATGATTATTTTTTGTATGAATGGGCAGTTAGTGCTATATATAAATTGAATTGTAACTTGACAAAGAGTTCTGTTTGCCCGGTGATAGTAGCTGAGAATTGGGTTTATGGTTCAAAAATATGTCTTGTCGCATCGCTTAACCTATGACATGTTTTGATCTAATTATTTCAGACCAATGCCTCGAACTATGCGAGGACGGTACCGGCGAACCGCTTGGCGTCAGAGGGCAAGTGATAGTGTCCCTCCTATCGCGGGACAGTGCTCGAGGCGAGCCGGCTTCTGCGGCGGGTGAAGGCAGCCCGTTGGCGGTGGTAGGCCCGGCGGGAGAAGTTAGGGCTCCAAGAGAACCGCCAGTCAGCCCCACTCAGTCGCAGTCGCCGCTACCGGCGCAATGGGAGGAGAGATTCGCATCTAGTGGCAGGTGAGCTATTAACAATACAATACAAAACTCATTATAGTATAACTAGTTTACAAAGTGTACATGCAAACAATTTAGTGAAATTATAGATTTTTAATAGTTATACAATCGGCGGTCTTATCACGTATAGCAATTTGTTCTAGGCAACTTTAATATGGACATAAATTTAACTGGAATGTGTTAGAAATCATACCTAGAACCAGAAACACAAAATTCCTTTGAGGAGAAAACTTGTGTTTTATCGGAAATCGAATCCAATACCCGCTGCTAATAAGGCGGACGTGGACTCAACTAAGCAGGCGGTAAATACAACACCCTTAAGTTTAGTGTAAAAATTAAACTTTACTGACTAGCATAGGTACTACATTCTATATAACATAATTGAGAAATCAGCTAGAACTTGAACTTCTTATTATACAAAGTAACAATGTCTGTAGTGATGTGTGAATGATATCTGAATGATGTATTGTTCCAGGCCGTACTACGTAAACCACGCGACTCGTCACACACAATGGCAGCGTCCCACGGACGGCGGCGCGTCCCCCGCGTCACCCTCGTCCCCCGCGCCGCTGTCCCCCGCACCGCCCGACCCCGACCCGCCCGCTGACGTCACTCACGCTACTTCCATCTCACTCAGGTAACTACTACTATTGGTTACTTACAATACGACTCGTCACACAACGGCAGCGTCCAACGGATGCCGGCGCGTCCCTCGTGTCTCCCTCGTCCCCTGCACCGCCCGACCCCACCTCTGACGTCATTCACGCCACTTCCATATCACGCAGGTAACTAAGTACTAATGATTTCATACAACACAACTCGGCACATACAATGGCATCGTCTTACGGACGCAGGCTAAATGTTGCGGAGTCAAAATTAGAAAAGAGAATCTATTGAATGTGGCTATATTATCTTGTTGCAGACCTGAACCCCAGCCTCAAACTGCCGTACGCCGCCAAACCACCGCTCCGTCGACGCCGGCGTCTCCGCCCAAACCCTCCACTCCCGCCGCACAAACCGCTCCCGTCGCCGCTACTGACCTACCGCCTGGATACGGTAACACATTTAAAATCACACTTGTATTGCAAATTCGAAAGTGTGTGTATCGAGTGTGAGTGTATTTTTAAAACAAGGTATATCCATATCTGTTAAAAAGTAATTTGATTTGTACCTACCGCTTGGACATGGTATCACATTTAAAATCACACTCCTAATACAAACTAGATAGTGTGAGTGTATGTTTATAATGAGGTATCTCTGTATCGGTTGGAAGGTAATTTGGTATGTACCTACCACCTGGATACCATAACACATTAAAAATCACACTCCTATTACAAACTAGATAGTGTGATTGTATGTTTAAAACGAGGTATATCTGTATCGGTTGGAAAATAATTTGGTATGAACCTACCGCCTGGATACGGTAAAACATTTAAAATTTAAATAAAATTACAAACTCGATAGTGTGTGTATTGTGGATGAGTGTATGTTTAAAACAAGGTATCTCTGTATCAGTTGAATGTAATTTGGTATGTACATAGTCCAGACCAGGGTTGTCCTGATTTATTATTTTTGTCACTGTGGTTTACAAGCTTCATAGCTGAGCAAAACAATAGTCACCTAAGTAACTTAATGCTATTCAGTTTTTTTGCTTTATTGACAGAGGAAGGGCGTCGTGCGAGCGATTTTTGAACCGATTATCGTTAAACCTTGTGAGCAGGTCCGATCATTATATAGAAAAGAATGGCGAGATTGGGATAGAAAACGGAAAAAAAAGTTATTTCAGCCATATCGGAAAATACGCGAGGTGTTCAGCTCACAGAGCCATTGGTTTTATATTTTCATAGTCTAGATTTTAGATCCTAGAATAGAATATGGGTTACTTCTGACCTTGTTAAACGCAGGAAAGCCGCAAGGCACAATTAGTGCAGAGTAACTCACATAATAATCATACTAAATCTTACTTATTGCAGAAATGCGCACAACCTCCCAAGGGCAAGTTTACTTCTACAACACAGGCACAGGGGCTTCCACGTGGCACGACCCAAGGGTTCCACAACACTTACGTCACTGCGCGACGGCCGGGCCTCTGCCTCCCGGCTGGGAGATGAGATTGGCACCCTCCGGCAGACCTTACTTTGTCGACCACAACAATAGAACCACCCAGTTCACGGATCCGAGACTAGCCTTATCGGCCAGATTTGTAAGTAACAGACCTCTTTATACTAGTCATGTCCCTGAAAGATGAGACTAGCACCCTTTGGCAGGCCCACGGACATGCCAATCACATAACAAGATTATATCAAAAGGTACTAACAGCTTCAAAATGTCTATATTCAGAAAATGTATGTAAAAAACTGCAGCAGTGCTAGCACTAGTCCAGTAGTTCTGTATATAATTTCACATTTGGCCATCAGATCATAGTTTATTGTCAGCATTTATGTATAAGTATCAAATAGGAACAAAACAACAAACCTGCAACACAATATGAGCTAACAAACAACAACATTTTCATCTTCCAGACCGCCACGGAACCAGCACCAGCACCACCGAACACGACCCCCGTCGCTGTTAACCCTCCCGCGGCGCCAGAACCGACGGAACCTGACGCGTTACCGAAGTATAAGCGAGACTTGGTCGCCAAAGCGCGAGTGTTGAGGGCTGAGCTGCAAGCATTGCAGCCACAGACCGGACATTGTAGGATAGAGGTAACATCAGCGATACTAGGTTTAGTTAGGTGGTGTTCGCCTTCGAAGCGGGGTATCGGGTTCGATTTCCAGCTGAAAAAAACAAGTTCTCCCTAAGGAAAATTTATGTTTCTGGTTGTGATTGTTTGTGTGATGTGAATGTTTCATACTCACAGCCCCATGCTAAGTACAATGACTTGTGTTTTGGGTGCCGGATTTTTGAGTGTGATTAACAGTTTGACCTACAGTTGTGTTCTTCTTTTGATGTGTGATTAATTTCTAATCAACATATTTATTTGGCAGGTATCACGTAACGAAGTACTGGAAGAATCGTACCGGCTCGTGATGAAACTGAGGGGCAAGGAGCTTCGCAAGCGGTTGCTTGTCAAGTTCCGGGGCGAAGAGGGGCTCGACTATGGAGGCGTCGCGAGAGAGTGGCTCCATCTATTGGGAAGGGAACTATTCAACCCCCACTATGGACTATTTCAATACGCGAATGCGGGAGATGACAGATATTCGCTGCAGATCAATGCTGACTCTGGGGTGAGCGGTTTGTTATTAAATATGATCCGATTTCACTAGCGGTTGTATTCTCGCATTGTTACAAGACTAGTTTCGGAACAATCGGTGCTCCTACATCGAGTCGAGTACGCGCGTGGACATTCCGTCGGCGTGAACTGAACGTATCAGTTAGCACTTATGCAATAGATATTATTATCTTGCGTGCAAGTGATCATTGTTCTTATTTGCTGAAGAAATTATTGACAATATTGCCTTGGTTTTCACAGGTGAATCCAGAACACCTGTCATACTTCCATTTTGCGGGCCGAATATTGGGTGTGGCGTTATTCCATGGTCACCAGCTTGACGCAGCCTTTACAGCTCCTTTTTACAAGCAGTTGCTAGGACGACCAATCACTTTACGAGATATAAAGGATGTGGATCCTGAACTACACAGATCGCTTTCTTGGATGCTGTAAGTATACTTTGTATTATTGTATTTTTGCCTTGAGATCATTGTGAGCTTGAAGCTCTTGAGTCCATTGACCGGCGAGCAAAAAGACTCATTGGTGAGCTAGTCGAGTCCAAATTGCAGAGTCTCGGTCACCGACGTAAGGTCGCAAGTCTATCGGTGTTCTACCGTACACTTTGGAGAGTGTGCGCAGGAATTACACGAGCTAATTCCCCCATGCCCGTTTTACCATCTAACAACAAGACAAACTGTCAAACGTCATCCATATATGGTTGACATACCTCCAGTTCGCTCGAAGTGTTTCGCTTCTACGTTTATCATCCGTAATCCGTCCATTCATATTGTATTCATAATGCTATTAAGTAGCACTTGTAATTGTATTATCAACTATTCGTCTTATATTAAAATAAATTAGGGAAAAAAATCTTAGGTTTCCACTTTTTCGTATTAATATACATTTTACATGTATTTTTAGGAACACTATCAAAATTATATATGATAATAAAATATGGCAGACTTGCTTATATACATCCTACCTCTGCAGCCTTGCATCAGTAATATTTACCGTTTGTCTTATCCTCAGCGAAAACAACATAGCCGGCGTGATCGACACAACATTCTCGGTTGAGTGCTCATCTTTCGGAGCAGTGCGAAGCGTGGAGCTAAGGCCGGGCGGCGCAAACGAAACTGTCACCGATTCTAACAAGCGAGACTACGTGCGTTTGTACGTCGCGCATCGCTTCACACGCGGGGCCGAGCGGCAGTGGCTTGCGTTACAGGTAACTTTGACACGGCCAACCTGACTGACGCAACTTCCTCGAATACAGGTCTGCTGTACAAGACTATGTGCGCTTATACGTCGGCCATCGTCGTTCAGAGGCTCCCTTGGTTAGACAGTTTGGTGAGTGCGAGTTGAAAGGCTCTAGCACGTTCAGTATCCAAACAACCGTCTTGAGAGTTTTTTTTTTTTTATTTACGATAGGCAAGCGTTTGACCACAATCTCACCTCATGGAAAGTGACGATGCGGCCGAAGATGTAGCATGCTTGCCTAGAAGGTACCTATTCACTCTTGACTTGAAGACTCCCAGATTATACTGTTCGGGGAACAAAGACTGACGGAAGATGGTTGTAAAAAACTGACAGAATTCCCGCTAAAAGCTGTACATGAAATCAAACTGAAATTAGAAGATAAACATTGTTGAATGAAATTGACTGTTATACCTATATATATACTATTCAATATTCCATGGTGCTATATCGTTCGGTCAATGCGTACCGAAGTTGTAGGCACTGAATGCAGCCCAGATATTAACTCGACACTGATCCTGACTGCACAACTTCTTCAAACTAATGTAAGGCTAAGCATGCAACTCTTACCAGGTAAGCCAATTTAGCTGAGCTACAAGTGCTGTGTTTATTTAGATAACTCACTTAACTTCGCACTTGCGTCACTTTACAATCACAGGGATGGGTTGGCAAAACAACACGGCCAACCTGACTGAAGATCGTTCTCGCAGTACCAGTCGATAATAGAAGATAAATAGGCATGATAATGTCCAGTGCTGCCCGGCACTGGGACTAGTGGGTTAGGCAAAGCAAATATTAAAGCGTATTATTATTCTCTTATTCCAGCGAGGACTTGCTGACATCATACCTTCACAACTACTTAGGCCTTTATCACCTCGAGATCTGCAACCCTTACTCGCTGG
Source organism: Lomographa bimaculata (assembly GCA_948107665.1). Taxonomy (NCBI): domain Eukaryota; kingdom Metazoa; phylum Arthropoda; class Insecta; order Lepidoptera; family Geometridae; genus Lomographa; species Lomographa bimaculata. The sequence continues at coordinate 12,982,061 of OX403595.1, forward strand.
TCGTGCGGATCTGGATCCTGTGGATTGGCGGCGTCATACGAGACTGAAGCACGTAACACCCGATGCAGCGATCGTTGGATGGTTCTGGGAAGTAGTGGAGGAATTTGACGCGGAAATGCGCGCGAGGCTGTTGCAGTTTGTCACTGGGTCGAGAAGAGTTCCGCTCGCGGGATTTAGGGCTTTACAGGTATATTAGCATTTGCATCCATAATTATTATTTTTTTAAATTTTGTTATAATAAAAACTTAAGATACGTGGTTCTTATTACATTCTGTTTTTGTTCATACTTAGCTTAACAGGTGCAAAAGATCCGTTGTGCCTACTGTGTTAAACTGTTATCTAATTTATCCAGGGTTCGACCGGCGCTGCCGCTCCACGCCTCTTCACTTTACACCTAGTGGCGGACGCTTCACCAGACAGCCTGCCTAAAGCACATACCTGCTTCAACCGGCTCGATCTGCCTCCCTACCCTACTAAGGAAAGGCTGCATGACAAGCTGAAGCAAGCCGTGCTAGAAACTGCAGGATTTGCAGTTGAGTGAACCCACAATACTCAGTGCCCAGTGATATTCTGTAGGAATGTATAGGACTGTTATACCATAAAGTGGAATGTATCGAAGCAACTTATATGGGACTCAAGTGAGAAAGACTTGAGTGTTAAAAAATTAAAATTACTACGTAAAAGTGGAAGCATTAGAATCGGCATATATTAGATCCAGCACATGAATAATAATTCTTGATGAATTATTATTCATGTGATCTACAAGCTCAAGATGATTTCCTGTGCCTTATCACCTCCCTAGACGCTACACGCATGGCAAGAGGTCGGAAATATTATCAGCTTCTGACACTATCTTTGTCATAAATATAAGAGTGTTGGCTTATAAATCCTAGAGCTTATAAATCACTAGTGTGACGCTAAAACATTTAATGTGAATGTCACCGGGATCGAAATATTGGCTCAAACCCATCATTGAAATAAGATGTGGGAGGAATGCGATCCTATTAGTTGTCTCGACATAAAATATGTTCTTAGCTAAGGTAGATAACGGTCCTACAAACAAGCGTGGAATGTTGCAACAGAGAATATTTTGTTCGCTTTTAGCAAGTTTTATTTACATCTGATAATTATGGAATCATATACGGATTGAATTGATTAACATTACATGTCTAAAATGTCTTCATTTTGCACTACACAACTACTAATAACTTCTTATTTGTAGCTTACTCTTATCTCCATTAATATAACAAAATGTTGACTGTTACGACAATGCACGCCTGATGTAAACTTGTGATTAAATTAATGTGTTCAATAATCGCGCATCGCTTTTAGGTCTCGTATACGACCATTATAATCGACTGCTTGTAAATATATCGCCTAAGCTCCCTGCTTACGACTTTTCGACTCAATTGTGACAGACGAGCGAGTAAATTTACGTGCCTGTAGTGCATTGACCAATCAAAACATGCTGCAATTTACTTTTTATCCAGTTGTGAGTATACATGAGCAACTTTAGAGTCCCATGTAAGACGTACTTGGTGATTCGTCTGTCATTGTAACTGTGTTGTTGTGAAATTGAGAGCTACTGATCCTTTCCCTTGCATTTCTATAATAATAAGTATGTCTTCTGGTCATAATTGGTTCGGTAGTTGTCAAAATTTGTTTAAAACGGAGCCAGAGAAGAATAGCTCAGAATCTGCCAAAGTGAATGTTAGATGAAAGGAAATGGCCAATTGTTCGAAGGATAAGTCATAATTCAATTATCTATCCTCAGGTAGAATTTTAGATGTATGTATTATTTTGGCTTCTATTTAAATATATTTGTGGTATTTTAGTTCTCTCTTGGGACATATTGATGAAAGAAGAGGTAAAGGAATTTAGCCTGCAGTGCAATTTAATTATGGTATATTTTTTTACTGAGTAATTAACGATGATATGATGAACGATGTTTAAATTTTCACATTAGATGAGAGAAAATTTTCTTTTCGCATTTTCTCAATAGCTTACATTTTTTTATGTTCGATAGGCAAGCATTTGTCCTCTCTTATCTCACCTGATGGAAAGTGACAATAGTCATATCATAGTTTTATAGTGCCTTGTTATTGGTCGCATTTAAACTTTATTCCGCTTTGGCAGATTCTAGCCCTAAGTGTTATGTTGTGTTTGATATTAGTAATTACGAAAGGACTTGTATAAGATTGGCTGCTACGAATGAGACTGAGATTGACCGAAAATGTAATGAAATGACAAGAATTTCCATTAATAATGCTTAGATTATACGTATACACTTACAGCCTTATTTACTCGACATTATGGACTGTAATCGAAATCTGTTGAGGTGTTGGTTGCACACTGCACTTTTTATTTTAAGAACATTATTATCAATTTAAACACCAATTTATTTAATCATTCTGTAAGCTCAATTTGTTAATCCCTGTAAAGTGTAATTTAGATTCATACTTTTACTAACAAAACTTTATACTGCCTAAGCTTAGTATAATTCAGTTTAACAATGTAGATAATGGGTCTTCCATATTATTCCTTTGACTTTTAAAAGGCAATCAATTTCAAGCTTAAGTCATTTACAATAGCATAATATATAGGCACTATTTTGTTGTACAAAATAGATTAAATTAGAATACTATTTATTATATTTTTATAGAATTGTATGTATGTTTATAGTACAAATTCAACGCGCTGTAATTGTGCAAATGCGGTTATTTAGCGTAAAGGCTTTATAATATCAGAGACGGTTAGGAATTTTATATTCACAACATTATAACAATGGTATGCAACAATAATAGTAATACTGGGTGTCATTAGGGAGACGCGCTCGTCATTTCATATGTTGAACATAAAGGTATAAATACAATATTATATTATGCTAGGTGTTGGCCTAGCATAATATTATATTTTATATATTACTTAGTTACAAGTAGGCAAAACGCAAAACTGATCTTTCCTCCGCTGAAATTAGGTACTCTAAGAAATAACCGTCCCTTTCCAGTCTATTCCCAGCTCCCTGACACTTAAGGCAGCTCAGTATTACGTTAGAAGGCGTTTTGTCATAACACTATTGTTTATTCTGTGACATAAATAGTATTTTATTTATTTAAGTAATAAATATACATAAAAGTATTAAGTAAAAAACTATTTGTACTTTTTTAAAAGACAATACAATCGCCGCCAGTCTTTATGGCTAAATTCACATAATTGTTTATAATCATAGTATATTTGTCAATAAGTATTATATAATGCCAAGCCTAGCTAATAGCGCGCGTGACCTATCAGAATGGTCTTATATATCAATTGATTTGAATTTGAGGCAGTTTCTCACTGTTGGTGCCTTATTTTCAATCAGTAGGGCTTGAAAGACCACATTGGCGTGCATAATGTATTTTATCAGAATATGTCTGCATAAAAATGGTAGACTGGTCATTGTTTGCCTTTAGAGGACTAAGATTCTCCATTTAACAAGTTTATTTCTACAAAAACTACATCTTGGAACACCTGTATTTAAATATTTACAAATTATATGATATTATTTATTATAAGAAAAAGTGCCTTTTAGACTTTAGATAGATAAACATAGGTTAAATTTACTTTAGTGCTATAATTTATGTAATTAATGAATATAATAATGAATTTATGTTAAAGATTATATTATTTTTGCACAACATTTTATATTTTATTCTACCTCTTTGCTAACAAAAACACTTTTGTAAATCTTAAGTTATTTTATTACCTACTAATTACAACTACATAACAATAACTTTAATGACAACAATCTACTTATTCTTTGAAAATGTTTTTTATATCTGCTTCCGCGAACACTTGGGCAGTAACAGATTTGGGATTTTCTGAGGTAAGTTTTGTTGACTTCGATGAGATCGCGGCTTCATATTGTTCTTTTCTCTGTATGCCAACTTCTGTTGCTGACTTTTCTATAAGCTCTTCTTCTGGAACACCATCGCCTTTAAATTTTTCATATTGCTGAATTAGTTGTTTCGTCTGGGTGTCATTGCTTTGACCAAGCATATTGACTGCGCTTAAGCCATGGCCTTGAGAGTGGAACTTCCTATAAAAATGAAGAATATGGTTGCTATGTATAAACATCAGAAACTACAAAATAGACTAAGTTTGCAATTTGATTCAATAAAATGACCTCAATTTCATTGTATATTTTATTATCTAGTGTTTGTGTCTAACTGACATCAAGTGAATTGTTCAGCGCACTCTCCCACAACAACTACCATAGGAACCTACTCAAGATATGATTTTTGCATTAAAGTACCTAAATTGACCTTTGAATTTATATTACATTATTTATACCTTTAGTATTAGATTCACTTGTATTCTAACAGAAGTTGATATTAACCTACCTACTTCTACCTGATTTGAAACTTTGCAAGAGAATGTTAACCTAATGACAATACAGTAATATGACATCAAGAACTGATCTGATTATATATATAGATATATAATCAGATCAGTTTGTTGAGTAATTGCATAGTTTGTAATAATAAATAACAAAATTTTATAAGTTAAAGTTGTGCTTCTGTATATAATTGTATGTCTTAAATGAACATATTCTGTTAATACTAGTTGATGACTAAACTCTTATTACTACCGTTAAAATCATTTATATGCGATAAATTAATTTCAGATTTTTAAGGTTTTTAAGAGAATATCTTTTATGTTTCAAAGTCCATCTAAATAATGTGTACTTACGATCTTACAACATCTTCCTGGTAGAATATTTGTCTGATAGGTTTGACTTCAGGTTTGGATCTTGCAAACTTAGGCTCTACAAGTGGTGGGAATGCCCTGTACACATCGAACCAGACAGGCCTGTCATCAGGCTTCATAGCACCACGGGCCAGCAGACCTTCAACTCTTAAAAAGTTAGTAATGTTTAGATTTAGTTCTTATATTATATAGTCCTTTATTTCTAATATCATAAGGATTTGAAGTTATCTCAGAGCCTCTTGCAGGAGACTAAGACAACATATCCTATACATAGATCTATATATATTGAGATATATATCACATTAATAATATAAATGTGAAAGTTTGTGTGAAGAATATTTGTTTTCTCTTCACGCTATAGTAAATGGATTTAGAATTACCTTGTGAATATTGTTCCTATTCTTTCAAGTCGGCTACTCGCCATAGTAACCTAAAGTTTAATTGATCGCTTAGAAGTAGAGCTAAGAACTTTTCTGTAAAAACAGTATTATTATTTACAGGCTCAAAAAATAAAGCATGAGTAAATAAAAAATTACAAACAAACAAATGAGTGCAAACCCGAAATTTGAGGTTATATTATTTTTGACATTGACTATTTCACTTTTACTGCTCAGCCATCCTGTCATAGAAAATTAACTTTGTTTTAGCTTTCGTTGAGACCTACGACAATCACAAGTTTCAGGCCCTTTTACCGACCAAGTCAAAGTAAAAAAAGATATAAAGTGACTGAGATCAAAATACATTTATTACTTATCTAGACAGTCATAAACATAATAAACGATTAGAGTAGTTAAAGTCATAATAACCCAATTGTTGGCTTTCACTTGGACGACGATCGCCGACGGGAACGTAGCTAGTTATTCTTGTCATGTAGCTTGTCATTAATGTCATTCGTTGTCTATGTCGCTGCAGTCGCTCCTGTCTGACATAATAAATCTCGACGCGATCGTTCAGTTTGCACGCATTTTTAGTTCTTTATTTTTTGTAACTCCGTTAATGCTGACGCTTTATTGTGCTTAATTTTGTGATAAATATTTACTAGCTAAAACTGCCAGTGAAATAAAAGTGATTGGTCGTTTTGAGAGTGTTTCTAAAACGGTGTTCGTGTATTGTGTTTGTGTTTGGGATTTATAAAATATAAAATCGATCATAATGCCTACGAGCGCGGTTTACCAGCCCACGACAGTTACTTACGAGCAGCAGCCCACGGATCAGCGATGGAACTGCCCGATCAGCTACTTCTCGCGTCGAGTGACGAATAGCTTGAACCGGGCAGTTTGCGTACGAATCGGATTATGTCTGCTGGGTAGCACATTATCCATTGTTGGTAAGTACGAATAACAAAGACCTTCGCTTGAACTGCGTAAACTCCTTAAATACAGTCTAACCAGATTTAACTATTCTTCCTGTATTCTATAGGATTCCTATTAGCATGCTATTGATAAATGTGGAAGTTTAGTAATATATAAATATTAATTAGTATATTCAAACAGTGCTTGTGTGGATTATTCATTATTTTGGCAATTAAATGATTAGCTTACAAATCTAGTTGTATATTGATCTTTATCTATCTGAAACAATTGTGTGTGTTTTTTTTCATTGTAGTCTTAGTTGCTAGGTAGACTAGGTGCAAAGAGTTACCTGAGATATTTATAATATTTACTACATATCTTCTATTAAATTAAAAACTTGTTACTCGGCTTGTCTCTTGACTAAGGTCACCTGGCAATTCCAGCCAGTACAGTCCCCTATTCCCTCCATATAACTTTTATTTTTCCTTCTTGGAAACTAATCAAATATATCTAGCTATAGTTATTTGTGTTTAGTTTTATAAATATATTTACTGTAATAACTTATTAATAAAATGTTTAAGCTACGTAAAAAAAAAGGATGTGGTCATATTTGTTATTATGGCTTCTTATAGTTTACTATTGAACTAGTCTCTGGCAAATCTGAACTGGTTATAAAGAAGCCTGTTGTTTTAAATGAAGAATCCATATTTTTGCATTAAAAATCATGCTACAGCTTCCCTAGAAGAAACCTATTTACTCTGGATATGAAAATGCCCAATACCTCATACCTCACAGGGAACAAAGACGCAACCAATGAGTTTCTACTTCATTGCTGACATAAGATATGGTAAATATTTAAGTCTGTAAGGTATGATGTGTTAGAGGGTGTTAAGCATGTTAGGTCGTGAATGGGACCTGGATCTCAAAGATAGATGTTAGAATGCCTTATTTTTATACTCGATAGGCAAGCATTTGGTCACAATCTCACCTGATGGAAAGCGATTATGTGTCCGATTTTCATAATTAATTTTGCTGCTTGATAGTGTTTAATAATATGTAATTGTAGTATAGAATATAGTGTTAGCAAGGCGAGAATAGTAAATTCCATATCACGTAACTATCAAGCCTATTTAATTATCTTTTCTAACAAGTAATTATCTAGTAATATCATAATGACTCCCATTAATACTATAATATTATCTGTTCACATTCTTTTGTGTATGATAAATTATACCCAAAGCCTGATCTTAGTGATAATCAGTCTATTTTTGAAATTCAAACCTCTCTATGTCAAGAGACGATGTTTGAGTTAGAACTCAATGTGGTCTTTCAATATGGAGTATAGGCTCTTCCACAAGATGGCAGTTAAGAAAACTTTAATTCGTAAGTAAACCTTTGGGATAAAAATACTATAGGAAGGAAGAGAGTTTAAATGGGTAGAAAAGAAGAGAATTCTCCCTCAAAACTCCTTGCCCGGGAGATGTATAGTTTTTGTGATTTGACTTTGGTAATAATTCTGCTAAAGCTCTTGATATCTGGGACCGGTGTAGAGGAAGAAGGGCAAAGAGCGTGGGGTAGAAGGGAAGTCTCTATCGAACCTCTCCTACCCGGAAGATGTTTTTGAGCTAGGAACTTTTTTGTAACTATTACTAGTGGTTTTAGCACTTCTCCTATCCTAACCTACCGGACTCATTCAAAACGCATTCTCTGAAATATTCTTACAGATCCAAGCTATACCCCAAAAAGACCCCTAAACACAAACCGTAATTAAAATAAAGTACAGGATAATATAGCCAACTCAAAAGACCCACCCATATTATATGACCTAAGGTCCTGAGAACTTTCATCAAAAAAAAAGTTTCAAAGAAGCACAACTTGCAGTTTTGCTTTGGATAATGTCCTCGCTTTAACTAACAGCTGCATTGCAGCATTGTGTGCATTTAGGACATATTCCAGAATTTCGGATTCCAGATTAAAAGGTAGTTGAAAATGTAAGTAATTACAATGCATATGTTACAAATAAAAATTCAAAATTCATATATCAGGGAGAGGGATATGTTTTTTTTTGCAAATTTAAGCTTTTTTGTAACATGGCTGAGTGGGGGTGTGTGTGGGGAACAGACTTAAGTTCAATAATTTGTGTCGTGGGTTCTGCAAACATTCACATCACATACACAATCACACCTAGAACCAGAAACACAAATTTCCCTTCATAAGTAAACTTCTGTTCCAGCCACGAATCTAACCCGATACCCCTGCTTAGAAGTCAGATAAACACCTAACTAACGAAGTTCAAAGTTTGGGTTGGATGTCTCTGCCTAAATTATAGGCAAGCTTGATGCTTACCACCAGACCCTATATTTCGTATAATTATATAGGTTTGACAAAACTTCTAAGAAATAAAGTTCATTTTTGCTTAATTCAAACAGAAACTGTTTGAAACAAAGATAGTTAATAGAGGGTCATGAATTGTGATCTTACTTGTCTCCCCTAATGAAACCTACAACGGTGAATGACCTCTTAATTTTGTTATAGCCTAAAGCCAGATGAATTGAGTGGAGGTACTCAGCTACTCCTATTAACTTTTTATAAGATTTCATGTTTCCACTATCAACAAAAACTAAATTGGTTACTATGAACTTATGTAACAACCTTATCTGTTAACAATTGCTGTTGCTGTTGGTATATAGTTACTTTAAAATTACATGTCCAATACAATACTTGACATTGAACTTTCAGTCAATGCCTAGTATTTTTTTGCACAGATTCTTTGTGATAGTAAGTACCTACCAACGAGATGAGTGTTTGCAATTTTTTAACTCCCCACGAAAAAGTGTGTGTACCTGTATATATGTGTCTGTTTGTGGCACCATAGCTCCGGCTGAACTGATTTTGATTTAGTTTTATTTCGTTTGAATGGTGATTTGATTGAGAGTGTTCTTAGCTATGTCTGGTGAAAAATTGTGCAGCCATTTCCCAGAGAGTGAAGAAGGTAATTTTAAAATTTTGATTTTGCCACTGCACTTGTGTATTACAAAGTTAATTTTTTCCTAGATCATTATTGCTTTAATTATTAAATGTAATATTGACTGCTCTACAGGCGTAGATATACACACACCCATCTGACTTTCAGTGGATAACCCACTTGACACACTTCGTTGAATTTTATTTTTTATTTTTCACAGTAAACACAACAGAGTCTGGCGTTCGCTACATGGAATTTTGATTCGTGTCATATTTGTACTTTAGTTACACTCGTACGATTAAGACAAATCGATTTACGTAAGAATAATCAAAATGCGCGTTTGGTCTTTGGAGACCCACAAAGGAACAAACATACATACATAGGTACAATGCACATTACCCTGATATGCACGCAGTACAAAGTCTAACCTCAAGCCGTAACCATTAAAAAAGACTACACTACCACCACAAACCCTTACATTTTATTTTTTATGTATGCAGGTACTATTTCCTCTCTTATAAACATACTGTTACCTCAATATACAAATTGACTACAACTTCCTGAGAATACCTACCATAAAAGTGTGTAGAAGATCTTTACTTTGCATTGTAAATAACATATTATTATTCTGCCTAGCAAGTCACCTTGAGCCAGCTGAGTAGCTACCCAGTCAATAAATTAAATTCTTACGAAACGCGTTTCAGACAAATCCGAACGTTTAACTAATTAAATTAATCGTTTGGCTTGACAACTAGACTACAAATGTAATAAAATTGCGGTTCTGTAGATGACTTTTTGCCGAGCGATTCGCTTTAAAAGCGGCCGATACTGGTTCTGTGGAAATAATTCTGAGTACATCGCTCTTAGAGAACCGCGTAGTACAGTAGCGTAGATAAAGACGTATTTGTGTCTTAATGACGTTTAAACATTTAATTAACCGTCTTAAGAGTCTAAAGAGGAGGTTCTCAATTCGACTATATTTTTTTATGTGTGTTACCTCAGGACTTATCTAGGTGAACCGATTTGGATATTTTTTTTTTATTTGAAAGTTGGCGGTTCCTATCTATTTAAATTTGATCAAGATCTGACTAGTAGTTTTTGAGTTATCCTACGTAATAATACGTATTTAATTCATTTAATCTGACCCTTAGTCAGTTCCGAAGATAAAGCGAAGAAGTCGGTTTCTGTAAGCTATGATTGCGTTTAAATTATATCGCCACAAGTTCCACTTCTTAGCGTGTCGACGGCAAACAGCTAAACTGTTAAAGCCAAGAACAAACCACCTGAACTGCATTCGGTGCAGCGAACATGAGTTCTTGCTGCGAGCATGAACAGGGTATGAAATAAGATGTGCCATAGTTTGATCTGCTCTGCACAAACAATATCCATTGTAACATGACCTGTAAAGAAGTAGCAATGTAACAAGAGCTATCATAATTCTGGTAGCGCACAAAGTGGTGACGATAAACGCGATGCGTATCCGATTCTCGTATATAATTGGTATACGCACGGTGGTGATCATAAATGGTATCGAATGTCCGGTGCAGGCTCGCCTGGCGCTTGAATACAGATTACCTGATAGTTACTATGCCTGAGGCTGAGTCATCGGTGGCTGCGTGCGGCGTGATCTGACACGACATAGACTCTATATTGTTTAGACACGGCTGTTCCCTGTCTATTGAGTCACCTTGGAGTTTACGACAATTCATAATAGATCACGAGCAGAAGCGCTGTTATACTTTTTCCTTTATTTTTCGACTACTCAAGTAGTCTCACCAGCGTCACTGGATGGATGCGCTGTTTTATGCTAGTAAGAGAGAATAAGAGTCGTAGTTCCGCCTATGTTCATCCCGAATTGAAAAGTTGTGTTGGATGTTCACTGAGCACCACCTCCCCTTGACATCGAGTCACACATTTTTGTATTAGTTATTTCTTATCAAATGTGTATTAGCTGAAGAAGAAGCCCTTACTTTTTTTAAAATATTGTTGTCAGGTCTTTTAGATGATATGGTGCATACGTACGTCATTGTGATTGTATAAACAGTTACATTTGCATGTTCACGACTGGATGACGAATCTTTGCTCTAATTGGCGCTAAATGCCTTCTTTATTCTCGAATATCGACGATTCATCTACGGTTCTTGGAAACACCGAGTCACCGGAAGAGCGAACAACTCTACGAGACTTTAAACGCAACTTAAAGTTACAAGTATTACGATCGAAGGTCGACAAACTCGGAGCTCGAGCAGCCGGCTAACACCACACATTTCCTTAATAACATAAAAATGTACACTTATCCTTTCTTACTAATTTGCTGTAATATCGTTTTTTTATACATATACATCTGTTCTCTCATATAACATACTGCCAAAACGATGAAAACCTGATCGTTCGAAACCAGTTGTGAAAGGTGCGCTTTCGAATATTGAAGAGGCTGAAATCCTTAGTAAATACGTGCACTGTAATACATATCTTTAATTTACAGTCACATCGGCCTCGAATAAAACTACATAATAAAATCCTTTTATTGATCATCACCGTTTATATCTTTAATTCCGTTTATTCATCCAATGTTATGTTATTGTTGGCATCACTAAAACCAGCATAAACTTTGTCACATGCGTAACTGAATTTAACCAGTTAGCGAGTGCCTTTATTATTAGAAAATAACTGGTCCCAATCGTCAATTATCATACAAATGAAAATTGCATTGAGTATGGCAACCCGCGTTCATCTATGTCAAAAGTTCAGATTTTTCCGAAGTTTCGACCAAATAAATAATCACGACTTGCCAGATTGACCAGAACCTGGCCTTAATTATTTAACGAAGACTAGTCCAAATCCTTTGACGCTGTTCATAGAGATCGGTTTAACATATACTTATCTAATGAAATCTATTATATATGTATACTAGCTGCGCCCCGCGGTTTCACCCGCGTTGATAATGATGAATAGTGATGATGATGATGATGATGAAAAATAGATGTTGGCCGATTCTCATAGATACCGGATAAGCACAAAAAATTTCATCAAAATCGGTCAAGCCGTTTCGGAGGAGTATGGCAACGAAAACTGTGATATATATTAGATATAAATACTTATATATCTATTATATTGAAATATAAAATATTTAACACGAACAACACATGCTCAAAACAGTTCCAGTAAAGGACTATTGGTTAACATACATTTCCCAATATGCAGTAACATTAGAACCGATTACGCCCATACTGAGGTTAGCCGATGCAAATGGCTTATGAAACGGCATCGGCTACAGTCGTGGGTGTTTATTGTTCCAGTTTGTTCGCCAGTGAAAGCAGGTCTAATGAATCAGTAATGTGCTGCCCACTGGGACTGCCTTTAGCCTACAACTTCCGTTGCAGTGGCCTATTTTCGCAATACTCCAGGCGGGCTTGACTTGTTAGAGGCAGTTCTATATAGTTTCTTGGCTCTTTGACGATGATGCTATTTACTCGCGAACACTTGACTGATTTGCATTGTGACCTCGATTTTATTAATATTGTTTAAAATAAAGCTGATTCAGGCAGTAAAACACAAAATCTGTTCTATGTAATTCCATAAAACCATTATAGTCCTATGGTCTCTCAAGATTGAAAAAGTCATATAAACTTCGCTAGATCTTTTACTTCTCCCTTCACACGATGGAATTTAAAAATGTTATTACAACGTTCACCTGCGCTACCCGACTTTGTTTTATTTATATTCCATGAATATTCTATCAAAATAGCCAAGCCCTTCGAGTCAGACTGCCTCGCCTGTTGAACTTGCGTGGGAGGAAGGAAGTATACCCACGCTTCATGCATAAATTCTAAGCCGATTAAGGACTCAGGTGGCATTATAAGAGGCTCATCGTGATAAATGAGGATATAGTGTATTGTGTCGGATGTCGAAGTGCCAATGACTTATAGCTTACTCGTAGAAGTCGTACTCGTAAACAATGCCTTATTAGTTCTATAAAATAGGTATTAAATGCTTATCCTTGCGTGTATACTGAATTAAAACAGAAAATATGAACATCAAAGAATTCTAAATAGTTATCTACCGCATCCACAACATACAGCATTTCTATCGAGATATGTACATATATAATGATGTCGGGTCTATGTTGCGTTAATGGTCCTCTAAAACTGCAACAAATAACAATCACTCCGATTATCATAATAAGCAATGGATAGAGTTCCTGGCATTAACTCTTAATATTGATACAATACTGACTACACCTGGTTATATCGTTAAATCAATGTCCGCTATTTGTTTTCCTCCTGTAATTAGTATATTTAAGTAAAGTAACCCCACATATGGCGGTCAGAACGTCGAGGTCGAGTAAGATCGTTAAAATAAACTCAAGCATTGATTAAATATTTTTGTTTGAAGGGCAGCTGCACCAAGGTAAAAGACCTCATAATGTTGTTACTTGTAAGCATAAATACATGAAGAATAATTGAGATTTTAAGAAAGCGTAAATCTTACATACGTTATATCACCTATTTTCATACGCTCCTTTTGCTGGACAGCTTGGCCTTCTGCAAAGTAGCGAAATCGCTCTATGATAACATAAACGCATTCACACTCACAGCCCCACACTAAGTTCGATGACTTGTATCGTGGGTGCCGAAAACATTCACATCACACACACAATCACAACCAGAACCAGAAACACAATTTTTCCTTGGTGAGAAAACTTGTGTTCCCGCCGGGAATCGAACCCGATACCCCCGCTTAGAAGGCGAACGCTCAACCAACTTAGCCAACGGGCAGTTCAAAAGAACAAATAATAATAACAATAATTTTACAAATAATAACAATAATTTTCTAGACATACAAATTACTATGCCATGGTATTTATTTAAAACACACTTGTAATAAGCAAAACAATTGCAGTAGTCTTACGCATTACGTCGAATGCATGCAAGTGACTCGTAAATGAGTCAAACAGTCATTCCAATGTAAATGACCTGCGTTTTGTGTGCATTCATGTCATTTTAAGTTATCAGCATGAGTCATAATGACTTTATCGGTGATGTGGTTTCTATTTCGGGATTACTTTATTTATGGGCTGCCTACAGTAACGGAGAAGGTTTGAGAGTAGATAGGTAGTTGTACTGTAGATGGATTCTGCAAGAGTCCTATATATTTACCACACTTTTGCTAGTATTTCGCAACATTACGTACGGTAATTTTAAAGGCAATATTTGTAGTATAACGTGATAAAATTATGTTGTAGGATTTTAAACTGTTGAAGTTTCTGGATGGCTGTAATGTGATGGGCAAGCGTGACGCTTACCAGCTGGTATCATAAAAAAATAGTGTTTATTATGACGCCGTGTAAGTAAGTATGTGACATAATTTTATATAGCCTTTTCAGCCATTGTTAAGATATTTGCGAAAAACACTTTTCATAACAGAAATAGTAGATACAAATTTACACGTACACCAATTAGGTATGTATCTTATTTATTTATGAACACCAACATAACATACACTATTACAATCAACATATTATTATTTAAAAGCATTTTTACAAGTTAAGTGTCATTATAATTATACGTGAAGACTACATTCAATAATTTTTGCGAGATTACATATAAAATTAATACATGATAACAACACAATAATTAATTTAAAATTATAAAAAGGCAAAAATTTTAATCATAAAAAATAATATAAACAATAGATTACAAAAAATAATATTATTAAAACAAGTTATATATCTACAAATCTCTTCATGAAATTCGAGAATTTTCCGCTACGGGTATACGCAATTATAAGTATATATAATTATATATGTAATTGCGTGCCTGCTTCCATTAATTTTGTTTATTAAATAATACAATGTTATAAAATTTGTTTTCCTGCGCTGATTTGCTTATTATTAAATGAAGCACAGCTAAATCGCACATACTTAATATATTATACTTAACTAGCAAACCCGGCGAACTCCGTTTCGCCACTATAAACCTCACGGAGCCCGAGACCTTTCCAACGAATGCAAAACCGTGGAAAACGGTTCGTGCGTTCTGGAGTTATAGCGTCAGGAAGGAAAACCTGACTTATTTTTATATAGTAGATAAATAATATATAATTTGCCAAATGGACCGAAACAATAAAAAATTTACCTTAATCAGTGGGTAAACAAGTCTATGTAAGCGACGAACAAAGAACGCTTTTGTTAGTGAAAATGAGTTGTATGGAGACAATACCGTAGAGATTTACGTCAGCAAACAAACATGAAGTAACGAATAAAGGACATAATAAAATAAACGTGTTTTTGATGATTTAAATAAAGCTGAAACAACAAAGGGTTGTTGGTGTCTTGCTTCGGATCCGAATTGGAGTTTTTTTTTGTTATATTGAATAGGCAAGCATTTGACCACTATCTCACCTGCTGGAAAGTGATGATGCGGCCGAAGATGTAACATGCTTGCCTAGAAGATACCTATTCACTCGAGACTTGAAGACCCCCAGATTATACCGTTCGGGGAACAAAGACGCAGGCAATGAGTTCCACTCCTTTGCTGTACGGATGATGATCGTAGAAACAAAACGCTTTGAGCGAACTGGAGGTATGTCAATCATAAATGGATGATGTTTGATAGTTTGTTTTGTTGTTAGATGGTAAAAAGGGCATGAGGAAATTGACTCATGTAATTCCTGTGCACACTCTCCAAAATGTAAGCGATAGAATACCGATAAGCTTGCCACCTTACGTCGTCGGTGACCGAGACTTTGCAACCTGGACTCGATTAGCTTACTATCGCCAATGACTTTTGGCTCACCGCCGGTCAATAGATTCAAGAGCTTCTAACTGGTACTTGGCGGATCCATCTTAGAGGTGACCGCAGTACTCCATACACGATCGGACTTGAGCTTGAAATGCTGCCTGATCTTAGCGAGGATAGCCAGTTTCTTATACAGAATAAACGATCAATATAATAATAATAATAATATGTCAGTAAATAAACGATTATATAACTTACTGTGAAAGTTTTATTTTTGACAATTCCCTGTTGTGACTTTGTGTTACTGGAATGAGAGCTGCAAACATAATAGAACGGTTTCTAACAGAAACGAATTCACCTACTTTTTAAGAAACTCAGCTAAAAAGTCCAAAAAACCATCTCGGTAAAACCAGTGTCAAATAAAAGTACGCAATTGTTATCGGTCTACGATGCCTTAGAGGCTAAGACAAACAAACAGGCAGACAGATAAAGTTCAAACTTTCCGTTTCGGGGGGCTAAAAAGTAGGTGAAAGCAAGACGAAAACCGTGTCTCATAGAGTTCTTATAAGGGCAAAAACTGACCTTGTATCTATGGAATTTAGGCGGTTTCAAATAGAATTTCATTGGAACAAAGTAAGCTAAAGAGGGTCTGGTGAAGTATCAAGAGCAAGACGATGCGGTCGTCCGTACTGACAGTCCAGGAGACCAAACGTCTTAGAGCAGACTTATTTCAATATTACATTGACAGAATATTTGTACCGTAATATTAATATACGGCCATTTTAAGAGATTCTGGTGTAGCCAATGTTCATATTTGTGAGAGCTCCAAAATGTCTCGGTCCAAACACTATTGTTCTGCATCACGGTTACTGAACTCTCTGCGCAATTATTAATATAATTGCAGGATGTGGAAGTGTTTACGTCTAATTTATTCAATTAAAACTGTTGTAGTGTTAATATTGTCGATTTGTTTGCGTCACGAAAGCTTATTGGGTAGAATGACTGAATCGACTGTTATAGGATTATAGGTACACGAACAATGATGAAGTGTTTAAATTAGAGTTATTTTTCAAGCAAAATGGGATTTGTATAATGGTGACGGAAAAACATTGTGATGGAATCGGTATGTTCAAAATTCATAACATTCGAGAACAATGTGTCATCCACCAACACGCACTGTCTCTCTAAAACAGTTTTTTTTGGCCAATGCAATGTTTGAAAAAGAGGCACGGAAAAAGGAAAAGCACCGCGACCGCACTTATCTTTCGAAAAATTCCTTAGTACATAATGATATTATACTTAGTTCCTATAGGCCAGCATGTCACAACTTCGGCCGCATCATCGCTTTCCATCAGGTGAGATAGTGTGTCAAATGCTTGCCTATTAAGCATAAAAATATCGGTAATTATTGTGCGTAGATTTAGAAATACGTGATTTAAAAAACTTGTGTAGGTATTGGATATTTTATATGTATATTTATATTATGTATTTATTATACAGTAATTCATCATCATCAGCCTGTATCGACCCACTGAAGGGTATAAGCCTCCTCACCCTTGTGCCACTCACTCTGTTTTGCGCTGATTGCATCCAGGTCTTTCCTGCGATCACCACTATATCTTCGACCTATCGAGCAACTGGTTGGCTAACGGCTCGCTTGCCTTCTCTCGTTATCCACTCAGTCAGGAAATATTTTATTATTGCAAAAAAACTTACGCTTGGTATAATAATGGTCTAATCATATGCACTGTATAATAGTACCAAACGTAACGTACATTACGTTAGTGCGACTGCGTACACTATTATTGTTGATCGAAGGTCAAAACGTGTCAATAACCATTTAATTGGTTTCCGAGTTCATAATTGTGCAGTCATAAATAGTCAAGAACATACTGTCTCTAAAGACCAGGCAACATTTTAATAATTAATATGACATTTCAATATTCAACTTTGGATGCAGTTAAAACGGTGACATTTCTGTGGTCGACGTGACTTCCCGTTAATATCGATTCTGCGGTTACCACTCCAAATATAGAATAACCAAGATTGCAGTCACCTTTCCAGTTTAACGATTTATATATAAGTTATTGACAAATTTGAATCACTTTCCATCAGGTTCTCTATATCTAGTATAAAAATATAAGGCAAGAATTGACTAAACAAATTCATTGAGTGAAACTGGATACTACCATCTGTAGCGGTTTATTAGTCCTAGTCGTAGCGCAGGATGGCATGATAGAAAAAAATTATGCAGAAAAAGATGTAGCTGACGGAAGAAAAAAAATAGAATTTGATAAAATCTCACAAGCATTTTAAACTATTAAAATGCGAAATGGCGTCAATTACGCGTTGTCGATGTCTAGATCGATAATTGTTTAGGTTTCATTCGGAAGCGATTCTTCAGGATGAGTGCGGAGCGCTCGCCGTCGCGTCCCACACCGCAATGTGTGAGAATTCTTCCGCTTATACTGTAGATGTAGACGCTAGCTACTGAACATTGTCAGACAGCCCTCTGGCACAATAAATAATAGTATATGTACCGTGTCCGACGTATGTAGTTTTTTATACGTATGCCTTCTATGCTCCGGGTACCGAGTTTAAATCTAGGGAGCATCATTAATCTTAAGAAAAAAGAAAGTTTTTCGTCCTGGACTTACATTGTATGTGTAAGTTGATATTTTACAGTTTTTTCAGAGCCACATATAGATAAAACATAGGAATATTGGTTCTACGTCAACGTAGTGGATTAATAGGAAAAAAACTGATATCCCTAAAAAAAGGCTTAGGTTTAAGCAATCACCAGATATAATGAAATATAACGCCCAAAAATCGTAAGTACTTACCAGAGTGTAATCCCCATTTTAATATGAAATTATCACCAATAAACGTAAATTCTGCTAACCTAAAATAGGCAAGTATTTTCAGAATAATCGCTGAGCTACCCAAAAAGGCCACGCATGCAACAAATTTATGTACTCGCATTTTATTTAAAAATTTCATCCAAATATGTTACTATAAATATTTTTTTTCGTATTATAAATATTTTTGTATTAATTATTAAAAAAAAAAACCTTAACCTACTGTTATCCGATTCGGTTCTGTCACAGGAAATTTTATTTTATTTTTGGTGGCCATCTAAATATACCCCAAGTTAAAATTTGGTGCACGCGTGGCCTTTTTGGGTTATGAAAAGTTTTTGTAGTGCAGGCATGACTTAAATAGCCCGAAAGATTTTGGTACAGGTTTCATTTATTTGTACATATTATATTTTTTTTGGATGAGGCTGTTTAGGGCAACGATTATTTTTTTGGTGGTCATTCAATTTTATCCCAAAAAAAAATACCTGAGTACGTCCCATGCATGCCCGAACATATTGTATATTCCATATGCTAGAGTTGTTGAAATATTAAATTGTAATGGGTTCATTGCAAATGAAAATATAATATTATTTTGCTCGTGAAACTGTTTCATTTGTTAACTCTCCACGTCCGTCGTCAGTTTGGTCCGCGGCCTTTGTCAGTTAATTGTTCTTATGTGCCATCAATTAGTTGTCCTCGTTTTTTGTTAGGCTTATTATAATTACGGCAATTACGGCTCCCTTCAAACTGGAACAAGTTTGTTTCCTGTTCCATGCGTATTGTCCAAATAAACAAACGCTTATTTTCTAATGCACAGATAATTTTGTTCAGTTCATTTTTATATGCGACTAACTGATACCTGCGACTTCGTTCTTATTTGTATGTATTAAATAAATATAGCCTGTTTTTATTTTATATCTATGGCACTCAGTGATAATGGTGCTCTTATTTATACTTATGTATTAACCTGTAGTTCCGGAATTCGATGGACTCGAAATCTTTGGTATAGAACTGTAGAGTATAAACTATACTTATCGCTTTGGATCCTGATTTTCCATGTAAGTACTGGATATGTTGTAATTAATACAAATGACTATTAAGTATAGCTTTACACAATTTTCCTCTTATTCTTTCACTGATCAGTCGGGCGTTTCGTTGAGAACAAAGGATTCTATCAACAGCTAAGAACGAACTCGAACTATTTATAAAACATCGCTCATAAATTCAATAAATCACACATTGAACTACTTATATTTCCCCTTTTATTAAAATATCGGTTTTGCTTATTATCCTTATTGTTTAAGTTTTTAGAAAATCCACCACCTTCTAAGTTATAGAAACAAGCTGGAAGCATTAACAATTAAGGTTTTAACTAATTATGCTTTAAGGAGAACTGTCTGAGTCAGCGAGTAAAAGGGCATTACGTATTTTGAAGCGAGTAAAGATAAACCGTTATCGTACTGCATTGTGTTTAATATAACCATTGTTTTAGAAAAATATGCTAACCATAACAAATTTCTATACAAAATTAATATATCGTGGTACTAACCGTAAAATAAATATAGTTTTTACCGACTTCCCAAAAAAGGAGGAGGTACGTACTCAAGTCGATTGTATTTTTTTTTTCAAGTGGTCTCATTAAAATTTGATCAAAATCAGATATCTAGTTTTAGAGTTATCGTCAATTACGTGTGTTTAATACATTAAATCTGATCAAGGTTTCGAAGATTGAGCGTTAGTTTGAAAGATTTTGCTTTCCAATTGGTCTTATTTGAATTTGATCAAGATCTGATCAGTAGTTCTTGAAATATCGTCAATAATGCGTATTCTGTGGACTATAATGACGATGTTCTCGTTTTTTACCGACTTCAAAAGTTACCTCATAACTTCTTTCGCTGTGAGCCGATTTTGATGATTATTTTTTTATTTGAATGCTGATGCTTTTCAAGTGGTCCCATTGAAATTTGATCAAGATCTGATCACTTGTTTTTGAGTTATCGTCAATAATGCGTGTTTAATACATTAAATCTCATCAAGGTTCCGAAGAAAAAGCGGTGAAGTCGGCTTTTTTTTAAGCTTTGCTCAACACATATCGGTGTCGTTAATTTTCATTACAATTTTATTGTGGGTAAGTTGCCTACCTATTATCACAACGACATATAAATCACACGTATCACAGAAGATACTCAAATCAATAAAATTATTACCTTAATGTCTCAAAATTAAGTTAACCGACAGGATATCTTTATAGTTAGGTGTATGATGAAAATTTATGTATGTGTTACTGTTTGACAAAATTGTTCTAAGATTCACAAACTCCTTTAGTCTCAAGGTGAATTAGTTCGTTACGCTCCATTGAATGCTGCTAACATAAATTATACTAATAATTTTCAGCATACACGGTTGAATGATGTCCAATGATTTTACATTAACAATAAATTAAATAATATTTAAATACGTATTCTTTAACCATAAAAGTTTGTATGGGGAGCTTTTGTAAAATTATCCAAGAGCCACTTAATGAGAAAGTGGTGATATACGATTCCCACTCCATTTTAGGGTTCCCTACCCAAAGGGAACCTGTGAATTTTGACCTCATTCAGATTTATGCACCGACTAGTGCTGCACGTGATGATGAGATAGAAAGCTTTTACACAGAACTAGAAAATACCATCGAAAAGATCGCCAATAGAGAAGTTTTGATCATCTTGGGTGATCTCAATGCAAAAGTGGGAGCAGATGCTCATCAGCTGAGTCACTGTGCAGCTAAATTTGGTTTAGGACAACGCAATGAGCGAGGGGACCGGCTCATTCAATTCGCGGCTGATAACGACTTGGCTTATCCAATACATTCTTTGAACATCACCGATGCTGACTATATACTTGGATATCGCCAGATGGCAAACATCGCAATCAAATTGATTATATCTTGATTAGATCGCGGTGGAAAACATCTGTCAAGAATGCTCATACTCTACCGGGAGCAGACTGCGGGTCAGATCATCAATTGCTGATATCGAAAGTGCAATTAAAATTAAGAGCAGTTAGGAAACTCGAGATACGACGAAAGATTAAAGTAACTGACAATGCGAAGTTTTTAATTGCACTGGAGCAAGCAATGATACCGTGGACGAACGTGGACTCCAACACAGAGACTCCAGATAAGTTGTGGGATCGGGCTAAAAACGTTATGGTGAGCTCGGTCAAAGAGTCTAGTGTAAACGTACGGAAACGGAAACGGCAACATTGGATGAGCAATGCAACGTTAAGTCAAGAGGAAAGGCGAAACATGAAAGCATCTGGAGCTGATATAAGATCCCTCAACGAAAAGTCCGCTAGAATTCAGGAAGCTTGTAGGCGGGACCAGAACGATCAACTTCGGGACATTTGTGTAGAAGTGGAAGTCCATGCAAATAAGCATGAATCTAGGGACCTACACCAAAAAATTCGCGCCATCACAAAAACACTGAGTTGCAAGACCTGGGCCATCGAAAACTCTACTGGAGAGACAGTGACGAACATAGAGACGATAGCTGAAACGTGGAGACAATACTGCCAGTCCCTCTTTCAAGACCCACAATCAGAGTGTTACACCCCTACGGAACCCGGAAACAAAGATCTTGAGCCCGATATTCTGAAAGATGAAATACGAGCAGCTATTAGACATCTAAAGAACGGCAAAGCTACAGGGGCAGATGCCATACCGATCGAGACAATCAAGGCATCGGGCGAACATGGTGTCCAAATCTTCCACACCCTGTGCAATAAGATATGGCTCACGGGGCAATGGCCGAAAGAATGGGCTCACACTGTTTTTGTCCCCTTGCACAAGAAGGGTTCCACCAAGACCAGTAATTACCGACTTATTGCTCTTATCTCTCACGCAAGCAAGATTTTACTGCACGTACTGAACGAGCGTCTAAAGCCCTACTTGAACAAAGAAATTGCTCCTGAACAGGCTGGTTTTGTTAAGGGGAAGGGAACCCGAGAGCGAATTTTGACAGTTCGACAAATTATAGAGAAAGCCAGAGAATTCAACAAGCCCGCTTACATATGCTTTGTGGATTTCTCTAAGGCGTTCGATTCTGTCAAGTGGCCGAAACTCTGGGAAACGCTGGGTGTTCCAAAACACCTGGTACACCTCCTGCGAAGACTGTATGAGGATGGCACAGCCTCAGTACGTGCAGATGACGTTCAATCCACTCACTTCCACCCCAGCGCCGAAGTCCGTCAGGGATGTATTATTTCCCCACTACTGTTTAATGTGTACACAGAGCTCATAATGAGGATTATACTTGAGGACTGGACAGATGGAATTCGATCGGTGGCTTGAAGATCTCCAACCTGCGATATGCAGACGATACCACTTTGTTCGCCACCAGTATCCAGTACATGGAAGAACTTCTCGGCAAGATGGAACGCGTTAGCCTTGAGTTCGGACTTAAGATAAACCGCAATAAAACAAAAATTATGATTGTCGACCGCATGAATAACAATTCTCCAGAAATTACACAAATTGCTAATTGTGATGTGGTGCAATCATACATTTATCTGGGAGCCTTAATTGCAAACAACGGTGGATGCATCGACGTGATGAAGTGATGACCACGACCATTCTGTCAAGAGTGATACCGACAAAGAAGAAGACCCAAAGGGTAAAACGGGACCCTATTATTAAGACTCTGTCCGTCCGTCTGTCTGTCCGTCTGTCACCAGCAAAGATAATAACCAGGTAAAATGGTAACCAACCATTTCGTCACCAGGCTGTATCTATGAACCGTGATAGTTAGACAGTTGATTTTTTCACAGATGATTTATTTCTGTTGCCGCTATAACAAGAAATACTAAAAAACAAAAAAATAAATATTTAAGGGGGCTCCCATACAACAAACGTGATTATTTTGCTCGTTTTTGCTCGACATTTATAATAATAATAGGGATGGAAATGGTCTATATATTTTCCTATGGCATAGGAAAATGGTCGTTAGGTATTTTTTATGTACATGACCAAATCGGTTAAACAATACGGACGAACGCGTAAGCTGTATCATCACGCGTAAGCCTGCGTAAGACTACCCGCACCGTGAGCCAAGTCGTCACCAACATGAACCTGTAAACTTCCAGAACAAATCTTATAAGGTCTTAATTTAAACTGATTCCTATCGATGCACATTAATATTATGAAAATAGCTCTGTTACCTTATTCCAGGGAACCTTTTTGCCAATATAACCATTTATTTTAGTCTTTGCTTTTTGCCGAACGACCGATTTTGATGACATTTGGCAGGGGGGTATTTTTCAACTCATGAAAAAGGAGACAGAGGGTAACTCTTATCCGGATTTATTATCATCAGGTGATGATGATGATGATGATGATGATACATGCAAGTTAGTAGGTTAATAAATCCTTATAGGCGACTTTGTTGTCCGTCCATCCGACGGTTATTTTTCTTTTTTTTTTATTCGGTAGGCAAGCTTTTGACCACAATCTCATGCACCTGATGGAAGGCGATGTTGAAAATGAAGGTATGGTAGGTCAAGGCGCTCACTGAAGGACCTTCCGTCGCGTCGTGAACTCGCCTGATGATGGGGATCGGATATTCCCGAAACCTAAGTCGCAAGAGTTGACCCTAAATCGTGAGTCGAGCCGTATCATTTATAAATTTTAATGTGTCAAAATCACGAAAACTTTTATAATAAAATATGGGTGGGTATCACTGGGTTATAGCTATCTGGAAGTGTTCAGTATCTAGCTTCCTAAGATATTGGTAATAAATATCTTCTGTCATCATATTTCTCGATTGTGCAAAGTTTTAGTTATATTACAACCACAAGACTGTGATCTGCGTGGTATCAACATCTATTCCCACAATTCTATTTGCACGTAGATAAAATGACACTTATTACGAAATAATTGTTTTCCGTTGAGTTCAGATGCCAAGAACGCAAATGACTTTTGGCGCCTCGCTGCGAGACGTGCACCTAAACGTAGGGCGATCTGATAAAATTAAAACGTCTATACACATTCTATTTGTTACATAAAATTGTTAAAAATTGTGCTAATATAATTTAAATTAAAACTTAAAAGAATCCGACTTCACCGCTTTATCTTCGGAACCCTTGATCAGATTTAATGAATAAACATAAAACATAAACGCTTTCACACTCGCAACCCCACACTAAGTTAAATGACTTGCGTCGTTGGTGCCGGAAACATTCACATCACAACCAGAAAAAGAAGAAATTCAGATTTTCATTGAATACGCATTATTGAGGATAACTCAAAAACGATTGGTCAGATCTTGACCAAATTTAAAATAGACCACATGGGAAGCACCAGCTTTCAAACATAAAGAATCATGAAAATCGGTTCATTTAAAAAAAAGTTCTGAGGTGACACACATAAAAAAAAATACTGCTTCTAATTCTACATAAAATTATATACTAATTCGACTGAATTGAAAACCTCCTTTTTTAAGTAGGCTAAAAATGGTTTTTCTTTTATGCCCGATGGTAAGCATTTGACCACTATATCACCTGATGGAATGTGATGATGTGGCCGAAGATGTACCATGCTTGTAGATTGTACTTGTAGTACGCGAATTGGCCGCGGTCATAATGATAATGGTGTATCTAAATAATAGTTAATAAAGGTTGGTACCCTGTGTCCTACCTAAATTAGTTGACATATCTTCATTTCGCTGAAAGCGTTTCGCTTCTACGTTCACAATCCATTCAGTGAAGGGGTCAAATCAAATGAAATCAAAATCGTTTATTCACATGGTCCCCAAAGAGGCACTCATGAAAGTTAATGAATCTATTACCAGATTCGCAAAATTACAGCCATCTCGAGAAGAACCTGGTAAGAAACTCGGCGGCGCATTTTTTTTTCATTCATTTTTTAAAAAACATTCTTAATCTCTAATACATAATTTTCTTAACCTAGGTGTTATTATGGTAGTCGCTAGAAAGAGCCTGTGCAGTTTGCCTCCATGCATCACACACAGTACATTCCAGTCTTATTATCTGCGTGTTTATTTCCCGAAGCGTATTTAATCACTAGTCTTCAAATCAACAGTGAATAGGTATCTATTAGGCAAGAAATCTTCCGCATCATCACTTTCCATCAAGTGAGATAGTGGTCAAACGCTTGCCTATATGGCATAAAAAAACTGAACTACATTTCAGTAACTTTGAACCAGCAGAGCGGGCGGTTTAGCCTTGTGACGGCTCCTCAGGTTTACAAGCCTTTCAGGTTATACAAATGTAAAAAGAAGTCCATGTACAAAAGAATCAGCTTTGCTGAAATAAAGTGTATCTAACTTTTCTATTATTTTGGAACAAGCATTTATTTCTGGACTTTCTTTACCAGTGAAGCCAGTATACTAATATGTTACTTTGTATTCAAGAACTCCATCGAGTGCAATGGCCATGCATGTTCTTTCATAGCTTCATTTATCTTCATTTTCTTGAATGAGTAGCTGAATTTTACGAATAAAGTAAAATCACAAAGAAATTGCAGAATGCTTTTACGAATGACGAAATAACACCAGATTTGTAGTGACTCAAATCAAATCAAAATCGTTTATTCACATGGGCCCCTAAGAGGCATTCATGAAAGTTAATGATTCTACTGCCAGATTCGCAAAATTACAGCCATCTCGAGAAGAACCTAGCAAGAAACTCGGCGGCGCATTTTTTTTTCATAATTTTTTTAAAATCGTTTCTTAATATTAATACACAATTATATTAACCTAGGTATATCTATATTATGTAGTCGCTAGAAAGCGCTTGTGCAGTTTGCCTCCATGCATCCTTGACTATTTTGCAGAGTCCGCCTGGGGCAGTAGTCAGTACCACACCATTGCCAGGCATTCAAATGGCAAGCAGTAGTGTGCGAATATTACTGTAATGTTTTCAGTTATCGGGAAGTTACAGGTCTTAAAGAGATTTAACATCTAATATCTCAGGGTGAAGAACGCAGTGCTTTGCCGAGCAGGATTTTACAGTCTAATACTAATTGCATCAGTGGTTGAAAATGCTAGAATTGTATAAGACTTATTCTTGGCTGCGGAGTGCGTAAAATAAAAAACGCCGTGTTCGATTAGAATATAGTTATATACTTGCCTGCAATAAGCACAAATTATTTTGGTAACATAACACTCTTCCTATTTGGTTATGAGTTTGTGTGTGATTTCAATGTTTTCGTCATCCGCAACTAAATGCGAGGACTGCGTATGTGAAAACCTCGGAATAAAATAATACAATTATTTAGTGAATGCAAAAATTAATAAAGTCCCTCCCTTAAGGTGTTCTGCAGAATATCGGAGTATTCTCCAAAAGTTTGGGCCATGGGCCCAGCCTATTGCAGGAAGTTATGTGAGGAGTTAGAGGAGTGAGTGTGAAAATGAGTGCTAACTAAAAAACAAACACACGCATTCACACTCACAGCCCCACCCAAGTTCAAAGACTTGTATCGTGGGTTCCGACAACATTTTATCACAAGCACACGATCACACCCAGAACCAGAAGGAAAATTGTGCTTCTGCCGGGAATCGAACCCAGGACTCGGCGTAGAGAACATGTAATAATATAGACTTGCTGTCTGTGCCAACTGGGTCGTCAGAAGATATAAGAATAATACAACGTGCTAGGAAGAGAGGAAATGGGCAAAGAGAGACCACATAAGCAGTGTTTTGTATAAGGTTTAGTCAGTTTAATAAGGGTATAATTTAGACGGCCACCAAAAATTCTAAACGGTTACCAAAATTGATAAACGGTCACCAAATTACGTTTCCTAAAATAAAATTTCCTGTGACAGAACCGAATCGGATAACAGTAGGTTAAGGTTATTTTTTTTAATCATTAATACAAAAATATTTATAATACGAAAAAATTTATTAATTTCATAATATTTTAGAATTTGTTTGGTAGTAAAATAGGTACTTTTTTGGGCGGTGTTTAAACACAAGCCGTTTAATAATGTACTAATTCGGACTTCGTTTCTTTTGTTTCAGGTCTAGCGCTGCTGATTGCAGGCGGAGTGGAGTACTCGAACACACCGTTGCCCACGCCTGAAGGCGCAGATACTGGCACTGGCACTCTCATAGCTGGCGGAGTTTTACTCTTCGTAGGACTACTTTTCGCAGGTCAGATTCCCTGCTATCTGTTTGATATAATTTGTTCACTATCACGAATAGAATCAGGTATTTATTGGCAAAGGTGGTTGATTCATTGATTGCAAAATATACAATATGTCCGGGTGTGTACCACCGATACTTCAGAGGGACGTTTTTCAGGTGTTTTTAATAAAAAATCTACCATGGATTGCCTCCATAGAATGGTAACCATTTTTTAATTTTCATTAAATCTGTTATAATTCATATATCTATTAAAAAAATATATATCGCGGACTTTTCTGTAGGACTATTTAATATAAACATTTCCATTTCACATTATATACGTGTAACTCTAACAGTTTTTGCAGCACACGCCAGAACAGCTCGCAGATGGCCAATTTTTTCCTCCTTTCTTTGACACTTATCGTTATATTTTGGTCAATTCACACAATATCTTAAAAAATTATAGCATCTGTGTTATTCTGAGCTATATTATTGTAAAGTTTCATTAAAATCCATTCAGTATTTTTTGCGTAAAAGGGTAAACTTTCGCGTTTATAATATTAGTTAGGATTTTTCCTTTGCACAATTTTGCTGTACATGGAAGATTTAATGCTAATACAGTATATATAGCGAGGTTTTAAAAACTATGCAAGTTGATGGCACTATAAGAAAATGCAACAATGGGTACTAAACCGATTACTGGGCGTACCTACTCCGCAACGTTTTAATCTGACAAATCGCCCCCGGCGACCTTAACCTTAACTAACATAAATTCAGATCACCTTAACGATAACGCTTAGCTTGTTTAGCTTTGTTTTGGTTCAAATAAATGACAAAACAGGCAGACCTTTTGCTTAATGGTAAGCGCAAGCCTTTGGATTATAAGGTGCGATTAAGAGTAAATCAGAAACACTGTGCTTCCTTCCGCTCGCTATTGAAGTTATTTGTTCTTTCTCGTATCTTCTTATTTAACCGGCTTCAAAAAAAAGGAGGAGGTTTTCAATTTGTAGGAATTTTTTTTATGTATGTTTAGTGTTTACTTAGAACTCTGTCATTTGTTAACCGATTTGAAAAAGTATTGCTTTGTTCGAAAGTGTGTAATACGTTCTAATTTCGGAGATATTTGCGATTGAAGTCGGGCATATACATTAATGAGGATAATAATCATCATCATCATCATCATCATCATCATCATCATCTCTTTTTGCTATCTGTATATGTGGGATATGCACAATCAGCAGGGTGAACTCTTCTTAGAGGAAGGGTAAAGGCTTCATCACTCGGGACACATTTGGTTTGAACAGACGCGGGCGCGGGTCCCGTTGTAAAGTGAACTTTAAATAAAAACAGTATCAAAAATTAGAACTTAAATAATAATATATTCTAATACGGAAATCATGCAAATAAAAAATATTTCGAATTTACAGTTGCATTCTTCGTATTTGTAAAAATAAACTAGGTATACCTATTATACTTCTACTTTAGGTATTCTTTGAACAGACTCCACTGCTACTTTAAACATTTGACAGCCAAAATTTTTCATCTCGGAGTCTGTATTGTTTGAAAATGTTTGATGATCATTTAGCGCTGGAAATATTCTGAAAGGCACGGAGAATACAGGTCATCTCGGTCAAAAATAGAGAGTTGCAGCAATCTACTTTGTGATTTAGGTATTATTTCATAGGTGGCTATCACATTCAAATACCAAATTGTTTATTCACATGGGCCCCAAATAAATGACTTTAGAGTCATTAACTTTCATGAGTGCCTCTTTGCCAGATTCGCAAAATACAGCCATCGCGAGAAGAACACACTATAGATTGAAGTTAGGTATCTTATCCATTTATTTATATCTTATCTATGTTGTCTCCACAAGAGAAATTTGTGTTTCTGTTTCTGGCTACTTTTACGGCTATTAAGGAAAAATTGTTATTTGTCAGATGTGGCTAACCCGCGTCTCAAAAAAGCTTTCTGTTGTGTGTGATTTTTGTGTGTGATGTGGATGTTTCTGGCACCCACGATACAAGTCATCGAACTTAGTGATGGGCTGTAAGTGTGAAAGCGTTTTTCAGTCTGTGATTGGAACCATCGGACCCGACCGAAAGTCTAATATTTCACTCGCTATAATATCTAGTGCTTATTTCCTCAGTCTTCTAATATTCGATTCTAATATAGTGCATGTTTTAGATAGCATGACTTGGTAATTATAATAAATATTTTTCATTATGTACGCAAGCTGTATTATTATAAATGTACTTTGGTCCTTTGATAACATTTCTCGTAAACAAGCGCGACCACAAAATACTTTGTATTACATATTATTATATTCTACTACAGTCTACATCGTAGTTCGTAGGTAGTATACAATTATACATACGTGCGAGTATACACATATAAGTAAACCTAAAATTTTATGTTCAGCAAGAAACAAACCTTAAAAAAATATAGGATATATATATTACAGAAAATAATATTTTAATATGACAATTTATATGCTTCGGACAGAATAGTAACGAGAATGTAAGTACCTCTTATTGTATAAACTAATAATAATTTGAACATGGGAAAAAAATTTAAATTATAATATTTATATTTCCAGTTTTTGCTAAAAGCTGAACAGCGGTGTTGTTAAAAATAAAAATGATTGTGCCTCGTATTTATGAATAACAAATTCCAATATATTAAAATAATTATTGTCGACTACGGTTTAAATTAAACTAAATTGGGGTTAATACGAATACTTGAGACTAATTTAAATAATACCTTTATTAGATCTGTCGCAACCGTCGATCGTAGTCATCGTGCGTGACATATTGTATGCCTGGCATCGACATACAATAACGAATAACTACTCCTACAACGTTCAATATTATAGGTATCTATTACGTAAGAACCCTCACAGTGATAGCCCTTTATTTATTGAATGAGCTGACCTGCAAAACTATATCTCTACTCGTATTATTCTCCAGCCGCACCCAGTGAAAGCTGATAAAACATGGAAGTATTTCTTGCGCTCGAAAATGACCCAACGAAGATTGCACCTTGGAAAGCGGCACTTACCAATTTTGCCTTTACGGTTGACAAAACAGACGCCTTGACACGAGGATATGGCATCCAAGATATATAACATTTGACGTATAAATTACATGGCACATTAATTCCAATTAGTCAAAAGATAAGGTGACTTGATGATGACGACTTAATGGTTATACATTGCTTTGATAATCAGTTATCGAGTTCCGAGCACTCCCGTGTAGTTCTGACGATGCGTCAGTTTTGTTCTTAATGTTGGGTCAACATTTTCACTTCTTTAGAAATAAATAACTATAACCTCTTTCATGATTTTCTATCGAGCATAAAAAAGACAATTAAATTATCTATGTTTTATCCGAGTTCACTGGCCGCACCTCAACCCGATTCTATCAAATCTACTCGTATAAATTCTATGCGCCGATGCTACCTAACTATACCCACCCTAAAGGCCACACCAGATGTTCAATATACTGATTGATTTTTAGAAATATGTTGCAAAGGAATAACAGAACCATTGTGTCGTCAGATTGTGGCTATATAACTGTTATTAGTAGTATCTAGAAATTGTAAAGATTTAGGTACGGATCATTCATGTCAGCTCACTTTATGTCTCTGGTAGAAACCTACAATTTCGATGCGCAGAACCAGTTTATTCTGAATTACTATTATTTCGGAGCTTTCAATTCGATAATGACATCATCAAGGCAAGCTAGTTATGACTACTTTTCCTTTGATCACCATTTTGTTGCTTAAGTCATTTCTATGTTAAATGCATCTTTATGGGATACCTCTTTAACGAAAAACAGAAGGCATCATTGTCTTGCTCGTCCGTGTATTAAATACCGTACTTGTCTTCAGTTGCTATTAGTTGAGAGAGAGTAATGTTCAAACGCTAGCTAATCAGAGTTAAAAGTAATTTAAACGTAAGCAAAGCTTAAAAAAACCGACTTTACCGCTTATAATTTGGTTTTGGCTTGATAGATTTCGATAAAATGTACATGAGACCACCTCTTAAGTATAATCTACCAAACAAAAAAAATATTTTGAGAATCGGTTCACAAATTGGAAAGGATTCGGTGAACATACATAAAAAAATACATACAGTCGAACATAGAACCTCCACCTTTTTTGAAGTCGGTTAATCGTCTTTGTTCGAATCAGTTAGATTTCGCAATTCGTTTTTGAACAACACTCTGCCCGTGATCTTTCCTACATAGTTCACCTGACTGGACCAGGAGCAATGTTTTAGTCTCTGATCCACCTCAAGACAACTTGTGCATACAAAGTCAGTATGCTAATTAGACAGTTGCATACATAATTATCATATTTTACGATTTTGACCATGGATATAAACAGTTGTTAACGAATGAACCGATTTACTTCAGGTGTTGGCGGATGGGCCTGGTCAAGAGTGAGCGGTGGCAAGGAGGCGCCAGCTAGCGGTGCTGCTGCTCTCACCGCCCTCAATCCCTCGACTGATCCTCTGGTAGCTGCGCAATACGCTCCCGTGAGGGACGCGCCGCCGGCTCCCGATGATGAGATGCGCAACCTCATGGACAACAAGGAATGGTGAGTGGCAGAGTTATCTCCATCAAATAGACCAGTAGTCTCTTTTTTTTTTAATACTAGTTAGATAAGCATTTGGCTGCTATCTCATCTGATGGAATGTGATGATGCGGCCGAAGATTTAGCATGTTTATTTAGTCTCCCAAATACTGTACGGGCAACAAAAACGCGGTCAGTCAGTTCCACTCCATCGAACGTATGAATGATAAATGTAGAAGCAAAAAGCTTCGACAGGATATGAGGTAAATCCTACTAATATTATAAATCCAAAAGTTTGTTTGTAAGTTGTCTATGTTTGTTCCTTCTTTACGCTTAACGGCTGACCGGATTTGGATGAAATTCGGAACGTACATAGATTATACCTAGGATAAACGCAAAGGCTACTTTTTAACTAGATAATAGCGGGCGAAGCCGCAGGGCACGGCTTGTTACTAATAAGGTAAGCTGAGCAACGGGTATTTTGAGACATAATTCCGCCGCTCTCCAACACTCCCTTGCCACCCATTTTACCATATTATCTACTAGTTTGCGTTTTAATTATTTACAAAAAATCTACAAGAATCGTAAAATGAATACTAATTCGACTAATCGTCTTACAATGCTTGATTGCCCCACTAATGTCCACTTTGTTAGCACGATAGCCTTGAATGTTGATATCACATCACAATACATGCTTAGAATATTTCGTCGCCTCTTTATTTATATCTTCGTAAGCTATGGAATGTGAACTTCTTACTATGAACTATTCATCAAACTTCATATATATTTGGTTTACTCCTGTTTACAATTCACAAGGCATTTAAATGCAAGGTTAGAGATCTTTTCTTCGCTGTTAGATTTTATGTTAGTCTATTTTTATGGTAATGTTGTTTATGATACAACCTACGACCGCCGGGTAAAATCATAAAGTGTGTTTGCTATGGTTTCCTCGGCTATTGTGAGGCGGGTCGAGGTGTGAACTCGACGCCATTGTCTCGGCTTGTTTACCTAACGATTCCCGGGCTCGTGACAAGCAATCACACCCGCTACATTATCACTTGAATGATACATATCGACAACAATCTTAGCACTTAAGTAGGTACTTCGATCTTTACAATTTGTGTCATGCGTCACGAATTGTTCAATTGTATTTGTAGTCTACGGTCGCACAATAAAAACTTTTATTTTCAGTCTGAGCAGCGCGGAAGAAAGCGACAAAATGCTGGATGGCAGGCCATCGGTCGCGTAAAGCCAACTCTCCGAGACTTCAAGAGCTTAGGCTAGTCCTAGATACCCCTACAACGACGAAGTGATTTATCCGATATTAAGTATACCCTAACATAAGTAACATAGAAATTATTTTTATGATATTTTCATTATGGTAAGGCTTGTAATCGACCGCGGTCGGTAATATCGCTTCGTCGTATTTCCGCGTGTCCATAGCAGTAAGTCGCATTTTGTGGTACAAAGTTTAAGTACGGATGTGGAACACTTGAACGAGTATCGTCTGATACTCGCTGATAACGTGTGCTTGTTCGTGTGATATTTTATTTATGCACCTTCCAATCGTTTGCTGTTTTAGTTCACTCGAATAATCTCAGTAACGATTAATTAGAACGTCTATAAAAATGTTATTTATCTTCCTATGCACAAACTCCTTCGATTCTTTCTAATTAGTGTCATATTTTAGAAGGTTTTAATAGAAGTGTTCATATTGTATAATCGATTCATATATTCAAACGATGTATTTATCTATACCTAGATGTACGGTGTGTAACACTTTTGCAATAATGTATGAAGCTTTTGGTAAGATTTGTCTTAATCAGTAATTAGTAAAGACAAGTGGCCAAATTATCGTCCAGAGTTGTAGAAATATTTTAGGAGGATGTTAACTTAAAATGGTACTTATGTGTATTGATTTAAATCTCATTTCTATTTTTATGTATGGTTTAAAGTACATAGATTTTTATTTAAGTTCTTAGTTTAAGTTAATAGTGATGTTATTCGTGAGATGTGTGTTGAATCGGAGCTCATTGTCATTTCTTGTACCGCCTTACGCAAAGACATGAAAAAACCCGTGGTATATCTTTGTAGCAAGTTTTTTTTTAATGTCGTATAGTTTGATGCCGTCCCCTATATAGATTTAAGTATAACCCTCCTTTAAATTTGCCGTAATCGGGAAAACGTTAATCGCGGTTGTTTTAGGTGGATTGCATTTATTTTGCATAATGATTTTAAATGAAAAAGCTCTCTTCTAAAGCGATTATATTTATGAACATCACAATTGTTTGGAATCTGTACTAATAAGTGTTGCAGAAGGTTGTATATTTAAGCAATTATTAATTTAGTTTTTAAGTTGCGATGTGAACTGGTTTTTATCGTCCTACACTTTTTGTATAATTTTATAATCATTTTAAATTACACCTAATTGAAGATCTCGGTTTAAATATTATTTCCACTATGTTACCAATATTTGAAATAATCCTTTGATTGTTGAGAATTAATTATCTTAATGCAAAACAAAAAGGAAATTCCTCTTCAATTTAAGTACTACAAAGTGTAGGGCAGTAAAAATATGTTCTGTACTTATTTCTAAGATTCATAAATTTTGGTAAATGTTTTTATTTATTTTAATATATTTTTTTAGTATGGTGCATTTTATCTATGTATTGCATGGAGTTATTTGATTGAAATAATTAATAAGGCTAGGAACCGACTAATCTAAACCTAGGCACTCCACCTTACGCCATAATATAGTTGTGAAATTAGTCGAAAAATCGGTGTATTGTTTCGAAGTTTCCTTATAGTTTATGTACTTATTTGGAAAATTGATTGTGGAATATAAATTGCTAATAGATAAATCGTTAAATAGTTTATCAATCATAAAATTATATAGAGAAATATAGTTTCTGAAAATGTTTGTCACATTATCCCCGTATGATTGAATTCGATGAATGCTGAATTTTCATTTTGATGTTCCATTTAAAAATGTAGTTGATAAGGTTTATGACATTACCAATAAATGTATTACGATCATTAATGTCTGGATATTTCACTAATAAATTTAAGACTTACAAAACGTTGTTTTTATTACCTCCATTTTTAGACATTTATTATTTACAGGATTCCACAAAACGAGCTAACTAAGCCTTATATACTGGTCTGATATTGTCTATGCTCATTGCTAAAGCCACAGTTATTTGACTTGGGAAATATAAGCACAAAATTAATGTTCTATCCTGTACTGTATATCTATGGGCCAATTGCCTTTATTACCAAAAACAAAATACATCTATACAGCAAACACCTAAGTTACCTACAAGGCACTGAGCTTATAGGTAACTCAAATGGTCAAGCCCACTCCCAGTGGGTAGCGTAAAATAAGTAGTAAGGTGGTTAGTTTTATTAATTCATCTAAAATGTCAGCTAAATCTGTTCGGTAGTTATGGCATTATTGAGTAACAAACATCCAACAAAACATACAGACATTTTATACCTCCCAACATTTCGATTTAAATAGTATTGAGATATCCCATGTGTACCACAACTACTGTGGTTAAGCTTAGAGAGGGCAAACATAGCGACGGCCATAC
Source organism: Lomographa bimaculata (assembly GCA_948107665.1). NCBI lineage: Eukaryota > Metazoa > Arthropoda > Insecta > Lepidoptera > Geometridae > Lomographa > Lomographa bimaculata. Next base: position 13,017,958 of record OX403595.1, read on the forward strand.
ATGTTTGTGTCAATAACGGGATATTCACCATGTATTTCGTTAGTTTTTAACAAAAACATTTATAGTGAGAGTGACCATGGTAGCTTAAAAACTTATATACGGCCGTCCAGCAGTACGATGGGTTGACGATCACATGTTATACATACCCGAATTTAATAAGTGCAGGGCCGAGGTCAAGTAAAGGGAGGCAGGCCTATTCCCAGCAGTGGGACGAAATAATTGAATCGCAGGCAAAGCTTAAAAAACCGACTTCATCGCTTATATTTCTGTTTTGGCTTGACTGATTTCGATAAAATTTATATGGAACCACCTCTGAAGTATACTCTGCCAAACAAAAAACAATCATCAAAATCGATTCATAATTGGCGGAGATAACGAGTAACAAACATACAAAAAAAAACTGTCGAATTGAGAACCTCCTTTTTTGAAGTCGGTTGAAAAGCTGTGAATGATGTCAGTGACGATACGTAACGAGCAAGTCACGTGAGTTTTCTATGGAAGCTCAAGCCGTAACGATGGTCATTTGGAAAATTTCGGTAATGAACAATCTGTGGGTAATTAAAACAACTACTATACTCACAGGTAGTTACAATTCCATACAAATTTATTACAAAAATAACAAAATCACGTTATAAGTCTTACACAGTTAAATACAGATACAAGTTTGTATAATTAAAGCTAGTCAGTCTCTATTGGTGCGCCGCCACCAAGGAACTCCAGTCACCTCTTCATCAGGACAAATGCTTACTGTGGGCCTGTAAGAAACAATATTTTGAATAAAACGACCTTTATGCAAATTTATAATAATATATAAAAATCAATTGTTCTGTGTTAGTTTAGAAAAGCTCGAAACGGCTCGGCCAATTTGGCAGATTTTTTTGTTGTGGTCGTAATTGTCAGGTTTATACATATTTTTTTTTATTGACCGGATATTGCACCCGCGCGAAGCGGGGGCGGATTGCCTAGTTTACAATAAACACAATTATAATAATTAATATTCGTTAATTTTAAACATAGGTCATTTTTATCTATATATACGCAAGCAAAGCTTATACGCATTGTTGAGGATAGCTCAAAAACTACTGGTCAGATCTTGATCAAATTTAAATGGGAACACATGGGATGAGAATCATCAACATTGGTTACCTAGAACACATAAAAAAATACAGTCGAATCGAGAACCTTCTCTTTTTTAAAAGTCGGTTAAAAAAGTGATATAAGAGTAAAATTTCAAAACGCGTACCACTTTTTATCAAATCCGCGAGACTTAATTAGATCCGCGAATCAAATAGAGCCGAGATCTAGATTAGGTGGCGGGTGTAGCACGTTCTCTATACAATTTGATAACAGCATGAGGTGCAACTCACCTATATATTTGAGAATGAGGTAGAGGCAGTGAGGACGTCAATAATGGGCAAGATGGCACTGGCTGCTCCTGGAAAATAGAATTACAATTTATAAATGCAAGCCATGCATAGCTACATTCCATATAACAGAAGACTCAACCATCTATATTTACAAATAACAGCTTTACAAAGGGAACAGTTATGCCAGCATGGCTGGAATTTGGAGGCACGGGCACTCAGTTTCTCCATCCCCGTTCTATCATCGGACAAACAGATAAACTGTTTAGCGGCACCGCTACATGGTATACATTCCACAAATGCGCACGAAGCGTTTTGCTTCCACATTCATTGTGCGAACTGCAAAGAAATGAAACTCCTTGCCTGAGTCGGTGTTTCCTGATGAGTACAATATGGGAGTCTTCAAATTGCGAGTCAATAGAAGTATATTCTCGGCAAGCTTGCTCTATCTTCGACCACATCGTCGCTTACCATCAGGTTGTGGTCAATAATTTGACTATCTTGAATAAAAAAAACAAGAAATGCACAATACACCTCAATTGGGATGTCAGTTCAAGTCTTACCTAATTCATTATCTCTAGAATAGTCTAGAATTTTGTCGTCGATATTCACACCAACTTCAATCTCGTCATTGGATTCGAAACCGAGACTATCCGATCTGGTCATGTTTACTACTACTCCAATGCCATCGTTTCGAACTGCATCTACCATACACTTTCCTAAAGCTACCTTATTGCAGTTGTTTACCTGTATGGATTGCATGGGTATGTGCATATTCGCCCGCAGCTTCCGTTGTCGGATCTCTCGGCGAACACAACACTGTACACCAAGTAGCACTCCGCAAACGCAAGAGGAAAGGCATCCTGGAAACATTCATGATTTGTGATATGGGCTCGTCGGAAGGCAAAATTGAACTGCCTGTTGGCTAAGTTGGGTGTGTGTCCCCTTTCTAAACAGTAGAGTCATTAACTTTTATGAGTGCCTCTTTGGGGCCCAAGTGAATAAACGATTTTGATATGCATGTCATGGAATTTTAAATTTATAGAGTAATGCATATTGACGTTATTTAAAGTAAGTCCTACTAATATTACAAATGCGAAAGTTTTTGTGTGTGCGTGTGTGAATGTTTGTTACCACATATCTCCATAACAAATAAACCAATTTTGATGAAATATAGAATATAGATGGTTTAGGTTCCTGAATAACATATAAGCTACCTTTTGACTTAATTAACGCGGGTAATGCCGCGGGGCATGGCTTGTAAATAATAATTTAATGAGCATACGTCTTACCTATATAAACTAATACACCGAGGTCACCGTTGCGATTTGTGCGCCTGAGAACAATCCCAGCAATGCACAGAGATATACCAGTTAATATACCTACTACAAATATCACCTGAAACAAGCAACAAACTATGTAATATAATTTATAATAACACAAAAAAAAAAGTTACACAAAATTCTATTTTGAAAAAAAATCACTTAGTTTTTATAAATAAATTCTATCCTATCCTACACAAAATACAATTACACAAAAATGGCTAAATGGTTTATAATTAAATTCAACAGTGAGAAAAACACAATTGGGTTTTTTTTCCTGACTGTCATTGGCACATTATATATATATATATATATATAACTAGCTGCGCCCCGCGGTTTCACCCGCGTTGATAATGATGAAAAGTGATGATGATGATGATGATGAAAAATAGATGTTGGCCGATTCTCATAGATACCGGATAAGCACAAAAAATTTCATCAAAATCGGTCAAGCCGTTTCGGAGGAGTATGGCAACGAAAACTGTGACATGAGAATTTTATATATTAGATAATAATAAACAAATTAAGTACAATCATATTAATTGGGTGTTAAAGTTACATAAAATTACAGCTGCCAATTTTATTTATAAGCTTCATCTACTATGATAATTAAACGCAACCAATTTCACCGCTTATATTTTGGTTTTGGCTGTATTGATTTAGATAAAATTTATATGGGACCACCGCTGAAGTATAATCTACCAGACAAAACAAAAGTCATCAAAATTGAGTCATAATTTGCGGAAATATTGCATAACATGCACAAAAAAAAACACCCAAACAACCTCCTTTTTAGAAGTCAGTTGGTTATAAAATTAGTTTATTTTAATATAGCTAAATTAAGTGAAGTTATAAAAAGAAATGTTAAAGATGGTTTAGACGATCTTTAATGTTGATTATTATATTTTTTTATTGATACTTTAAATTCTAAAATACAACACATTTATAATGTTGTTAAACACAGATGGTGTGTTCAATAACAATAGATTTTTTTTTTACCAGATTTCGTGAAACAACAATGTTGCACAAATGTTGCACAAAAAAAAACAATGAATCAATAGGACAAAAAAACAATGCAATTTACACTGACCTGTAAAATATAATAGCACACATATTCAAATCCTGGACAATGTCCACCGCAGGCTCCTATTATTGGCACTTCTGGACTCACAGACAACATAGTTGGCACGGGGGATCTGCTTAGGGTCTGCATTCGAGGTTCCACATCACAAAGTGGCAGGGAAAAAGCAGAAGCACATTGTGGGAATGAGAAAGCTTCTGGCGAACCTCTTGTTGGGAATTTCTGAACCTTTTTGTAGCTTTGCCAAGTACCTGTACTGTATGGTGTGTGATAAAGTGGGGATGGAGGCCCATATTCTCTTCGAGTACCATTGTAATGTGGCATCTAGAACAAAGAAATACATAATAGTAGATTCATTAACAAGGCATCAAGAATATGAACAGAATTAATTTAATTAAACATAAGCAAAGCTTAAAAAAAACTGAGTTCACTGCATTATCTTTGGAACCCTTAATCAGATTAAATTGATTAAATACGTATTATTGAGGATAACATAAAAAACTACAGGTCAGATCTTGATCAAATTTATATGGATAGCACCAGCTTTCAAATAAAAAAAAGAATAATCAAAATCAGTATTTAGATAAAAGTTCTGAGGTAACACAAAAAACAGTCGAATTGAGAACCTCCTCCTTTTTTTGAAGTAGGTTAAAAATTTATGTAACAAAAGGGGAGGCCATAAGGCTGAAAGCAATTTTTTTCCAAACGTTTGGATGGAGATGAATAACACATGTCAGTACAATGAATCACATTCAGAATTGCTGAGGTTCAAAGCATAGCAACGTGAACAGCGGGCTTACTTGATAGACATTGTCGGAAGTAGAACTTTCCGTCCCTGCCACTTGGTACACGGGTGTGTTAATATCTTCTGTCCACGGATACTTTGCTCTTTGTTGTGCTGCGGATGCGATCTGTAGCTCGCTCCTCGGTACTACTGTCGTTTGGTATGGGTGCACGCTGCGCGGGGACAGCTGCTGCTTAAACATCTCGGTCTCCCCTTATCTAAAACCAACTGTTTTCATACAGAATACACAGAAACATGCCCTCGCATTATACGTAAACACAATGTGAAAGTTCGGAATTTCAATTTACTCATTTTCCGAATGAAAACATGAAGCTGGCTGAAGAAATAATAATACGCTTTAAAATCTTTGTCACTTTACAGTTTCACAAAATTAAATTATTTACCTACACAACAAAGAACTTCATATTTACGACTCGAAAGAAATTAAGACGCCGCCATGCCATACCATCACAGACCACAGAGAGTACTACGTATATACAATGGCATAATTAACCATATTTTTTTATGCTGAACCCAAAGATGCTATTATATTATGCTCTTTGGATCATGTAATCACCCCGTTTTAGCCGTAGTACATTATCTTTGGCTGAACCTTAGAAATAGCAATGCAAGGCGTAGTGCAGCAGTAGATTGCAGTTTTAGAATTAAGAAGACGGATTTATTTATGACCCCTCTGTAACGATCGGTTTGCCAACAAAACTTCCAAAAAAACCAACAAAGCTTCTTAAAATGTGGTACATATTAGTTCAACTAGAATAGAAACCAAAGGTATTCTGTGAAATCGATCGCAACAGTGAAAGGGGTTGGTTAAACGAAGCGGCGGCGCGGCGCGCGGCGTTACCCGATACGTTACTCTAGTCTTTGTTGTGCGCTATGATCTTTAGTCTTCTGAGGAATATTATAAAAGGTATTGATTCTTTGGTTTAATACTCACTGTAGTCTGTGTTTTACACTCGGGTAGAGTATATTCTTTTCTATGGTTTTATACTAGTTACATGCTCTTTGTTTATACTCTTCGATTATGGTTGTGTGATTACATTATCTTTGATTACAATGGTTGTTTAGAAGACGAAGAAAAACTGCAAAACTGTTTGAATAACCGAATTCCGACTAATTGATAAGAGTGAGTAGCTATCAAAAACAAATATTACAAACTTACTCTTAGGAATTACAGAAGAAAATGATGGCAGAAATATTGAAAATGTGCAAATCCATTAAATTCTCGAAAAACTAACCTTCGGTAGACTGTGAAAATCGATTGAAATAACATCAACCTGGAATATGATCGGACCATTGAATGCATCACCATCTGGTGTTTTAAAAATGTCCGACGACCGCGACGACCTATCTAATGTTTCACTCCACAGTTTCTGTAAAGATTACGTACGAGGCAGCTGTTCGAGAGAGAATTGTAGATTCATTCATGAAATCCCTCCGAAGCCCTGTCTTAAAGAGATGTTTCGATTTTGTCACGACTTTCAAAACAAAGGTTGTTTCAGAACATCATGTAAGTTTGTTCACAGCACTGTAGACGACGAAGAGAACTTTTACCACACAGGAAAATTTCCCCGCGACAGTCGCTTGTGCCAGGCGCACCTACATGGAGCGTGTGTAAATCAGGACTGTAGCTTCATACATCTACCTGATGCAAACCAAAAGGAACTGGTGCCATATGTTCAAGGAGTTCCACCTCCAAACTACAATCATCCCCCACCATACATCAGAGAGGATGATGCTCCCCCTGAGGCTAAATTAAGAAGGTATACTTTTGATGATAATGGATTAGATCAACAAATATTAGCTGCTACTAATATGTGTACTGGTTGTGAGACTTTGAACCATAAAGTAAAATTACTCCATGACAATATCAGCGTGTTGTTGAAAAAGGTTGCAGACATGGGTGAAAAGAATGTTCAATTAACTACAATGAATGAATTTCTGTTAGCACAAACTGCTTCAATAAGGACCGACCAGCCCTGCGTGATAACTTCCAGGCATGGTACTTCAGCTCCAGTGTCATTAGCTACTGTTAGTGTGACACCTGTGGTGAGCCTTGCTGGTGCTTTGCCTGCTCTGGTCCCGACAGCAGCAACTCCTAATCTTGCTCTTGCTCCGGCTGCCTCACGTGCCCAACTCTTAACTCCAGCCCCTCAACTTCTCACAGTGAGCACGACACAGCAATTAGTAGGAAACTCAGGGGCCTTGATAGTTACTAGTGCTGGGGCTCAACAACTTATGCAAGTAAGTGATTCAGGCACGTTGATGGGAGGTGGACAGACTGTAGTAGCAGTGCCCGCCCAGTTGACACTAGCACCTCCCACGCAGCAGCTTATGAGCAATGCCTCACAGACCGCAGTCCAGCAACTGGTTCAGACACAGTTAGGCCCACAGCATCAAGCCCAGCAATTTGCCACACAACAATCAGTACAACATTTGGCAGCTGCTCAACAATCAGCGCAGCATCTAGCTGCCCAACAATCAGCACAACATTTAGCTGCACAGCAATCAGCTCAACATCTGGCAGCTCAACAGTCAGCACAACATTTGGCTGCTCAACAGTCTGCACATTTGGCCCAGCAAAATGCTCAGCACATGGCTCAGCAGTCAGCACAACATCTGGCTGCTCAACAATCTGCGCATTTGGCTCAACAGAATGCACAGCATATGGCGCAACAGTCTGCACAGCATTTAGCTCAGCAATCAGCTCAACATTTGGCTGCTCAGCAATCGGCTCAACATTTGGCTGCTCAGCAGTCAGCCCAACATCTGGCTGCACAACAGTCGGCACAACAGATGGTAGCCCAACAATCCCAGCAACTAGCTGCCCAACAATCTGCTCAACAACAGCTTGTCCCTTCTGCCCAGCAGTTAGTGCATCAGACATCAACACAACAGATAACAATTTCTAGCACCAGTCAGCCGATGGCTCTATCCAATTCCCAAGCACAGCCAATAACTTTCCCAATGATGTCTCAGAGCATTCTTCCACATTAGTATGGTGGAGGAATCTTTTATTAAGGTTTCCTAAAGGATTTCTCCACCAAGCCACCATAATTTGATGTAGTTTGAATTTTACTGTTTTCTAATGTTTTAGTAATATCAAATACCGAGTGATATTACTGTTGATGAATTACTTGATATCATGCAATTAAATTTCAATCTGGCACCATATTTATACCCAATGGTGGGGCCTTGACGTGTGACCGGCAGTGTAGGCTAGTTCTTGAATGAACACTGGTTACATGTGTTCTTTCATGTATGGTTACATGAGTGACATTTAGAGTAGATACTCTATATTTCTGTAAAAAAAGTTGTCTCTGCTTTGCAGGGTACCACTCGTCCTTGTTTGCTCGTCCTATTGCTTGTGAGATACTAATTACATCTCTGCTTTTTGATCATGTCAAACAATTAAGAGACATATTTCTGTTTTTATTTGTCCTTCTGCATTGAAGTAAGAGAGAGGAGATATATTAATACCAAATTCCTACGGTCTACCTACCACACTGTCTTCAAAACCATGCGCAGCAAAATATTTTTTTAGGCCAAAACCAGACCAATGTTTCAGCAAAAAAAACATGTAACAGAACTTGTAATAGCAACTTCAAGATATTATTTATATTTAATGTTTGAATTTATTTTTTATTACTTAAAATAAACACTTTCTCACTCACAGCCACACTAAGATTGATGACTTGTGTCATGGGTATTTTTCTGTTAGTGTAAGACTAGAATATAGGTAACAAAACTAAAGTTATGTGTTCTTGTAATTGACTAAAATATATTTATCAAAACATATAAAAGTTCTCTATATTTTGTAATTAAATGTGTAGGTCATTTAACTGTTCTCTTATATTACATAGTGCATACAGTAGATACTATTGTATGCAATGATCTGTAGTATAGAAGGCTAGCATGCTTACCATCCTTGACCACATCATCATCGTTAGTAACATTTGAGTCAGGTGAATGCTAGCCTGTCACATATATTCATTGAAATTAAATTCCTTTTGTGTGTGATTTCTTTCACCAGCTTACATTATTTTTAATTTATAGAATTTATTGAAATGAAATACATATTGTGTATGTTTTTTGTATTGAGTAAATAAAAAAATCACTTAAAATAATTTAACATCTCTTTTCTGTCGCTGAATATGTCACTCTAAATTACATTTTGATTGAACATTAATTATATAAATAAAAAAATGTTTTGCGTGGTTTATATAGTTGTAGGATAAAATTAAACTAAGTTATTTCTAAGATTAATGTCTTCAGGTCAAGATAAAATGAAATCTTGACTACAATACAAGTTTAAATGTGTTTATTTGTTTAGTCTAAGATAAGTCTGTATACGATTTTTTCAATCAATTGTTTGGTAAATAATAAACAATGCTTAAAAGATAGCAATGGATGATTTTGAGAGATTTCAGTTTCTAGACTGAAAAAAAATGTATGATTGTGAAACCATTATGAAGTATGGATATCAAAACATCGCTTTATTAGTTGTAATATTGAAAATAGTGTAATTTATTTTCTTTAATAAAACCAATGTTCTAAACTCGCATCTTGTTATTTAAGTATCAAGATCTTACAATTTAGTATTATTTATATTCATCGATTATCTTCGGGTCTCTTAGATAGCATTCATTTTTCTTGTACTTCACTATTTTCCCTTGAACGCCTAGTATGAAATTGCCAGTGTTATCAAAACCTATAGCTGTTACATTCCCAGGAGTATTTTCAACTAATTTTAAACTTCCTGTGTCATTTTCATGAAAATACGCTAACTTATCACTGGCTACAAATACGATGTTGTTGTGGAAAGTTATTTGAGCCATGCCTCGGTAGGTTACATTGCCAATACACAGAGGTGTTATATGAGTTTCCTTTAGAACAAACAATTTATCTTCTCGTAAGAAATAGAAATTGTTTTCATCATCAATAGCCATTTCGTTCAAAGCTTCGAGGGAGTGGCATCGAATCTTCCTATCTCCATCCAGTAAATAGAACTCTTCAATTCCGTCTACATTTTCAATAATATATTTGTTGCTATTTTTGTCCACAAATATCATATCTAATTTCAAAGTTGCGTTGGATATAGGCGAGGCGGTATGAGATTCATAGCTGTACACATACATTCCCATCCCGGTTCCAAAGTAAACTTTCGTTAGTTTCTTGTCAATGGCGATTGAGTAGCTAAGCCCCTCAGGTAAACCTGACAAAAAAATTTAAACCGTTACGTATTGAATGAGTGTAGTCGGCAGTAAAAGAAGCTGAACAATACAAGTTTTTTGAAGTAGCTAAAATCAAATGAGAGATCCCTTTTTAAAGCTGTTTTAATTACTTGCTCATATGGTGTGGAGTTATTCCAAACTATCTATAATAACAATTTATTATATTTATTTTTATAGATGTTGATTTATTTTTCCCGGGTTTTGGACCGTTATGTTTATATGTAGGTATGTTCATTCCCTCGTAACTTCTAAACTAACTTTTATCATAATTTGGCAAATGAGGTGTTGTTAGAAGCGTCTTGTTTGTACGCTGGTTATAAGCTAAGTGACGTCACATTAAATTGAACATGGTGCCCTCTAGGGGGCACGAATTCAAGAACATAATATTATTTTTCTCCCCACATCAGGTGTGGTCATTGAACAGTGGTTTTAAAATAAAGGTAGGGTTTGGTGTTTGGTATATCATATTTTTGTCAAGCGTACCGTTTTCCAAGCGTACGGTTTTTTGTTTTCCAGATATATCCCGTTAAAATCATCAAAATTATTTTCTTATTTTTGAGTTAACTATAGGAAGCCATTTAGGGTTTTAGTTTTTAAACTTTCGTTTCTTGTTAAAAGCTAATAACACTCTATTTTACTACTTTGCCTACTTTTGTTGCATAGTTCGCTTTAGAATCTTAACAAAAGAGAACTTACCTGGGATTTTCTGTGGCGCAGTTGTTTTTGTTTTTACTACGTTTATATTGAATGCAAACCCTTCGCTAGAATGCGTAGTTTCTACGTAAAACAGATTGCCATAAACATCATAATGGGCGTCTGTGGGATACGCTTTGCCCTCCCCGACATGGTAAACTTCGGAGACGTTATAGCGTTCATTGTTAATTTTCAAATCACATAAACATTTTTGAGGAAGATCAAAAGATAAACATATTTGAAAATGCAGAAGAATTGCAAGATTTTTTATCCACATGACTTATTTATACACTTGCACTGTGTAGTAAGACTGGTGATATAATGAAATTATTTTCATTACAAATGGTTCACAATCAGGGATGTCCACATAAATTAATTAAACATTAATATGCCGATAAAAGTATTATTACGTACTATAAAAAGAAAACAATATCAATAAATTAAAGTTTACTTTGTATTTAATTGGATCAGTCCATTATAGTATCTTTATAATAAGTAACTATAAAATTGATAAATGAAAAAAAACAAGTCAATTTCTTTCTTTACATATCTATTATCACTATTGCTTAGTTATAAATATAAGCAATTAGTGTGACTACATAGTTGCTATAATATTGTACTTATTTTTAAAGGACAGGAGATCTATGGTCAGCTCGTCAGGCTTAGAATGAGTCTGGTTTATAGACTAAATGGGCGCTTCTAGTTCTTGGGGACACACTTTTCTACTTGAGGGTATAATATACGATTGCACTACGATACAGGGTGTGCCCTTGTTAATGTAAATTTTGTCGTCACCGGAAGCTTAAGCTCTTGATAGGATTTGATAAGGATATCTAAACTAGGGCCTGACCACAAACTCTTATAGCAGTCTTACTTAAATAATAGGGAAGGATTCCCTCCAGGAGCCGCGAAAATACGCACGGAATAGTGCTCTTAAGGATTCGTAATAAGGAATATGCATATTTTTTTTTTATGATCGTTTATGTCAAAACATTACCTGTCCCATGTCCTCATGTCTTTCATAAATATATTACATTTTATATAAAAATAAACATTTAAAAATGCGAGCAGGGACAATTTATGACGTTCTTGCTAAGATGTCTTTGTTTGCTTGCGTTTAATTATTATCACATATAATTCCTAATTAAAAGCATTTAAAGTAGAAAATTATGTTAAGTTGCAGTTCTATAGTTAAGAAAATAAAAATAAACATTGATATGTAACCTATAATATTTAAATGTCATGCATATTCCTTATTCAAGATCTATTTCCAATGTTTAGTTCGGTAATGCCTGACGCAAATTATAACTTCTACTTATCTACTAAAACGAAAGGTTTGCACAATATTGGCCGTGTTTGGCTTTTAATTATACATATAACTTAAATTAAAAGGGCTTCTTATTTGGGTACATAATTTTTTTTCCGAATTCAGTTTTCGGATAATATGTGAAACAACTAAAATTAAGCATTTTTTAAAATGAATCTGCCGTTTCAAAATATTTCTTTGTTGATGCAGTATGCAAGTTTTTTACTTATACACCCGCTGCCGTAGTTACAGCGTTCGATTCCCGTCAGGAGCGCAGTTTTCTTTCCACAGGGTTTGTGTTCCTGGTTCTGGTGTGAATTTGTGTGAAGCTGCGAGTCCAGGGTTCGAGTCCAGACAGGAGCGTAGTTTTCTTTCCTGTTCTAGGCTTTGGATGTGTATTGATTGCAGTGATTATTCCTGATTGATCCTGATCTTGTTGATATATTGATTCCCGAGATGAGAAAAGTTTAATCCCCATAGTAAAACTTGTGTTTAATCGCACTAACAATCACACCCTAATTCTGTGTGTTATTGTATGTGCGATAAATGTGTCTAGCGCACCATCAATACAAGCCTTTCGACTTTTTTGCTTGTGTATGATTTACTGTTTTAATTTTCTCTTAGTATTGCTGTGATCTGAAATTTCCTTAGCTCAAATTGAATTCTCATTAATTAGCTGTAATTTTTAGTTACATCAAGTACACAGGCTCTTGGTTTTCTACAACTATTCGATTGTCATTTTCTGCCTCGAGCTGCCATTGCAGGTACGCAGGTAAGCGGCCCTGGCGCTCGCCTTTGATCTTGTGAACTTTCCATTGATGTCCTCTAAGAATTTTCCTGTAAAATCAAGAATTTGTTATTAGTTTCAAATAAAATAAAAAATCAAATTTTATGATAAATAGTTTCTAGTCATTTTGGATTTGGTTTTTGGCGGCAACAACGCAAGTTGTTGGTGCTTCAATTGATTATAGTAATATATTTTTAGAGATAGAGACGGCTAGATAAGATAGAGTCGGATTCAATAATACGACGAACACCCAAGGCGGACCTGAGATAGATAAATACTATTATATACCTATTTTTAAAGTATTTAACAACTATATTTACTTATTATTTATATGGTTCGCGTTCTAAGCAGGGGTATCGGGTTCGATTCCCGGCGGGAACATAAGTTTTCTCCCCATGGAAAATTTGTGTTACTGGTTCTGGTTTCGATTGTGTGTGTGATGTGAATGTTTCTGGCATCCACGGACACAAGTCATCGAACTTAGTGTAGGGCTGTGAGTGTGAAAGCGTTTTATGTTTATACCAACTACAAGACTAAATCATATTTTTTTAAATCTTAATAACTAGATGTGGTTCTAGTTTTACTGTAATAATATGAATGCAATAATGTTTCAGCATTTAAAAATCCTAAGTAAGCCTGCGACTTACTACGGTACTTCTATGACTCACTTCACTTCCACTTCCGGTACTTCTGCGACTAATTTTCGAAATGTATAATGAGGTTGTTCAAGAAGAGACTGAATAAGTATTAACTGAGCAAGCGTGCTCCACCTTCGACCGCATCGTCGCTTTCCATCAGGTGAGATTGTGGCCGAATGTGAATTTTGTCACATATAAAAAAACACTTCTACTTGACTACCATTGCGCTATTACTCTTTTGTTTTTGTTAATTAACAAATAAAACATACCTGGTGTTGAATTTCTTAAAACAAAGTTCACACTCTACTGTTCCCTGCCTCAAGTGGATGTCCTTGATGTGTCTTTTCATGTCGTGTTGAAATGAGAAAGCCTTTTCACAGTAATTGCACTGAAAATAAAAGTATTTAATTAAATTTATCATCTGTACAGCGAAGGAGTGCAACTCATTGCCTGCGTCTTTGTTCCCTGAACGGTCCTGAGTCTTGAGTGAATAGATCCGAAGATGGAACATACTTGCCCAAAAGGTTACACCTACTTTCTAGGCAAGCATGTTCCATCTTCAGTCGCATCGTCACGATAGTGGTCACATAATTGCCTATCAAGCATTAAAAAATCTATTGAGTAATTCAACCTATACCTACTTTCTTATTTTGAAGTAATGGCGTCATGGTGGAACAATTTTACACAAGTAATAATAATGGGCTGAGTCACCCACGTCCGTAGGAGGATACCCCTTAAGTCTGACTCCCTACACGTGGTCCCCGGGTGGTGCTAATCAGGTGACATTTGAGAGGTGGTAGAGCATTTTGTGAGTTGCTCGCCTGGCTTGCTACCAAGGTAGCTTACCACCATCAAGTTGAAAGTCTGCCGCCAAGCCAAATACGGTGTTCCGGCAGTTATCCTTGAGAGCCTGCGTATTCCAGGTCTAGTGTGTTTACCAGCTTCGATCACATCGTCACTTACCATCAGGTGAGATAGTGGTCAAACATTAGCCTGTCACAAATAAAAAAAAAAAAAAAAAAAACCTCGCGATGTATCTACGCTGTAGACCAATAAAATTTAGCGAGGAATACTTTGATCTACCAATGGCAAAATAGAATACTACGCTCGCTAAAATCTTGTGCTGTTATTGGTCGATCGATTTCGCTGCAAAACCGCGGCAAAAAATTTTGAAACATTATTGCGTTTTGCCACGAATGTAAAAAAATGACGTTGTTGATTTTGTATAATTTTCTAAAGCCTGTGATTCTTCGAGTGTTAATGTGTAATAATAATGGTCGATTATTTGATTTTAACCGTTAATACTTAGTAAACGTGCATAAGAATAGGCAAATCATACAAAGTTGAAAAACGTGATTTTCGCCTTCGCTCCATAACTCCAATAAAAGTTCTAGTAAAGTTTCTACCACTTTACTAGGGCATGACTTGACTGTGACTGGACCTTGACTCTTTTGCTTGACTTTGACTTGTGACTGGGACTTCTAATATGAAATACACATGAAATATTATTATGATCCTTGGCATCGCAGTCCTGTGCATTTGGCCAGTTTGACACCGGCCAAATGCACAGGACTGCGATGCCAAAATAAAAAAAAAAAGCATAATTGACACGGATGAAGCCGCGGAGCACAACTAATACACAATGAATCTCTTGCATTGCACCATAATATCCTCCAGAATATTCTATAAATTCAAAATGGTTTAATCACATGGGCTCCAAAGAGGCACTAATAAAATAACTAAAGATCTAAGTTACCTTATATGGTCTAGTTGAGCTATGCACATGCCGTATATGCTTTGCGAGGTTGCTAGCCGTAGTGGTCCCTTTAGGGCACTGCGGGCATTTGAAGGGTTTGTCCACTAGGTGTGTCCGTTTGTGTACTTTAAGCAGGTCCACTGTGCGCCCCATGTACGGACACTCGTCGCATTTGAAAGGGAATATAGGCTCGTGGATGGTCCTGTAAATATGTGAATAATTTTTTACCGACTTCATAAAAAAGGAGGTTCTCAATTCCACTGTATTTTTTTTGTTTGTTACCTCATAACGTCTTTGTGGGTGAACCGACTGATTTTTTTTTTATTTTAAATGTGTCGCTACACATGGAGTACCATTTAAATTTGATCAAGATCTGACTAGTAATTTTTGAGTTCTCTTCAATAACGCATTCATTAATTGAATCTGATCATAGATTCCGAAGATAAAGCCGTGGAGTCGGTTTTTTTAAGCTTTGCTTGCGTTTAAATTATTTAACATATTATGGCGAAGTAAATGTTATGATTTTAACCGGTATGTATGTATGTTCATCTGTTCCATCGAACAAAACATTTTTTCATAATTTTACACGTGAGGTATCGTTGGAAGTGTCTTGATAAATAATAGGCAATTAATCTGTATATAGAGGAGGAAAATAATTAAACGCAAGCAAAAATTAAAGAAACCGATTTCACCGCTTATATTTTGATTTTGTCTTGATCGGTTTTGATAAAATGTATATGAGACCACCTCTCTGAACTATTATCTACCAACCAAAAATAATATCATCAAAATCGATTCACAATTGGCGGAAATATCGCGTAATATACATACAAAAAAAAAAAAACATCCAGTCGAATTAAGAACCCATACAGTCGAATTGAGAACCTCCTTTTTTGAAGTCGGTTGGGAAAAGTAAATATTAATTCTTTGATTATAAGTTAATATTATTCCTTTGATTATAAGTTGGAGGTAAAAAAATTTTTTATACATACATGTGTGCTATAAGGTTAGCATTTGAATATGCAGTTTTCCCACAAACATCACATAGAAATTTCTTTTTATTTTCTTCGCCAGGAGGTGCAATTGTCGATTTTTGAACTTTTTTCATTTTACACTTTTTCAAGTGAAGCTCTAATGACACCTGAAAGAAAATGAACAATAGTTAATATTGGTTTAATAGCAATTGTTTTATGCACAATAAGCAAGCATTTGTCCACTATCTCAGCAGATGGAAATCGATGACTTACTTTCTATTATAACTTAATAAATCTGAATTAACTGTTTTAGAAATGCCTCGGCATAAATTACAACGGAAAAATTACTTATGATCTACTACAGGGTTCAATACTATTTACCAAACAAATGTCATATTACTTAATATGTTTTTTAAATTTCATATTTATTTAAAAATACCACTTGGCATAAAGTTCTATACACATATAGAGAGAATCATCATTTGATCAATTTACCAGGCCATGTGCGGCTTGGCATATGAGACATCTAATATAAAAGTGTGGAACATTTGCCGCTTGCCACAAACTTCAAATGTCAAATCAATTTACCTCGGATTGGTGGCAAATGCTGCTCTACACGTCTACTTTTGAATTTGAAGATGTTTGATGAAGTTTGGCAAACATGTCGACCAGGCATAAAGTGTTTGTCAAATATAATTGCATACTTTCACTTTTTTTACCTATTTTGATGATCCAGTTGGTGCAGTGGGTAAAACTCTACCTTCATGAGTTTTCTGTTTCATGAGTCCTGGGTTTGATTTCCGTCAGGAGCACAATTTTCCATCCAATGGGACATTAATTTTGCTTCTGGTTCTGGGTATGATTGTGTGTGATATGTAAATGTTTTCGGTACCCACAATACAAGTTATTGAACTTAGTGTGGGGCTACGAGTGTGAATGGTTTGTTTTCGTTTTGTTTCATTTTTGTATGAACTTATGCATCCAAAGAGTGTAATTAAGTAATACCAACCCAATCATCATAGCTTTTCTTGCAATATGAACAAATACTCTCCAATTCTTCAATGTAGTCGTTGACATCACTGTCATGGTCACGTACGAAGCTGCATATCTCACTTGGTTCAACATTTGCTTCTGTGAAAATTAAGTGATTTTTTTATAAATATACAAAATCTTCTTCCACTTTTCTGAATAAGAGTCTTGATGAGGGTTTTCTATAATTATGTTTGATGGTTTCTTATGATATATTATATATTTTACCATAAAAAATAAGCAGATCGGGGAATTACACCCACACATATACATAATAAGGTATAAGTTAATAAGTAAATTATCAGTGGCTGGAGAATAATTTTTGCAGTCCAGATAGTAGTATGTATTACTTTACATAAGTACAATCAGGGTGTCTGTCGAGAGTGAATAGGTAATTTCTAGGCAAGTGTGCTCCATTGTCAACCGCATTATCACTTACCATCAGGTGAAATAGTGGTCAAATATTTGCCTATCATAATCCCTACTAATATTATAAATGCTAAAATAACTCTGTCTATTACTCGTACCTTTTTTGATAGCCAGTTTAATAAGTTTATTGTTTGTTCTCTGGCATATGTCTTTGAACATGATGCATCCATTGAGTAGATCCAGGCAGCTCTGGCACATGAACTTGGATAAATTATCTGATTTGTTTATCTGTAAAAAAAAATTTCTAAACAATTAAACTGCCATTTGGCTTAGTTTGCCAATTAGCTTTCTAAAATGCAGCTATCGGGTTAGATTACAGGAAGAAACACAAGATTTCTGGCCAAGGGGAAATTGTGTTTCTGGTTCTAGGTGTCATTGTGTGTGATGTGATTGTCACCCATGACATATGTCATCAAACATAGTGTGGGGCAGTGCGTGTGAAAGCATTAAAAGAAAAAATATTATTCCTAATATCAAGCTGTTGGACACATTAACTAATGGGCAGTGCAATGATCAGATGGCATTAGAGCAAAGAATCAACTGCTGTAGTTTTACTTCACATTCTTCGAAATGTAAGCGCTAGAACACCAATATGCTAGCTACTTTACTACTAACTAAGTTCACTTAATATAATAATAAACGGTTTCACACTGACAGCCCTGTACATTCAATTACATATGTGGGTGCTGGAAACATTCACACACATCAATCAGAAATTTCTTTTGGAGAGAAAACATTGTTCCCAACAGGAATTGAACCCGATAACTTCTGCATAGAAGGCGCATGCCCATCCAACTAAGATAATAAGCAGTTTGGTGAGTAGGCATTGATTCGGCACTATTTAGAAGATGTCATGTAAATTTTATATGCAATTCACTTACAGTAACATCGGCAAAGTGCTGTATTTCTTCTGGAATATTTGGATGGATAAAATTGTTAAATATAGGTATGTCTCCTTGCTCTTGATCACAAATTCTACACATGTCTGTGCTGAATACAGATACTTTGGATACCTTCTCGCCTTTCCTGGAATGAGTAAATCGAGTTCTCATCACACTTAAATGGTTTTTTGTTTTTCTTAGAGCAAGCATGCTACATCTTCGACCGCATCTTTATTTTCTATCAGGTGAGATGGTTGTCATAGTAAATATACTTGCCTATCTAGCATAAAAAGCTACTATTTTGTTGAGAAGGCCTAGCTACTGATATGCATTTTAGTATACTATTATAGATTTCTTGTAGTTTCTACCGACTGATTTGCGGCTTGGAATTTTAAGGACACTTACGAGTTTTTGATTGTCAAGTTGTTCTTCTTTTTTATCTTTTTCTGAGATTTTTTCTGCAAAGCATTAGCAAAAAGCATTGATTTTAATAATATAAGCGAACTCATCGTTCAAAGATAATGTAATCCCTCCGTTTTAGTACAAACAAAATATACACTTTTGACCAAAATAGTATTTTTTGTTTTGATCACAGACCACAGAGAGTACTACGTTTTGATCAAATGTTCTTCTTTTGTTTACGACAAACACTGTCTTTAGTCATGCTTTTGTTTTACTCTTTTATTCATGTACGATTATGGTATTGCCATCGAGATAGGAAACAAACCTACGGTTTGTAAAAGGAGGGACGACTCCGCCGAAAATCTGTGTCCTAGTGAGAGGTCACAAAAAACCTCTGTGTCCCTTTTCTTTAGGGTAACCCTGATTTTGAGATTTGTGGGATAACCTTTTAAGCCATTTGAATTATGTTCTACTTGAATGATATTTAACTGTGTAATTATGCTACAATATGATATCTAATAAAAATATTATTATGTCATTCATAAAGATAAACTTAAATACACTATATGCGTGATTAAAATCCACACTGATGTTTCAAAATGCATTTATATTTAATTAACATTATATATATTTACTAGTATTTATCCGCGGCTTCGTCCGCTTATCCGACTATAAGAGCAGGTTCGATATTTTTCAAAATGGCGGAGATATGTGCTGTAAAATTGTTGTAATAAGCTTCTAGATACATTTACAACCCATCTTTAAATTTGTATCCTAGAATAAAGATAATCCATAAATCGATGACAGATATTATTACTACATTGATATGTCAGAATCTTGGTAAATATTATTATTACATACTTATATCAAACTAATTTATGCATCCGAAAGTTTGTGTGTAATTGTGGCATTATTTAAGTATGTCTATTTTCTCTTCACGCGGCAACGGCTGAATTAATTTTGATAAATTTGGAATGTACGTAGCTTATGCCTAGGATTAACAAATAGGCTGCTATTTAACTAGATAAACGCAGACAAAGCTGCGGGGCGGCACGGCTTGATCATCAATATATCCATAAAAAATCCAATGAAGGTAAACCCTAACTTTTATGACACCTTACTGACACAAATTGTTGTGTACAAATCATTGTCGTAGAGTGTGACCCAATGCAAAATTAAAAATTACTAAATTCTTCAAGCCAATCAACTCATCTCCAAGCAAACATTTTGGCCTATAATAGTTATATAAGAAAAATATAACAACGCTATAAATTATCAATAGGAAATAAGCATACAATTTACATACAGGTCAAGTATTTTTTTTTAATCTTTATTTTTATAAAATAACACCCATAATATGATTTTCTTCTTTAATTGCTTTTTATTAGGAGTTTTAATAAATAAAATGGATGGGAACTTCAAAATAGCAAAACGCTCGCTATTGGCTAAGCTGATCGTGACTAAGTTACACATTTTTGAGGTCACTGATTGGTCAACTTTCCTTTAATTCTATTTGTTTTTTTTAAATCGCTGTGTTTAAATTTGCTAAACTTTTTTTCTCCGCTATACGGAGTCAATTTGAACTGACTCCAACTTTCCGAAATGTATCCCTACCAGTAACTGACCATCTCGAGTTACTCGGTTTGACTCCAATTTCAAAGCTCAATTTTGGTACTTCCATCGAGTCAAAAACCCAACTAGCTGCAAAAAAGCTGGGAATCCTTGCAAAGGTGAGACGATACTTCACACCGGGACAGTTGCTCAATTTGTATCAAGCACAAGTCCGATCATGTATGGAGTACTGTTCTCATCTTTGGGACGGTTCAGCTAAGTACCAGCTTGAGACTCTTGACACCATTGAGTGGAGACCCAAGAGACACATTGGTAGCGAGCAGCTGACTAATTCAAAGTTTCAGAGCTTGGGTCATCGCCGCGCCGCATGGTAGCTAGTCTCTCGGTTTTTATCGGATACATTTTGGTGAGTGTGCTAAGGAACTGCACGATCTAGTTCCCCCATCCCCGTTCTATCGTCGGACAAGCAGACAAACTGCTAAGCGACACCGCTATATGGTGGACATTCCACAAATGCGCACTAAGCGTTTAGCCTCTACATTCATTGTGCGAACCGCAAAGGAATAGAACTCCTTACCTGAGTCGGTGTTTCCTGATGAGTACAATATGGGAGTCATCAAGTCGCGAGTGAATAGGTATCTTCTAGGCAAGCTTGCTCCATCGTCGACCACATCGTCGCTTACCATCAGGTGAGATAGTGGTCAAAAGTTTGCCTACTTGAATAAAAAAAAACCTGATTGCATTTCCCAATGCTTATTTATTTCGATATGAGATGTATTGTTATGGAGGAAAATTTTCTTTCCGGCAATGTATTAACGGCAACAATCGAATAAAAATGTATGCATATTCCATATTTACAAATGTATTAATTAATATAATCATAATTGAGCATCAAGAAGGAACAAACTACAAACACACTCACAAACTTTTGCCTTGATAATATTAGTAGGAAGTATGATAGTAGGATAACTTTATTTTGTTTTTACAAAATATGTTTATAAATGGCGGATGTAGTTGTGTAGCTTGGCTTGTATACCCATATAACAAAAATAATATCATAAAACCTCATGCTATTAGGAAAAAAAAACGGTTTATTGAGAATAGTTTGATAGTACGTAGGGCATTTAGAAACATATTCTGTAAGGTTTCGATTAAACAAATAATCACGACAGATAAGATCTTATTATTACTACAGACTACAATTTCTACCACTTGGAAACTTTTTTCGAACTAGTCGTTCTTGTGCGAGAGGGACACAGGGGTCTTTTCTAACCTTTCACCCGATTTCATCGGGACCGCAACCACGATTGGTTCTTTATGCAATTGATAAAACGATTTGACATTGTAAATACGCTCTAAGTCAGTTGTGATAAGATTCCATGCATGTTTGATATTTGGCACTGTAAGTTTGTTTGTTAGCCATCCTATTACTTTAGCTACAACATCCTTGGGTATTGCTGTTTCAGTATTAAAGATGTATGCTTTGATTCGACTATCTTCAAATCAAAGAGTATAAAGTAGTATAAAAAGTGAATTCTAGATGGAATATGAACTGAAATAGTTAAACGCAAGCAAGCTTTAAACAACCGACTTCACCGCTTTATCTTCAGCTTATCTTAGTTGCACGCGGTTTTTATTTGAATTAAGCAAAAATGAACCTTATTTCTTACGAGATTTGTCAATTTAGTATTGAAACCGTTGGTAATAGGGGGTCGGAACATCATCAAACTCAAATTATGTATTAAATATGCATTTTGACGATAACTCAAAAACTGCCCTCATCATGCTCAGGCTGCACCGATCACGATCTGATAGACGACTGCACCGATCGCGCCCATTAAAAAGTGCCCTATACGACTTCGTGAGCGTTGCGATCGTTGCAGACGAATTCTGAACGCGGTGTATATGTTGTCATCGTTTTTCTTATTCAAACTCAGTAATATGTCATTGTCAAATATCAAAATATACTTGTTGTTAATGTGATATACTTACAATTGCCTTGTGTACGTATAGCGTATGTGTACGTATAGCACACTAACAAAGTTTCGACATGACCACAGTTGCTAGGATCTCTATCGTAGCGAAAAAAGACCGGTAGCTAGGGTATCATGATATGATATACTGTTACGTGGTAAGAAAACGCATACAAACCGAATAAATGTAAACAAACCGAAACCATAGTAAAAACAAAGCTCACCCACACATAGACCAAAAATTAAACACATTAAAAGAGAACACATACAACATTTTCTGCCTTAATGCTGCCAGCCATGGATACATCGGCTAGAGTGGTGGATAGGGGAATGCAGTTGGAAGGTAAAATATTGCCAGGATAGGTGGGAAATAATATTTACTTAGTTTAGAGATGAATAATTGAATAATTTATTAATTCATTAATTCATCTTTTGCGGGTCACAAGACCGCAAAGATGAAATTTCGTTAAGGGGACCGGTAGAAGATTTCGTGTTAATCCACCAGTGTCGGTTTCAACCCTATGCCGAACACTGTCAATGCAATCTTGTACTAGCAGGACTTGTTTCGGCTGACAGAGCGAATAGCCAGTATAATAGCTATTCGCAATGTAAGAGCGCTTTGCAGTGCAGTCTCACGCGAAATTTTGTTATTTAAAGTTCTGGTTAGCACTAAATATAATAATATACAGGCGGGCGTGTTGCTTACCATTAGGCAAGCATTTTGACCACTATCTTACCTGATGTTGCTGAAGATATAGCATGCTTGCCTAGAAGATGACTATTCACTCTTGACTTGAAGACTCCTAGATTACATCTTCGGAACTAAAACGCGGGCAATGAGTTCCACTCCTTCGCAGTATAGATGATAAAGGTAGAAGCGAAACGCTTCCAGCAAACTGAAGGTCATATACATTATGGATGGCGGTTGACAGTTTGTCTTGTTTTTAGATGGTAAAACGGACGTGGGGGAATTAATTCGTGTATTTTCGTGCAATTTCTGTGCACACTCTCTAAAATGGAAAAGGTAGAATTCCGAAAAGGGTTTAATTTAGGCTGATCCTAAAATAGAATTGTAACTATATGGCACCAATTTCTCAATGCGTTCCTCTCCCAAATATTTACTAAAACATAAAACTAAAATGCTTTATGTGCAAATTTTTTTTTGCGGTTATTGTGAATAATATTTTTAATTTTAATTAGTAGGAAATTATTTTCTAACCTTGTATTATTTCTAGTCACGTAGTGTAAATTAGGGTGGCCGCTTTGTTTTGTTTTTGTGTAACATTGGTTTCGACATGGTTTCGACTATTGTATTGGCTTTGTTTGAATTTATTATTAAACTCTAATGTCGTAAAAAAACGAAAAAGACTATCATGCGATGGCGTGAAACTGATTTCATAAAACTATAATACTATAGGATTCGGTGTGGATAAGTCATCAGCCTTATAGTTAACACCATGGCGGTCTATGTGACAAGATCAATGTTGGACAGGATGAACCAAGTGCAGTATCCAAGCAGCAACAAACTATATAAGCTTGAAAATACCACTCCAGACCACTGGCAGAAGCTTTTTACAGAAGGGTAATGGAGTAAATCTCATTAAGATATCATACAATACAATTCTTTATTGTACACCAAATAAAGTAAAATTGTAAAACTTTAAATAATACAGTTATATAATGGGCGGTCTTATCGCTTTAAGCGATTTCTGCCAGATGACCTTTGGATGGACAGAAAATATGCAAGATGATTTGGGTTGGGGTGGCGTTCTATATCATCTAAGTTCTTTTACATAATGTCTCATAAATCTCTATTCTGATTTTTTACAATGTCGCGAATTTTAATAAACGAATCTCTTGTCAAATCGTTGTCTATTTAATTTCAGAAATAAATCCATTAAACTGTCTCATGCAATGATATGCAGAGCTTGCGGCCGAGATGGCTGTACACCAATAACAGAAAAAATTGATGACTTTAGCATACTAGTTGCTGTTCGGACCATCTCTAATGTTTCTGTAAGTTTTATGTTATGTTACTGTTTGCTTAGACTCTTTGAGCAATATAATTGTTGTTGTTATCATTTGAAGTATTTTTATAACAACAATTTCACTAAGCGCACAGAACTAATGGTCAAGTCTAGTCACTCTGCTACTAAAAATGCATGATGAATTCATATTAAAAGCAGGACCCTTTTTAACCCCTGATGAAAAAAGGAGTCTTATAATTTTCAAGTGTGAATCTTTGCATCTGTGCGTCTGTCTGTGGCATTGCAGCTGGTAAATGGCTGGACCGATTTTGATTTTGTTTTGTTCGAAAGGTGATAGCCATTTCCAGATAGATTGTCAAGTATATTTTCAAAACTTTGATTTTGCCACTTCCCTGTGATCTTGAAAGCATGCTACTGGTGTGCTATTAGTATTGAATTGTGCAATATACTGTTCTTTCTTATTTTAAAGAAGCACTAATTATTCACAGGTTAATAATTTTATTTTCTATGCTGCAATAAAGCAGAAATGTACTTTACTTTTCTAGGTGGACTCCGATGATTCATTGCCTAAGTTTATTTGCACTGATTGTCTTGAAAAGTTGAAGGTGGCTATGGAATTCAAGAAAATATGTGAAGCTTCAGATCGAAAGTTCAAGAAAATTGTTAATCCTATGGGTGAGATGATAAACTATTTATATAGAACAAGATTTTTGTGAAAAATTATATAACTCATGGAGTAGCAAGATCCTATTCTACCATACAAATAAAGTTGCAGGTATTCATCATAGGTAGTAGTTTCTTATCAATCAATAACTTTTTACTTAAAACAAAATGTTCGTTAAAATCATCCTGGTAGATTAATTATGGCAATTTTCACATGTAGTTAATATGAAATATACATATATATTCTTAGTTGCTACAGCATAAGGGTAAATATTTGACTGCTATTATCAATATGCCTGATAATTTAAGTAAAAATAAAGTTAGGACCTTAATATGCGTTTGCAACATGGTCCAGAATTTTTGTGTACTTTCAGTATCATTTTCTTTGTCCAACTATTGTTAGTGGTTATAGAACAAAGCGTCAGTTTGGTTTTGTCTCTTATTATTGTATTTCTTATTTTATCTATGCTTTGTATATATAATGTGGTTCTTAACTTTTAAACTTCTTAGTTTAGCCAACATTATTAATTAATTTACTAATATTTAGAATTATTTTATAAATCTATGGGACCTGTGTGTGAGACTTGCAGAGAGCCTTTTGTCATATAACCTACCTATCATTATATTTTCGTATTTTTTTACATTTTAATTTCTTTATATCGGTTGGTATACCTATGGGGAGTAAACCTATTAAACCTATTCCATAGATTTGTATAACTTTCTAAGGGTCATGCTACTGTAACTGCCCGTTGGCTAAGTTGGGTGAGCCTTCTTAGCAGGGGTATCGGGATCGATTCCTGGCGGGAACACAAGTTTTCTCCTCAAAGAAAACTTGTGTTTCTGGTTCTTGTTGTGATTGTGTGTGTGATTTGAATGTATCCGGCACCCACAACACAAGTCATCGAACTTAGTGTGGGGCTGTGAGTGTGAAAGCGTTTATGTTTATGTGTTATGTTTATAAGAAGTACTAAATAAACATAGTTGTTCAAATCCAGAGCATTCAACATCTAAGTATTTATAACAGGACCCATAATCCTTACTCTGGATAACTAATAAAATAATGGTAGGGAATCATAACTATAATTATTCCACAGACTAATTAGTCATCATGTTAAAATTATTTCTTTCAGGGGATCCATCACTGCATTCCTACCCATATTCAAAACATGACTTCCAACAAATATTACATGAAATGAAGGTTAAAAAAATGAAGATTGAAGAGGAGAAAGAAAAAGAGAGACAAGCCAGAGAGAGGAACAACCAGAAACCTAAAGGAAAAGAGTTTAAATGTAGTTCTTGTGATATGACTTTTTCAGGAAGGGTTAGTAAAACTGACCTAATAATACTTTAGTCTCAAAAAGAGGAGCACATACGAGTGCCATACAAGATTTAGTAATATTAAATTCCTGGGTTGGCACTTACCTAACAGATTACTGCTCCTTGAGATGAGTGACTGCCCTTTGACTTAATTAAATTTAAATGTAGAGTTCAGTCTAAATAAAAATATATTTCCTCGCAAGGGAATGTGTTGTGCTGATCTTCTGGTATTTTTTTAAATGTTTTGATGATGACTTTGAATCTTGGTCAGTGTCAATAATTGTCATTTCTTTTTAGGAGCTTCTGTCAACGCACCGTCGCGAGCGCCTCTGTATGCGACGCGCTTGTGAGGTCTGCGGACAACTTGTGGTCAGCATCAAACAACACATGCGACAGATACACAAACAGCCCGTCAGTCATAAGTGTCCCTCCTGTGACAAGGAGTTTCCTATATTTGCAAGATTGAAAAATCATATGTAAGTTAAGGACTCAGGTTACCACTCACCAATACGTAAGATAGTGGTCAAGTGTTAGCCAATCAGAGAAAAAAATATTTAAATGCGCAAGCAAAGCTTAAAAAAAGTGTGAAAGTGTTTATGTAAAAAAATGGTTAAAATTTGGTACTCTACTTAATAAATCTCGTCTTTCACACGATCAAATTGTCACATTCCCCAGGTTGATTCACACGGACACATTCAACTTCTTCTGCGACCTGTGTCCGTACAAGTGTAAACACAAGTACTACCTAGTGATGCACATGCGCACACATACTGGTGAAAAGCCGTACAAGTGCCAGCTGTGCCCCGCCACTTTCGTCAATCCATCGAATCTCAATAAGCATAAGCTGACTCATCAGGAAAAACAGTTCAAGGTAATGTAGAATAATAGGAATTTCTTTTTTAATAATATTACACCTATGCTTAAAAGACCTTTCTCATAATATTCAGCTTTGAATAAATGTCTAGTTCTCATAATATTCAACTTTGAATAAATGCCACATTCATAGAATATCTCACTTCTGAATAAATTTATCTTTCTCATAATATTCAAGTTTGAATAAATGTCGCATTCATAGATAATCTCGCTCCTGAATAAATGTCTCTCATAATATTCCTGTTTGAATAAATGTCACATTCATAGAATATCTCACTTCTGAATAAATTTATCTTTCTCATAATATTCAAGTTTGAATAAATGTCGCATTCATAGATAATCTCGCTCCTGAATAAATGTCTCTCATAATATTCCTGTTTGAATAAATGTCACATTCATAGAATATCTCGCTTCTGAATAAATATTTCTCGTAATATTTCACTTTGAATAAATGTTACATTCACAGAATATCTTGCTTCTGAATAAATGTCTCTTTCAATAAACAATGTTGAACTTCCCACTTCGTTTGATGCCTGATGAATCATCATATGATAGAATAAGATATGGTCAAAGATAAATAATAATAATTTATTTTGTTATAGTGTATGTTATGTGAGAAAGCATTCCGAACAAATGCGGGCTTACGAGAGCATCATGAGGCAGCACATATGCATATCAAACACACCTGTAATTTCTGTGGACGGGACTTCTGTTACAGGTAATTGTCTGTTTCTTATTCTTTGCTGGTCCAGTGGCAACATATAAAAAGGCAATCTTAAAAAAATATTGGTAGCATCTGTAATTTATGGATTTTTTGTAAGAATGTATGGATGTTTGTTACTCTTAAGCAAAAACTACTGAATGGATTTTGATGAAACTTTACAATAATATAGTTTACACATTAGAATATTACATAGGCTATAATTTATAAAGATATATAGTGTGAATTATCCAAAATATAATGATAAGTGTCAAGTAAGTAGGAAAAAAATCTGCTATCTGCGAGCTATTCTGACGTGCGCCGCAAAAACCGTTGGAGCTACACGTATATAATGTGTAAAAGAAAATGTTTATCTTAAATAGTCCTACAAAAAAGCCCGCGACTGCATATATCTATATTTTATGTGTAAGCCATAATCGCCAAAATAGTGAACCATAAATAAAATAATATCATGATTTATTTTTTTTGCATTTGTCTCCGTCCCGAACAGCAGAATAATATAAAAACATTAAGAAAATTACGAAAAGATTAAATACTTTCTATCATCATTATCACAATTTTCTATCACCACGGGGGTGAAACCATGTGGCGCAGCTATTACAATAATGTAATATAGGTTCTTCTCGATTGATTTTTGAATATCAATGCCATGATTGTTCTCTAATAAAACAATACCATAAAATTATGAATACCAGATCCGACCTCCGGAAGCACGAGATCCGCAATCACAACCGCACCAAACGCGACTACATTGGCGGAGAGCCCACATATAAGCAAGTGGAACGCATGCAGAAACTTCAAGAACAAGATGTCATTGAAAAATGGCATCCGCATGAGCTACAAGTTGTACAAACTCAGCCGCAGATTATACAGGCCACGTATATCGACACTACTAAAGATTACAGGTATATCTATTACACTAATTAATTTAACATAAACGCTTTCACACTCAAAGCCCCACACTAAGTTACATCACTTGTGTCGTGGGTGCCGGAACATTCTCATCACACATACAATTACAAGCAGAATCAGAAACACACATTTTCCATGGGGTGCAAACTTGTGTTCCCGCCGGGAATCGAACCCGATACCTGCTTAGAAGGCGAACACGCACCCAGCATTTTAAATACTATGTTTTATTCGCGGTCGTATACGATGACCCATGGGGGATTGCCGCCTCTACTCCCTGTTAAGCAAGAAAAAATATATTATATACCGTCCGGGGTAAGTAGTGCACAATACTGCAGGGGGTGGTTTGGAATCGACAAAGGAGCACATAAAAAAAAAAAAAAATTTTTTTTCATTTTTTTAATCGACTGGCCTGCAGGCAGATCAGTAGTAATTGTCAAGAAAAGTATGGCCCTCCGTAGGCACCCCCTGCAGTATTGTGCACTACTTACCCCGGACGGTATATGTTCTATACAATTAAAGTATATTATTTTATAAGGATCCTGTGAACGATTGTTTCTCTTCTCCACTGTAAAATTAATAATTGTGGCAGCAGTACTAAATAACTCTGACTAATGTCTGCAGTGCAGCAAAATAAAAATTATTGAACTTTTGTCTATCTTGAATAAAAATAAATGCTTTCACACTCCCCACACAAAGTTCGATATCTTGTGTTGTGGGTGCTGGAAACATTTAATCACACACACAATCACAACCAGAACCAGAAACACAAGTTTTCCTTGAGGAAAAAACTTGTGTTCCCCCGCCGGTAATCGAACCCGATCTGGGAGCAAATAATAGTCTATTGAATTTTTTTGTATGGGGCACTGATTTTCCGTATACCAAGTCTTATAGGTTAGGTAATGGCCTCGATTCTGATGTCACACACTAAATTAAATTTAAACTATTCCTGTCTTTTACAAAATAGGAACGCAAGACAGAGATAGCATACTGCTGTGCTGTCAAGTTAGTCAGAACTTAGATGTCTATGCAAATTTAGTGTGTGACATCAGAATCGAGGCCAATATCTCGGGACTTAATCGCGCTAAAAAAGTCTTACTACCAATAGTAGAACGGGGAAATGTTTACTCTAATTATTAACGTATTTATTTAGCTTTAAAAGTTACATATTATGTTTTTTCAGACAATCGAACCAAGCCATTTACTTCAGTGACGTCACGGGGCTTATGACTCAGCAGCCGATTCATCAAATGGGTAAGAGCGAGAGGTTTTATATTAATACTAGCTGTACCCGGCATGCGTTGCAATGCCACGTTTAGAAAAAGTGTTTACCTCTCTCACGTTTATGGTCGCCTAGTACTTTAATATACTAAAAACTTTTTGGATATTGTTCACACATACATACTAAAATCTCCTTTAAAAAATCTGTGGTCCCGGGGTAGGAGGGTTGAAAAATACTTTATGACCTATTCTCATACCTACCAAATATACTAATAAAATAATAATTAAAATCGGTCGAGCCGTTTCGGAGGAGATCGACCATAAACACCGTGACACGAGGTTTTTATTTATTAGATAATGTAAATTGGTTCAAAAATTTTTGATTGCCACTTTCATTACGTCAACGAGTTGCCATAGCAACTTTATGGTACCTCCAGTACGCTTGAAGCGTTTTTCTTTTCGTTTATCATCTGTACGAGGAAGGAATGGAACTCATTGCATGTGTCTATTTCCCGAACGGTATAATCTGCGAATCTTTAAGGACTTCAAGTCAAGAATGAATAGATATCTTCTAGACAAGAAAACTACATTTTGGTCGCCTATCTAACATAAAAAAGTTTTTTTAGATGCTCTCATAAATTACTTGGCTCTGATATAGATTTTCGTAGATGAAAGATATTTAAATCGAATTTGGTTTAATAAATAGCCCATTGTTATGTGGTTTTAGTCAAACATTGTCTCTCTGGGCCCTAAACCTCCTGCAACCTAGTAACTAGTTCTGTTTTTTATAATTCATGTTCTTGTTTTTCAGTATCGCTTCCCCAACAGACAGTGGAAATTTCGTTGTAAGTATAATGAACATATTTTTCCTGGTCTTATAAACATAACTATTATTATATTCTAATTGTATTATGATCTGAGAACGGCGGCGTCGCTCACCGTAACCAAGATAAAAATAACATAATAACCTTTTCTAGAGACAAGATGATTTAAACTGATATTTTTCCAAAGCCATTGTTTTCTTTTAAATATAAAATGCTGCACAAAAACGTCGCACCGAGGGTTCTGTACCGTAGAATGGCTCGAGCCTGATTATTACAAGGGAATTATAGCAATAATAGGGAATTAAAACCCAATTCCTGCCGCAAAATGTTATGTTAAAACAACGACGTCCAACTTTATTGCGTAATTCCTCTCCTTGATTGTCTAGAAGAGATCGCTTTAAGCGAAAAAACCGCCCATTGTTATACTTATTTTGTAAATCATTATTTTCTTTTCCGTTTTGTCACAATTAAGGTATTCAATAAAGAGTTTATCTATCTGTGTGTATGTCTATGGCATCCTAGCAGTCAAACGACTGAACCGTTCATGTTAATAGCTTGACAATAACATGTCGATTTTGTTTTTTTTGTTTTAAAGTTTTTGTAGTTGCCAAATGTTTGCTTATATAGAATACTAAAAAAAGGTGATTTGATCAAGAGAGTTTTTAGCTATGCTTGGTGAAAATCGAGATAGATAGCGAGTTGGTATTTTCAAAATGTTGATTTAGCCACTTATTTTAATTTATGATCAACGGTTTTATTTGTTGTTTCATAATAAGTAATTAGGAGTTTGACCACTATAAATGTTCAAAGTTTGAAGTATTTTTGCCAAAGAAGAAAAACAATAAAATAAAAATGTGTTGCATTCTAAAATTACGTTATCTTTTTTAATATTTAGTTAAAATGAATTATGATCCATAACGCATCTTCTATGACATTTTCAGCTAGTTCTGTTACGGTTTAAAAGATAAAGCCCTGTTAAGATTAAAACAGGATAGGCCAGGGGTCGGTAACCTTTTGAGTCGGAAGAGCCAAAAATTACAATTTACAAAATTTCATAGTTTTATAGAGCCACAATTTTTTTTCTTGCCAACAATGATCCTTAATGCCACAGTCTTTGCTTAATGCCAACAATAATACCTGCTGTACTACGAGTATCGTATAGAAAACGCTATGCACGCGTTATACTTACCTAATTATCATAAATTACTTGTTTCAACTGTATAAATGTACTTTTTTGCTACCTTTGAAGGATTGTTAATGGCTCGATAGAAATAGTGTCTAATCCTCGTTAATCGATTCAAAATGTTTTTTTAAATAAATAATATTTGCGTATGGAACTAAAGAGCCGCAGCTTCACATCCAAAGAGCCGCATGTGGCTCGCGAGCCGCAGGTTCCCGACCCCTGGGATAGGCTATAGCTTAGTCCTAGGTTCCCATATGCACCCATTACATATAAATCATTAAAAAAACTGCATTTCTTTCAGGCCCGAATTAACTTTGAAAAAGGACGACGTGAAGATAGCATACGAAACGCAACAAGGAATCGGCTACTATCAAGTTCAATAAGTTAGAATAATAAAATAAGGGTTTAATCGAAATATCGATATAAAGAAGGCGGCTTAGTAGAAGGGTGCCGCTCTAGAAAAAATATTTTTAATGCTTAATGACTAGCTAAACCGGTCAACCTTTATCGATATAACGAAGGAAGCGATGGAGCAGGGCGTCTCTAGTAAAAAGCCTTATTTACTTAATGTTTAGTGACTAGGCTAAACCGGTCCACTTTTATCGACATATCGAAGGAGGCAATGAAGAAGGGCGTCAATTTAGAAAAAAACCTTTTTCATTTAATGTTTAATGACTAGCTAAACCGGTCCACTTTTATCGATACAAATAACGGCGCCACTTTATAAAAAATGCTTTTTTATTAAATGTTTAATGAGCTAAACCGTTCCACTTTTATCGATACAAATAATGGCGCCACTCAAGAAAAAAAAGTTTTTTTCATTTAATGTTTAATGACTAGCTAAACCGGTCCACCTTTATCGATACAAAGAAGGCGCCACTTTATAAAAAATGCTTTTTTATTTAATGTTTAATGACTAGTTAAACCGGTCCACCTTTATCGATAAAAAGAAGGGCGCCACTCTAGAAAAAAAAGCCTTTTTTAATTAATGTTTAATGACTAGCTAAACCGGTCCACCTTTATCGATAAAAAAGAGGGCGCCACTCTAGGAAAAAAATATTTTTTATTTTATAAAAACTAGCTAAACCGGTCCACCTTTATCGATATAACGAAGGAGGTGATGAAGGAGAGCGCCACTCTGGATAAAAAGCCTTTTTTATTAAATGTTTAATGACTAGTTAAACCGGTCCACCTTTATCGATAAAAAGAAGGGCGCCACTCTAGAAAAAAAGCCTTTTTTAATTAATGTTTAATGACTAGCTAAACCGGTCCACCTTTATCGATAAAAAAGAGGGCGCCACTCTAGGAAAAAAATATTTTTTATTTTATAAAAACTAGCTAAACCGGTCCACCTAACGAAGGAGGCGATGAAGGAGGGCGCCACTCTGGATAAAAAGCCTATTTAATGTAATGTTTAATGACTAGCTAAACCGGTCCACCGTCGCCCACGTGGATAAATATAAACATGTTACATTTTGTTTCAATTTATCACAATATTTATAATCGTCGCCTCTCGATTATTTGGGAGTGTTCGTGGGCGTTGATATTTATTGTACACGCAATGATTACGACGGTATATTTTTTATTTATTACTTCACATTTTTTGTGTAATACATGTAAAATATAATTTTATTAGTTCCGCTTGCGTTGTGCGCTGTTCTTGTGACTTTAGGGTAGTGTAACAGTTGAATGATTACTTGATATAAACATAGTATATAAAAATAACTGTTTTTCCGAAACTAATAAATACTTTATCTAATATGGGCATTAATACGTTTAGTTTTACGTTTTATTGTATAGATCTATAAAAATCGAAATCGCCATGCGTGACCTCACGTAACCGTATGTAGGCTGTATCTAATAGCTGCCACGCATTGGACGCATTTGGTTCGAACAGATCTTCGTGCGGGGATTACTTTACGGGAGGCAACCTCGCCCGCGTCCCCGCACGCCATATAGCAACCTTTATATATGCACGAAATTTACGACCTTATGTTTCCTAAAGTAAGAGAATCGAAAGAATAAAAACGTGTCTCATTTTGACGGCTACACTACCTAAAGTAAGGTCTATTTATTTATTTAGACTTTTCTAGGAGAATTTTATTGCTTGTGGAAACACGGCTTTAGGTGAAATGACTTTGTAGATCTTTTAATTGCATTATGAAATTAATTAATTCTAATTAGATTATATTAATAAAGACGTATTATTAATATAAGATACAAATATACACATGTATAACGCGGCTTTGTTATAGATAAGTTGAATGAACAATATAACATTTTATATCAGGCCGATGTTTTATTTGACTTAATTATGATATCTTGAATTGGCCGTTGGCTTAGTTGGCTGCGCGTCCGCCTCATAAGCTGCTGGTATCGGGCTCGATTCCTGGAGGTAACACAAGTTTTCTACAAAAGGAAAATTTTTGTTTTTGGTAATGGGTGTGTATGTGAAGTGAATGTTTTCGGCACCCACAACACAAGTCATTGGAGTTAGTGTGGACTGTGAGTGTGAAAGCGTTAATAGCGTTTAATAGGTATGGTCAGATACCTATAGTCTATTCACTCTTAAATTAAAATCATTTTCGCATTGAAATTAAAAAAAAAAGTGTAAGATTACTGGATGTAACTTTTATTCGACTTCCAAAGAGAAAGACGTTCTAAATCGACTAATAATATAATCCTTTTTTGGTTATGTTATCTCATATGGCTACTGGACATGCGGATCTAGACACTCGTGTGTCCAGTTGGTGAAACTTATTTCTAGCGTTATTATTCCGTTAACTGTTTTTTTTGTTCAAACGCGTAACTAAGCCAGCTTTCTACAATCTCACCTGATGGAAACCGATGACGCGGAAAAATTATTGCTTAGTAAACACCTATTCACTGTTTTGACCAACCCCATCGTTCGTGTCCGTATGTTCGGTAGTGAAATGGTGATGCGGCATTAAGATTTTATAATCCTCTTGAAAACTTGCGATTTGTTGTGTTTGGTTGGTCCTATAAAATGTAATCGAGATGGGACGAAAACAAGTCAAGCAAAGCAAATAAAAAATAATAAATAAATAAATAATAAATGTATTTATTTTTCTCTCACACAGGTATACTTATCTGCTAGTTAACAATTAAGGTACTTATTACTAAAGCATACTTATAACATAGTAATTTCTACTATGCTTTTAAGGTACTTACTATTATTTAAAAAACACGATCGAAGCACCTATATTATTTATCAACGTAAGATACGAACCTTTGTCCGACCCAAAAAACTTTATATAGGTACATAAGTAAAAAATATGAGATAAAAATCGCAAATTCAAATATTTTTTTACATAATATAGGTATTTTTAGAAAACTCATTATGAGTTAAGGCCATAAGCAGTTAATTACAAAAATAAAAATGGCGTTAAAAAAGTTCAGCTATTTTTGTGTAATTTAGAAGGGTTGTGTAGATAAAGGGAGCTATATCTCGACTTTTTAAGTGGTTATTACGAGTTTGTGTATTTTATGTAGCAGTCCCTTTGCCAGCCTTTGATCGAGGTGGTGTGTATCTTTATTGCACTACTAGCTTTATCCTGCTGCTTCGCCGGAATTAGTCAGGGTTTAATGCTGTTAGAAGAAACAAAAAAATCGCCTAATGATAAGCGTCAAGCATGCCTGTATTGCCACCCCTAATTACAAAGTTTCGCGTAGCACTGCAATGCTTGTAGTCTAGACTAGCAAGCCGCTAGAGTGATTGTTCCCTTTCAGATAGAACCAGTCATGTATAAAGAGTACTTTATACATGACTGGTTCTATATGTATAGGTATAGGTAGTAACCTACTGTAATTAATTTATGTTACAATATATTTACATTCAGATAGCATCCTAATCCAATCAGCCGTCACAGCTATACCTATGTACCAAACATATACCTATATTTACATAAGAACATAGTTTAAGTAATATCTCGGGACTTAATCGCGCTAAACACTATTTTAATTTACCTCGACGTAAGAACATATTCACAAATTTAGCATAGTTAAGCCATATTGCTTTTAATTTTGTGTTATGATTCCCCACTAGACTTAATTAACTATTAATAAAACTGACGATGCGCGGTAGTTCCGGTTCGATGAGTTAGATTAATCGCCTGATTAAATGAGCTTAGTTTCCGCGACTTCTGATTGCTTTTGGAGTTTCTACTACCTGTAGTTTGTGGATGTTTATTTTGATACCTACTTTCTCTATTTCATACTATAAGGTATTCTTGACTCAGGTTCCCACTAACCGTATATTCCCAGTTGCCTCCACATGGTATGCCACAAGCTGGTAATTACAATTAGGAATAAAAATCCCAGTTGCCGCCCGGGTGGCGACTTTTGTATGTATATTCTTTGATGATTCTTTTGTCAATCAAATTGTCTTCATCTTGCGAGTGTCAATAATGAAATAAATATGAAAAATAACTAAATATGGCGACAACCAAACGCCATATTGTAGAAAAAAGTCGAAGAACTATGTTAAGTTAGAGGGGTATCATTGAATAGGTATTTGAAAATCATCTTAGGTTAGTTTCTCTTATTATTTTTCATTTCGAATTACCATTGAAATATTAACGATTTAAAAGTTCATTCAACCATTAAATTTTTAAATATTTATAATAAACCTGTGATATTTTTTTTACCATCGTATTACATAATAGTTCTTATTAATTGAATAGAGTTAAATAAAAAAAGCATGTTAATTTTTTCGCAGTTGGTTTTCTTTTTATTTATTAACAAAATCCGCAGTCTTCAATAAATAAATTTAATTTATACATAAGGCCAATAACTGGGTAATGTTTTATTAACGTTAAGGTTTTAGTACCTACACGACTTATTACATAATTTTCTGTCACAATATATTTCATGAAAGCTGTGGCAATAAAACTTGTATAATACATGTGAACACTGATCAAGTATTAAATAATACATGATAGATGTTCTCCGAAATGTTTCCGATATTCAGCGAGCTTGGCATTATACGTATATTTCCTAATTTATTAGGTGCTGAAACTAACTGGTAGCGTTCTCGCGTGGTCGGCCATGTAGAAAGAAACTTTGGACAGATTAATTCATTGCCTGTAATGTAAAAGGTGACTGGAGGACCGAAATATTCCAGACTAGCGCGTTCGCCAACGTTTATGATAATAAACGATCAACTTGTGTTATGGTTGCCGTAAACGTATTTCATTACCCACATTAACAAGCAAACCACATTAAAATAACAAGCTCTATCTACGTCCACTGGGATCTTGAATGAACCAGAAGCTTCCAATTTTCGCATTTGCATTTATAGCTGTAGCCACTACGAACTCCAGCCATTGAACTGAAGCCCCTCTTGGGAATGTATATAACATAACTACTTAGCTGAATGTGAAAATGTTGGGAAACTAATAAAATTTCTAGGTACAAAATATTTTTTTCAAGTAGGTACAGGTGAGGATGGCCAAACTCGAAACTATATAGAACGAAAATTTGCTGAAAGAAATCTTGAACCTATTTTAAATTAATAAAAAGTACGTAAAAGACATCGTTGGATAAAAAAAAGAACCCTTTGTTTTAGCAATTACCTTTATTCTTGTAGAAGCCGGATATCATAAATAATATTGTCACTTATAAAGATCAATTTTATTGTTAATTTTGTTTTCAAAATTTCAGTGGAACTTTGTAGAACGAAGCCCCGCCCGCGTTAATAAGGATGTTATAGTACCAGTATCTGATTCCAAGGACTAAATACTACATCTCTAATTCTAATTTTTTCTCTTAATTTTGGCTTAGAATATTAGAATTTTGGCTCCGCAACCTTGTGCATTCAGCCAGTGTCAACTAATGAAATATTTCAAGTTTTATACATTTCATAATAGCAGTATTAGTCACAGTCAAGTTAAAGAGTCAAGGTCATAGTCAAATCATGCCCAAATAAAGTGGTAGACACTTTACTACAACTTAATTACGTTTTGGAGTAAAAGCGAAAATTACGTTTTTCATCTTTGCATGATTTGCCTACATTCATGCACGTTCACTAAGCTCACGCGTTTTATATCTGGAGAGCCAAAAAGGAACAAACATACATACATATACTGATAAACACATTAACCTCCTTTGCGTAGCGAAGTCGGGTAATAAGCCCTTTAAAAAGGCAACAGATTAAATAAACTCCGTCTGTATCCTATTACACGTCAAAACGAATGATCAGTGCCGAATTGTTTCTTTCCTAGATCATTTAAACCTTTCCATTAGGACCAGCTGCCGGTAATAGGGTCCGAAACACCGAAAAGTTGAAGAAAAATTGCTACCATTCGTCGAATTCCACACCCAATGTATTACGGTCGAATTTCGAAGTTTCCGGTCCGTTCGATAATTCCGACTAAATAGACGAAATTGCGACCGCCCCAACTCGAATATAAATCAGTCTGGCCATCTTTGATAGCAGGTGAAAATCCGCTGCGCTATGGGTTGGGGTGAATACGTGACGGACGTTAGGTTTTGTGTCCTGTATTATTATTGTTTATAGGTATGACCCGATTTAATAAAGACAAGTTCTGAAAAAGAGATCGCTGACATGGCATCTCACTCCGGCAGGCGATTAAAGGCAATAGCGGGAATGAAATATTATTAGGAGTTTTGCCGCGAAAATGAAAAAAAACTTGTGATTCTTTGAGTGTTAATGTGTAATAATGGTGAATTGTTAACCGTTAATACTTAGTAAACGTGCATAAGTGTAGGCAAATCATACAAAGTTGAAAAACGTGATTTTTTGCTCTCGCTCCAAAACTCCAATGGAAGTTCTAGTAAAGTTTCTACCACTTTACTAGGGCGTGACTCGACTATGACTGGAGCATGACTCTTTAACTTGACTTTGACTGTGACTTTTGACTTAGACTTTTAATATGAAATACATTTGAAATGTATTATTACTTGACACTGGCTAAATGTACAAGATTGCAAAGCCAAAATTATTTAAAAATAAATTGACTATCAAATTTAGATTAATGTACTATTATTTATTCCATTGTGATATTTTTTTATAAATATAAGAAACGAAAGTGTCTCCGTACTTAAATGTAAGTAAGAGAATGTCTATACAAGATCCTCTCGGAAATATGGCATTCGACGCCAACGGACGTGTGTATTAAGGCGACGGATACGAGACATTTCCTGGCCTGATAATATAAGTTCTCGTGTAGGAAGTAGGACCTAACTACATTATGATCCTATCTGCGTTCAATAAATGACATAAGCATACTACTTATAAGTTTCTCCAGTCCCCGTGTAATTTATTTTGTTTTAATTTACGCGTGCGAAGTCTCCAGGAATAACTTGTACTTAATAATGAAATAGTATATATACATTGATACAATTTTAAATTATTTAATACGGTTTTATTACATTCAGAAAAATTGTGTTTTGTTATGTGTTATGTAACCAGTTGCCGATAAAGCAAAATATTTTGCTTCACAACCGGTTGGCAAGAAAGAGCTTTTCTCTTGTTCCGAAACTTGTCAACATTTAAAATAGTGTTATCTTTTAAATAAGCTACTTGTTAAAAAAAAATTAAAACAAGCTTTTTGAAGACCGCCATATTGGATTTAGAGTGAAGTCACTTTATTTTTCTAGTTATTCTAAGCAAGCCCTTTCATTTGATACCCGTATTGTAGGAATGCATTAAAAATAACTTTTACGTCATTTTGGGTGCTCTGCTATGTTGGATTTAGAATGACGTCACACAGCTAACCATGCATTGTCATCAAAAATAAGCGATTATACAAAATGTCAGTTCAATCGGTTAAAGATAATGCCTTTTAGAAATTTATTATAACTTGGACAATTTGCCGAAAAAAATGGACACACATAATTTGAATCTTCGCAATAATAAAAAGCTCTACGTACCTAAAGTAAGATTAGCCAAAGTACAGAAGCAGGGTATCTTCATCAAGATAAAAATGTTTAATAAATTGCCTCCTGACATTTCAAACTTACCACTGCCACAATTTAAAAGAAAAATTTAATTATTTTTTGAGAACAATTCTTTCTACAGCCTTAATGAATTTATGGACATGCACTTAAGCAATAATTCTTTTGATATTGACTAAATTACCTCAAATATATTTTGACTGTTAATCATATTACTATTTTATTTTATTAATCATTTTATTCTTGACATACCTAATGCTTATAATTATATATTTTTATTTTATTACCTGATGTCTGACACATTCTTTATCATAGTATCAATTGTTATTAACGAATTATTAAATTGTAATGTGACATGCCTAGAATAACGATCACTGTTATTATTAAGGTGAATAAAGAATCTGAATCTGAATCTGAATCTGATAACTGATTTAAAATTCTATTGCAAGATTCCACCCAGACAAACTAATATACTTTGTTTTTTTTTTACTTACATTGCAAGTTAAATAAAAGCTTGTAAAAAAACACAAAACCACTGTGGACCTACATACACGTAATAATATTTGAACTTGCCTTTAATCTTATTATATTGTATGTACATATACAGATACAGTGCTGTTGTATACGAGTACCTACTGTATTATATTGAATAAATCAATCTAATCTCGCGACAAACGCCAATAAGAATTTCTCTCTCGAAGATACGAAGCGCGTATAATACTTATAAAGTTTAACATTTAGATATCATCTCATCTAGTATTCCCTATATACTTGGGTTACGACATTGTCGCATACAGAACAAAGTATTATAGTAGCAGTTGGCAATGTAGTTATCCAAGTAAGTACAAGCAGTAACGTTGAGAGCGAATTGTTAGTTTTTTTTCTCATTTTCCAAGCATGAGGTACTTTCACGCTGCACTAGGTAGGTATAATGTAGAATTATAGAGATGCTTGTCTGTTTATCTGGATTTGTTCTGAACTGTTTGCAGTATTTCCTATTACTTATGAGTTACATGAGTTACATTTTATTAGCACTTAACAGCACGGAAGAGCACATTGTGGGACTTAGCATATTTTCGTGCAGTAAGAGTGTATTGTTATGCACGGACAGCAACAGCCTCCTCTACTACTACCAAAGCAAGCTCCGCAGCCGCCTCCTCCTCCTATTACTATTGTATAGGTACTCATATTAATAATATGTGTACCGGAAATAAAAAAAATTTACTATTATTCTCTTTTTTTCACCACTATCTCAACTGATGGAAAATGAATATGCGGCCGAAGATATAATATACTTGCCTAGAAGATACCTTTTCACTCTAGACTTGATGATAGCCAGATTGTACCGCTCGGGAAACAAAGAGGCAATTAGTTCAACTCTCTCGCTGCACGGATGATAAACATAGACGCGAAACGCTTCGAGCGAACCGTAGAAGAACATAAAATGGCGAACATTGTCGTCCCTGGAGAGCAGCAGATGTGACTCCAGCTAGGGCTGAAAAATACATTTGCTGAATCTAACCTTTTCATAAGCTCATTACTGTGTAACAATGCTAGCTTTTACTGATATAATACACTGATTGTCGTTAACGATGAAGATAAAAATATATCATTTGCAAACCGCTGAGCTACTTAAGCCCTGTTTAAAGCGTCGAACTTATCCTTTCCTATTAACGTCAGCGGTTACAGCAATAGATAATGATAACCAAAGGCTGCGGGTTCAAATCCCGCACCAACGGATATTTTTTTTTTTTTTAATAATAATAATAAACTTTATTTGGTTACAAAATATGTTAACACTTTAAAAATAAATATAATTAAATAACATTAGTTCATGTTATGTGTTAATTAAAGATCCCTGAATCCCACACTAGGACGACCTGTGTCGTGGGATTCAGTTTCTCTTCCAAAGGTTTAATGATCAGGTAGACTTAAAATAACAAAAAAGAAGCCTTATAATAACTATTCTAATTACTGTTCTAAATATCCCAAGTATTTTTATTTTAATGTTGTATTATAAGCAGTACCTAGTAGTAGTAGTATTTAAGTCTAAAGTCTAAACGAACCTTCAAGTTCAGAATCCTCGTTTCTGTGTCACCACAAACTGGCTGATAAGAGCTTACAGACGGTCGGTACACAGTGGAACGGTAACGACATGAGTACCACAGAGGACTTTATGCCGTTTTTATTTGCAAGATCTCTTCTTATTCCCGGGGATTATAATATGCGATATACACACCAATGTTATGTTGGTGCCAATGTACAGATGGCAGACAGATTTTTTTTTTCAAACATTTTCATCGCTTTTACGCCTACTCTAATTCTAAAGAAGTTGATGGTTTTAAGCTCTTTCAGTATTTAAATTCCTGGTACTTAAAAAACAAACAATTCTCGAGAGATAGAGAGATAGAGAGAGAAAGCTATACAGAGATACGATTTCTTTTGATGGTTCCTATTTTAACTGTAGATTGGTGTATTTAGGTTAGGGTTGGTTGAAAAGCTAACAGTTTTAAATCTGTAATTTATAAAATCTAGAATGGAAAAGTTTATTTTCATTTAAAAATGTAATAATGATGTACCTAATAAACCATTAAATATACCTATAATGCAATACTCAAAAAGTTATTCCTCGCATAAGTCACAGTTATTATCAACCCAATATCATCCATCCCCTAGTCCATAGTTAATAATATATACAGTGAAACTTGGTTAAATGGGACCTGGATAAATGAGAAACCTCTATTATTGAGAGTTGCAATGAGGTCCCAGTATTTTTTCATTGAATAACCTCTATTAATGGGACTTTTCGAACCTGGTTAAATGAGATCGAATTTCTAGGATTTATTCGATGTTTACCTTTATAATTGGGACTCTGTTACTCAATTCCCTCTATAAATGAGACAAATTAACAGGTTGCGACAGGTTTTGACACTTTTGTTTACACATTAGAATGTCTTTCGCACACGCTTTGTTTGTCAGTACTATCTCAGGTTTTGACCTAAAAACAAGGGAGTAAAAGTACAAAATGCCCAAACGTAAATATAAAACTTGATGAAAAAAAAAATATTATTTTCCACGTAATACATAATGTATGTACATTCATACCTAC
Source organism: Lomographa bimaculata (assembly GCA_948107665.1). Taxonomy (NCBI): domain Eukaryota; kingdom Metazoa; phylum Arthropoda; class Insecta; order Lepidoptera; family Geometridae; genus Lomographa; species Lomographa bimaculata. Next base: position 13,060,947 of record OX403595.1, read on the forward strand.
ATAATACATTAGATTCATTACACCAAACATACGCATTTTTATTAACAATTCCACCTCTCCCTCTAAAAATGAAATAGCCGTACATTTCGACCTCTATAAGCAGGAGCCTCTGTAAATGAGACAACTATAATTTTAAACCTGCCTAATTGGAAAACTGGATTAATGGAAACACTCAATAAATGGTACAACATTCTTGGTCCCTTGAGATCCCAATTAACCAGGTTCCACTGTAATTATTGTAAATGCGTGTGCAAGCATAAAACGGCGTCAACTGCTAACATATGATATGTCCGTCGTATATTTGGACACGTCCGATATGTTATTATTAAAATGTAATTATACCAAAGGGCCTGTTAGTGTTGGCTACGGCTCCGCTAATGCCTTACAAAGGTCCGGGCACAGACCCGTGAGATAAAATAAAAATGTACCTAATAAAACTGTTCTGGTAGCTAGATGGAGAGATAGTAGTCAAGCACTAGCCTATCACAGGTAAAAATTAATCCAATTTGCACTTTGTGCCACCTTGCTTACTACTCTGCACTGAAATACAGTCGAGTTCACCAAAACTACGAATGTATTTCAGCCCCAGTCAGACTGTATTATAGTAGAAGTGGTCCCTCATATCACAAATGTCACCGATGATCATGTTCCGACAGCTATCCTAGAGAGCCAGTAATTTTTGGTCACAGCATGTTTACCATCGATCACATCATCACTTACTACGAGTATAAGGTGAAATAGTGGTCAAGGATAGCCTATCACATTATTATTATAAATCCGAAAGCTTGTGTGTAAATGTTTAAGTATGTTTTTTTTCTCTTCACACTTTAACTAAAATTGGAATGTACATAGCTTATACCCAAGATTAACACATACGCTAAATTTAACTTGATAAACGCGGGCGAAGCCGCGAAGCATGGCTAGTCAGTGAATAAACAGACATTGAGCAATGGCCTAGCAAAGTCCAACTATTTATGTGATTATTTTGCTACTGGCTGAAGGTTTATCGTACCCATTTGACCGAGAAACTTAATTCATGTACTTAACAGTTGCCCTACGAATGCGGTCACATTGACCTTAGCTGTTACCGCGATGGGGTATTTGTTTGCAGTTTCATTACATTAGGTAAAGAATCCTGCTTAATCCTTTGGGAGCGGCTTACCTAAATCTGTAAGATAAAATGACCTGACTGGGCTGACCTTCGAGGTATCACAATATACATACACATATGAACTTTTACACTTGTATGTGTTTATAATTTAGCAATTTCATTCACCAATTAAAAATAGAAAACCAGATAGATAATAAACCCAGATGAATGTATGTATTACGTCTGTATATTATTGATCTGCGCTGAGTCTTTCTGGTCAAGCCATTTGCAGCCAATTTATGATTTTATGATCGAAGCAGGATCGTGTTGCTTTATTAAAATCAATCATTCAATAAATGTTCTCTTTAATGTTTTTTTTTAAAGCAAAATAGGCAAGCATTTGACCACTATCTCACCTGATGGAAAGTGAAGATGCGGCCGAAGATGTGACATGCTTGCCTAGAAGATACCTATTCACTCTTGACTTGAAAACTTCCAGATTATAACCCTCGGGGAACAATGACGCAGGCAATGAATTCCACTCCTTCGCTGTACGGATGATAAACGTAGAAGCAAAACGCTTCGAGCGAATTGGAGGTATGTCAACCATAAATGGATGACGTTTGACAGTTTGTCTGGTTGTTAGATGGTAAAATGGGCATGGTGGAATTAACTCATGTAATTCCTGCGCACACTCTCCAAAATGCAGACAATAGAATATCGATAGATTTGCGACCATACGTCTGTGACCGAGGCTCTGCAATCTGGACTCAACTAGCTTATTACCAATGAGTCTTTTTGCTCGTCGGTCAATAGACTCAAGACCTTCGAGCTGGTACTTAGCAGATCCATCCCAGAGATGGCCGCAGTATTCCAAACACGATCGGACTTGCGCTTGATATAAATTGAGAAGCTGGCGAGGTGTGAAGAACTGTCGGACCTTGACCTCGAAAAAATTTAAAAGTCGGTTCACATTTTTCGCAGTCGATCTTTTTAAATTTTTAGTAAACATTGACTTGTTACCATTTGAAAAGGTAGACTTTAAACTCTGCATATTCAATTACTAAGTTAACTATAAAACCAGAGGCATCTGACCAGAGACACTGCTAAAATCTGATTATCTCACATGACGCGTAGGGTCTATTTTAGTTCATCATTATCATCTAGAACACGGGCGATCCCACGAGAAACAGCTAGTAAGTCACAGGTACGATCTAAAACGGTGTTGATTTTGGTCAGAGAAACGGTGTGGATGTGATTAATGAATAATCGATCGAGACGATTCTAATTAATCTCAATTAGCACTCTCGAATCGCGCGAATTGATTACATCATTAGCAATCGTATCTATATTGTTTGTGTACCTACCGTTCGAGAGAAACAATCAAGGTAACCTTATCGTGCTGCAAGGTTTAAGTATCTACAGAAATATCCAAGATATCATCCAATACCTTTAAATGAGCAATTCTTGTATATATATAATCTGAATCTCGGAAACGGCTCCAACGATTTTCATGAAATTTTGTATGCAGGGGTTTCGGGGGCGATAAATCGATCTAGCTAGGTTTCATTTTCAGAAAACGTTGTTTTAACAAGCAAAGCTCGGATCAATTAAATCCATTTAATTTTGATAAAGACTCACTAAATTAAAATTAAAACAGAAATTAGTGTGACTTACGCGTTGTTCATTGCGAGGTGGGACGCGACGGCGAGCGCTCCGTCTCATCCTGAAGAAGGAAATTCCGAATGAAGCCGTAACTTGTCGATCTAGACATCGACAATGTGTAAGTCACACTGATTCCTTGTTTTTGGTAGGTTTTTTCAGTGTTTACTCTAGTATCAATAATATTCAATAGTGTCAATACCTACGCAAATAATGAACTCAAAAATTTCAGTTGCGGTTTCGCCTACTGTTAGGAAGGGTAAAAAACACCAAAACCGCATAAAACAAGACGATAAAATAGACAAGCTTCCCTACCCGTTACCCCTCGGGACAAACAACGTTCGCTGACTAGATAATCTCATTAATGCGCCTGCAAAAACCCCGTTTCTCCGCTATAAAAATAACTCCTGGGGTCCTACCATCGCCCTACTTACGCAGCTCGCTGGGCTGATATTTGCACTGAACCGATGTGCAAAATGTTTGATTAAGCCATCGACAAATATGCGATGTATATTTTGCACCTGTATTCGATTGTGATTTTAGTATAAAACATTTGACTTTAGATTGTAGGCAATAGAGCATATGCATGAAATTGAAATATAACAGTAAATCGACCTAAACAGTAACCTTTAAACGATTAATTCTTGTATACAGGTATAATCAGAATCTCGGAAACGGCTCCAACGATTTTCATGAAATTGAACCGAACCTGAAATCCCCTGCATACGGGTTTCGGGGGCGATAAATCGATCCAGTTAGGTTTCACTTTTAGAAAACGTAGTTTTAACGAGCAAAGCTCGGTCATCCAGCTTCTACTAGTAAAGAGTAAATATTTTTTTTACTTTATATCTATAGTATTACAACCATAACATATTTTTCTTATTTAAATGATTTTTAATTATATAGGTAGGTATGCCGGATGTTTTGCCGCAAAAGTTAAAAAATGGCGTTGTTGATTTTGTATAGGTTTCCAAAACCTGTGATTCTTCGAGTTTTAATGTGTAATAATGGTAGGTTATTAACCGTTAATACTGAGTAAACGTGCATAAATGTAGGGATATAATACAAAGTTGAAAAACATAATTTTCCCCTTCGCTCCTCCAAAGACGCAAATAGAAGTTCTAATAAAGTTTCTACTATTTCACTACGGCATGACTATGACTAGACTGTGACTATTTTACTTTACTTTGACTGTGACTTAATATGAAATACACTTGAAATATATTATAACTTGACACTGGCTAAATGCGCAAGATGGCGAAGCCAAAATTAAAAGAAAAATAAAGTTATATATGCCTATTTCAAAATGATACCATAATCTATAAACATTCGTTGGAAATTAAATATAATATTAATTGTTACTAAAAACAATTCGTAAAACATATAATTATATTATTATTTATTATACAAGCCGTGCCCCGCGGATCAGCGCGCTTAAGTAAAAATTAAGTAAAAAAGTAGCCTGTTTGTTATTCCGGAACCTAAACTATTTACTTTCTAAATTTCATCAAAATCGGTTTATTCGTTACGGAGATACGTGGTTACAAACATTCACACACACACACACACAAAATTTCGCATTTATAATATTAAAGTAGGATTATAGTCTTATCAATTATGTCATAATTGTTATATAGTGTATTTAATTTATACATTCGGTATGTGAAGTTAAAAGATACATATTTATTTAAATAACATACGGTTTCATTGAATCCTAAACTAGGCTGGGATTATAGTAAAAGTAAGATATTTGTACTAAGTACATATATATAAAAACTTATTCATAAGTCGAATCTTCAAACTCCAGATATATTTGGGGCTGAGTCACCCACGTCCGTAGGAGGATACCCCTTAAGTCTGACTCCCTACACGTGGTCCCCGGGTGGTGCTAATCAGGTGACATTTGAGAGGTGGTAGAGCATTTTGTGAGTTGCTCGCCTGGCTTGCTACCAAAGTAGCTTACCACCATCAAGTTGAAAGTCTGCCGCCAAGCCAGATACGGTGTTCCGGCAGTTATCCTTGAGAGCCTGCGTATTCCAGGTCTAGTGTGTTTACCAGCTTCGATCACATCGTCACTTACCATCAGGTGAGATAGTGGTCAAACGCTAGCCTGTCACAAATAAAAAAATAATAATTTACAAATGATATAATGAATAAACGGCATCACCGCTTTTCTTTATTCATTTTCGATGGACAGATTTAATTATTTTCCTTATTGTCAGTAAAAAACGAGACTTATTACACCGAAGGTCCCTAATGTTTGTTACCTGTCGTCAAAGACGTATAATTAAATAAAGCTCTTTAAATTGGATCAACGTTACGCAGAGATTCCATAGAAGGAATGACTCGATTAGTGAAGCAATATCCGGGATCGGTTCGCATTTGAATATCTAATCAACGCTAACTTATTATTAAAGGGATCGATACAGGGTCTTTGTTAAGCTGCCTGTGGCTCTGTGTTGTAGAATTTATGTAGAGATTGTGAGAATTGATTACTTTAAAATGAACGCCACTAATTAGTCTTCGAGTTTCAATTGTATGTTTTATTAAAATCGAATAGTATAAAAATCTTTGTCCTGACATACTGATTGACTGATTTAGAGACTACGCACAGCCTAAACCGCTGGCCCTATAGACGGAGGGTACATTTGTCTTAGTACGTAGAGGTGTACTAAGAAATGATTTTTGGAAATTCTACCCCTATGCGGGTTAAATGGGGTGAAACGTTTGTATGAAAGTTCTTTGAACTTATATCGAAAAAATTGGTATTTGAGTAGTTGATTCAATTTAAAAAATATATTAACAATATTTTTTGCCAGGAGTGCATTAAGTTTTTGTAATGGGGGATGAAAGTTCATGTCGAAATTTATTTATTTATGAAGTTTTCCTCATGGAAATTAGTATTTAAGTAGTTCATTTAAAAAAAAGATGTTATTCATATTTTCGGCCCGGGTGCATTAAGGTGGTGCAATGGGAAATAAAAATTGACATGGTAAGATTTAGTGTTGCAGTTAAAGTGTAAGTAAAATTAAAGGTATTTATGAATGAGTTATTGCTATAAATTTGTAACAGCTAACTAATTAAACACGAATATATTTTTTTAATTTATTTTTTCAGAAGATCAACGGCATTACGATAACATTAACATTAAAATTATAAAAGTGATGTTCAATTGCTACACGTGATTTAAAAAACAGCTGTCTATATAACCCTAACATAGCTTTCTTATAATTTAATTGATAAATTTATTTATATTCATAGTTAAGACAATAGCTATATTTTGTTACGAACTAAAAACCGTCCCTTTATTCTTTCTCAAACGCGTGAAGTCGATCCCGAGGTAGACACATTTTTTTATAATCTTTACCTACCGTTTTTCTCAATATAGGTACATAAGTTACCGGCTTATCTCACTTCACCGGGGGGCAGCTGAAAACGGACCGTAAGTAATCCGATATCTAAACACCCTTATTACGTTCGCGCAAAAAGTGCCAGCTGCTTTCGTTCCCAGCTTCTTTATAAATTGTCCACGTCTTACCAGTGGGATCCTCAGTAAACAACATCATTTGATGTAGAGTGCGAAACATATTGTCATTTTGGACGACTCTTTACATTTAATACAGTAACTGTAAAATGTTTGCAGTTTCAACGATTCAGACTAATTACGTACGAATCATAAAATTGCGAATATTTCTAACCTACTTTTGAAGTTTAATCTGGCAGTCTTTTCCTCAGGGCGGACGGTCTGATTCCCTAGAGGCCTAGGAAAACGCCCGTTTGTAGGTAAAAGTCCGCAGGCTAGGCGAGATAGTAAAATACTTTCAGCAGGCCACAAACCCGGAGAGTTGAAACTTCTTTAACAAACAAGGGGGTGGTATCGTGTTACCCCAGGCGGCATGCCTATCTCTATGTCCCCTTTTTTGAAGACTTACCCTAGGGAGTTACTCCGGAGTTTAACTTCTCCAGCGTTGGGATCAGCAAGAGACACTTTATTCAAGTTTAAATTAAAAACATGAACACTACTCTTTTTACCTTCTCTTGCCATCAACTTAGGACGCTGCGTCGCGCCATCTTTAGGAAATCTGGTAATGGTTCACTCACAGGAACTTTCATGAGTTCTATGTGGCCCATGTGACTAAAAAATCATTAAGTTACGTTTATACGATCCGTGAAATGTTCTATACAATATGCGAATAAAATAATTACGATTTCGGAAATCACACTATGCCAGCTACTTTTAGTTAAATGTGCATTTGCAGTTGGCAAATAATAATGTTAATTTTACCCTTTTTACCTATAGAATTATATTTGCGGTTGTATGAACTTTACTCCGATTGGCATATATTGTTTTCCCCGCGTCCAAAAATATTACCTGAACAAAATGGAGAAAACCTCCGTTTCATTGTACAATTTCCCCAACGACACCATATTTTATTCCTTGACGACACCCAGAAACTCGTAAACGGGGCAATGTGGCATTGTAAAAAACCTACGGCCCTGACGATAAGGAATGTTATCCCAGCGTTATTGCTAAAGGCAAGTGCCTTTCATTTACAGCTCCATAAATTCGGTCAATTCATTTATGGATGTCCTCCGCTAATAAAGTCTTCGGCTTAAATAATTTAAACGCAAGCAAAGCTTAAAAAAACTGACTTCACCGACTACAATACTCATTTCCATATCTACGGAACACTTAATTAGATTAAACGAATTCAATTCGCATTATTCCAAAACTACTGCTGGTCAGATCTTGAACAAATTTAAATGGGACCACATGAGAAGTACCAGCTTTCAAATAAAAAAAAAACATCAAAGTCGGTTCACCTAGAAAGAAGCGTTTATGCCACTCAACTCCAAGAAATAGTGGACATCGCTCCACAAATAAAATGCAAGCTTGTTCAGTTTTTAAATGTTAATGTGCGTGAGTTTATCAAAGCACTCTTGTATAGTAGAAGATTTTTATGTGTTTACCGATCCTATCCATTTTTAGTTCATAAATCATTTGTTTTACACACCAGAGGAGGTTCTGTAAACAAATAATCATGCATGTTTTAACTTTTTTTCGCTTGTTTCAGTCGATTCGAACAAAAAATCGCTCAATATTTGTTTTTATTCCTATATACAGTGTAAACTCTTTTCTGCGAAACTCAAAGAACCGAGGATTCCGTTTCAAGAGTTTTCGTTTTATAAAGTGAAGAAAGAGAAATAATAAAATACTAATCACTAATAATTATAATACAAATACTAATACTTTTTAATATGTAATTAATAGAAACAAATAAAATAACCAATTTATGTAAGAACTGATTCTTATTAGTCAGGCGTATTATTTACTCAAACTTCTTTATTCCATCCATCGAGATAGGAAACAAACCTACGGATTACTTTAGCTACAACATCCTTGATTCCATCTATATCAAATGACAATTTTAGTTCAAATGACAATTTTAGTTAAAATGCATTTGTTTAAGTTTATTGTCATTGTCACATAACTAATCATGTTTGTTATTGTTTCTTTCACAACTTCGTAAACAATATTAGTCTGATTATTTAAGTTTTTGATAATACGTTTTTTATATAATTAATCTAACAATGGGATTGTGAGTATTTTTCTTTTGTTGCGTACCGTTGAATATGCAATTTTTCAATCTACTGAAAAATGGTATGCTATCAGTTTGTAGTGAACATCGCGTTCGTATTAATGTGAAATAATAAAACTGATTACTGTTAATAACAGCAATCCGCCGCGGGCTCGCGCGAGACCAATTTCGGGTGGATTAAAAAAATATTAAATAAACCATGCCTTGACGAGCCTTGACAATTACGAACACGACATAAAAATAATCAGCCAAATCGATCGAGCTGTTCTCGAGTTTACGTAAGACTAACAAACGTCAATTAATTTTTATCTATATAGAAGATTACTATGTTCACAAGTTGGTATGGGCTATTTTGCCATTTAGCACACATTTTTATAAAGATTAATAAAGAATATATAATAAAGAAAGCTTACGTATTGTATTTGGAAGTATCACATGCCTATACCTGTTTTAGATACCTTTTTTTATTGAAGACTAGCCGTGGCCAGCGTTTTCGCCGGCGTTTATGAAGTTAAAGAGTAGCCTATGTGTTATTACTAGATATAAGCTATGTGCATTTCAAATTTCATTCAAATCCGTTCAGCCGTTACAACGTGAAGTGATAACAAACATACGTGATAGGCAAACGTTTGACTATTACTTATCTAACCTGGTAAGAAGCGAAGATAAAGTATGCCTCGAAGATACCAATTTGTTCTTAACTTGAAGACTCGCAGATTATAACGTTTGGAGAACAAAATGCGGATAATGAGTTCCTCTCCTTCGTAGTACGGATGATCAATATAGAAGCGAAACACTTCGAGCGAACTGGAGGTAGGCAACCATAAATAGATGACGTTTGACAGTTTGTCTTGTTCTAAGATGGTAAAACGGGCATGGGAGAAATATTTAGTGTAATTCATATTATATGATAACTGTGTCCATAATTATCTATTCTCTACATAGTACAAAATAAAGTCGCTTTCCGCGTCTGTCTGTCTGTTTATCCGTTAACTCCAAAACCACGCAACGGATTTTGATGCCATAAGATAGTTATTTTTTTACGCAGGTTTTATATATAATAAAAGTATATAAAACCTGCGTAAAATAATGTAAGTAAAAAAAATATTGTTTTGCAACCAAGTCGCCGGAAAATAAATTAACATGGCTTGGCATTAAATTGGCTAAACCTTAAGATATAAATGAAAATGATGTACTTAAGAATTGTAGTTCTTCTAAAATCCTAAAGAAAACTCTGCGATCACATATCTCTATATATTACGGTTGATTCACAGTAACCATATCTTTAATTTTTCTACCGACTTCACAAAAAGGAGCAGGTACTCAATTCGACTGTATTTTTTTTATGTGTACCAGATATCTTCTTTCCACGTGAACCGATTTTGAAGATTTTTTTTTATTTGAAAGCTGGCTTCTCATTGGTCAATTTAAATTAAAAAAAATTTAAATTTGGTCAAGATCTGATCAGTAGTTTTTCAGCTATCTTCAATAATGCGTGTTTAATACATTGAATTTTATCAAGGTTCTGAAGATAAAGCGGTGAAGTCGGTTTTTTTTAATCTTTACTTGCCTTTAATTATTATGTTTGTCTAAATTACACCCGTGCAAAGCCGGGGTGGATCGCTAGATATTTATATTATAAGGTAGGTACTTTATACCTAATTATATTTGCTTGTTTACAAAATATCATTATTGGGCAAAATCCTGACATATAATACGTAAATATTTTTCATTTTGTCTTAGTTGGTTCGATTGTTTAGTATTTCTGTATGAACTATGTACTTAGTTGAATTTCCTATAATTTCAGCCAGGCTCAAGTATCTGGCAGGCCGCTTTTAACTCCTTTAACACCAAAATCAAGACTAATAAACTGTGTCACGATACATTTTAGGGGTTTGTTTGGAATGTTGTCGCCAATCGCATTAATGGTATTGTTTACTGACATGCCTAAAGTAAGTATTCCTATATTAATGACATTTTAAATTAACAATTGTTCATTCGTTCTACTAATAAGCTGCGCTTTAAGGTTTGATAGTCGTCTATAATAACATAATATAGTATACAAGTTTAAAAAGTGCTTAGTTTGTGTTTTCTGCCCGTTCGGTGTATTCAGTTATACAAACACTAGTAAAAAGCACTACATACCTTTACCCGGCGCCTGGATACACGGCCTCTAATTAAGGAATAAAGTTATAAGGCAAAACCGCGCAACTAAAAAATATACACATATCCGACGACGACCCACCTGCAAAGCCTGGTATACAGAGAGGTTGGGATGACGATGTCGAGGTTTTAATGTTTAGTCTGTCTGATATAGAACATTAGTGCTCGTAATTCCTTTGACCTTTCGTCACGTGTTAGTTCGATGATTGCATAGTACGTAGCACTCGTCGCATACTATTTGAGCTATTATAGTAGTAGCTGCCTACGAGGTTCAATAGTTTACTTGTCAGCTACTACATAATTGTCTGCGCCAAAATGTTGTGAGTCGCTGGTGGAGAGCCAGCGGGCTCTTCATTGACTTGCACGGCCCCACTCATCTGGGGGGGGTGGCCTTGGTGAGCAAGGTCACCCCTCCATGGGCGCAGTGGTCCGGTTTGTACCCGGGCCTATAGCTGGGGCAAGATAGTGACTGCCAGCGCGACCCTATGTTACCCCACCTCGGCGAGGGACTGCTCACGGGGGGGGAGTTTAGTGGGTTCGAGCCTGACATACCCCTTTCCTTCTCCCCTTGGAAGAAAGGGAAGTGCTAGGCATTTTCCCCCCAAAAAACAATAAAAAAGGGCTATAGGTTTTTCTTGTCGATTTGTCCGAAACTAGTCGACATTTTTACGTGTTCAAGACATTAAGCAAAATTATGTGTACTCACGATAGTTTTAACTGTATGGCTAGAGTTTGACCACAGTTTTACCTGTAAGTTACTGTGAATATGTAGGTAGTCGAGGGTGGGATGGCACACTTTGTTTTCAGGATCCCATGATCGTTGCATGCTTGTGGGGAACAATGTTCTGGGCTTTCTTATTACAACCTGTTTGCATACCGACTGTGGGTCTTCTTCCCCTCTTCGTGCTTCCTTTGTCGGGCGTGCTGTCGTCAGATAGGACTTGTGACGCTTATATGAAGGTTAGTAATAATAACAAACAAACAAATGCATTCACACTCACAGCCCCACACTAAGTTCAAATACTTGTATCGCTGATGTCGGAAAAATTTACATCACACACGCACACAAGTACGTATGTATGTATGTGTGTGTATAAGTGAGTATGTAAGCGCGTGTGTGTATATGATTAAGATTATTTTAGAAATGCTGCCAATCTTTCCTAAAGTTTAAGCGTTAATGTATGCACCTGTATAGCTACACCATATCACACACATGTAACAACTTGCATCTTGCCAAATTTAATTATTCTAGGTCTAACTGAAACTAGGTCATAATTAATTTACTAATGTTATATATTTTGAATTTTTGCCGCATATTTATGTTTTTATTTGGCTAAGTCGAATCTTGATTTTGTTATACACCTCTAAGTGACCATAGACCATATAAATAAAACATAAACGTTCTCACACTCAAAGCCCCACACTCAGTTCGATGGTTTGTGTCGTGAGCAGTTCATCTAATTTGATATTTATTTAAAAAAAAATATATATTGTTGCGTGACCTTTCGCCCCTGTGAAAAAAGGTCTTAACTTAAAAACTGTCAACGAAGTGATCCAATAAGGATTCTTTTGAGCTATAGAACCATACAAAATTATGGCTTTGGGAAATAATCATCGTTCTTTACATGTTTTAGGAAGGAACTGTGCTGTTTATATGCTGGCCAGTATGTTAGGATTATTGTGGAACTATTCTGGATACGATAGACGCGTAGCGCTATGGTTCTTACGTGGAGGTGATACGACTCAATTTTCTAACAAAAGGTTAGTGAACTCAACGTTGGGTTCCGTTGGAATCAATACTTGCACTTTTAAAACATGCTTTTCTTCGAAGCCAAACGGGTAGCCGTCTGCCACATGCAATCTAAGCAACTTGCCTTATGCATACATATACGCTGTTTTGCTCTTTGTGGTGATTCGCGTATGCTACAATAGCATGCTCTTTGTTACCTTCTTAGAAATACACACTAAAAACTAATCAATACTGAAATAAGTCGCGGAACACAAGGCCGGAAAGCATCGAGGTATAATAACGATGCCGGAGAGATGAGACTCCGTTTTTAAACGAGGTGGTAGAACTTGTTAGGGGCAGAACCAATCTCAAACAGCCTAAAAGTAGGACTGGTTCCAGCTGAGAGTTAATTACCGGGCATACGAGACTGAACCAAAGTCTCAGGGAGAGGATGGCATCGCAATCTCATACGAAACTTTGTTATTCAATGTTCTGGGTGGCAGAGCCGATGTGTATAGGTGGGTATGTCGCCTAACATCAAAAGAGTGTCTTATTGTTTAAAAAAAAAACTTTTAATGACAGACATTACAGACGACGAATCCTACTAATATTATAAATCCGAAAGTTTGTGTGTAAGTGTGTAAGTATGTTTGTTCCCTCTTTACGCTTTAACGGCTGAACAGATTTGGATAAAATTTGGAATGTACTTAGATTATACCTAGGATTAACACATGGGCTACTTTTTAACTTGATAATAGCGGGCGAAACCGCGGGGCACGGCTAGTATAATATATATTTTCATCAAACATCCTGATGGTTATAGGATGTATGATGAAATACGAGTGGCAGCTAGGACTGCCTTCGAAAAAATTAATAATTTAAATATTATTATCGTATTATCTCGATCATGTGATAGCTTATAATATTTTATACACATATATTATGAAATGACATATTATAGCATCTTCGTCGTTCGCGATGCATCGTAATTGCCCATAGGTACATTGCAATAATTCTATGTTTCAGTGCAGCAAGGCAGATTTATCGATCAATATGATTTCAGGTTGGTTTTCAAATGCGGCTGTGCAGCATTTTGGTTGTCAATGTTCAGCAATAGGCTTTTAGTGTGTGCAATACTGACTGAATATATGACCCAAATCATGAAAGATCTTCAGGTTAGTAGAATATGCCCTATATTGGTTTGTATTGTGAATATATTATTATATTTGTAAGGTAGAGTTTTTTTTCTGCTGACTGCTGTGCTGCGGGTATAGGTACCATACCAAAAAATATTTATCCCTTATTATTTATTCCAGGCTGTAAGTTCTTCCCATAAACTGAAACATGACGAGCCGTGCTTCAAAAACATTTCGTATATTATAAATAATGCGATTCATAGTTCTTGTACAATTGGTAAGTTCAGTCTGTATAGAACATTATACCTAATAGTCATAGGTAAATTTTTAGTTGCAACTAATCCGGCAACTAAACCGGCAAACCCATATTTATGGACTGATGGCCGACAATAGGGAATATACATGAGATTTAAATATAGGTTTTTTTAAATATCTATAGAATTACATTTATCTTGAATTTTAATTAATAAAAAGTGATAATAATGCATGAGAGATTCAAAATAGCGAGACGCACAACTGATAGGTGGTTGACACATTTTTGATGTCAAGGATTGGTCAACTTTCCTTGACGATGATTGGATTGTGGATGTCACAGAAAGAACGTCAGAGTTATGAATCGATTTTGATGACTTTTTTTGTTTGACAGATTATACTTCAGAGGTCCTATATAAATTTTATCGAAATCGATCCAGCCAAAACCAAAATATAAGCGTTGAAGTCGGTTTTTTTAAGCTTTGCTTGCGTTTAATTATTTTAATATGACTTTCAACAGATATCGAACGTAAATCAGTGGCTATGTGACTTTGAAATAATATATTGCTATCTGTTTTTGTTCCAATTAATGTTAAATTTCTTTATTGGATTATTAACTTATATATGGTTTTCAGGAAGCATTGGAATAATACACAATCAATACTGACATTTAGAGTTTTATTTTATGAGTAAGTTATCAAAACTCATCATTTTATGTTAATTTCTATGGGTACCTATAATTGGTAAGGTCTGTTTCGGTTTCGAGCTTAAATTGAAGAAACAATAAACACGTATAGAGATTAAGATATAGATATTCAAATACCTTAATAACATTAAGATATTCAAAGCCGAAAACAGGATGATGAAGGAAAATACCCCGTTCCAGGATTGCTTTTGGGAGGGGCTTGACCCCGCTGAGGGTAGGTTTTGTTGCTGCTGCCCCACCGCCCGCAGTAGCATTCGTGCTTTTTCTTAAGCCCCTTAGCCCCCCCCCCCCATGGATTCGTTATTACCCCGAATAGGTAGGTATTTAAGTCTATACGTCTATTTATTATTATTTTACAGATCTGCTATTGTTCATATGATGTGGCCCGACGTTTTCAACTATCTCGAATATTCTTCGTTTGCATTTCCCGTAGCAATTGTCATGTTTCTTTGCAACATATCGTATTACATCATTATTATCAAGTAAGTATCTAAAAACTATGCTTAAGTTGTAAACAGAAAAAACATCTTAGACTAGGTTATGGTCTCAAGTTTTTTGAATAAAAAGAAAATCTGATTTTGACGGGATTTTAGACGTTATGTTCCACGAATAATGTTCCTCGCTTCGCTCGCTCGTCACATAACATTGTATATATACCGTCATTGGTAAGTAGTGCACTATCCTGCAGAGGGTGGTTTAGAATCAACAACTGGGCAATATAAAAATTAAAAAAAATATTAATTTAACTCATAAACAATATTTTATGCCTTACTTACTGGGAAGTAAATTGTGGCGCAGAGTGTAGTAGTAAGTAAATGTCAAGTAAAAAAAAAAGTTTTTATTTTCAATTTTTTTTTATTCTGTTTAGTTGTCAATCCTAAACCACTCCCTGCAGGATTGTGCACTAGTTCAATTTACGCACTGTAGAGGCTCTGATAAAATGTCATACAAATAATTTACGTGAACGATATGAACATTTTCTCGCAAGTTATTTGTTCTTGGGCAACTGGGCGGCCAAATAAATTATTAATAACTATGTCTAGAGTGAATAGGTAGCTTCTAGGTAAGCGTGCTTCATCTTCGGCCGCATCATTACACGCCAAATGCTTACCTATCTGTCATTAAAAAATAAATGAATTTTATATTTTGTTACAGTACAACTGAAAAGCACATGACTTCCAGTAGTATGAGCATAGTGAGAGATGCTTTATCAGGATACAGAAAAGAAATAACCAAGACTATGAGTTGTCACGAAATGGTGATCCAATTTCTATAGTTCAAATTAGTTTCTTACATTTTGGTATAAGTTTATTTGTTTGGGTGTTTTGAGGGAACATATATACACATCACACCTACAAACACTACACAACGCTTATAAAATCAAAACCGTCTATAGTAAACTCTCTATTTGACCACTTTATATAGTTTTTACCGACTTCCCAAAAAAGGAGGAGGTACTCAAGTCGACTGTATATATATACATTTTTTTTTGTGATACTTCATAACTTCTTTCCACGTGAATTTTTTTTTTAGTTTGAATGATGTTGCTTTCCAATTGGTCCCATTTGATGATTATTTTTTATTTGAAAGCTGGTGTTTTCCATGCGGTCCCATTAAAATTTGATCAAGATCTGATCTCTAGTTTTTGAGTTATAGTCAATAATGCGTGTGCAATACATTAAATCTGATCAAGGTTCCGATGATAAAGCGGTGAAGTCGGGTTTTTTAAGCTTTACTTGCGTTTAATTATTCCAATTTTTCCTGTAAGAGTTAAAATGAGTTATATTAAATTTTGCATTTTTTCAGCTTACGGTGGGATTTAGCGTGATTACTCTGCTCGTATTTTTTTTTCGATGGTCAAAATATTTCCCGGGCTGGAGCAAATTCAGACAAGTCCCTCACCAATTGCCTGCGTAAGAAATCCTCATATACATTTCAGCTTTAGATTGACGTCAGAAAATGTTAGAAGATTATTCGCAGTGTATTAATGCGAATATTTTTTATCAACCTATTTGTGGTTAGACTTTTCCCTCAAGTTACTTCCATTAGTCACTATCTTGGGCTACGTCTAACGTCGAATCATCTAGAAAGGCAATCGTCTTTTTATTCAATCGGCGTTTTTTGTGTCGGGTCGGTCATGTAGGAAAATAGTGACTCAAATGAAAATGATCAAGGAAGAGATTAATGCGATCAAGATGGTGTGGGAACATGAAGTGGGATTGAACAATTAAAAAAATAAATGGTTTATTTTAATAATTTAATTTTAAACATTGATTTTATGTGTTTTTTTACCGACTTCCCAAAAAAGGAGGTCGAATGTATGTTTTTTTTATGTGTGTTACCTCATAACTTCTTTCCACGTGAACCGATTTCGAAAATTTTAGTTTGAAAGATGGTGCTCTCCAATTGGTCCTATTTAAATTTGATTAAGATCGGATCAGTAGTTCTTGAAATATCGTCAATAATGCGTATTATGTGGACTACGTTGACGATATTCTCGTTTTAAACCGACTTCAAAAGTTACCTCATAACTTCTTTTTTAATAATTAATTATTATTTTTTAAATTTGAAAGCTGTTGTTTTTCATGAGGTCCCATTGAAATTTGATCAAGATCCGATCAGTAGTTCTTGACATATCGTCAATAATACGTGTTTAGTTCATCTAATCTGATCAAAGTTCCGAAGATAAAGCGGTGAACTCAGTTTTTTTTAAGCTTTACTTGCGTTTAATTATTACCTTATTGGTTCGTATAATCAATTTAAATGTTTTAACTAGTGAGTTGGTCGCAATCTAAATCGGCTTTTTGTATAAATGCGTAATGGTTGTATTGCTCTTATTTTTTATTCCATATAGAAAAAAAAAGGTTTTTCTATAGATAAATCTTTGTGGTTTCTTCTTGATATAGCGCAACTTTAAAAAACTAGCACAATTCAATGATGTTGCTAAAAGATGCTTAGTTGTATTTTAATTCATTTATTATGTATAACACAATAGTTTAACTTTCTAGTATGATAATAACTAATGGAGTTTTAAACATGTAATGGTATGTCAAATACTTAATGTTATATTACAGGATAGAAGATGCATCCGTCGCTTGTTTTTTCGTGATACTTCTACATTCACTAAGATGTAGCTTACGGTTTCTTAGAGTATTCTACATTAAAAGTACGTTTTTTACAATTATTATCGTACTAGTATCAGCATCACTCAACATTTTATTTTAAAGCTCGATTAGGAGGTGGATAGGAGAATGGCCGTTGGGAAGTATTTCCCCATCTGAAGAAATAAAATACCGCACAAGTAAATCGCGGGCCACAAGGCCATAAATGGAACCTTGCCCACTTTGCCATACCAAACAGCCGAATAGCACGACCACGCTAGTAATTCTGGATTCGACTGATATTTTCCGGATGACACTGCAGATGTATAAAGGCGAAACTATTGAAGCGGTATTGGAGGATTTTCTTGCTTGATAAGCAAGCATCGAAGGGTCGTCGTAAAGAATCCTATCAGGGGTTTGAGCTTTAAAACGAATCCATTGACACTTGTCCCCACTGTTACCTATCGCTGTTGCAATCGCCTTCAATTCAAAATTGACAAAACTATTCTCTAAACATAATCCATGAACTTACTTATTCTGTGCAGATGGTAGAAATTGACATATAGAATCCTTTGCTTATCATATTTAGAATTTATAAGATAACCATTTTTTTTATCGATATCGATTAATATCGGAGCTAAAAAGCACGTTGCTTCACATTCGTGTTTGGGGAACAGAACCGTTTCGACGGTGTTCCAGCAGCTGTGTATAAGAATTCCCTTTTATTGTCCTATCGTCAGATTTTAACCATTACCACCCGAAACAAACGATAACCTTTACCTATAAAATAAATGTTATAAACAGAAAACAATATTTAAAACTGTTTTTAGCTATGAACGAATTAGGACCGGGCAAACCGGAATCTGGAATATTGTGGTGGCGTTTTGTTGACAAGAATGTAAACTATGGTTATATTTTTCTTATGGGCAAGTTATTTATTTCATTATATAAGGGCCAATTTTTCAAACTTCGAATACACAAATAATTAATTTAGAGATTCATTCAGAGAGAGAGATTCATTCAGAGATACAAATAACTTATTGCTCTTACAGTTTTTTTATTTCCATAGACGGTTTGATTAATATGTCGACAACCATACTATGAATAACTTTATCTGTTCCTTCAGATAAGCCGATGTTTTATAGATTTTGACGTAATATGTTTCAGGCATGTCAGGCAATCCACTTGTCTAAGCCAACAAATTTCAAATGACTGAAAATTATCGCACTCTCTCTAACATCTGCAACTTTGTGTTAATTCGTTTCATATGTGTGAAGATAATTACTAAAATTTGGATTGATAATGATAACAGACCATTGAGATATTTAAAAAGTTTATCCAGCACTAAATTGGACAAATAAATTTGGTTTGATAAATAACTGGCCGTCTAAGGATTAAAATATTAGCCTTGAAGCACATCATTTATTGTAGTAAAATGTATCATGTAAATTTGTTTTTTTTTTACATATAACAAGGTCCATGGTATAATACATTAGTGTGTTTTCAGTATAACATACACATACATACACTGATCTTAAAATTCAGAAGTTGTTTTTGAAATTTTGGGCGTGCTGCTAAAAAACATTGCCATAATGTAGTTACAAACGCTGAAATATTAAGTTCTATGTTAAAAAAAATATTATTGTATTTATTCAGGAATGTATAAACTGCTTTTAATTGTGCTATAAACATATAATTGTATTTATTCAGGAATGTATAAACTGCTTTTGTGCTATAAATGTGTGTACCTATAGAAAAACACTATTTACCATGAATTATGGTTGTTAATTGAACAAACAAAACTATGCTTTTGGTTTGAGGCTTGCCGGCGGAGTGGACTACGACTGAGTTACCATCGACGTATTCAATGACTTACTTCTCTTATACTTGCAGGGTCAGGAGTAGCTCTAATGTTCGCTATTCGCCATTCAAATTTGAACATACATCTCTCAAATAGTTATCTGGGGAAGATGTTTACAGATATACCGTGGCCTGCATCTTTACTCCTCGTCGTAGTGATATCAGTTATACTGGCTAACATAATGACGAGCTGCGCGGCAACTGTTATATTCCTGCCTTTTGTAATGAATATTGTAAGTATTACTCCTAAAAATATTCAATTTTTAGAGGGTCTACATGTGTGAGGAGTGTCTCAGTCGAATACATAGATAAATATTTTTTATTATTCCCAAAAAAATAGTGGCGCTGGCAGTACATACCACACTAAGTTCTATGATTTGTGTCGTGGGAGCCGGAAACATTCACATCACACACACAATCACGCCCAGAACCAGACACGCAATTTTCTCTTGGAGAGAAAACTTGTGTTTCCACTGGCAATTGAACCTGATGTTTTCCACCACTAAGGCTAGTGGTAATGTGATAATTTTAGACGTAAAAGTTATATGCATTTTTTATACGATTATTTACATTAATATGTTAATAAAATTATGGCATTAAAAAATGTTCATCAAAATGTCTTTTCAACCGACTTCAAAAAAGGAGGTTCTCAATTCGACTGAATGTATGTTACGCGATGTCTCCGCCAATTATGAATCGATTTTGATGTTTTTTTTTTGTTTGGTAGATTATACTTCAGAGGTGGTCCCATCAATTTTATTGAAATCGGTCAAGCCAACATTTAAGCGATGAAGTCGGTTGCGTTTAATTATTACACGCCACATTTATATCAAAATAAATATTTGAAAATGCAATCAGGACGCTGAAATTTAAACGCGGCCATTCTGACGTTCTTTCTGTGACGTTAGACTATCCGATAGCTGCCTTATCTCATTTTACTCTTTTTTTATATGTTAGATAGGCAAGCATGACTGCTAAATAGTGGACGCATTTGGTTCGCACGGACGGCGTGCGAGGATGCGGGCGCGGTTCAGCGATGCCCGTGAGAACCAAATATGAGTGTAGTGTCACCAGTAGTATAGCTGCCACCAGCTTATATTAAACGTTACCATGCTATCGGTTAGTGTGACATTTTTTTATTTTCTACTTTACAGAACCTCTTCAAAGAAACATATGTTCTACGGGAAACTGAAAAAGTAAGTAGGTACAGTTTCTATTGCATTTAATGACTTATGAAGGACGCTTTTGAAGGCCGCGCCGGAAAACTAGACTGCAACACCACAAAGGTTTCTTTTATAGCACATAATATTGTCACTACGGCCTCGGCTCGTGTTGGCTTCGCCGGTCTGTAAGTTAGCATAGTGTGCGTGCTGAGGCACGGGCGTACGGCCGTACACACATACAAGCCGCCTTTGGTACCACTCTATGAAGACAACTTACTTATATATTTCTACTATGATTACAGTGATTTTGCTAGCAGGAACTGGAAGAATCAAACCCTATTTTTATTATTTTAATTATAAAATTCTTACTATGTGCACTTGTGTGCAGAATTTTAGCAGCAGGAATATTTGTAACGTTGTTTGTGTTAGATTAAGATATTATGTTGATTGTTATATAGCATGGTCACCGAGAGACAAAACCCTTATAAAAAGAAAAAAAAAAGGATATTTGTATTGGTATCCCGCAAAGATTATATAACAACTCTCAGACAACTGATATTTTTTTACTTTTTGGGAAAAGTGTCCCATATTTGACTAGCTGTATCTGCGCAACCAATAAACCTAGAGTGCTTGGGTTGGGTTCAAATCGTGGAAAATTTAACTTGCTTTACAAACTACTAGGATCCTGGTGGCCGAACCCACTACAACGATACCTGAAAATTCACTTGTTGAAATCACACTTTCTTCTTTTTCTTATGTGCAAAAGTCTTGTAATATCAGATTAAAAAGAAAAATTTAAAGAAACTTAATTCTAGCATAGAAAAAAGCCCAGGGACTATATTAATTGAAGTTCCAAGTAAACAGGAAAATAATAAACACGTTTATTATTGTAAAATCTGATGTATAATAAGTTAGTATTTATTATACTATAAATAATTATACTGTCCCGACTGACGTTGACGTAAGTATTATAAAATAAAAAAAAAGTCATTCTCAGTCATACGGTGAAGTAATTCTCAAGTAATAGCGTGACCAAGGTAAGCAGGGATTCATTTTTGAATATATATATTTACTAGCAGACCCGGCAGACTTAGTCCTGCCCGGAAAAGTAGCGCCACACCGGGTTCAATTGTATTTTCAAACCATTCAGCCACCTATTGAAATATACACACAAAATTTGATCAGCCATTTAGAAGGAGTGAGGTGACAAACACACGTACAGATGATATATATTTATGCTAGATAGGCAAGCATCCGCCGACTTCGCTAGACCGCTATCTCACCTGATGGAAAGTGGCGATGTGGCCGAAGATGGAACATGCTTGCCTAGAAGGTCCTATTTTCACTCTTACATTGAAGACACCGAGATTGTACCGTTCAGGGAACAAAGATGCAGGCAATGTGTTCCACTCCTTCGCTGTACGGGTGATATAGAGAATAGTTCCTCAAAGTTAAGGATTTGGCCGTCCAAGCTTACTTAAACAAGTTAAGTAAATAAATTGACGTTTTAGTTGAGTATCATGACATCTGAGTATTCCGTTTCCCAGAAAAATAATCGTGTAATGGAAGAGCTAAGGATTTCTAGATCTCTCTAGAAAATAAAAAGTCAAGGAGACGTGGATTTAGAAAATCCTTCGCTTTTTTAATATCATAAAATGTCTCTGGCTCCAAAGGAATCAATTCGGCAAAATAATAAAACTTTACGAAGAACAAACGAAAGTTAGTACAAGTAGGCTCGATTGAAACAAATTGAAAGTAAACAGTTCAGAAAGGACTTTGGAACGACTTTGAATAAAGGATCCAGTGTTTTTTTAATTGGTTGATATTTGACCGATTTCCAGTGAAGACGAGCAAACTTAAATTTACTGAATATTCGTGTTTTCGTGAGAACTAAAATATGTTAAAGATAGTCATTTGATGTATTTTTTCACAAACAAAGAGTACTGGCACACGGGATAAATTTTTTTTTTTTGTTACGCTAAAGAAAGTATAACGCTTAAGTATACACCGAAAAAAGATTAGCTGCAAAATCATTGCGTTTATGAAGGGATATTCCATAGATATTGATGGTGAAATCGGTTCTTGGTTTAAAAAGACGATTGCACTAACGAGCAAAATTACTTCACCGTAGATGCACACTGTCAACAAAAGGGTCTACTGGGAAAAAAATATCTCACTAGATCCGTAATGTATCTGAACAATGGATCTACTGAGATGATCCGTTTTATTTAAATACTAGCCGTGCCCCGCGGCTTCGCCCGCTATTATCAAGTTAAAAAGTAGCCTATGTGTTAATCCTAGTTATATTCTATGTACATTCCAAATTTCATCCAAATCCGTTCAGTCGTTAAAGCGTGAAGATGGGACCAACATACTTACACACTTACACACAAACTTTCGGATTTATAATATTAGTAGGATTTCTAGCATACTATTTGTTGTGACATGCATAAACTTAAGATTTTTGGATATTCAGATTCCAATAATTTGCTATAACTGGTCGAAACTAACTACAAATTCAAGGTTTTTTATACTATATCACAGGATAAAAAAGTTAGTGTGAAAGCCGTGCTGTTATAATTTCATTACATCCCACTAACTCCTAAGGTAGGTTGATAAATAAAATCCTGAAATGGCTACTGATCTATGTCTATGTAGGACTCTAGATAGATATAACCGAGGATTTCCGGGTATTTAAATATTTGATCGAGCAAAGCGAGATCTCCAATTTGACTTGGGTCGTTCAGCACTTTGTCCGTCCGTTCATCCGTCCGTCCGTCATAAATTACATTTAAAATTATATTCACGAAAATGTTAAGGGGGCAAAAAAATAAAGAAACATTTTGCTCCTCACTTGCATGTATGGGGGAGCAAATATTTTTTTTTTTATTTTCTACCTTTTGGGGTTCGTTATTACCGTTAAAAAGGGCTTGACAATTATAATAAGTAATTGGTTTATAAAAAATCTATGATGGAACATAACGATTTGGTAGGCCACCAAAGTCACTGTTTTTAGACCTATTTTGTCCCAGGGTCTATCTCAAAGACAGCTTCATACTAAATGCTGTAACTTACGTCTAATATCCTAATAAATACAGATATCAAACATTTATTATAAAGAAAAAAAGTTATAAGCAAAAGTTTTTCTCTATGGTGCAAAATGTAGGCGCGAGATCTCAGTTCGGCGCGAACGACTAGTTCATACGCTATGAATAATGTCATGTTCTACTTTTTCAGGTTTACTTTTCAAGTGCTAGCCACTTCTCTGTCTTAGGCTTTTGCTTAGATATGTGTGTGTAATACTATACAATTGCGTACAGAAACATAACTTTTCATAACAATAAGGTAAAGATACTAAAGCGCTTCAAAAACTACCTCAACGCGGACAAAGTCGAGAAGCAGATATAATATTTTTTCATTGATAAGTGCTTATTATATGATCTATTCAAAAAAGTTGTTTTAGTTAGATTTATCATCCACGTAAGCTCACTCACTCACACGAGCCATTGTATCATAAGTGTGCTGACACGGATCTACCTATCTTAAACACGCACGCTGTGAAAAATAAAAATGTTGCTCGTTACTTTCGAGATGCAAATTGTCTGGCTCCATGAACAATTTATGTAAAGTGCAGCGACATCTGAATGCGTCATTTTTCTGTAAAATTGGCGAACTCGCGCGGAGTGGAGACCGCTGTAGGAGATTTTCCGCTACTTGCAGTAAATAGCCTTTGTCTCGCTTTCTTTTGTTCTTTTCAAATACTCTTTAAATGTGGTTTCCTTTGTAGCTGACTTGAAAACGAGGCGATTCCCTATTTGCTGTGGTTTAGTGTTTAAAGCGATTTATCTTTCGAGATTTATTTTGAAGAAGCAGCCAGCCACAAGAATTGTCACTGCCCGCTGGCGTAGATAGTTTTTTCAATTATAAACGCTTTCACACTCACAGACCCACACTAAGTTCCATGACTTGTGTCGTGATTACCGGAAACATTCATATCACACACACACACAATAACAAACGGTGGCGCGTCTGATTACTAGTCAGTGGGTGCCAGATTCGGTTCCCGGTGGGAACACAAGCTTTCTCCCATAGGTTTCTGGTTCTGGGTGTAATTGTGTATGATGTGAATGCACGATGTATATATATATATAATATAACTGTCCCATAATTAGTTTGAGTATTGAAACGTTTGTATTTTACGCATATAATTTAACATCTATAACGTAATTGTAAAATCAAAAATGACCTTGGAATACATATTATAGTGTTCCAAGGTCTGTGTATTGTTCCCCTCCGCTATCGAATAGTTTTGGCATTTCTTTATTAAACAAATTATTTAAGAAAGCACTCTGCTCAAATACCTTTCTACAGATACCTGGCTCGTTTTAAATATCCTCACCTCTTTTTTAACTAATTACTCTAGGTATAAATAATTCCTTGTTATAAATATTAGATTGTCTTCAAAGTCCACCGACACTAAAAGTGTGATGTAATAAATTGTTAAAAATAAACGTATACATACATGAACATTCAGCTTTATGATATTAACATGATTATTATTAAGACTCGTTTTAAAACTAAGTAAATACATCAGAAAATAATATTTATAAACGCATTATATAGTTTTGGATTCAGATCCTAATGTATTTCTTAATATTTCTGACAACTACCTACATAAATAAATATCTTGTCTAGGACATGTAGTTAGGGTAGGCATATTTCTTAATTTATGACACGTGCAAGTCTTTAATTTTTGGCATGAATTTGTTTCGGATCATCTTGTTTAGGACATCCCTAGTTGTGAGTTTCCGTGCAAAGTTTGAAAATCCAGTCAACTTTTAACTAACCCGTCGCCCTGCTCACCTGTGGAGTAAACGTAGAGCGCTATCGAACCTGACATTTTGCTGGCATTCCGCCAACAACATATCACATATATATATCTTATGCTTATATAGCACAGTATAGCTAATAATGTCAGGCCCATGGAACTAGTTAGGATATACTACGTCTGTAACAATATATTACGAGTAGTTCCATTTTAAGGCCTACTTTTATAAAATCGCAGGGTCTGACGACAAATAAACATAACATTACGCTTTAACACTCACAGCCTAACACTAAGTTGGATGGCTTATGTGTTTTGTGACGACACAAGTATTCGGTAAGTAGACTGTATCAAGGTTTCCGGTACCCAAGGGGACAACAATAAAACACAGAACTAGCAATAACAGATTACCCGGAGAAAACTTGTTTTCACCGGGAATCGAACCCGATATCCGCTGCTACGTGCACTCAACTCGAGCCAGAGGGCAGTTCAAATCTGTGATCCCAGGCAGTATTTATTGTCAAAGCTATAATGCTATAAAACTGCTGATACTATAAATTACCGATATTCTTCTGCCAGAGTCGCTTTGTTTAGCCATTTTGGTTTTTATGGTCTGTCATATGTGAAGATGAGCAGAGTAATAAGTTTCTGATTTCATGTAAATTATTATCTCTATTAGTACCCAAAGATTTCAAGTCCGAACTCCGCTTTCAGATCTTTGGAACGTTTGACAGCAGCGTTGACGACATCTTTAAGCGCCAACTCGGCGCTCAGCTCATTAAAACTACATTATTCTAAAAGTATGTATCATACGAGTATATAAGTTTAATAATAATTCCTATCCAATATCATTTGAATTCATCCAGCCGTTAATTGAAACTACACTCAAAATACCGAAGTTTATTGCATATATTTTACCCTACATTTGTGTTTCCTCGGGGTCTAACTACGATGCCAATCTGATTTAATCAGATTTTCTTAGTGAGCTATTATGAAACCTCTAAATTTCCACGTTATACTAATGTGAGATAATAAATTTACTTCAGCGACGTATTCTCGCACGTAGAACATTATTCCCATCCATTATTTACCTTCATTAACTAAATTATTAATGTTAGGTGCCATTAATTATTATGTTCACGTCGTATAATATAATACACACTGTTAAGTTTACAGTGACGTTTATGGATGTGAGAGATAGATGTTTACCTGACTTTATATATACGCACACCAAAATTTCAGATTTATACATTCGTATGTATATAGTATTTGGTTTGGTTAAAGCACAAAGGTATGATTAAACAATATAAATTAAAAGATATTATAGATCTCACGCCATCATCAGATCAGAGGTTTATACCTACACTTGAAGCAAATAAATATATTTCATTTCATTATATTCCTAACTAGTAGGGGTAGTAGGTAATTTCCCGTACCCAAATATAGTTGTAGTTCTCTATCCTTAAGTAGAAAAAACAGTCGCTAAGCTTTAAATGGAATTCCGGCAGCAGCTACGCTGAAGGACACTTTACGTTGTAGACTGCAGTTGCTCTCCGCTGCACGCTCTGCAGTTAGTCCAACGCCGTAGACTAGACTACGCTGTAGACAACTCTACGCTGTAGCATGCTCTACGCTGTAGATTGCTTACAACTGTAAAAAATATAAATATCTATGTCATAGAGAACTTTACACTGTAGAACTGCTCGAAGCAGTACACTACTCTTTCCTGTAGACTACTCAACATTTCATCCGAGTTTACACCACTTTTTCACTTTGGCTAATAATGACGTTGTCATGTATTGAGAAAGAGAGAGATGTAAGAGAAGCACTTATCTACTAAGATAAATAACGTGTATTGGAAATTATAGCAATAATGTATATTTAAAAATTGTGTACTATATTTCTACCTACACAATTTGCTTCACAGATTTATAACGAGCTAAATAGTACCTTAAAACATACCGTAAAAGTTACCTTTTCGTTATGTGACTGGAAGTACCTATTCATTACACAATATAAGTATCCAAAAGTTACATATGTTACTCTTTGGAAACGGTTTTGTGAACATAATATATTCGTAAGATATGATAAGCCGACTCCATATCATGCGTCTTTGTTGTCACTTGTATACGCAATGCGAAAAGATTAACATGAACGGTCCAGACGAGGGATAAACTATGTTCTACTGCTAAGTATTTTGGGAAATTTCACATAAACTATAGAAACGAGTGCAGCTCAGCGGTAACTCATCTAAGAAATTAATTCATAGGTTTTTTTTTTTTTGTTTTTTTTTGTGACATGCTAGTGTTTGACCACTATCTCACCTGATGGTAAGTGACGATGTGATCGAAGCTGGTAAACACACTAGACCTGGAATACGCAGGCTCTCAAAGATAACTGCCGGAACACCGTGTTTGGCTTGGCGGCAGACTTTCAACTTGATGGTGGTAAGCTACTTTGGTAGCAAGCCAGGCGAGCAACTCACAAAATGCTCTACCACCTCTCAAATGTCACCTGATTAGCACCACCCGGGGACCACGTGTAGGGAGTCAGACTTAAGGGGTATTCTCCTACGGACGTGGGTGACTCAGCCCCCAGGTACCCTGGTTTCCATCCCGATCAGCCCCACACTAAAGAATTTCTCAAGTTATGAGCGGTTTTTTTACGGTGAAGGTAAACATCGTTAGGAGGCAAGAATCAAAATATTCGAGGATATATTGTATCATTCACCAACACGAACTTAGCCAGTGTGGTGGATTCTAGCCTAGAGTCTCCCTTTAAGGGAAGGTTCTCCCCAGTGGCAACGTGATGGGCTGATAATGATGAAGCTAGTAGAACAAAAAAAAAACACGTAGTTTCTTTATATATTGATTATGTTTTTATAGTTTTTAGTTGATATATTGTCGAGGATGTTAACTATCAGACACAAATGACAACTATCAGAGATTTATTACTATCGCTTAGTTAACAAGGTTTGTAAGCATTAATTGGTCACAAGCGATAAAAAATACTGTTGAGAAGTTGCCAAGCAATATATGTTCTTTTGTCTTCCGTTGGCTGTCAGCAGGGTGACCATTGCGGCCCAGCTATCTTTTCTTTAGCTGTCAATCCGATAATTCAAAGTCTCCAATCCAATCTAAATGTTTGGTATTTGGATGACGGAACTCTAGAAGGTGATGTAAATACTGTCTTTTTAAATTAATAATTCATGAATTCAAAATGATTGGGATTTTAAAATTTTTTTCAAAATGCGAACTTTTTATTTGCGATAACGTTACTGTTCGAACAAATTATCGGTTTTACCAAAATTACTTACAAATATAAAACTATTCAAGTGCTCATGTCGCCTTTTGGGTTCACCGATATTAGATTAATCATTTTCACCTTTGGCAGAAGAAGCAATCAATATTTTAAAAACATTTCTGACAGATTGCTCAATATTAAGTCTCATATGGCTTTAACGATTATTAGATTTTGTACCAAAATTTTCGTATTCGTTAAGATGTTGTCTGCTATGGAAACATTGCGCGCTCCTCGAGAGCTTGGACAATATCGTAAAGAATACTCTTATATCGACATGGATGACAGGGCTTGGTCGCAAGATTATTTACCTGTAAGACTAGGCGGCATACGTAAAATTTCTAGCGTGGCTCTACCAGCTTTCTTGTCCTTAGTTCATGGTACTTCTAAATTAGTCGAAATAATACTTTCACATATTTTGGGTTCTTTAGAAATAGAAAACCTGATTGAGGCCAGATGCGCATGGGAGATGTCATGCCCAAATACCGGGCTCCCAGTGAGGTTATTCTCACAGAGACTGTGGGATCGGTTACTCTGGGAACTAGCACGGAAACATCTTTTAGATACGTGTACTAGCGTCACAGAGCGTGCTCGATTTCTAGCAGTTTCTGTATAGGAGTAAGGGCTTTGGTTAGGCTAAATTATTATTGCCCATATTGTTTCCCATAGCTGTCTGTGTGGTACTGCTGTTGACCAACTCGGTCACCACGGCCTTTTGTGCCATAAAAGTGCTGGCACGAGAGGCCGTGGTGGCCGTGGTGGCCATGGAGTAATTCGGCAGTGCACCGCAAACGGCGAAAATATGTAAACCTCAGCAGTGGTTACATATTTGAGCCGTTTGGTTGAGACACTGGGCCCGTGGGAACCGGGAGCTCATTCTATTTTTAAAAAAATATCAGAGCACCTGGTTGAGGCAACGCGTGATCAAAATGCTGGTACTTATTTGGCTCAACGTATTAGCATTGCAATTCAGAGAGGCAATGCCGCCAGCATGAACGCTACTCACTGGTAGTGGGCTTGAGCAATTGAGTTACCTACAAGCTCGATGACTTGTAGGTAACTTGGGTCTTTGCTGTATAGATGTATATAATTTTAGTTTAGTTTTAGGAAATAAAAAGAAATAAAAAAGCAATATCTTACGCAACATTTATCCTAAATTACCGTTTCTACTGAACAATCGTGGCAGTAAATATTAAAATGTAATTATGTCAATCCAATTTCCCTTTTCCTTTAAATGACGAAGAAAACCACTCTGTGCGTAATTTTCAGTAAATTTTGTGATTGATGAAGCCTTAATCATATTTAAAATATTTATTAATCTTTGGAAATCTTGTAAACAATTTCTGGCGAATAAATTACCTATTCCGCCGATTGATTGTTCCATGAAAGCAGATAATACTAACAGTTGTCACTACTTCCCAACCTTTTTATACGTGACTAGCAAAACCGCCCGGCGTCGCCTGGATAAAAAACATAGCCTATAACACTCATAAACAACGTGGCTTTCTATTGGTAAAAGAATTTTTTAAATCGGTTCAGTGAAGCAGGGATTACCCCCTACAACCTCACAAACTCACAAACTTTACCTGTTTATAATATTAGTATAGATGTTATTTCTAAATGAAATTTATAGTGGTAAGGTATTTTGTATTGCCTGCCTGCTTACTGGGTACAGCTCTGCCGTAGTATGCACGTAGAAAAATATCGATAGGCATCAAACGGTGTTCTTCTTTTAAGTTTGTACATATTTCAGCCTCAGAAAACTTATTAGGTCTCGACCACATCATTATTTACCAACAGGGAAATAAGTGATTCAACGCTAGTCTATTTGATATGGAGAAATATCTGTAATAAAACTAGGTTATTTATTAGATTGTCTGTCTGTTCATTTGGCTATCTTCCAGAATCGTAAATTGAAGCCATTCAAGTAATTTTATGAATCTGCAGAATTGGGTGTGGCAAATATTTTCACTGACGAAGACATATAATTTATTAGTATTCAAAATGGCCATTAGTCAATTTTCTTTTAAAATCAACAATGACGCGGGTAACACTTTCGCTGTACGAAAGAACATAACAGTAAAACACTTTGAGCAAACTAGATTTGACGAAATAATGTATCTCAACTAACAGAATTGGGTTGAAATGTTTAGATTAACTTTGAAGTTGGACATTGGTTTTATTATCTCTATAGTTATACGCCAGGGAATCTCGAGATAAAAGTGTTTGTAACTTTGTCGTGACAAATTAAGAAGTGTGCCGGTCTGTTTGCTTGTTTCTTGGAGCATCAACACGCAGCCAAGAGTTGGCGTAATGTTTAATCTAATACATTTGAACGAGCAATTCTTATATATATACTAGCTGCGCCCCGCGGTTTCACCCGCGTTGATAATGATGAAAAGTGATGATGATGATGATGATGAATAGATGTTGGCCGATTCTCATAGATACCGGATAAGCACAAAAAATTTCATCAAAATCGGTCAAGCCGTTTCGGAGGAGTATGGCAACGAAAACTGTGACACGAGAATTTTATATATTAGACATATATGTATAAATATATATGTATATATATATATATATATATATATGTGTGTAATCAGGATCTCGGAAACGGCTCCATCGATTTTCATGAAATTTTGTATAGAGGAGGTTTTGGGGGCGATAAAAACGTCGTTTTATAGCAAAGCTCGGTCATTCGGGTACTGTAGATAATTCAATCTTAATTCACCATCATTAATAGTCAATCATGAATAATAAGTGAAAGAAACATAATTGACCGAGCGAAGCGAGATCTCTTAGTTGAGTTGGTTCAGCAGTCCGTCTGTTCGTCTGTTAAAGGCATTTAGCATATAAACCATAATAGCGAATAACTTCAAATTCTCAGATAATATGTAAAGCTGTGATAGATATTATAATTTTAATTGCCATTTCTGGCAATTAAAATTATAATCTATAAATGATGAATATGTTAATCCATACACCCATACATTTAGGCGGGGAGAAAATTTTTTTTTGTTTTTTTTATCTTTTTTTTTTTATTTGTGACAGGCTAGTGTTTGACCACTATCTCACCTGATGGTAAGTGACGATGTGATCGAAGCTGGTAAACACACTAGACCTGGAATACGCAGGCTCTCATCCTTATCTATCATTAAAAGAATACGAAACTTGTTTAAAAAAAAATAATGTTGGAATATAACAATTTGGTAGGCTATCAAAGTCACTGTTTTTAGACCTATTTTGTCCCAAGGTCTATTTAAAAAAAATACTTCATACTTAACGCTGAATTCTACGTATAATATCCTGTCCTTGAACATCAAATACAGAAATCAAACAATTACTTTAAAGAAAAAAGTTATAAGCAATTTACCTTCAAAGTTTTTTTCTATAAGGCAAAATGTAGACGCGAGATCTCAGTTCGGCGCGAAACGTTTTTTATTCGTTTTTTTGGTCCGAGTCGCT
Source organism: Lomographa bimaculata (assembly GCA_948107665.1). Lineage (NCBI taxonomy): Eukaryota > Metazoa > Arthropoda > Insecta > Lepidoptera > Geometridae > Lomographa > Lomographa bimaculata. The sequence continues at coordinate 13,092,999 of OX403595.1, forward strand.
TTACAAAGCGACTCGGACCAAAAAAACTTATATAAAAAACAAGTAGAGCCGCGCAGCATGGCCAGTAATAGTCATTTAGATGGTTAGCAATAAAAAAAATGTAAAACTCCAAAATAATCGGACCTTTCTCGGGACCCAGTAATATCCGATGTCTGTCTGTGATGGAGTTTTGTAAAAGTCTTTAATCATTTAAATAGGACTCTTTTGATGTAGATTTTTTTGTGGAAAAGACAAATTAGAGGCAAGAAAGTGAGCCTCTTGTTTTCAAAAGTAACTTTGCTTTTCTCCTTTGATAAGACTTTTGTTATATAAAAACCATTTTAAGTAAATTCTGAGAATAATTATTTGTTACAAGTGAATCTCGTCGTTTTAATTTTAGCTTAGTCATCTATGTGATTGTGTACATACCTTATTATTGTGTACATACATACCTTAGAATCATGTTGAAACGAAGTTCTATCCTAAATACTTTGTTGCTTTACAAGTCATTGAACTTAGTGGCTGTAAGTGCGAATGCATCTATGTTTATAATAACTTATATCTATGTAAAATACTGAAGAGGTCCTGATTTATAGCTTGAAGAGATAAATACGCTTGGATCTATATCTACTCTCTAAAAAAGTGCTTAGAGGAAGAGTACTTAGGTAGGTAAGTGCGTACAGTCAGCGAAATAGATATGCCAAAACAAGCTAAATTTTCACCACTGCTACCAATTGTTAGAATTTGAGTATAAATAACACAGTTTTTTTTACATTATATTTGTTGGTTTATATTGCAACGAGATATTATGTCTTTATACTTTTTCGGCTGCATCTTCACTTCCCATCAGGTGAGATAGTGGTCAAATGCTTGCCTACCTATAATAAAAAAAAAAAAAAAAACCAACTGTTATGTAACTTTATTTTTATTTGTTATTATTTGCTATTTATACTCTTACATGTTTACTTTAAACTATTAATGTTACAGTAAAGCTTCTAATTAACCCTGCTATGGTTTTCACGTAGAAATCATACTTATTAGCACTACTACGGTTGTCTGAAAGAGATCGCTCTTAGCGATAAGACCGGCTGTTGTTACACTTATTTACTAGATTATTCCTCGTCACGTATTTGTTAAGGTGTTCAATAAAGAGATTGTCTATCAAGCTATCTAAATAGAAAGTTTCCTGAAAGTCGCAATGTGTGTTTTATAATAACTTAAAGTGATTCCATAACCTGATCTTGTTTCCAAGCTTTTCTTTCCTCTCAAAATGCGAGTAAGCGAGAGTCACAAACTTTGAAAAACTAAGTTAAACAAAGTTGCCGGAGTGGTATTAAATTTCGCAAGAGACGACACAAGTTAAGAAACATATTTTGTGTAGAGTTTGTTAGAATATTGTCGTGAAAAGTTATGGACTGTCGTGTCCCGCAATGAAATGGTAAAAATAAATAGAATAACAAATAATACAATAAATTTTAATAAAGAATAACAATAAATTTTCTGTCTTTCTTAAAAAAAGTAAGCGTTCGTCAAATTGATATTGTCTTTTTTAAAATGGGTATATTTCAGTTTGACCTTTACCTCACGTGACGTCAGTGACGATGCGGTTGAAGGCAACACGCTGCTCACTTCGTCCTAATCAATATTTATTAGCCATCCACAAATATATTCTTTCTAAGTTGCAGCGCAAGTCAATTTTAATCTAACCTGGTCCAATACATTCTTCCTTGGAATCCTTTATGGTTCAGTGATTTTTTATCGCAGTGGAGAACATTTAGGAGAGTGCTTATTTGGTTTGCTTAATTATTCCTATTGCTTCGTCACAGATTTGACTGTTAGCTAAGTTGGGTTTCCCCTTTTGAGCAGCGGGTATCGATTTCGATTCCTGGTAGCAACACAAGTTTTCTCCCCAAGGGAATTTGTGTTTTCTGATTCTGGGTGTGACTGTGTCTGGGATGTGAATGTTTCCGGCACCCACGACACAAGTCATCGAACTTAGTATGGGGGTGAGAGTAAAAGCATGAAGTACAAAACGATCAGTACCTACTCATATTGAAAAAGTACAAACAATATTTAATTAAAATCATTTGCCTCTAAAAACGAAATTTTTTTAAGAACAAGACAAAGCGAGAGCACTCTTCCTTATAAGTAGGTACTTTGTCGAGTGAAGAAATACATTAAGGAAAAGACCGTTTTCGTACGTTTTTGCAACGTTAATATTTCACTTTCTCGAAGTTTCAACCCGACAGGGAAGATATGGCATCAAAGTGCGGCACTTTGGACTGATATTACGAAGTGTGAAGAGATACGGGTGTTTGCTTAGACATGTCAGGAATTATTATAAAAGCGAGCAGCCATGTATGTAACGAACTATTGACGTACATTTAAGACGGTTCTAAGAGAGAAGAGGCGCTTGAGTGATCCTTAACGTTTATTTTATTTTGGTTTGATGTCGCTGTCGGTGCAATTGGCAAGTTTACTTATACCGATGGTCTTGGGTTGGCTAGTCGGTCACAATATTTTCCCCAAGGGAAATTTGAGTTTCTCGTTCTTGGATTGTGATAATAAGTCTCCCATTTTATGTTAGTAGCAGCTATGGCCTACTGTTGGCAAAAACTTTTTCTTAGTGCTTGTTGTACCGACCCTAAATAGCATTTAAAACGTTGGTGTTGGTGGGTCACTTTGTTAGATACGATGTATCTTTTTCGTATTCTAGAACCTTTTTTTTTTTTTTTTTTGTGACATGCTAGTGTTTGACCACTATCTCACCTGATGGTAAGTGACGATGTGATCGAAGCTGGTAAACACACTAGACCTGGAATACGCAGGCTCTCAAGGATAACTGCCGGAACACCGTATTTGGCTTGGCGGCAGACTTTCAACTTGATGGTGGTAAGCTACTTTGGTAGCAAGCCAGGCGAGCAACTCACAAAATGCTCTACCACCTCTCAAATGTCACCTGATTAGCACCACCCGGGGACCACGTGTAGGGAGTCAGACTTAAGGGGTATCCTCCTACGGACGTGGGTGACTCAGCCCCCAAACCTGAATAGATGTATCTATTTTTTATTCATAGTCATAGTATGTATCAGGTACAGGTACGTTTTACATATTATACAGCAATTTAAAGTCTTTGGAAAGATTCCCATGAAAAAATGTTCAATAATTCAATTCATTTTAGCACTTAAAAAGATGAACATTTTTCTTCTGCAGTCTTCATCGTTATACATTTCTTTGAAGTAGGAATCCCATAATTTTTACTGTCACAGCTCCTACACTATTTTATAAACGCATGAACTACAGCGCACTGCAGTAGTGACTTGGTCAGCTTCCTTTTGGGAAGTTGCCGAGTCGGCAACTTGTTGAAAGTTTTATTTAGAAAGTAACTTTTTACGCTCTAGGACCCAGCGAGGGAAAACATCGTTATTTATCTCCACAATTTGTCTTTGCGGACCATGTGAAATATATTTACGTTGTAGATGCTCACCCACATGAACGTGAGAGTGTATTTTCCAATTTCTTTTAAAGGCTCCGTCATTTGGGCCTAGACCTAGGTATTATGACTTTAGACAAGTTAAGGTGCTGCTACAAAATCCAAATAATTTGTTTTGTAATTAATTTTCAGGCACCCAAAACAATGTTTGAACACTAGCTTAGACCTAAGTACTTATGAGGTTTTAAGTTTTGTCCCGCAGCTAAACTTTACTGTTGTATTTAAAATGTTAAAAATAAAAACTGATTACGTTTATGATAGAGACAACTTTAATTTCATTTATTCAGATTAAAATTAATACATTTATGTTTATAACATTAATACTCGCAACTTTATTAGTACAACGATACATGTCATACACAATGCAGTCTAAAGTGTTCATATGTATATATATTATATTTCATGTTCCTTTGTGATTGATGCATACATACCCGTGAACAATGAAAATGCGTAAATTTTTAAAACGGAAGGGTTCAAAGCGCTGTAGTTTTTCTTTCAAATGGGAAAATTTGTTAACAAACTGAACCACAAAAAATTTCTTTTTACCATGACTAAAAAATCTAACAAGTGGCATATTATCTAATATGTACTATTGAAACCTATGAACTACCTATTGAAACTAAACTTAGAAACACTTAATAAAATCTGTACAAAGCTGCATTTGGTCTAAAATTTAATAAAGATGGAGTTGCAGAACATTTATAAAAAGACCTATTCCGTGGAGGGAGCTGTACATACTCATATACACCGATGGGTAAATTCACACATTATATTTCGAAATATATTATTTTATTAGTACACGCATACATTTTATGTTTGTGGTAAACATATTATGCTTACGAACGAGGGAAATGATTAATAAACTCGTCGACGCCGTTTTTTCTTACGTTGTTTGGAAGATCCTTCGAAGAGAAGTGCCAATAAAACTAAGTGGAGTGTTTCGTCTCTGCCTCATAACATTGATGTATGTGTTTATTTTTGGCGATAGAGAGACCCTTTGAGACATAAATAGTTAGTAAGAAGTTTCTACCAATATACTTTGTTTTGTACATTATCAAGCTAATGATAATCACGATATACTTTGTTTTCTCTTCACGCTGTAATGGCTAAACTGATTCGGCTGAAATTTGCAATATACATAGTTTATACTCAGGATTACTACATAAGTTTCTTCTCAACTTAATTAATGCAAGTGAAGCCGCGGGGCACGGCTAGTAGATGTATAAAGATAACTTTCAAGAAAATGCCGCAGTAAATTATATATATATTGCTAGCCGTGTCCCGCGGCTTCGACCGCGTTAATTAAGTTAAAAAGTAGCCTATGTGTTAATACTGAGTATAAGCTATGCACATTTTAAATTTCAGCCAATCTGTTTAGTCGTTACAGCGTAAAGATAAAACAAATATACTTACACACAACTCACACACAACATTTCGGAGTTATAATATTAGTGTAATCGGGTACTTCTCAACGGATCATAGTATCGGATTTTCACATTAACCGATCATAAAAGTTGTTCCCATCTGATCATAAGATCAGTTGCAACTTCTTAATAGAGTTAACTACACGTTAGAGCAGTTCTTTCGAATTTACTGTAATGACTTATTCATATATATATTTCATTTGACTACTCAGATACAATTTACATCACTTTCACTTCATAGTTAAAAAACTTTTCACCACCTTAAAGCACCCCTGGCAAAAAAATATTGATACTTTATATTAAATGTAATACTTAAATACCAATTACCATCGCTATAAGTTAAAAAACTAATAACTTTCAAACAAACGTTTTTACCCCATTTAACCCTTTTAGGGGTAGAATTACAAAAAAAATATTTCTAGTACACTTCTACGTACTAAGACAAATGTACCATCTAAATTTCAAGTGTCTACAACTAGCGGTTACGGCGTTGTGTAAAGGTCAGTTAGTAAATCTGAGTCAGGACAAAGATTATTATTATATTAGATTATTCGGTTAAATCAGGGAAACTATTGACAACTTTGGCACGTTTAAAACTGTAGTCTTTATTAAATACTTTTAATTTTGGAATCTTTATGTTACAAAAGACACAAATATACACAATTTTATCTAACCACTTCTAATCTAGGCCAGAATATAATGGTTGATCAGACTATACGAAATTCATAAACGAGTTTTGGAGTTTGAATTTCGAATTCCGATGCGACACTGTTGATTTATGTATCGTAATCGGATCAAATATCGTAGATTGTATAACATTGTGTGGTCTAATACGTACTGGTTATACAAGGTTATTTGTACAATACCAGAATGCTATACTTTCCATAATAATTAAGACGATGTATTCTAAAAAAATCTAAGCGTCTCCGTTTCAGATTGGCCAAAATTGCTTTTGTATGTCCGGCAGATTTCCGTTTGTTCTAATCTACAGATCGCATTTTTCAACCGATTTTCGTTAAAATTTTGTGAGCAGGTTTGATAATGATATGTTTGTTTTTTGTTTATTGTTCCTGTTTTTTTTTTAAATGGCGGAGTTAATAGGGTTGAAAACTTAAAAACATATTTTAGCCATTTCGAAAAATACGCGAGGTCTTCATCGCATCGAGGACAGCAGCGCCACAAGCCTCGTTATGTATGCATGCCAACGCCAGGTGACATTTGACACTATAGACTTAACAGAGGTACATAACATATTCTAATATTTATTTGAAATAATTGAAACGCAAGCAAACCATAAAAATCCAATTTAATCGCTTATATTTCGGTTTTGGCTTGACCGATTTCGATAAAATATGTATGAAATCACCTCTGAAGTATTAGAGTTTAAAAAAAAACATCAATATCTATTCATAATTGGCGGAGATATCGCGTAACATGCATATAAATATATATATATATAGTAGTATACAGTCGAATTGAAAACCTTCTTTTTTGAAGTCGGTTGAAAATCGTAAAATAGAATTAGTAATTGCCGTACCACGCTTGGTAAGGTATTTGGTAATTTACTAATTACTCAGTATATTAATATTTGCTGGTACTAGCATAGATACCTACACATCAGTGGGTCAAATAAAAAAAAAAAAGTTAATTCAACATATTTTATATTTTACATGATTTTTTATGTTTTCTCGATCTTGTATTTGTTTTACTGAATTTAGTTCTTATCTTTTTTGGTCGGTATACCTGTGACTGCATATATTATAATTAACGACATTTTGAGCTTTCATTTTCACTTTTCTTTTTTAGTAGCAAACTACTTAATCCTGCTTATTTTTTTTTTGCTGGCTTTTACGCACTCCAGTGCCATTATATAATCCCTGTTTAAGAAGCTTTCAATTATATTCATACAGCCATGAAATTGAAGTTAGCTTTTAGTTTTACTTTGTTTACATTTTAAATCCAATTATAGGCAGCTTTACTAAGTACATTCTTATCGTTGCCAGTTCTCAAGTAGCTCTTTGCAGAACTAACAGCATAATTGCAGAAGTTCTGACAGTCCAGTGTGCTCGACAACGTAGACTGTTGAATCGGAGCCAGAAAGCCTTGTAGGTCGTAAAGAGGTTGGCAGGCTGAATGGTTTATTGTTGCAGAATGGAGTTTGAAGGCTTTTGGGTGGTAAATTGAAAAATAATGGTATGCTCAGGACATGGCGATATAAAATGTTAATTTATATATTCTTTTTGATCGCACATTTATCTACGGGCCAATTGCCTATATTTCCCAAAACTAAACTAAAATTATATACATCTATACAACAAAGACCCAAGTTACCAACAAGCATCGAGCTTATAGGTAAGTCAAGTGCTCAAGCCCATTCTCATTATGCTGGCGGGATTGCCTCTCTGAATTGCAATGCTAATACGTATTTATTATATATATATTTAACATGTAGTGTACGAAAATATAAATAAATGTATAATTGAATACCTCAGTATACATATAAAGTGTCACTCATGCCAGAAATATTAAATATTAAAATAATTTGGAATCATTATTTTTATTTTCAAAGTGTAACGTACGAAAACATATAAAATTAGATAATTCCTTCTTAAGTTCATAAAAAATTCGTCAATAAATGACTTAGACTACAACTTATTAAGAATCCTGAGACTTGAGAATTGTAATGAGAAAAACATGAAAAAAAGTTAGTCGTACATTCTCGAAACCTAGGTTGAGAATATCGATCAAGTGACGTGAGTGATAGCCGTATTTTAATAATATTATAAAAAGTTAGATAAAATCCAGCTTAATTTTTATGTTCGGCATTAAAATGTGATTATAGGTTAAAGTAATAATTGCCAAGTAGCTTAGCCTGGAGGCTAAGTTAGTTGTTTACTTAAAGTTTACGCGTTAACTTTAGCTTTAAAGCATTGTGGTTGAAACTCACATTCATTGTAAGTTTAGGGACTGCTGCCACTATATTCGGCGTCTTGACGTACAGACAAACTCTGTAGGAAGGTATATATAGTTTTAGTAATTACTAGCTTTGCGTAGTACTTACCGGTAGTTGGTTTTTGACGATCCAGTTGGCGCAGTGGACAGGTCTCCGCCTTCTGCGCCGTGGGTCCTGGGTCGAGAAAAACTAACCATAATAATATATACTCAACTAGCCGTGCCCCGCGGCTTCGCCCGCTATTATTAAGTTAAAAAGTAGCCTATGTGTTAATCCTAGGTATAATCTATGTACATTCCAAATTTCATCCAAATCCGTTTAGCCGTTAAAGCGTGAAGAGGGAACAAACATACTTACACACTTACACACAAACTTTCGGATTTATAATATTAGTAGGATTAGTAGGATTAAAGAGACATAAAAAATATTTAGTTCATTTTTCTTATAGATTACAAGAATAAAAAAAAACATTAATTGAGATCTTTGATTGCCAATCATAGTTTTCTGTTTATGTTAGGTTTTTTTTTTAATACTGAGATTATCTCCATAATGGGCAGTATTTGACCACAATATAACCTGATATGAAGCGATAATGCGACCGAAGAAGTTAGATTGCATGCCTAGAACTTATTCATTCTAGAATTGATGACTCCCAAATTAAACCACTTACACTAAGGGAATAAAGCCGGGCAATGATCAAAGTTTTATTATCATATTATAGCCACAGAATTGTCAAAACGCTTTGAGCAAACTAGAGATCAATTGAATTAGGATATAATACTTATCATTCTAGCTAAGTTAGCCTATGAGAGATAAAAAATCTATGATCTATTTACATAAAAGAGGCAGAGCTTTCGACTACGCTCGGATTTGTATTGAAGGGAATAAATACATTTTCGCTACGATCATTATTCATGGAGAAAAAGCGTGACTGGAATAATAACGATTCGTACAATTAAATTCGAATTCAGCGAATAACAAATCTGTAGATAAATTGGTGTTTTTTTATTATATGTAGGTGCTCGAGGACAAATTTCACGGTATTTAGTACCTATGTTTTTGGCAATATTCAGTATTATATCTACGTCATGTATTGATATGACGTAGATATAATACTGTAGTCATTTTTAATACGGAAAGCGAGAGAATCCAAACATTGGTTACTGGCTTCCTGATTAAACTATAATTGAAACGTAAACAAAGCTTATATTTCGGTTTTGGCTGGACCGATTTCGATAACATTTATATGGGACCACCTCTGAAGTATATTCTACCAAACAAAAAATAAATCATCGAACTCGATTCATAATTGGCGGAGATATCGCGTAACATATATACAAAAAAAAAACGGTTGAGAAGATATTATGTTTATAACACCGACCCGAGCAGCGTTTGAATACTATCTCATCTGATTTAAAGTGATGAAGTGTAATTTGAGAAGTGACGAGGATTGTATACACGCTAGGGCTAAAATGAGAAAAACACTACACACATAATCAAATCTAGAAACAGAATCACGAAATTGCCTAGGTAAGGAAAATTGTGGTACAATGGGAACCGAAACCATTAACCTGTTTAGTGTACTTCGTCCGAATGTAGTTAGCTAGCAGTTCTTATATGAGTACGTCACATCCCGCCTAACTAAGTTGAAAACAAATAGTTTTGTAACTATGTGTCCGCCTCAACTAAGGCTGTGTATAGGTACACCACCACGATACATTTTTATTAGAATCTCAAGGCTCCTAAAGAGGGTATTATGAAATCCTAGCAAAATTACTACCGGACCTATTGACATTCTTCTCTATTTGGTACATTTGTTGTGTACATAAAAGAGTAACCTAAGAGATAATTTAATGTGAAAAAAATCTTGACTCTATTTACAAATGTTGAAAATTTTTGGGCTATGTTAAGGTAAATAACCATTACGGAACTGTAACTAGTTGGAAATCACAGTTCTGGGATTACTTTTGTCAAACTGTTGTTGATCGATTACCAGCATTGGACCGCGCCAGTGATTAAATACTCGTAAGTTATTGTCCGTGGCTCCCTTTCACGAGGTAACGAAGAGCGATGCGAGTTGGAGCGCTGCTGATTGTAAGCGCCCGTGTGTTCCAACAGTTCCATTTACAAAGTTTATTAATTAACACGTCACCGCAGAATACTTCATGGTACTAGCGACGTCACAGGGTTCGTTGTGGCTGTACGGCGGATTAAGCTTTCTCACTGTGACGGCTTTTGTGTCAGCGTATGAAGAGAAGCTTTTGTATAGGCAACGCTTGTTTTAAAAGGTGATACACAGGTGTGTCATTGTGGATTCATATATTATGATTAACTAGGTCTATTTAATGAAATTTCAACAAAATATTGACAGCTTAGCCAAAGGTATATAGGTGAGTAGGTATCTTCTAGGCAAGCATGTTTCATATTCGACCGCATCTTCACTTTCCATCAGGTGGTCAAATGTTTGCCTATCAAGCATATAAACAGGAAAATAAATTATTATCGGATGATAGTTTTGCGTTGATATTTGTAGAATTTATAGCAACTAGCTATACGAATGTTTGACCAAATATACTGAAATTTGGTAATTCGTACTCAATATCAATCATGTATCAATCAGATGCGAATTAATAGCGATGATAGCTCAGTCGTCGCGTAGATGCCTACCGAGCAGGCGGTCGCAGTTTTGAATCCAACCACAGGTTTGAGATTTCCGGTCGTAAAATCAAGGTGGTAGAGTTTTTTATCCTTGCCGAACCAATTAACCTGAAATCAGTCGTAGTTTACCAAGTAGAAAATGCATGGGTTTCAAGACTTTAAGGTACCTATGCTATCGCTGAACTACACTCACTCTTAGCAATGTATATTCTGTGTCAGCATTCTGAAGAATATAAGCTCTCCTGAAGCTGTAGAATACAAACAAATGTTGTATTTATATAGCCTACTAATGGAAATTCAACAGGGCGTGATTAAGCGTGGTTACATTATTTATTTTGGTGGTAAAACGTTTAAGGGCCTCGAGAGTTTTACGGCTGCCGGGAATCAGTCGCCAGTCGCCAAGAGTAATGAAATGTAATTTATTTTAGGACTTCCTCTGTCTTTTTTTAAATTAGTTGATGAACGAAATGTGATTAAAAGGAATGAGTGACCAGCGATTAAATTTAGTTCGTATTTATGTGTGTACAATTCACAGGAAATTTATTTGTTGAGCTGAGCCCTGAGATATTGCCCGCGAATAGTGATTAGTATTGATGATGATTAGATGAAAAGCACCTTATGTCCTGTCATGCAGCGGATACTCAGCGGGTATTTATTTAGCAAAAGAGCCGTGTGTGCCATAGCTGGAGTGTCCAATTAAGTCTCTTCAAATATATATTTTAAGAACTGAAAATTCTTACGCTTCCTTCAAAACATGTCTTCCAAATTGCTTTGTTTGTGTATACTTTGAGAGTTTCCTAACGTCGAAGAATGAACCCGTGGAAGGTTAAGCGAAGTGATAAAGAGGTACAAGCATCGTCTGGGTGGGTAATTCGGAAAGATACGTGTACATAATGGGACTTTCGTTTGTTTATAGCTTGCCAGAAACCTTACGTGATGCACCTACCAGCGAAAGCTTTAAAGTATATAAGTGCTAGAACACAGTATTAGCTTTCAGGAGTTTCATAAATTGCCTACCTATATTTGGATCATTAGAATTTTTGTCATTTTTATCTTAATATATATTATACGTAATATATTACTAATACTCGTACTAGCATAGCATAGCAGAATTTTGATCAATATAAGTATGACAAATTGTGAAGGAAAAAATTTACTTGTGGCAATGGAATAATAATACATACATAGTTGTATTTGTATTTTGTATTAGTCCCATGGTTTAATCTATCTCCAAAACAACACAAATATCAGCCGACTAATCATGACAAGCTAACAAACAGACTCAGGGACAGAGAGACAAATTAAGTTATTTTCTGTATTCACACCGTAACATATAATAATTGAAACGCAAGCAAAGCTTAAAAAACCGACTTCAACGCTTATAATTCGGTAAAAAATTTGAACTTATTATATTCGTAATATATATATTTTTTTTATTTGTGACAGGCTAGTGTTTGACCACTATCTCACCTGATGGTAAGTGACGATGTGATCGAAGCTGGTAAACACACTAGACCTGGAATACGCAGGCTCTCAAAATAATATTAGTTACTTGTATTGTTATCATATTTCTATGTATACAACAACCTACTCGCTCCTATAAATTATATCCTACTTAAAGGGTTTGCTGGAAGAAAACTCTGTGAAGGGTTAAGCTCGCCTTTGTACATCTTTTGTTATGGCCTTATTGTAAAATTGTTTATCAATGTGTGTACAATAAAGAATATAAGAAAAAGACTGGAGTTGAATATTTATCTAGAATTTTTCAAGTTTCTAATTAGAAAATTTAAGTTGTAGACCGGTCGACCAGTTATATATGAGTCTTATATAAACAAGAAAATGCTCTTAAAATTAGAAATTTCTCTCAAAATAATTATAAATCCACTTAATTAGGCAAATTTAATTGAGTTTATAAATACCGAAGTTTGTTGGTGATTAAGCAGCCTTCTGAAGAAAACAGAATTTTGTTGGAAATGAATGACGTAGAACGTAGACGTGACTTTGCATACTGTTTTATTATAATTCCGAGTAAATGATAAATCTGTTATAACGTATTGTTGTTCTTTAAGTTTGGTATACCAATGAAACGGGGTACTTCCCAACGGATCTTAGTATCGGATTTTCACATTAACCGATCATAACTGTTGTTCCCATCTGATCATAAGATCAGTTGCAACTAAAATAAATTATATATTTTTCTTCCCAACTGATCATAAGATCCGTTGGGACTTCAGTAAATTATATATTGTTGTTCTCAACCGATCATAGGATCTGTTGGAACTTAAATAGGTACGTATTTTACATTCTCAATGGATCATAGAAATATTATGGTTTGGTTCACCTTGTATTTTGTGAACATTACATTATCTATTTTTAATATGGATACATCTATTTTTGATAGCTTTGGTAGGCTACGATTATTGTGGATTAAACTTTTCCCATTAAGGTATGGTATTATTCAATATATTACAAGTCCTAATTACGAATCACAGAATATAATCTACAGGCCAATTGCACATATTTCCTAAAACTAAACTTAAACTATATACAGCAAAGAACTAAGTTACCTACAAGACATCGAGCTTATAGGTAACTCAAGTGCTTAAGCCCACTACCAGTAGGTAGCGGATAGTACCCATCATGCTGGCGGCATTGCCTCTATGAATTGCAATGCTAATACGTTGAGCCATATAAGTGCCAGGATTTTGATCACGCGTCGCCTCAACCAGGCGCTCTGATAGTTTTTTTTTTTTTTTTTATTTGTGACAGGCTAGTTTTTGACCACTATCTCACCTTACGGTAAGTGAAGCTTGTAAACACACTAGACCTGGAATACGCAGGCTCTCAAGGCTAACTAGTTGACCGCAGCTGCAAGGTACCCTTGCTAATAGGAACGAAGACCAGGAAAACGAGTATCCCAAGGAAGGTTGACGTCAGGCAGGACGACTGTCATAAAAACTCACGATAAATCTTATTCAGATTGTTGTTGTCTTATTCACAAGTTATTAGTGTGGTAATGGTAGTGAAAAAGAGAAAATATTGTGCCGACTCCGCATGAAACGGGACATGCATAACGATGATGATAGTGAATAACAAACATCGATAGTGTAACTTACAATCATATAGCGTTATTTCAACATTTAGCGTTGTCCATCGTAAAAAACGCCAAAATCGATTTGTTATTTTCCAAAAAAGATTTTTACTTCAAAACTTTTGATTGACTTTAGTAAAATATACCATCTTCGACCTCATCTTCACTTACGATTAAATGCTAGCATACCAGAAATTTAAAAAATCGTTTTATGTGCTATTATTATTAAGCTTTCGAAATTTTCATTTTATGCCCGATAGGCAAGATTTTGACCACAATCTCACCTGATGAAAAGTGATAATGCGGCCGAATATGTAGCATGCTTGCCTAGAAGGTACCTATTCACTCTTGACTTGAAGACTTCCAGATTATACCCTTCGAGGACCACAGACGAGGGCAATGAGTTCCACTCCTTTACAGTACGGATGATAAACTGGAGGTATGTCACCATATATGGATATCGTTTGACAGTTTGTCTTGTTGTTAGATGGTAGAACTAGCATGGGGGAATTGAAGCACGAACGGTGTTTGTTATTCTTGGTTTATTTTTTCGTTAGTACCCTGAATCACCACATAAGCTTATAAGGTAGGTAGCCTATGTGGTAATACAGAGTACAAGCTATCTAAATTCCAATTTTCATTTATCATTTATCTATTCAGCCGTTTCCTGAAGCAACGAACAAATCAACGCATACGGACTAAAAAAAAAACACGTTGTGTCGTAAAGAAACACGAACATGTCTTTACCCCCACCACTTTTCGTCACACAAAAAGGTTGCGGATCAGAATTTCAAAGCTCTCCCATAAAAAAGTTTCACCGCGAAACACGCACGTAAAATTTGCTTTTATATTATTAGTGTGATTCACAGTGATTGGTACAAAATGTGGTAGTGTTTCGATTTACACTCGCTTTATATACAAAGTCTGTACAACCCCTGTCGTTGCTCGTTAGGCGGCGAGGCTGTGACACGCGCATTAAATCAACTTTGTAACGGGCAAATTGCAGGCTCGTGCAGGTTTGTTGGCTGACGTCCAAAAGGGAATAGAGATTTTATGTACTTTTACCTATGAAATTTGCGTTATGAAATATGCATACAGACATTATATTTTGATTATAGAGCATTTTATTGACTCTCGTGATTATGAGAGTAAGTCGACGTAGAACGCTTACCGTGGTTCCCCTGGACAATCCTATAAAACCCTGTTTGTGAGAGTTAAGCAATGTTTATGGGTGACCATTTGAGATTTACACCTGTTTTTTTATCATAAGACTACAGTCGTTAAGTCATATAGGATGCCTTGAGGCAGCCTAAAAAAGTCCTATTACTAGGCGTAAAGGTAACGTAGGCTAAGCCCTACACTATACGTCTAATAAACTCATAACCTTTAAAGGGCGCAGCTTTTGAACCTTTATATAAAATATAATATTGGTAGCTGTAATTTTTACAGAATAATAGCGGCTTTTCTAACAAATAATTAAAAAATAAAAATAAACATTCTGCATACAGTATGGCTGAGCGTGCGGCGCGACATGGCGCTAGCGCGGTACGTGTGCGTGGGCGCCCGCCATCGCCCCGCAACGCTACAGATTCCATCGGCCAGGACAAAACGAATGAGGTTTGCCCCCATCTCACGCGCAATTCGCATCGTCAATGAGGTCTACAAAGAACTCGATATTTTTTGCGTGTTCCCTGTCTAAGTTTACAGATGCAGCGCAGAAATTTATAGAATTCAATTAATTATTTATGGTAATTGAATTATATTATATACATATATATATATTAGTCAAGTTATAAATGTTAGTAATTAGCATGTTTTATGTAAATATAGCATCGCTTTGGTTTTTACTGTTATGGTGTTATATATAAGGAATAAATAAATAAAATAAATAATTATGTTTTCTTTGTTTTAGTTTTTTATTTTAAAAGTAAAGTATCTAACGGCTTCCATTATAAGGCTACCTTTAGTATATATACCTGCCAATTAGGTTGAAATTAAAATTTACACTCTAAGAGAACGCGACTGATAACTTCCAAAGCTACCCTCGTTTAGCCTCACCTTTAAAGTCATTATTTATGTTTGTTATTTTATGAAAATAAAAACATAGAATCTCTAATTCTGTTTATATTTTTGTCGCCATGTTAAATCACCTGTGGAACACTGGAGCGGCATTGACGTGACGAGATTTCGGCGCGCTGCCAATATCATGCTAGATTGCGGTTATCGCGCTTGGTGGAAACAATTACCGAGCTAGCTGAACTGGAAGCCATTTTAGGAAACCATTTTATAAATATCTAAAATTTGAATCTAAGTGTAGACTTCTAAATTTTCAGGTAATTGGGTACTTATTTTAAGATAAGCGCGACTTGAAATCGGATACCTGAATAACGTTTTAATTAAAACTAACTGTGTCTAATTCAGAACGCTTGATTTCCATTTTAGTTCAGCTATTGAGACAAAACGCTTTCAAATACTTACGAAACACAAAATCTTTATCATCCATTTTAGATTTACCTATATGACAACCTCCCTTTCGATCTTAACTTCAGATCTTATATAGAATCTAAAGCTAAGCGTGCTGCTAAGAAGCTTGTCATTCAGTCGAAGGTTTGCCGGCACTATACACAAGGTCAACTACTTAACTTGTACCAAGCACAAGTTCGGTCATGGAGTACTGTAGCCATCTTTGGGACGGGTATCAACTGGAGGATTTGAAATCTATCGAATAACGTGCTATGAGACTCATCAATAACAATTTATTAGTTGAATCTCAACTACAGTCTCGATCATCGCCGAAAAGAAGCATGCTTATCAGTTTTCTACAAATTGCATTATGGAGAGAGTTTGAACTCTCTCCATAATGCAATTTGTAGAACACCACCACTACCTTGAGGTCACCATTCTACTAACAAAAATCTAGGTACACGGCAATGCGGCATCCTCTAGCGGTTAAAATAACTACCGTTCGCAAGAAGCGTTTCGCC
Organism: Lomographa bimaculata; assembly: GCA_948107665.1. Classification (NCBI taxonomy): domain Eukaryota; kingdom Metazoa; phylum Arthropoda; class Insecta; order Lepidoptera; family Geometridae; genus Lomographa; species Lomographa bimaculata. The sequence continues at coordinate 13,109,581 of OX403595.1, forward strand.
TCTTAAATAAAAATTGCAAAAGAATAGCACGCTTTGCCGTCTACTGTATTTCCCGAAAAGTACAATATGGGATTATTAAGAAGAGAGTGAATCTTATTGATATTTACTGAGTAAGCGTGATCTGTCTTCGACCGCATCGTCGCTTTTCATCAGTTGATATTGTGATCAAATGCTGGCTAAGTTACATATAATATAAATCTATAATGTATACCAGCATAGGTATACCATTGTATATAATGCAAAGAGTAAAATTCCATCTATAGAGTAAATTTAACTGAAATACGAAATTCATACCTGGAAAGCCGAATACTTTACCGGTAACGTTATAATGAACACTTGGATAGTTACAAGTTTAATTAATACCAAGTTGCAACCAGTGTCGAGTTCCGGTTCTGTTATTACAACATGAAATGAAATCCCCACGTTGCAGCAAGTTTCCGTAGTTGCTTTTATAAAATATGACTGAATTGTTTTGTGTATTTGGGAAGAGTCGCGGAATGAAACGAAAATTATACTTACTTACTACTATATACTTACTTTTTGTAAAAAAATATTATAATTTTAAGACTATAGAAATAGGCATTAATGTTTAGTGAACTTGTAATTATTTTTCAACTAAGTTACCAGTTTATTTTTGCTACACCCTTGCAGGGTACATGTACCTAGTTTTAATGTAACTGTATATGTTTGCAATAAAGAATATGAATATGAATAACTACAACATAGCAATGATTTATTGAATGTTTTCTTTTTTATTCGTATTGCATAAAACTTTAAATACATTAGTTTCTCTTCTGGTTATGTGAGTGTATTCCAGAATTTTTTATCAAAATATTTTCACTGATGCAGTTTCTTATTACTAATGCGTTGTAAGCCGCTTCCACCACAAAGTTAATGTTGCATATCGTGGCATATGAACTAAAAATTTGTTGGGTTATTTTACAAATTTACTTTTTTTAATTTTTCATAAAAAATTTCATGATATTGAACGATAAAAACATAATAATGTTTTGAATAGAACCAAATAATAAAAGTTGAAAGGGATCGCTTTTACTTACAGCAATATGAATAAAACACCCCAATATTAAAATTTATTTGCTTCATTGTTTTTTTGTCTAATGTGGCCAATTGTGAATTAATCAACATAGGTTTTTCTCCTATCTCGATGACATTAACCTGTAGAGACACCAGTATAAGGCTAGGCTAGCTAATATAATATAGCCAGCTAGCTTTTATTTTTATTCATGCATAAATATTTATTCTCCAACCCCAATGGGAGACATTTCTGGTTCGCTTGTGTCAAACAAGCGAACCAGAAATGTCTCCCATTGCTTTTGCCATTGCTGCGGTAGGTAACGTCAGTTTATTATAATTAACATTCCAATAATTATCGGAACAATTTAAAATGAAATAACTCACATCAAACTGTCGGTGTGTGTGGATAATGATATACTAAAAATAATTTCAACGCAAGCAAAGATTAAAAAATAATTGGCTTTACCGCTTTATCTTCGGAAACCTTGATCCAGAATACATGAATTAAATACGCATTATTGAGGATAACTCAAAAACTACTGGTCAGATCTTGACCAAATTTAAATGAAGCTGCTTAGGAAGCACCAGTTTAAAAAAAAAACATTGGAATCCTAGCTAGAAAGAAGTTTTGAGGACATAAAAAAACAGTCGAATTGAGAACCTCCTCCTTTTTTGAGAAGTTGGTTAATAAAACCATTCGACGATTCAAAATTCAGTATAATGATCAAATTTTGGTGTCACCGAAAACTTTTTACATTGTTTGGTAAGTTATGGTTATAAGTTCCCATTTTATATACAATGCCAAGGCAGCAGAACCCAAATCTAAGGTGAAAAGAGCAGCTACGTGTTATTTCCCCTCTCATTTCCTCAAATATTGCAATTGACGGAGGAATGCGGAGCAAAACGAGGTTATCAAGTTAACTCACATCCGCGCACAAATCGGAAAAGCCTCAAGCCGACGGGAGCGGAAGATTAACCTTCCGTTGCTGTCTGTAGCTTCGTAGATTTCGTAGCAAACCTCTACGTTGCGCGTATTTTTAACTAGCACGTGATCCTTTCCTTGCTTTTATAAAAATTGTAAGAAGATTATTTTCTACCGACTTCACAATAAAGGAGGACTCAAAACTGTATTTTTTTTATTTGTGTTACCTCCTCGCTTCGTTCCACGCAAACCGATTTAGATTTTATTTTTTGTTTGAAAGATGTTGCTTTCCAATTGCTCCCGTTTAAATTTGATTAAGATCTGATCAGTAGTTCTTGTAATATCTTCAATAATGCGTGTTTAGTACCTACATCTAATTTGATCAAAGTTCCAAAGATAAAGCGGTGAAGTCGGTTTTTTTAAGCATTGCTTGCGTTTAATTATAACTAGCACGTGATCCTTTCCTTGCCTTTATAAAACTCGTGAGAAGATTATTTTTTTGGCCTATTTCCTTTATTTTTATTTATTTGAGTATTAAGTAAGTGTGATATGTTGATTGTGAATTTTTTTTTCCAGGTGTTAAAACCTTGACTGTATAAAATAATAAACGATCAATTGAATTTTGATGCAGTATTTTTTAAATTTTTATTGTTGTGTATGTATTTGATATTTCAAAATAATTTGGTACATTGCGGCATTAATTGATGCTCGATATACATATTTTCAGCATAAATGTTAACCAAACCAACTTTTAAGTAAGGTAAAGTTGCTTCACTAGAAGTTTATAATGTAAACAAAAAGTTGAAATATTCAACACTTGTTGAACAAAATAGGTACATAATAAAGTGGCTAAGGCCCGTTGGGGTCAATTTCCGTACGTCGTAAAACTTTGCTGCTCCTTAAATAACGCTTTACTTTACAAACTTGCGCTGGAGGCGTAACCAAACTGCTCATAAAATGTTAATTAATAGTTGTAGAGGTTTATGATAATATGCAGAGGCGGAAATTGCCTTCAATATTAGGTTATATTAGTAACAGTAACAACTGATTCGTATTTATTAAAGTGCTATGCCTCGAGGCTTCCCTCGTTATTATCATGTTAAAAAGTATATAGTATAAGCCTATGTGTTAATCCTAGGTAGCACAAAATTCATACGTTTAAATGGTATGGTATGTAGATATACTTAGGAAAGTTTTAAAATTGTGACGACTGACGACCCAATTGGCGTATTAGGCAGATCTCTGCTCTTTGCGCCATGGGTTCATTTCTTAGTAGGAACAACAATTTTCCTTCTTAAAGCACATATGTGCTTTTGGTTTTAGGTGTGATTGTGTTTGTGATGGAAATGTTTCCGGCAACTACGATACATGACTTTGTATGTAGTGTAGGGCTGTGAAACCGTTTGTTCGTCGTATGTTTGTTGTCCCGGACTGGAGTTTTTTAATACTAGATTGGCAAATATTGGACTATATATCTCACCTGATGGAAAGCGGTGATGCAGCCGAAGATGTAGCATGCTTGCCTATAAGAAACTTGTCCACTCTTCAAGACTCCCAGAAAATACAAGAGGACGAAGACAAGAGCAATGAGTTCCACTCGCGGAACGGATGATAAACGTAGAAGCGAACGCTTCGCGCGATGTGGAGGTCAACGAAATCCGTGATATTACATTGCTTTGACAACTGCCGGCATATACACTCTCAAACGTGTATTATATTCCAGCCTAGCACGATGTTGTAATATTTCATCATCAAAGCAAACGAGCCCACGGTAGTCCGCGTTCAACTAATAACGCGAGAAATGTTGCAATAACGCCCTAACAAGAGGCGTACTGCGTACATAACGTTGGATTGCATAACAGCGAGATTTCCTGTATACAAACATTCTATGGCATATATTTAGTGTTATGTTAAGGGTGATACCCATATGTAGGATGAAAATTACCTGCAAATGTATTAGCGCTGTTAATAGACGTCGTAAAGTATCTACTAGCGATTTAAAAAAAAATCTGCTTATTTTTTCAGTGACAATACAATATATTTATTTATTGAACACCAATAATATGGTTAAGTAACATGATAATAAAATAAAAACTTAAAATAATAATTGTTATACAATAGGCGGCTTTATCACATCAAGCAATTTCTTACAGGCAACCTTTGGATGGACAGGATAGTAATAATAGACATATTTTGCGATCGGAGGAGTTCTCTAATGAATTACGCTACACATGCATTATAAACAATTTAAATATTACTTGCATACAAATAAAAATAATATATAAATAGTAGAACATTTATGTATTATTTTTATTTGTATGTAACGCATGTGTAAGTGACGTTCCCAGAACGATTTGTACGTAATTGGTATTACAGTTACAGTAGTAATTAAAACTGACTTAAACTACTATGTAGATTAGTATACTAAGAAAGTCACCAATAACACTTTTCTGACTGTATCTAACACTTGATGGCCACAATATTGTATATAATAACACCTATAACTTAATACCTATTGTGAAGTAAATAGGTACTTATTGAGCAAGTATATTTTTTACGTCGTCTATATATTTCGATTGTTATCAATCTTCAATGTAGTTTATATTCCTTCCTTCTTTAATTTTGCTCAAATATGTCAAATACTTTAATGTTTCTTAATCTTATTTTACAAAAACCTTTAACTTGAATAATATTAAATTATACTTAAAACTAGCCAAAAGTAACTATAACTAGATATAAATTTGTACAAAACTAAATGTAATAGACCGCTGCCAGTTGGCAAAGTACCCAATATGCTGCCAACATTGCTACGTTAAACGGCAATGCTGCCAGCATTAAATTTAAAATGTACAATATTTGCTTAGATTTAGTTCTGTTTGAAATTAATACTACGATATCTAAGATGGAAATGTATCTGTTATTATTCCAATATAAAGTATCTATTGAATTCACGTCAAGTATTCATTTATTCATAACTAGACGCTCTCATTTATTCATAATTTTAATACTATTTATGAACTAGTGTTTGCTCGGAATTACTTTTTGTTGTAATGATTACATGAATTCTAAGTAGACTATTTTTAACCAACTTCAAAAAAGGAGGAGGTTCTCAATTTGACTGTATATATTTTTTTGTTGCGATCATTCTGCCAATTATGAATCGATTTTGATGATTCTATTTATGTTTTGTAGATCTTGGGTAGATCATACTTCAGAGGTGGTCCCATATAATTTTTATCGAAATTGATTTAGTGCTTTTTGAAAAAATCAACAAAAAATAAAATATAAGTGTTGAAGTCGGCTCTTATGAGTAACCCGTAAATGCCTAAAATTGCATTTCTTATTATTATGTATGTACCAGCTGCCAAATATCGTGAAATTTTCTTTTTTTTTTGGCATTAAGGATTTATTTGATTTTGGCATCCTGTTAAATACGAAATTGCCTTTGTGGCTACATCTTACCAGTTAATTAGTATTGTTGCAGTCGAGGATACGTATGTACGCTAAGTTTTTGTGCTTAATGACTGAATTATCTACTTAAGATTTGTAAACTACGGTACAGTGGTAGCTAACCAAATGAGTAAAAACCAGCAACATGAAATAACAGAATTCCTTTAAAAAACCTAAAATCACCGAGTTAATACAAACAAGTACTCTTACCTACAAATATTATTAGTTTTGAAGACCCATAGATGGTTTTCACCTAAAATTCATTATATTAGGAATATTCAATACTTACTTAGGTAGAGAAAGTTGGTTATAATATTTTATTCATAACGAATCTTATTCCCAACTGGATAAAAGTTACGTCGAACTAAATTGGGTTATCCTATGATAATATAATCAAATCAAATTAATTATTACTGGTGCTCACAGTTCGTGAAATGATAATGAGGTATAAATATTCGACTTGTTAGAGTCTATAACATGTTTAAAATAATATTCATATTCTAGTGTTCAGTGTGAATTGTTCCACAGTGAATTGTTCATATGTATTCCCAGGAAGTGAAGTACTCAAGCATTAATTAAGGGCCAAATATTCATTACCATTTTTAACCACAACCAACTATCTTCCTTACACTTTTGCACATAAATATGCATATTGCATAACTTATATTACGCTACGAAAGGCCACGAGTGACCTAGCGTAACCTAAACGTAAAACATTAGCTTTTACACTCACAGCCCCACACCAAGTTCTATGACTTGTGTCATGGGTTCCGGAAATATTCACATCACACACAATTACACCTAGAACCAGAAACACAAATTTCCCATGGGGAGAAAACTTATGTTTCCACCGGCAATCTACTGCTTAGAAGGCGAACGGGCACCCAACTAAGCAAACGTTATAATTTTTCCCGGAGTCCTAAGAACAAACAAACGCATTTACACTCACGGCCCCACACTAAGACCAGAGACGTGTATCGTGGGTGCCGGAAACATTTACATATCACTACACGCTCACACTCAGAACCAAAAGCACAAACGTCCCTTGGGAAGAAAAAGTGTGCTCCTGCCGGAAATCGAACCCAGGACCCACGGTGCCGAGGGCAGACACTTGCCCACCGCACAAACTGGGTCGTCATAATAAGAAGAAGGAGTCCTTTCTCATTTCATACAAAGTACCTGGATGACCGAGCTTTGCTCGTTAAAACGACGTTTTCTAAAAATGAAACCTAGCTAGATCGATTTATCGCCCCCGAAACCTCCTGCATACTAAATTTCATGAAAACCGTTGGAGCTGTTTCCGAGATTCAGATTATATATATACATATATACAAGAATTGCTCGTTTTAAGGTATTAGATTAGATAGATTCAGACGAATATTTTTATACATCAGTTTCGTTATGAATTCCGAGGTAAGAGTTACAAATACACGCATTTTAGGAAACATTCTGGTATAACCCCCTTAAAATATAATATGATCGGTTAGACTCAGGCTAGGAGTTTCATTCCTTAGCGGCAAACATACCCGCTGGCAATGATCAATAAAGCGTGGGAGCAAAATGTACTGTGCGTGCTGCTGACATATCAATCGCTACCGAATTGACTATTTTTTTCTGTTTAAATTTGGTTCTTGAGCCAATATAGTACTCGCACATATTTGTTAATTAAGCTGTAGAAGGAGAACTATACCAATTTGTTGCTAAATCGTTTAACTACTTCATCGGTTACTATGCGTGCGTACCTGAAAGGAAATATTTATTTGACCCAGTTTTCGTCGTTTTATTCAGTAAACATTTTCTGATCGGTCGAACATTGGTACCACCCGTGACTGGGTGGTGCCAATGTTCGACCGATCAAAAGTTTTACACGCCTCTTGAGGTTCGATGAATACCTTGATGTTTAGGTAACGGTGAATTGATCATACGGCGGAGTCAAGACTTGAAGACAAAGGATCTTTTCAACCGACTTCAAAAAAGGAGGTTCTCAATTGTACTGTATGTTTTTTTGTATGTATGTTACGACATATATCTCCGCCAATTATGAATCCATTTTGTTGATGATTTGTTTTTGTTTGTTTTGTAGATTATACTTCAGAGGAAATTTGTATGGGACCATATACATTTTGTCGAAATCGGTAAAACAAAAACCGAAATATAAACGATGAAGTCGGTTTTTTAAGCATTGCTTGCGTTTCAATCATTAGCAACATAATTATAGTTTTTCATAAAAAATGGCTTCTTTTTGGCAAACTAGCTGAATCGGTTAGTAAGTATGGGCTATTCCTGCTCCATGCGATAACCACCTGCCTGGCATTACTTATATACTCAACAAAGAATTTTTCAGCTTTTCGTTCAGCTCTGTAAAATATAGAGCAATATTATTATTACGTCGTTCATGCAATTTCATGTAATGCGTGCCACGTTGACGTTGTATATAAAAAAGAGATTCCAGTTTTACACCTTCAAGGTAAATGCGTTGATGACACCGACGCGACGGTCGTAAAATTCGTATAGTCGTATATTGTTTTAGGACGTAAATGTCTGATAAGCCTATCCTTGTGAGTGATCTCTTTCACTACACCTAGGTACCTCTATTGTCCATATACTCCAAAGTAAACAAAAAACGCACAAGAAGGTATCATTTTAAGCTTGTATAGATGTCAACAAGAAGATTCGAACCTGGGAAAAAGGTTTGAACACAAGGGTATGTACGGTTCATGAAATTGGGAAGGGACAAGGGATTGTCACGAGTTATTGATTTTATTAAGTCCTAGAAATTGGGTTTCTTGCCGAGCTTTAGAATAACAACTCTCCTCTATACTAGCTACATTTTTATACATAGAAATAATTATATGTACATTTATACTTGCTTGTAAAGGGTGAATGGGGTTTTTAAGATTAAGAAATCCATCCGACATGGCCTAACGACTTATATTTATCAAACAGAGTATCAAAAGGAATGTACGTAAAAGTACTAGTTATAGCAATGTTGCATGTAGTACATTGTTGTATATCTTGTAAACATAAAAATCATAAAATTGTATAATCTTGTAGCAGAATCAATGTTTTGAAAATATAATCTAAAATAATATTTGGAGGACGGTTGTACTAACTTTAAACAAACATAATTAAGAGTCATCCAGATATAACCTGCATTCTATTTATTAAAAAAAAAAGATTGATATGGGTGGTCTTTCTGAGCAAATTGTACCTCTAAACTACGATTCTACAGATATACAAAAATACACATACAAGACATACATGCATGTTAGAAATCAGCTGCGAACAAGCTATTTTTGAAAGGATAAGCAATAACAATTCCGCCTCTGGGTGGCGGAGCATTTCTCGCAGTTCGCCGAATTTCACACAAAGCGTTTTAAAGTCTCATTTCTAGCGACGACAATGGAACCCTTTGGAGCAGAAATACACAATGCTCCAAGTTCCAGCACATACACGTTACATAGAAAAATGCCTTTTTTTAGCTGTCGGATTTTGTCACTGTGTGCCCAAATTTCATTAAACTTTGTAACGTCCAGGTTAAATGCAATTCTGTCTTTTTATACCCAAATTTAAAAAACATATAATTTCTTTTAAATGTTATTAGTAATTTGTTAATTATTTTTTAATCTTAAGTTAAGTTATATGAAGCAAGCTTAGTGTGTTGAATACAATATTTGACTTACTTTCTCTCCTTGCTCCTAAAGAGCTATCAAACGACAACTAAGTGTCGTTTGATAGATTGTCATAAAGCATTGGACTGTCAAGACACACAAAGTTTGCCAATTTTCTAGACACACCAAGTACCTAGGACATGGTTATCAGTGCTACCATAATTTTCATAGGGTATCCAAGTAGTTGCCAAGTAATAAAAAAAACAATTCTGCTAATGCTGTAAAAAGAAGTAGTAAATAATGTGCACTAGTAACGTCCTCCTTATCTTTGGTCTATATTGGTTCACAAAATAAGATACATTAAAATACAGAAAAAAGTGGTTGTTTTCTAAACGACGTATTCTCAAGTCAGGGAGGGCATTTATTGATGTATGTACTCATAAATTAGTAAAGCGAGAACAGTTGTTTAACTCGTTTGGTTTTTGTGAACAAATCCCCTTTTTGAAGTTTGTAATAAAAAAAAAGTCTTTGATAATTTGTTAATATTTATTGATTAAGTAGACTACAAAGAGTTCTATCTCTACTCCCTACACCTTTATAATAAGCTTTTCCCAGAGCTTGCTACAAGTATCAGCCAATAGCCATACAAGTCATTAAACCAGATCTGAAGATTAAGTGGATATCGCCTAGCCCCTCGGGGGCTGATTAATGTTGCCCTTGCTGGGATGAACCTGACTAATTAGGTTGTTACGATCCCCGAGAGACACTATTATGTAGGTTGGTATAAACTCTATGATTTAGATCTCATAATTTGGAATAAAGAAAATAGATTCACGTATAATTATATACGTAGGTTCTCATTATTGTAAGGGTGTGGGTGGGTTTGTTACCCGTGGTTTAACTGCGTTGTTCAATTGGTTGAACCAAGGGCATTTTTATTATCAATGTTACAACTGATACTATCAGTTACTGTTGTTTAAATCAAGTTTTTGTCAAGACAATGTGATTCGACTGTGAAATCTATTACATCCAAAATCTTTTGTGTATCATACACATACGTGTTGCCCCTGGTAAAACTGATTTATCGGTTATATCACGGGCAATATGAAACATGACCAACTTTATTGAAATCAAATTATAAATACACAAAATGTCACGAGAATCATCTTCAACTATCATATCGAACATCTATTGTATCTGAGTGTTTTCGTCAAGTTTTATATTGCTCGTGGTACAACTGATTTATCAGGGTCCATCTGTAAAGTTATCTCTCAGAAATTTTGGAGTCGATTTAAGCAATCCTGTTTCATTTGTCACGATGTGTTTCCACAAGATTGTATCACGATTTGAGAAAAGAGAGAAAAAATTCCTCGCTGATGGTAGGCGTCACGCTTGCTCAATACAATTCAATGCACCCAAAGTTTTGAACTTATATAGTTCAATAAACTGCGTTGCAAAGAACTTCGCTCGTTACTATGACATACGAGTGCTTTGGATGTTTTTTCTTTATGCCCTGTAATTTCATTGGAAACATAGTAATTTATTCCGAAATATAGTAATGTATGCACAATACTGCTGTTGATGTCTGGCGATGGTGTGGTATTGCCCCACGCGACTCTGCAAAAAAGTCCTACCACTACAACAACAAAACATGACAATCAAATTCTTAGGAACTCATTACGCACCTAACTTAGTAAGATAGTGTTCATTGCCTATTGTTAGCTACGCGAAGGTTTTCTTTAACTGGAATCTTATAACTTTGTATACTGTTTCGAAGACAGTATTCTTTATTTCATACTTCCTGATTTTTTCTTAGTATTCTCTTGTTATTATTAAGGGAGTTCCCAATTGAATATTTAACATAAAGGCACTTATAAATATTTCGCATAACTAATGATGCTAAGCAAAATTCTCAATCTTCTTATCTAATCTTTTTCCTTCACGATAAACTAATTTCAAAAGGTTTATCTCGCTTTGTATATTCTCCAGTTTGCGTCCCATTTTCCTTGTTTAATCCTCTATTGTATTATCCTCATCCGTCTCTCGTTCATAATTTCTCATTTTCTTCATTTAACTACGTTACATTACCTATGAAAGAGGCTCTCCTTTATGTGATGTTAAATGTGACGTAATTAATGCCAAATTTGTTTTATTGTAGCACAATTAAATGCGTAATTTGCTTATTCGAGTTGTATGAATATCCAAACATTTTGATAACGTCGCCGTCGTGCGTCCACCTTCTAAGCAAGGGTATCGGGTTCGATTCTCGACAGAAACATTAATTTTCTCCAAGGGAAATTGTATGTTTCTGGTTCTGGTTGTGATTGAATATTTTCGACGTGTGTGCGTGTGTGTGATGTGAATATTTTCGGCACCCACGACACAAGTCATACAACTTATTGTGTGGGGCTGTGAGTGAGAAAGCGCTTATGTTTATCTGACTCTGTTAAAAAAATCAAGACTGTAATATAACGACACTTATATTCTACAGCTCAACTTGATTATTAATAATAATTTATATACATACTTGGTAAGCTAGAAAAACTTGTATCACAATATTGGACAATCCTTACAACGTTTCAGCATTTTTTTTCTTATTTACTGGGAATACTATCCTTGATTACTGATACGAATGCTTTAGAATTTTCCAACTAATTGGAATTGTGTTTAATGAACTTTGAAGTCTAGCTTTTTTTTCTAGATTAGTGTGGACAGATTGTAGACTGTGATTTAATATATAATATTGTATGGGTTCTGTCATTTTTGGGTTATCTAGCTGACCGCTTGTAAAATATTAGTTTTATTAGTTCATGAAAAATCTTAAAAGGCTTGAATTCTTCAAAACAAAATAACGTCAAATTGCAGACTTTCATTGTAATAATTATGTAAAGACGTTTTGTTTCTTAGAGCTAATATGTAAGCAGTAACAGCCGGTTAAACTACCATTATGTCTTTAACGATTGTTTGGTGTACTCGGACCTTAGGATGACTCCGGACGCCACTAGGGTATTAGTATAATTCTTTACTATGGGACGACGTTTCAGTTGTCATAAATATTCATATTTTTCTACTGTGGCTGGACATCCCCATTATCACATTCATTCCTGATTTTTTGGCTTTATTCCCACAGAGAATTCAATTACATTCACCTCACAGTTCGTTGGTTTTGGTTGCCGGCATGAAGTTTTGCCACCTCATTCCGAAGCCGCGGCGGCGGTGCGGCGTGTATGGCGGCGCGGAGTCGCTCTCGACACGAAAACGGAGTCGTGATCTGCATATTGATATGCATTCTAACGCAGAGTATATTTGAGTTATGTAGATAAATTATCATTATTATTAAAATCGGAGTATATATGTTTCTAATATTTCAGGGTGATGAGCGCAATGCCTTGTCTTGATTTTGACCTATATATCTAAGTTCAAAACTCTGGGTAGCACAAAGCTGTAATAGGCAAGCGCAACCGATACCATTAGGCGAGAGACTTGCTTATCTTTTCTCTCAATCACACAAAAAAAATAGTTTTATTTCTTTAAATGTAATATACCATTTTTTTTTTGTGGGGGGGAAAATGCCTGGCATTTCCTTTCCTTCTCAGGGATGAAGGAAAGGGGTATGTGGGGCTCGAACCCACTAAAAACCCCCCCGTGAGCAGTCCCTCGCCAAGGTGGGGCAAGATAGGGTCGCGCTAGCAGTCACTATCTTGCCCCGGCGGTAGGCCCGGATGCAAACTTCTCCGGGCCATTGCGCCCATGGAAGGTCACCCCGACCTTGCTCACCAAGGCCACCCCCCAGACGTGTGGGGCCGTGCAAGTCAGTGGAGAGGTGCCCTGACTCTCCACCAGTGACCCCACTACAGAGGAGGAGAGAGGAGGCGTGCGAATTGCCTCCTCCTTCCCCCCGCCCGCTCCGCGGCCTCCTTCTGCTTCATCACCGCTTCGCAGAAGGAGACCACCGCCTGCCACGATCTCTCGCTGCCGAGCATGGCGTTTACCACGCTCGGCAGGGAGAGATCTCCGCCTATCAGCGCTGAGAGCGTGTCAAATGTATTATACCAACATCAACAATGCTTATTACGAGTTATAGCTGTAACTTCGACGTTCGACGTAGCATCAGAAGTTGATGCCAACTTAATTATAAAAACAATATGCCAATAAGTAATTGGAATCACATAACAGTTGATACAATTCGGCGTTGACTAAGTTATAAATACACAAGTTTGTAAAACTTGGTATGCTTGTCAGTAGAGCTCCTGAATGACTGATGACGTCAAAATAACTGCCGATAGCAAACAATATATTAGTTAAATGGATTATTCCGTTGAGAGGTGGTAGAGCATTTTGTGAGTTGCTCGCCTGGCTTGCTACCAAAGTAGCTTACCACCATCAAGTTGAAAGTCTGCCGCCAAGCCAAATACGGTGTTCCGGCAGTTATCCTTGAGAGCCTGCGTATTCCAAGTCTATTGTGTTTACCAGCTTCGATCACATCGTCACTTACCATCAGGTGAGATAGTGGTCAAACACTAGCCTGTCACAAATAAAAAAAATAATTCAAAACGTTGCTAACACGAACTGACTGTCAGCAGTAACTTGACTTGGCTTATATCTTATGTATTTTGAATCGTAATAGGTACCTGTTTCAAAAAATATATAAAAGAAAGTATTATTATGGCGTATCTTAACAATCTTAATAAAAACATGCTGTATATGTATTTTGTTACACCCTTTTTAGGGTATACATGTCATTAGCTTACGTCCAAGTATGTAAATAACTATTGTTCATGTGTTCATAAAGAAATAAATAAATACTAAAAAAAAAAAAGGTTCAAATCTTAGCAGCTTTTTTATAATTTAACTACCCCTTGGCTTAGTTGCGTGTGCGTTTGCCGTTTGAATTGAATTCGATTCCCGGCTGGACACAAGTTTTGTTTTTCTGGTTTTGATTGTGTGTGTGAAGTGAATGTTTTAGGCATCCACAACACAAGTCATCGAAATTATTGTAGGGAAACGAGTGTGAAACCGTTTTTTTTTTTTTTTAATTCATAATGTTTATAATATAAATATGTTATCATTTTTGGAATAACCACCGAATAATATTATTCTGTGAATTTTTCAGTTACCCATTACAAATCAAAACCTAGAGTCCAATAATTATTACAACAAACAAGGCTTGACAATAATATGGCCCGTTTATAATTTCTCCAAATATTACTAATATTATCTTACAATTCTGTGTAACAAATAGAAGTGCTGAATCACGAATAGAAAACTACTGAAGAACATCAATATTGCCTCTCGTAAGGTGATAAAATACTTTTATTGTAAAAGTTCGTCTCCTTCGTGAAACTTTTCTAATCACTCTGAAAGTTCGAACCAGTTATAAAAGAACATCGAGAAACAAGTTTATAAAAGACGTTTCAAAGATTTTACAATTAGTTACATTTCTATTATCTAATGTTGAAATTAATAATGTTAGTTTCTTTAGTTGGTAAACAGACAAAACTAGCTGCACGTCCCTAGGTGTTTTCATTGATATAGATACTGTTCCTATAGTTGGTAGGTATGAATAGTTGCTCTCGTTCCTTTGATGTAGACTCAAAATGGAAACTGCGACTCGAGTAAACTATGTTTTTGTGAAGTTCATTTTACGAGTTTCAATTGATGGTTTCTCCGAAAAGCATATTATTATGTAGAATAGGACTTAGCTACTTTTTAGTCTGTCTATGCTAGCGAAGTTGCGGGATATTATTGTTGTAACTACTTATTACAACGGCTTTTAGGGGCCGTTCAAGTATTACGTAAGCAGATTTATTACATTTATTTACCCCCCCATCCCCCTTGTCAGCAAAAGTAAGCAAAGCTCTTATCCCCCCCCCCCCCATGCTTACGTAAACATTTTTCTATTACCTATTATTTACTTACTGTATTGTTTTTTTTATTGATTCATGAGCAGAACTTATTTATTTATTACTTAATTCTAGAAATAAGAAAATACCTAAACCTTATACATTATTCGTAGGAATCCACGAAAATACGTTTCGTTTTCAATCATAGACAATGAGTGATTTGCCATATGTGTAAAAAGGTAAATAACTACGGATGACGTAATCATCATCTAGACCCCTCTACCCCCATGTCATCAAAAATAAGCAAAACAAAGACCCCCCCGCCCCCCTATAGTGCTTACGTAATACTTGGTTTTACATGGTTTTTTTTCTAATTAACAAAAGTTTACCAACAAACTGCTATACTCGTAATATAATTGAACGATACGAATTGAGAGTTACTAAATGTTTATTGGTAGAAAATAATTATTCAGCTCATTGCCGCGAGCATGTTGATTTAATTGAACCGTTTTGCTGCTAATTTGCGAACGTTTAAATAAGCTGTGTTAAGTAATTAGTTACATACGTTTTTGTAATGGACTTGTATGTACTAAGAATAGTAAACGTGTTGCAAATGAACTAAAGTCGTGGTATTATCTAACTAATCTAATACTCTCACTCGGTATAATCTATGTAATCTAATACCCTTAAGAGGCCGGGGTAGTCTGTGAAACGATCTATAGGCTGTCTCTGTTTAACTGGCAAACTGTGCCCATGCTTGATGCGATAGCACTACCAACCGAACAAATTATGATAGGTACCGTAATACCAAAAATTATGAATGAAAATGTAATGTTTAGCCATTGTATTTTGCATTAATAGTACCTTGAAATGATAATCTATGTTCCTGTTGTAATGACAAAAGAAATGTGTTAGTTTTTAATACAAAACGAACAAGTTAAAGACGCGATATTTACGTAGTAATAATGTGTGAAAATCAATTGGTTTATATTTCGTTTTAGGTAATTATTTTGAAATAAAAACTATCCAGGAACCTAGATTAATACGTTTTAAATCTGAATAACAGCACAGTATGGTGGTAATATGCTTGAATTATAAATAATTTCGGTATTACGATTGTATGGGCAAATCAACCTCCGCAGGCCCCTTAAACGAGCGATTCTTGTATATATGTATAAAATAGGTTGGGGAAAAAAAGTTTCTTCGCATTTTTTGAGAAAATTCAAAACATTTTTTTAATATACTTTATTTACATTTAACTAAAGTATGTAGGTACCATTTTGTTCGATAACTTTTTGCCATCTTGTAGGTAGGGACATGATCCCATTGCTATAGAAATTTTAGGGCTTCTGATCAAAATACCGCGACAAGTGGTTTTGGCAGTCCTCTCGTGATGTTAACCTGATACTGCCTAAAGAATTCTGAAGAGACCGAAACAGGTGGAAATTTGAAGGTGCAAGGTCAGGACTATACGGCGGATGCATAAACACCTCCCAGCCAAACTCTCAAAATTTTTGCTGAGTGGCTAAAGATGTGTGAGGAGGAGACACCCCTTCTGTTGATTAATTCCGGCCGCTTTCTCTCAACTTCTTTCTTTAATCTCATCAGTTGTTCGCAGTAGAGTTCAGAATCGATGGTCCAGCCTGGTGGTAACAGCTCATAATGAATAATGCCCTTCCAATCCCATCACAGCATCAACTTGTTGCGAGTTAACCCGGGTTTCGCCACAGTCTGTGAAGCCTGACCGGCCTTTGACCACGACCTTTTCCGCACGTTCTTGTCGTACGTAATCCACTTTATCATGTGCTTCTTCTAAAATGGTACGGTTTCATTACGTCGTAATAAAGAATCACAAATGAGTACACGGTTCATTAGGTTTCTTTCAGTGAGCTCGTGAGGTACCCAAATATCGAGACTTTTTTTTTTTTTTTAAATCCGCTAAAACTGTTTTGTTGTCAATTCCCAGTTCTCCAGCTACGTCGTAACTACTGATATGCCGATCTTGCTCCACTTTTTAAAAAATGGCATCAATTTTATCCGTAAAAGGGCGACCAGAGCGACGTGTATTTTTGACATCAAAATTTCCGGATTGAAAACGCTTAAACCAAATCTGTGTTACTCTCACAGACACTGCACTAGGCCCATAAACATCGCAAATGTTTTTCGCGGCTTGCTTTGCATTTTTACCTTTTTTGTAGTAAAATTTTAAAATGTGTCGAATTTCTTCATTAGATTCACTCATCTTGACAGTCCGAAAAACAAATAAAAATCACACATTTTCCTAATTTGAATTTGGAATTAAAAATTCTTTAAAATGTAACTTTTTAATGATACTAAAACCAGCCAGATACAAATAGTATATAAAAATAGCCAAAGAGATTTTATTACAAGTTCATACATACTATAATGCGAAAAGACTTTTTCCCCAACCTAATATATGATCTGAATCTCGAAAACGGCTCTTATTTCATGAAATTTTGTATGCAGGGGGCGATAAATCGATCTAGCTAAGTTTCATTTTTAGAAAACGTCATTTACAAAAAAAAAAACGACCAAAGCTCGGTCATCCAGGTACTAGGTATACTTTATACGGTAGATTGTTGTTAGCAATCTGCTTTAATACTAGGTACGGGATTTTACTTCTTATCGTATTTTATGTTTAGTCATTATAACTACTATACTAAGGTATAATACGGCAAACTTATATTATTCCTACGTATCCCGAACGAGACGAATGAGTGTGTATAAGATATCTGCCACCGTGTTTTGTGTGATGTTATTTAAGAAGGTATTTATTGTTTTTTCTCGCGGTATCATACGCGTTTATCCTAAATATTCATGATGAATGTAGCCTAAGTTTACATAGATATTAAAATTAAGCCAAATCCATCCAGCCATTACATATTGTTACAATTTTTATATCTATTGACCGACGAGAAAAAAGACTCATTGGCGATAATAAGCTAGTTGAGTCCAGATTACAGAGCCTCGGTCACAGACGTATGGTCGCAAGTCTATCGGTATTCTATCGTTTGCATTTTGGAGAGTGTGCGCAGGAATTACATGAGTTAATTCCACCATGCCCATTTTACCATCTAACAACCAGACAAACTGTCAAACGTCATCCATTTATGGTTAACATACCTCCAGTTCGCTCGAAGCGCTTTGCTTCTACGTTCATCATCCGTACAGCGAAGGAGTGGAATTCATTGCCTGCGTCATTGTTCCCCGAGGGGTATAATCTGGGAGTCTTCAAGTCAAGAGTGAATAGATCTTCGGCCTCATCGTCACTTTCCATCAGGTGAGATAGTGGTCAAATGCTTGCCTATTATGCATAAAAAAAAAATATAACAAGTATACTTGGCACACAGTTACACATATGTTAAGCATATTTGTATATAAGTTGTCAATAGTGTTCTTAATTGAAACCGTCTATAGTAGGTACTACGTATATCTCTTTGTTGATCGAGTCGCATTTCGCTTTGATCAAGCTAATGAGAGTGGGTGGGGCGGGTGATCGATAAGGTAATGATAATGGTTTGCCTAAATTATTAGTTAGCTTGAACAATCTTGGAATATAAATTCAGTACCTTTCTGTGGAATCCTGCTTATTGCAATGCATGAAAAAGGATTACGGACAAGTTCGTACTCAACTCAATACTTTATTGTTTCCGTATTGTACAAGTGTTCTTAAAATTACATAATAATTGAGGTAATTATATATTATGTTATATTAGGGTTCACCTGTCGGGCACATACAACATGATGTAGCAGTTATAGAGAGGTAGAAAAATCAATTATTTTAAATCTTGTAGGTATTCTTCTGTATAAGTAATTATAACACCGGTAACCCACGTTTCCAATTCGGAAATTATAAATAACATACAATTAAACTACAGTTTGTGTTGTGTTACTATACAATACCTATATCAGCTATATTATTATGAAAGATCGGAATCATATTAACCTAGGCAATGCTATCTTCGGGCCAATTACCTATATTTCCTAAAACTAAACTAAAATTATATACATCTTTGCAGTAAAGACCCAAGTTACCTACAAGCTAATAGGTAACTTAAGTGCTCAAGCCCACTACCAGTGGGTAGCGTTCATGCTGGTGGCATTGCCTCTCTGAATTGCAATGCTAAAACGTTGAGCCAAATAAGTACCACTATTTTGATCACGCGTCGCCTTAACCAGGCGCTCTGATACATTTTTGAAAATAGATTGAGCTCCCGGTCCCCACGGGTCCAGTGTCTCAACACCAAACGGCTCGAATAAGTAACCACTGCTGAGGTTTCCATATTTTCGCCGTTTGCGGTGCTCTGCCGAAGTTGCCGCAGCGCCAACCCCATTCTATATTTCAGGAAGATGTGACGGCGCTAAAGTGTCCACACAAGTTGCATCCCACACTAAAGGCCGTTCCATCTTCAATGGAATAAAAGTCATGCCGTCGGGACTTTTACCATTGTCACGCATCAGACCATTCGATTCGAGAATGGCTGGAACATTGGCGCTGGTAAAAACCCGGCAGGTGATGTCGTTGAGGCTGGCGTGGCGAGAAATTCGGCCAGCACTTTTCTGGCACGAGAGGCTGTGGTGATCGATCAGGTCAACAGCAGTACAACACTGACAGCTATGGGCAACATAGCACCTTGCACCCAAACGTAAGCATATAGCGAGACGGAAAGAAGATGGATCTATAAGTGTAGTACCAGTATTAAAAACGGGGATGGCTTGCAACTAAAATCCCATACAGGAACTGCTAGAACTCGAGCACGCTCTGTGATGCTAGTACACGTATCTAAAAGATGTTTCCGTGCTAGTTCACAGAGTGATATTTCGTGTACGCATGAAACTAATAAGTATTAAAACTTACTAGTTTCATGGTATAATGCGATAAAAATAAGAATAGGTCACGCTTAGCACCAAACATGTTGCTTGGTGCTAAGTGTCCTTTCAAACTGCTCGGTGGCAATGTTGCATGGTCGCTAACGCCTAGAATCGGAAAAAATACCGTTATCGACTTCTTATTCTGATTCTTGGATTAATCTAGGTTCTTTAAGTCCAGAGTGAATAAGCATCTTCTGTGCTGCAAAGAACAACCAACGAGCATGTATGAAAATGCTCATAAATGTAGAAGAAGCGGAAGATGTGTGTCAGGATCGAGCAGGTGGAGTGATGTGGTATCTACCTACCATAATGGAAAAGAAGCGTGACTATATAATCGTTCGTCGTAAAAGAAGCGTGACTATATAATCGTGAATATATTTTCAGCCGCATTATCATATTTCACATCAGCTAAGATAATAGTAGTATATTTAGCACAAAAAATATTAGTTCGGGCAAAACAGCAGGGCATAAAGCTAGTTTAAAACAGTTTTAGTAAACTGTTTTTTTCCAGAGCTCAGCGCAGATTTTCCTTGAAAAGTTATCACATTATTATGCTGCAGCGCTTTAAAATAAATGCTTATAGCTCTTGTAACAGACTTCATAAGTCCTAAACCTCATGTTTATGCACTAATGCTGCATAAACAGATACGAGCTCTACATTACAGAGTGTACTGTACCGTCAACAGAAAAGTAGCTGAGAATTACCGGTTTCTTAAAATATGACACAAAAATTTACATCACACACAAGCACACTCAGAACCAGAAGCACAAATGCTGCTTGGGAAGAAATGTTGTACTCCTGCAGGAAATATTGTACTCACTGCTGCAAATGGTCATTAAATGGGGATATTAATTACAACTAGCTCGTCATATGTTGTTGTTAATTATTTTATAAGATTTCGACCTTACAATAAACATTTTCCCTATTTACTACACATACACCAAGCATTTGTTTGTTACTCACCATGTTATAATACAAAACGTTGTACATACTAATATTAACACATAGCATAAATTCTCGGGCCTTAGGTATTCACAAAGTTAGGTAAGTGCTTTTTGTTCAAATCGAACAATACAGTTAGGATGTGGTGGATAAATGCACCACACAATTATCTGTGGAATTGAAGTCAACATAATAGCAGGCCATTGGCGAACAGTTATTATTTATCATTACATATATTATTTAGAAAATACTAGTCTGTCTTTGCTCGTGTAGAAATAGAAATAATATTATAATATACATAAACGGCTAATCCAAAATCAATTATTCACCAAGCCTAATCCCCATAAAGTTGGTTATTAGTTATAATACTAGCTGTAACCCACAACTTGGTCCGCTTCAGAATTCCGGTATTTTCTTTATATATTTCTATTACACTACAAAGCTTTTCTAATAATTTCCCTTCTCTATCACCTCATATGAAACGCTTTCATATCCGCAACCGCACATTAGGTTCGATGACTTGTGTCGTGCGTGGGACCCGGAAACATTCACACCACACATTAGATATATATCTTAATAGATTAAACGTTTCATTACTAGAATAGTCTGATCATAGTCTGAAATTTTTATCAGAAAACGGATTAGGGTAAGGAGTCTTTGGATCTTCACAATACAGACTTGCCTAGTATGGAAGCCCTATGGCTATACCTATATATATCCTCGGATTCGTAAAATATCACTAGCAAAATTTACAATTATTATGCATAAACTAATCACAAAGTGTTTGTGAATACGCTGCAAAATACACATCATTTTTCTTGTTCTTTCCTTACCTTCACCACACCCCTAACTTTGTAAGGTCTGCAAATGTGCATACCAATACTTGCAATCTAGAAACTATTCTATGACAACGAGTACCAATAAAATAAAATGATATAGAGCTCCTCTCGAGCTATGAAGCTTATAGTAGACTCGGGTAACATGTAAATTAATTAATGAAAATTAATTCGGTATTATAACAAGTTCGCATGCAAATAGGTATCGTAAATTGTACCTCGCTCCAGGCGTTATCTTGTTTGTGTAGATTATCTTAGGTTAAAAGCTACGTTATTAACTGTTACATGTATCTGTTTTTTAGATACATTTTACCTTACTTTGAGTTAAAGAGGAACTTAAAAGAGGTCAAGATTTTCGTAATGCTACCAAAATGAGCGTTTCTTCTTTCTACCGACTTAAGTCGAAAAATAGGAGGTACTCAAGTCGACTGTATTTCTTTTGTTATGTGTGTTATCTCATAACTTCGTTTACGTGAATTGATTTTGAATTATTTTTTTGTTTGAAATTTGATGCTTTTCAATTGGTCCCATTTAAATTTGATCAAGATCTGATCAGTAGTTCTTGAAATATCTGATCAATGTTCCGAAGATAAAGCGATGAAATCGGTTTTTTAAGCTTTATTTGCGTTTAGTGATTATTTTAGGCTTAAAAATTATTAATATTAACGATAGCTTACATGGTTACATACTTACATATGTATGTACTTCACAGTATTTAGAAACATTAGTTGCTAAAATTCGAATCATGTTATACTGTATATAGTGTAATAATACGTACCTAATTTTAACTATGTCCACTGGAATAGGAGCTTGGTGGTTGTAACACAGTTATGACCTAACACGGCTACCACAGATTAGTGTACCTTCCTACTTTACCTACCCAATTTGAAGAATGTACTGTACATTTAAATATTATATTATGTAGATATATGATTAGTTAATTAAAAAAAAAATAAAAAAAAATATATATAAATTATCTTATCTCTCATATTAACAGTAATTTTTAAACTAAGTGCGAATAGATGTGAATTGAGCGCTATTCCAACACAAACCTTTTTAACCGACTTCATATAATAGAAGAGGTGTAGTCCCATTTAAATTTGATCAAAATCTGACTAGTCGGTTTTGAGTTTTCCTCAATAACGCGTATTCTGTGGACCACATTAATGATGTTCTCGTTTTAAACCGACTTCAAAGTTACCTCATAACTTCATTCGTTGTGAGACGATTTTGATAATTTTTCTTATTATTTGTAAGCTGCTGCTTTCCATGTGGTCCAATTTAAATTTGATCAAGATCTGATAAGTGGTTTAATGTGTGGTTAATACATTAAATCTGATCAAGATTCCGAAGATTAAGGGGTGAAGTCGGTTTTTTTAAAGCTTTGCTTTCGTTTAATTATTTGGTTTAATAGTAGGTACTACACTAATTAATATAAAAGTAAAAATTAGCTACCACGACCTTTGTTTTATTACTGTGTAGCACTTATTCAATAGTACAATAACTGTGTAACCCGTAGTATGTCCCGGTGACCGTAGTTCCGAGAATCAATACAACATTTTTGTTTCCGGTCTCCGGTTAAAATAAAATGGCGTGTTGGGTTCAGACAAAGCTTTTAATTAGAAGAAACAAAAAGACCCTCTAGCGTTCTGAGTTTTTGTTTTGATTACAATATTATACAAAGAAGAGAGGAATGTATGATAAAACTGCTGTATAAACCATATATTTTATCATTCTTTTCGGAGTTGGCAAGCTTACGCAAATAGAAGAAATGTATAACAATAAAAAGTGATTTTTACGACTATGTTTGTATTAAGACTTAGCAAAATATATCTAATGAAGACTCTGCTGTGATACACGACTCGGACGTTTTTTTATTGAGTAGTAAAATGTACAACTTATTTTTTGCGATGTGAATGGAAAGAGGTGGTACTTTCTTTTCACTTACTTATTACTCTCAAAGCTTGATTTTGAAGCTCGAAAACTTAATAGTTGTAATTAAGAATAAAAAAGATTATTTAAAATATCTTGTCAGGTTCTCTTCGCGATGGCTGTAGCAAATTTGTTAACTATGAGTGCCTCTTTGGGGATAATGTAATTAAACAATTTTGATTTAAATTGACTATTTAAATGTTTTCCATTTCGACATCATTTCTACCCAACTGTTGGTAGGAACTAGCAGGTTGTAAACTATTTAGCAAGATGTTATTTAAACTTGTAATTTCAAGTTTGCCTGAACCTATATACTCAAGCTTTACTTAAAGCAAACTTTGTGGAAGTTAAATAGCCGAGAAAAGCAAAGTTATCAACTACTAGATAATGTTTCCTTACGTTTTACCTGCTGCCTGGAGCCTTTTTATGATTTCCTTCTTGTTACTAATCTAATAGAAAGTGGTATTAGTTCACATAATTTTAAACTGAATTTCTAAGGACCTGGACAGGCGGAATCAAGTACAAAAGCTCAATGCCACTGTATTTTTGTTTTTGAAGTGTGTCGCCTCATTTTTTTTCCAAGTAAACCGATATTGATGTTTTATTTTTTTTGAAAGCTGATGCTTTCCCTTTGGCCCTTAAATTTGATCATGATCCGATCGTTAGTTTTTGAATTATCATCAATAATGAGTGTTTAATACATTTAATCTGATCAAAGTTCCGAAGATAAAGTGAAGTCGGTTTTAGCTTTGCTTCCGTTTTAATTATTTTATCTGTTTTTTAAATTTGTCTTAGTGATATATCGATTTTTTCCACATTCGTCTAACGCAAACTTACCGTCTGGAAAGTGTTATAAAGATTTGTCGTAAAAGTACCTAGTTATTAGTTTTTTGTTGTAAAATATATTAAGTACCTACTATTTATTATTTTGTTCAGATGCAATGGTCATACCATCAGGTACACATTATTAAATGTTAATCTTTAGTATTGTGTGTCATATAAATGTTTCCGACTGATCTCACGATATAAGTCTTTGAACTGAGTGCGGGGTTGTCAGTGTGAATGTGTGTATTAGTGTAGTATTTGTATTTTTATTGGTATATACTAGACTTAGAGCAAACATCTTTCATTTAATATGTCCTATGAAAAGACTCATTAATTTAGTAGCAAGAAATGCCTTCCTTCTCATAAACAGGGATAAACGTTGGTAGAAAACGCGTGTTATTAGTCTTTCGTAACGAGCCATAGCCTCTTATTTTGCAGAAGGCCACTTTTATTACTATAATGCTTCAACCTATAACTTATTCAGTACAGCTTATTTATGGTACTTTTAGAGGGGATGTGGTTTCGCTAAAAAGAAATAAGGCTTACATAGTGATATAACTAACATAAAAATAGTAAACAGACATAAATACAATTTTTCTTATACCTGCTATTATTCTAAAACGGAAACCTTTCTAGGTACTAATCGAATATTCGCACGGTGACAAGAACCGGCGCGGGTTCCAGTCGTTTACTAAACAAATATGAATATCACTCGCGAAAGTTTTTAAACTCGAGTACCACAAGGTATCACAAGGTACCTTGTCTAGGTACCTTTGGAAGCTTTTACTTTACTTTTTATACCAGTAAAGTTCAAACTACGTGTAGCCGATTTGGAGGCTTTAATATTAATTAATAATTATCACTAGTTCTTTACACAAAGACTTAAATGTTAACAATGAAATATTAAGGGGGTTATATACATGTAAGTGGGGTGTAAAATATTTTTTATTTTTTTATCTACCCTCGTAGGGTTTCGTCGAAAATGGCTTGACAAGTAGAGCAAGAAACCGTTTAAAAAAAAAACTATGTTTGAAAATGAAGAATTCGGTAGGCCACCAAAGTCGCTGTTTTTAGTTATATTTTGTCCCGGGGTCTATATAAAAAACGGCTTCACACTGGACGCTGAAACTTAAGTATAAAATCCGTCATATCTTGTACTTGAATAACAAATACAGAAATCAAGCAATTATTATATAGAAAATAGTTATAAGCGAGTAACCTCAAAAGTTTTTCTGTATGAGTCAAAATGTAGGCGCAGATCTCAGTTCAGCGCGAACGACTTGTTTTAATAAAGTGTTAATAATTCAACACCGCGCATGAAGTTCAAATAATTGCTGATTACTGAGACTGAGAACACAACACAACATACAATCAATAAGACATACAAACAAGAGAGAAATAAAACATACAAACAAGAGACTGAGAACACAACACAACATACAATCGCACCAACATACAATAACACAAATTTTCTTTGATGACAAACAGGATAGAATTGGTAGAAGGCCAGAAGACTCTTACCTACGTATATAGGGGTACGTATAGAATTAGTAAAAATGTAAATCCAATTTATATTTAGATATTCAGTTGCTTATTCAAAAAAAATATAGTACTTAATTTGTTTTTTAAAATATGCTTATATATTTTCAATTTCACGGGAGATAAAAAAGAGATTAGTACATAATGTGAAACAATTTACGGTTTTATTCATTGTTTTGTTTTGTTGTTCACACTTCATTATGTTATCCAGTGTTACGACAAAAGGTCTCGAGAGGGCTGTTAAAATTGAATAACTAGAAAAACAAAGCTTATTTATAGATAATATGGGCATATGAGCACAATTTAAGGATAACTATATTAAGTATTTGCTATAAGCATGTATAAATCTTAGAATTATTTAAATTTTAACGACATATTGAACTTTACATAAAATTCGCCCTATTTACCTAGTGATTTTGTGACCAGTGGTAACACAATAATTTGTGTGGATTTAGTTGTGACACGTTAATTTGTGTCACCATTGGTCACAAAGAAACCAAACTGGAAGTGTTATATGAACAAAATGAACCACATCAACCATATATAATCGACCCTACCCAACCCATATCAATGTTGACTTTGATTTTTATCTCCCAGCACAGTATCCTACTTTCCTCGTACCTAAAATGTACGTGTTAGGTCAAGTAGAGCGCTCTAAAATGTGAAAGGCGTAGCGTGACATGGAATTAATGGCAGACCAGGGAATGAAAAAAGGTTTTAGATGGAGAATAAACCGTACGTCTCCTTACAGGCAATCTTTTCTATGCTACGACTTATTACGGTTAGGCATGACCATCTGGGATGGAATTATAGCATACTCAGGTTTCAAAGAACTAGGTGGCAGTGTATGTTCCGCACACATAGAAATCTGAAATTACGTACTAGTACTCAAACTGTTTAATGTAATACCTACTACATACCTGACTGTTTGGGCACCAAATATTAAAATGAATTTATTTGGATTCTAACTTTGTCTATGGGTTTTATATACACCCACATGAATTAATCAGCCCTGAAAATTTGTTGAGAATGCGTATAATATGTATATATGCCTATATTTGTTGTATGTTGTTTGTTATTTAACGATATTTATCCCACAATAAATGCACCTTTGCATGACCCTCCCAAAAAATTACTTGATAAGAAACTGACCTACTACAAATCGTACTAAAGTTTAACTGCAGTATTTCATCTAAGTTATTCAGATGTGCAAGTATCGTTTAGGAAGGTGTTTTAAGTGCGTCGGAAAGAAACAGTTTCTAAAGAACAACAAACAACATCGTACAACACAAGGCCTGTTTCACTAAACTTTAATAACAAATTGTTTGTAATTGTTTTCTTGTCACCGCTGTTCAGTGTAATGTTGTTTTTTCGTGTGCGACGTCACCTGCCGTTCTCAACGGAAGACCAGCGCTGGTTTTTTAAACCAGCATTATGCCGAGTTGAGGACGGTTTGTGGTAAAAAAGTAAAAAAAAAAAACTATTTGTACCTTTTGTCAATTGAATTTTTTTGCCACAAATAAATATATGTCTTTATGCCTTTCTTTATGTCTATTGTTGAAGGACAGAGCGAACACGTACCCTGTCAACTACGGCTTTGGCTTATTACTGGTACGGTGTGGGTCGGCCAGGATTAGTGAACGTCATTAACCTGCAGAGCTCTTTCAACCACATCTAAAGGTTCATTAACTTGGAAACGGAGAACAGTTTGCTTATGAAAAAGAACCCGGGATCTGTGGGAACTGAAGATTTTTAATTTTATTGAAAGGATTTGAGATTACCACACCCTTACTGATTACGGAGATAAAATATTTTTTTTGTTTTTATTTTCAAGATAGGCAAACCTTTAATCACTATCTCACCTGAAGGTAAGGGACGATGCGGTCAACGATGGATTTACCATTATTCAAACATTTATTAATCAAATTTTTATTTAATTACTGAAAATTGATGCTGAAAATTCAGCACTTTGTCCGTACGTGAATAAGAAAAAAAAAATTGTTAGAAAGACTCTGTTTTAAGACTTATTTTGTCCCGGTGTCTGTCTCAGAACGGCTCCACATTTAAAGATGAAACCTTCATTTAATGTCTGTTACATTCTTTACCTAAACAAAATATATATAATTTAAACGTAAGCAAAGCTTAAGAAAACCGACTCCACTGCTTATATTTTGGTTTTGGCTTGATCGATTCCGATAAAATTTATATGGGACCATCACTACCAACCAAAAAAAAATTATCAAAATCGATGCATAATTGGCGGAATTATCGCGTAGCATGTACTATACAAAAAAAACACATATTGAGAACCTCCTTTTTTGAAGTCGGTTGATAAATCAAACAATAATTATTAAGAAAGTAAGTTATAAGCAACTTTAAAACAATTTTCCCTATTAGTATAGGTAAAATGTAAGCACGAGGTCTTAGTTCAGTACGAACTGATATACTTATTATATTGGTAAACATTATAATACCAATTCACACAACAATTATGAATATTAAGTAGGACCTTAAACATAGTATTCCGGAACAAGGTGTTTGTGTTAAGAGGCCGGGGACTTTGTGAAACGAGTTGATACGTTTTTAATCTGAATAACAGCACAGTATGGTGGTAATATGCTTGAATTATAAATAATTTCGGTATTACGATTGTATGGGCAAATCAATCACCGGTGACCTTAATGTTGCGTAGCTTCGCCCATGTTCATCAAACTTAAATTTCTATGTCCTATTCCAGGATCTAGACTGTCTACACTCGTATCCAAATCCGTCCAGCCGATACCGACGTATTTCACATTAATCAAAAATATTCAGACACACTCAAATAACAAATGCTAATTCCTTTAGTTTTATAATATTAGTGTAATCATTTCGGCTAAGCCTCATTTTCTCGGTAAATTAATTTCCCTTTTTTGCGAAATGCTGATTAACTTTTAATTTTACATTTATATTCAACCCGAAACTTCGGTTGAATCCACAGAAAGTCGAACAGTAAATGTTAATTAAATTAAACTTTACGGCGCTCTTGTGAAACTGAATACTTTCCACTTTTCAAGATTGTCTAGGAACCGGATGAACAATTATGGAAGACTCCAAAGTTTGCAACAATCTTTACCGTGGGTTCTGGCATTCCTGAAACTAGCAAGCTTTCAAACAAATGTGCTAGTCTGTGATTAGACACACGAGACGTCATTGTCGAAGTATTTATAATCACAGATGTAGGACTACGACACTTTGTAATTAGACAAAACAAATGTTCTTTTTGGTGTTTGATGTTGAACATTTACTTAATTTGATAGGAGCTATTATAACGGTACCCACTTGTAACCATTTTCCAAAATGTCATCAGAAACTAAACTAAAATACTAGGCATTATATAAGACACCGTAAAAAACAGGATGTGTCGTTAAGACATGCGATAGAAGTTAACATTTTAATTATTCATCACAGTGTTACCACTTTTCGGATGAGATGCGGATCAGAATTTCAAAGCCCTCCCATAAGAAGTTTCACTTCAAAAATAACAAATCAAAATACCAAAATATTGGCAACACGTAAATGTTTTTAGCCGTGAAGACGGCATATGACGGTACATGTACTTGACCACTTGCATCTGGTGAGGTAACGCAACACTAGAAATTACACGTAAACCTAAGCCTCCTAGTCTAAGAATATTCTTTACGATATTGTCCATGCACTCAAGGAGCGCGCCATGTTTCCATATCGAACATCTTTAAGAATACTGCTGTTGTTAATTGGTTTGCCATTATTTTTTGTTCCGTGTTGCTAGTAGCGAGTAGAAATCGTATACTCGACGTATCTATACTGACCCATTCATATACAGCATGTCCTTCAACCTACCGTTATCTATACTTCAGTTCTTCGGTTAGTGACTGTTGTTTTTTTTAAACTTACGTTCTCACTGTTGACCGATTTCTTCCTACAGATATTTCTTATTATTGGTAGAACATATACCATATATTACAGTATAGTACACAGGTACCATATATTCGATTTTTGTTGCTGCCGGCGTGCCGGTCTCTTCAAGATATTTCAAAAAGCCGACTTTGAACATCGAAGAAAATCTCTAAAATATTTTATTCTAATTTTATCTGATTCCCAAATTAGAATGCAAAAGAAACCTCGCTATTTTGCATAGCATCTGGGCCAGCGAGTTAATTACTAGAAAAAATAAAACACCATTATTTTTCCTTTAGAGTAAACCAAGATATTTAACCAAGGCTTGTGAATATTTGAGTTGGTAGATGATTAAAACAGTGCGTTCCTATTCCTTTCGTCGTTCATTTTTAACGACAGGTATACTCAAGAAATGAATAGGGATAAAATAAAATAAAAAATTTGCACAAAAAGTTGTTTCACTTCCCCTCATAGCTTTTTGGTATTATCTCTTGTAAGAAGACCTTTTATAGCACACATTTTTTTTAATATAGGAAATAGTTTATTGACTTTTTTACGATAATGAGTTTATATATTACATATTTTTAATGTTCAAGGCAGTATAATAAATTCTTTTTTACTTATTTACATAATTCTGTTATCAAATATTCATATTTTTTGAACGTCTGTACATACGCATTGTGAAACATTGACTTGCTTTGTATCTCAGTTATAACGGCCAACTTCATTTCGTTTTTCGAAGTCGTGTTGTCTCACATTCTAATAATTAGTAATTTGGTTCATAATAAGGTTTTATTTAATTATTTAAGTAATTATCTTGACAAATGAAAATGTTCATTTTATTATTTCTCACGTAAAAAAAAACGTAATTCGCGTGCACACGGTGAGTTAGGCAGGCTCCCATGAGGAGCCCAGGAAATGTTTATTATAATAACTTATTAATATTTTTCTACATATATGTATAAATATTTTGACAAATAATTTCATACCATACCTTGCTTAGATGAAAGAATATTGTTTACTAAAAAACTCCAATAGATTGGTTTTGTGAGATTTGAATGTAGTAACTTTTGCGATTCGAGCACTTTGTTTCCAGATGACGAGAGTTATTTTCCACAGACGAACAACTCAAAATTAATTTTCAGTATTATGAATAATGAATGAAGCTCTGATGTCACTTCACGAAGAGTAAACATAAAGTTACCTCGATATATGGCTACAGTGTTCATTTCACATACAGTACGTATGGTAAACTACATTTACCCACATTTTCTATTCGTTAAAGATAGGTACATCGTATCAAACATACTCTCATACACAACTAGTAGAGATAATAATATATCATTAATAAGATCATAGTTCACCAAACTCCTATTATAACATCTGGCAGTAGAGCCATTTACTTTCATGAGTGCCTTTTTAGGGCTCATGCGAATAAACGATTTTGATTAATATCAAAATCAATCGGCATCACGTGCAGCGGTGAATGACAAATCAGATTTAATTGAAAAATTAAGCAACGGACCTATAACTTTTGTTGATAAAATTGGGCCCTAGGCCAGCTTAGGACCGAATGCGTTATGATATATAGGTATGTTACGTTTGTCTTTTACAGTTTGTCGAATATTGGAACGTGCATACGAAACTTACGTGTATGTTGAATTTTCAAAGTGTTTCTTATTTGAGTGTCGTTTATAGATTGATTCATTCGTTTTCTAATAACTATAATGCCAAAGCATCAAAACCTATGCTACATACAAAATTTATCTTCTTTTACAGTCGTTACATAGATACCTCGTATCATTCACACAGACTCAAACACACATAATCAAACATAAAACAAACGCTTTCACACCCACAGCTACATAAGTTTGAAGGCTTGTATTGGAGGTGCTAGAAACATTCATATCAGACACACAATGACGCCCAGAACCAGATACACAAAGTTCCCTTATAGAAAACTAGTTCACCACTAATCGAAGACGATATCCGCTGCTCGGAAGTTTATAGTAGTTATTTAATTGTTAATTGTATCTTAAAACAGGATATGAAATAAAGTGTAAACCGCATCAAGACAATTAAATATTCTTTATTTAATTTAGACAATTGTCACTAAGTTAAAATCTACTTTGGTCATTATAATTATTTACAAGTCATTTTATATTTATATACTAGACATACACATTATAAGTTTAATATACTCTAATACACTAAATACATTCTTATTTTTGTAAATTTTGGTTTGGCACCTTTATGTAGCCAAGTACCGAGGCTACGTACGAGTTAAAATTACCCAAAGTAATATATTATTGGGCACTTATTGAATTACATGTTTTTATTAAAATTCTATGTAGGTATCCATAAGTTAGGATCCCTAGGTAATGACTTTAATTCCTGTATTTTAATGAAAGGTAAAATACATTTTATTATCAAGTCCAGGTAAATGAGCATGTCTTTAAAAACTCTTCTGTAGTATAATCGATTTGTTATTTCTAAAACTTATTGTAGGTTTTTAAAAGTTGTAATAGTGGTGAGACATTTTCGAGTAATTGTATTTCATATACATACGTAATTACTATGAACATATTATGCTTGATTTTGATCTATTTCAGGATTACCGTGACACTTTTAGGCAAAGTGAACTATACGTTGTGGCTCACACTTTCGAAGACACATCTAATAATATGTATTATTCCTTTGTTTTTAAGATTTCATTTGATTTTTTCGTTTGTAATAAGATAACGAAGGGATAACAAAATTTACTAAAATGGGAAACTAACATTAGTAACATGGGAAATAACCGTCACGCAATAAGTGTCACGTTAATCCCGAGCTCAGTGTAATTTTATTTTTATTTATGTTAAGGTATAATCCTGGTAATATAACAGGGCAGAGCTCGTGTTCATTAGGTGAAAACCTTATTATAAAATGTATGTAAACTTTCTATTTCTCTATTTGACAAAACAAAATTTTTAAATGTGATTACAAATGCTGAATACTTCTCCAGTTTTACACTCTTTTTATACCGGAACCCAGTATAACTATTCATAAACCCAGGGGGGGGGGGGGGGGGGTTTGTCATATGGCGTCAAATTGTCCTTCTTTCCCTTTAACAAGAACCCGTACCTAAATGCAAATGGTTCCCGGCCTCTGTCTTCAATATTCTAAAATACAAGGAAAAAATATTTTCTCCAAATTACCAACAACATATTCGGGTTAATCTCATCGCCCAACCAATTTATTATCGCTGGATTTTAGTTTCAGTAACGTAATTTCCTATCACAGCTTAAGAAATAAAAATAAGGAGTCCTCCATAATTCACAATTCTTGAAAACAAAGTAAGGTAGACACTCCAAATGTGCACGCCCTTCCACAAAAAAATCATACACTTGGCATTCGATCGTTTGACAATTTTGGTTGAGGGGTGTGCACATTAAAAATTGTTCCACTTTAAAAAATAGTAACTGACCTATACGAAGGAAGAATAAAAATCACATCACATATTATCGTAAAGTCTTTGTCATTTTGGAAGTCCATCAAAATACAATGCCTATAGCGGCTGATTCTACAATCTACAAGATAAAGCAGTCACGCATTGATGTAAATATCCTCCTTGCATTTGATCGGGTAGTCTCTTGGGGGCAGTTTAAAGCTATCCCTGATGTAAGTGAAGCGATGGAAGTTGTAGAAGTATTCTTTGCCGTCGGGAGAGTACTGCGGGTAGAAGGAGTAAGGTGGAAGCTCAGGCTCTACGTAGGAGTCCGTAAGAGCGTGTCTCGCGAACTCCTCCTTGTAACGTCATGATTGCTCGCGATAAGCCGCTCTTTTTGAGCACTTCTCTTTTAGGATGTAGCATAACGCGATGGCTATCAGAACAGCTATTGCGATCGCCATGCTTATGCTGATCCAGATGATCTCTTCGTTGATGCCGCTTGTTGATTTTCCTGTTGAAAAAATAGCTTGTTATCGTGTGACTCCTTCTTTTTCATTCGTAATTTTTTTTAAACACAAATATAAATTTACTATTTCTCAAATTATAATATCTCAAATTTAATTAAGGGGCTATATAATATAGAAATATAATTTAGGAATGGTAGCGTAAGAGCCGCACATCGCAAATTAATAGCAATATTCTCTAGAAAATGTTTTCAGCCTCTTCCTTTTTAGGAATCAGATATAAATAACACCCTATGGCATCGCCCGCATTCCTATATCCAAGGCCTAGAATATCTATATACCAAATGTTATCTAAACACGTCCAATCGTTATAAAGGCACCTAGCACCAAGCGTTTGTGTTTGTGTTATTTGTATAATAATATGCATTGCATATACATATATACAATTTGGAGACAATTAGATAGGTCAAAACCTATAACCATATATATATATAACTTTATATATATTAACCTATCTTATTGTTTTCAAATTGCAATAAAAGCACTTTCGTAAAACATCGTAATTTTTCACAGAGAGCGCCTATAAGTAAACCTGAAGTCACCTGATAAGTTATTAGAGGTGCAATAGGTACATAGGTATTCAGATGTTATTAGGGATTCTATTGATTATGGAAATGGACCACGTTCCGAGGGTAAGATATATTCTTATTGCATTCCTTCGAGGTTGCCTTCACTCCAGCCTACTTTATATTGCGAAGAGGCTCCAATATTGCCTCTTAATGTTAATATATCTAATCTTTATTGCTGAAATTGAAATTTATAACTTAACTTAAATATAAGTGAGACAAGCTAGGTAACTTTAAATCATTCTTCTTAACTTTAAACAAGGTTATTAAAATAAATTGTTCAATCTCAGCTTTTTCTGAAATTGATTTGTTTTATCTTTTTTGGTAAACTTCATGGGAAAAAGATTTTTAACTTTGGATTGTATTTTATTTGTAAATATTATTTTAATATCTACTTTATTGCACAATAATAGTCTCCAAAAGAGGACTTAATCTAAAAGCATTCTCTAACAGTCATCCAGCGGTGAAAATGAAATGACATGAATCGTGCATCAATTAAGGAAAGAGAAAACATATGTAAGATAATAACTAAATATATTTAGGTATAGTACTAGTAATTGTAGGTAGGTATCACGTAAAAATACAATATGATTATATATCTTCTTTTTAAGTTAATATAATTTTTAATTAATATATGTGTGTTTATATTTTCTTAAAACAAGTCCCTCATTTAAGTCCTAGCTACCCAGTGCGATAATTGTGCCCGAATTGTGGAAATGCAAGCATATATTTAGCAAGTACTAAATTTGCCTTGCGGCTCGACCCTTGTTTATCAGGTTACCCAGTGTCTTGTTATAGGATTAAGACTACTCTGGACTATCTACATGCCAAATTTCATCGAAATATGTTCATTCATTTTGATTTTATTAATATACAAACAAAAAAAGAATTGTTTAAATCTTGGAATTAAGTTAAATTCAGTAGGATTTATTGAAAAGTGATGATGATGAAAATGAATACTATTCATCGTCATTTTTTATTAGAGGCCATGTTCCAAATTTCAGCTCAATCTGTCATTAGTTTTAGCGTAATTACCTGTAGCTATAGTATAAAAATACCGTAGCATCACTAAATATATTACAAGACCAATCTATGACCCAATTACCTATATTTTAGTACTTATATACGACCACACTCAGACTATGCCACTTAATCGATTTAATCGGATTAATAACAAGGCATGTTCTTGTCACCTAAGCCCTCCGAACTCTCAATGACAGACAGGTCAAGATATCCGCTCTCTACAATTTTCAACGTACTTTGAATTTTTGATTTTAAATTAAAAGCTAAATGGGTGCTATTAGATTTCTCTCTAAATTCTCCCAGCTAATTTTATGGACTGTAGTCCTAAGGCTGTCGGTCTTTATAAACCCTATGAATGCATCCGGTGATGCTTATTGACTACACCATGGCAACAGATGGCTTAACGTGCTCTCCAGTGCATGGTAACACGTTGTTGAAAATGCCACTTAACGGTTACGCATCTACATCTCTACATAACCAGTGGCTTTTACGATGAGTCAGGCGCACCGCGTATTGACAATGTAATAATATTACAGCTATCGCCATTCCCAGGTGTTTTCTTTATTAAGAGCATGCTGCGCTTCGGTCGGAGCACGATTGTTATCACCATAGTAGAAATATATCAGTAAGATAACTCGAGGCCCGTAGGAGATACAATAGATCGGTAGAGAAACGCTTCGCGCGGCACGCGATATCAGCTGCCTACGCGGAAAGGCCCGTGGCGAATGGCGCGAACACGGCCAAACGTTGACGACAAGTGCGGGGCGGCCCCGGCTCGTGTTGGCTTCGCCGGTCTGTAAGTTATCATAGTGTGCGTGCTGAGGCACGTGCGTACGTGCGTACATATACAAGCCGCATTTGGTACCACTCTATGAAGACAACTTACTTATATATTTCTACTATGTTATCACCGTCATGTGTCATAAATTGTATACCGTGGTACATCATAGAGGCGCATTTAAGTACATGAAGGTAACGCAAGGTCGCGTGTGCCGTAGATAGACTTTTCGATTCTTTTAATTCTCGAAAAGTAAGACACGTTTCAAAATTTTGAGTATATAACGGATTGTAAACTACGTTTTCTAACTTTTAGTATTTATTTACGACACAAAGCTAAAGGCAATTTAAAAAAAAACCAAAATAATCGAATAAAAACATAATTTCCAACGAAAAGATGTTCCGAGTGAAACTCATTCAATCGTAGACTGGCTTAATGTGGAGGATGGAAAAAGTATAAATATAAATTATACTTACACAGATTGGAAAAGAGATCGACTCAGGATATCATTACACAATATTATAATTATTTTTTTAGTTTTCAAATAAACGTATGAGTATGAGGTTAATTTTAAGACTGCTTGGTCTTAAATCGGGTTATACGTATCTAGTTATTTTTTTGTGACACGCCAATACGAATAAGTAACTGTGTAAGGAAATAAAATAAAAATATACATATAAATTACATTTGCTAGTGGACTGTGTAAGCGTTTCTCTGAGCTTGGATATAAATTAGTTTGGTAAAAGGAGAACTTCGACTACGGTAAATAGATTCACTAAGCCACAAAGGTAAAGTTGAAGCCATATAGTCTTGTTTGTAATTTAGATGAAGTACCTAATTCCTTTTAATTAAGACCATTCTATACCAAAGTGTTTACATCAACGTAAAACAAATATTTTTTGTTATATTCTTTTAGGTAATTTTTCAGTGTATCATTGAATAGGATAAATACTACATCTCATCGCAATTAAAAATGCAAAAAATACCGCTGGCATAGTTAAATTAAAGTAATCTTAGGAATCCCAGAACAGTTATCTGAGATTCAACGCTTACTACAAATACAAAACAACACAAATAATCTGTATTTTTTTGTTTATTATTCTGTATTGCACACCAAGGAAAAGTTATTTTATATAACAAAACTGCGACCTCTTGCAGACCATTTACTTCCTTTCGAGCTACAAGTTGCACTAATCTTTATCCTTTTTTTAGGATACTACAAAAATGTTTTAGCACAGTCTTTCCTCTTTCACCCAGATTTAAATGTTCGCTCATTTGTAACAAAAAAATTAACGTTGTACTAATGAACTAAATTTTACAGAGCCACAAAATTACGCTTATTAGGTTGTTATATTATTTAGACAAAATATATTTTTTACAAATAACGAGCAAACATTACAAATTTTCCTATTTATCCGGGAAAAATGGAGATCATTATGAAAAAGGTCGTTTTGCCATTTTTGTTGTCCTTACGTTTTACGTCCCCTAGAGTGTGAACCTTACGTGTTACGTTGAGTGTGTTTTTACAGCTTTTTCGTAAATCCACTGTTAAATCGTGTTTGGTTCGAATTGGAAATAAAGTCACGTGTGTTATCTTTATGATGTAACAAACATGTGGCTCTGTATTTTTTTTTAATATTACACTTTTTATTTAATTTCATTAACCCACTTAAACCGTAAACCTGATGTAAATACATTGTCCTACATAATAATATATATATTATTTGTCAAAGCTAATGAAGTACAATATTAAAATGTAGAGAATTTATAACAACGGCATAATTTAAGAAACGTTGTTATAAAATCAGTTTGTTTTCCAATTCCATTTCGCAAATTTTGTTTATTCCAGAAATCTCCACCAAAATATTTACACGAGTGGGGGATTGTTAGATATTCCGAGAATTTGCACCATCCATGCTGCCAAGCTCTACGAGTACTACCATTTTGGTAATTTTTGTTTACGTGTCACGTGACCTCATCTTACATAATTGTATTTAGGCCACTAGATATCATATAAACAAGATGTGGCGGATATAATTTAGTCGCATTTCAATAAATAGATATAAATTATATATTATTAATAACAATTATTATTTTTATTTTTATAGATATTCTTAAAGTCATACAGACTCACTGTCAATCCAACAAAAACTCAGACCATCATTATAGGTAGTTCAAGACTGATGGCTAAACTCGACTATAACCAACTGCCAAAAGTTATATTTGATAATTTTACGATACCATACAGAAGGCAAGTGAAAAGTCTTGGTATTATCATAGACAGCAATTTTACATGGGGCCCGCAGCTGCTGTCTGTGATTCGCAAAATGTTTGCATCTGCTGCCTCACTTAACAGGCTACGTAACTTTTTACTTACTGCAACTAAAGCTGCGCTTGCTTAATCTCTTTTGCTCCCTATTCTTGATAATGCCGACGCCTGCTACCTAGATATCATTCAAGAACAGCTAAATAAACTAGAGCGATAACAATAATTTTGTATACGGTTTATTTACGGCCTCCGGAAATATAACCACGTCTTAGAATTTCGCTCAAAGTTCAATTGGCTCCCTATACGGCTACGTCAGAATACTCATTTACTCTCTCTTATTTATAACATAATTTTAATCCCTTCAAACACTATGGTAACACTATTAGAGAGTGACAAAAGACTAACTAAGGTGTCTTTCGTACTGTCCGATCTATCTCTTGGGAATGTTTCGTTCATTTGGGTAATAATTCTATGCAAAATATACAAAGAGCCTGAGGCGCGTGTACAGGGCGCTTTCTATATCAAGTCCCTTATGGAAATAAGCGAAATTCACTTTAGCCCTGCTCTTGCCTAGATACAAAACATAAATTCATAAAAAAGTACAAGAAAAACGCTGTCAATATTTCACATCCGACGGCAAAAAATCGACAGATCGTGAAAAGAGTTTCGCATAAAAACCTTTTACATTACCTTGAGAACCCAACAAAAACATATTTTTCTTTTATGTTGATTAGGCAAGCATTTGACCACTACCTGATGGAAAGTGATGATGATGATGCGGATAACTTTTAACGATTTTTACAAAACTCTTTCTGAGGGGTTTAATACGTTACTGAGTATTTGAACCATATGCGAACTAATGCCGATAGAGCTCAAAATTGATATGATCTCGTATAGCTCATAGCTCTAAACAATATGGAGTTTATCTCGAGCGACCCTATTGGAAATCTGTCACAACAGTTAAAATGGATTGGAACGTTTCGAATTTTGTTCTGAATTTAAATATTATTAATTGTAAAATTTTGAATACGCTTATTAATCTAGTTCGTTTTTATATCATCTTTAATTCATATGAGTCATTGTGTCGGAATCAATATCGAGTGATATCGATAGATTAGCATTAATAAGTCTATCTAGATTAGTTCTTGGGTGGAGTATATTCTTTTCTATGGATTAAACGAAGATGTGATTGACTTTGTGATCTCTGTGATTGAGATAACGTCACTCCGCTTAAGATTTCTTGTAGTCTGCTTGCCTTGGTTATAAGTTTAAAAATCATAGGTTTATGTATGTATTTACTTCCTCTATGATTTTAACGTTAACGCCCAATGGGACGTAAACTCCCGAGGGGTGGTGAAACAAATGAATTCTCGTGAGTCGGCTCGGAACTGTTTCCCTTTGCTGAGCAACTGAAATGCAGATTTGCGCGACTGGTTTGAAATTAAAGGCTAGTTGCTCGTTTGATAAAACACCATCCACCAACGACAAGTTGCAATTAAAAGAGAGAGGAGTGTAATACTATTGCCATGTACCTTGGGACCTTGTTTTTTAACAGCGCAGATGTTAAAAACAGGCGTGACGCTAATAACTTGATTTGAAGATACCTGGAACCATAGAGGAACTTACTCGAACAAAACACAGTTACTTTAAAATAATTATAAAGAAAATATTATTATACAGTAGTTAATTACTAATATATTAAGATGGGGAAGATTTTTAACCGATGGCGACGAAACTTGGTGTTCGCTGTAATGGAATGTACTAAATGACATACAATAGAAAATAAAATAACAATGGTTGGTTAATAGTTTTGTATATATACACCATACTCACTATTTCACTAGAGTTAAAGAACAATAATCATCTTCTTGTTCATTACCACTGAGTAGGGCCAACATAGCATGAACTCATTTATAAATCCATGTAGTAAATAGAAATGTAGTTTTTATGACAGGCCGCCTCCTTGACGTCAATGCTCCTTAGAAATGCTTAATTAGTACACCGGAATCCCGTCCGTTGCAAAATGCACCAGTTGAAGGTGAGTGAGGGCGTTGGTAGATTTTATGTCGTCATTATTCCCCGAGTATAAGAACAATTTTATGTTTGTAGTACAAACCTCCCACTTTGTTGGAGTAGCCGCCGACTTTCCCAGCCACTCTTGCTGATGCTCCTCCCGCCATCATCAGCACCACGGTGCCGGTGCGTACGTACGTCCGACCTTGCAGACAACCGAAACATTGACTTAAGAATTGATTTGAACAATCTTACTGAAATCTGAGGACGTTGCTGCATAATATTTTAAGCATAAACCCTTGGCGTATACAGCCCCAAACTAAGTCCGAAGAGTAATTTCGTGGGATCGGAAACATTCACATTACCTACGGAAACCTACACAATCACACCCTTGCGTCGACCAGGAATCGAACCCGATAAGTTGAGGCGATCGTTACGTTGTTATATATAGAAAGATAGATAGACATAGGCGAGATTAATGCTAATTTGTATTTTGTTCCATCTAATATTTGTGTTTTGTGGATTTGGTGGTGATATAAATAAGAAAAATTGAATCTTAACGTAGAAGACTTAACGCCTATTGGCTAATCGTTTCTCAACTATTAGCTAGCCAATAGGCGTAAAGTCTTTTTCAACGCGTAGTTAGAATAATCATACGCTTGCAACTTGTTTGGACGCTTCAATTAATTTTTTTGTCTTACTGATTAGTTATCATACTTATTTATACGTTTAATATATCTTCCAAATAGCCACTTACATATTATTATCGCCATATTGACTAGTTCCTTCTTATTTGTAGTAATGCTGGGTGGGTGATATCGGTTACTTAAATCGTCACTTCATGCTGTTTTGCGGCTAGAAGCTGCACCTGAAAATGAAAGACTTATTTTTTTATCTGCATGAAGTCCGTATATTTATATTATTTTTTTCGTAATAGGCAGCCAGTTGAATTATATCACAGAGTATCTCTTGTTATCGGATATTCCTGGTGGACAAGTTCTACGACCATTTGAGATCAAGTGTATCTATAGAACACGAACATGACGTTAGATCTTTCACCAAATGTTTAACATAATCATAAGGTACGCTACCCACTGGTAGGGCTTGAGCACTTGAGTGACCTATAAGCTCGATGTCTTGTAGGTAACTTAGTTCGTTGCTGTATATAGTTTTAGTTAAGTTTTAGGAAATATAGGCAGTTGGCCTGTAGATACATGATAAGGAAAATAGAATAATTGTATTAGAACACCCCACGCACAAAGTAATTATCCTAATCAAGTCATACCTTCTTGTATGTGTCACACACAATAGACCTCATAATTTAGCGATCTCTATACTGACTGATATTATATGTATTGGGTTACGGTGTCTTACAATTGAGATAATGCTTTCCGACTGCACGACCTTATTGTAATTTGTGTTAGGAAGATGATCACCAATGTAATGTACATACGTACTTTTTAGTACCTCATTATAAACAAGGTTTGTGTTTTAATAAAAAATATCAATATTTGAACTGTCTTTTGGTTAAGGGGGTCGTTCATGGGAACACAATGGAAATTTGTGTTTCTGGTTTTGGGTGTGATCGTATGTGCGATGTAAATGTTTCCTCCCCTGCACAAGTCATCGAACATAGTCTAGGGCTGTGAGTGTAAAACCATTTAGGTTTATGCATATATAAATTCTAATTTGTAAGCTATATCAAGCTTTCATTATTTTTTATCATTTATATCTTCGGCTGCATATAAAATTAAAACAATGATTTATAATAATAAATCATTTTCACACTTGTACATTGTATCACATTGCCAAGATCGTGTTTCCGACTGATGAGAAGTGGAGCTTTCCATTCATATTTTATAGACAAGATACGTGATCTGCCTGCTCGGAAATAACCTACTTTCCTCCGAAGAAAGCGGACATAATAAAACAATCAGGAAGCCAGCGATGGTGAAGTAATGCTGACTACAAGAAATGGAGTCTCGTCAACTTTAATTACATTTTATACTGGACCCCTGATGAGGCAAAATCTTCGTTTTACGACGAAATTATCCGCTTCCTAAACTATAACATCTATAAAGCAGATTGTTCTCATAACCGTTCCAACCGCAATCTCGGACGATTAATGGAAACATAATTTTTGTTACAAAAGCGAGCAGTATGGCATGTTTTTCAAGAGTTCAGAACATATACATTGTATTGTGAACTTATTGTATGAAAACTAAGCCGAAAGCAAACATCTATCATTTAAAATATATCATAAAATCATCATCCTACTAATATTATTAATCCGAAAGTTTGTGTGTAAGTATGTTTGTTCGCTCTTCACGCTTTAACGGATGAACGTATTTGGATGAAATTTGGAATGTACATAGATTAAACCTAGGATTAACACATAGGCTACCTTTTAACTTGATAATAGCGGGCGAAGCCGCGGGGCACGACTAGTAATTTTATAAATTCGAAAGTTTGTGTGTAAGTGTGTAAGTATGTTTGTTCCCTCTTCACGCTTTATCGGCTGAACGGATATGGATGAAATTTGGAATGTACATAGCTTATACCTAGGATTAACACATAGGCTTTATTAATTTTAGATTTCTTAACCTTTTTTTTATTGTATAGCTTCATTTATAGCCGATATATCTATCGGCGTGCAATAAATGAAGTAATCTGCCAGTCATCCTGCTATTTCAGGAGATATCCTGAAATAGCAGGATGACTGACAGAAAATGCTGTAGCATAGTCCTCCTATGTACATAGTATTTGGGCATGAAGTTTTTAAATAAATAAATAAATAGGCTACTTTTGTACTTTTTGACTTGATAATAGCGTTTGGACTTGATAATAGCAGGCACGGCTAGTATCAAATAGGTAGTCGGCTTGAGCACTTGAGTTGAGACCTATAAGCTCGATGCTTTGTAGGTAACTTGGGTCTTTTGCTGTATAGATTTATACAATTTTAGTTTAGTATTAGGAAATGTAGGCAATTGGCCCGAAAAAAACGGTATAATATGTGTTTTATACCTTCCCTCAACTTCGTTTGATAAATATGATGCATTGAGTGAGAATTTATTAAGATATATGTACACAGTTTTAAACAATAAAAATATTCTGATTCTGATTCACTATGTCATGTGAACAAATTGTTTTTGTATATTCTATACAATTTGTAAAATATTACACAAAAAATAGTCTACGGGCCAAGTCTATGCTTTATTATACAAGTTAATATTATATAAAAACATGGTGGTGATGAGTGAGCAGTTTTGCTGTATAGCGTAATTAAATATGTGTATAATGTATTTGTCTAAATATTGGTTTTGAATTGTATTTATAAGTAGGTTCAGCAAGCTCGAAGAACAAATTCAGCACAGTATTTGTAAATCATTTCTAATCA
The DNA here is from genome assembly GCA_948107665.1 of Lomographa bimaculata. NCBI lineage: Eukaryota > Metazoa > Arthropoda > Insecta > Lepidoptera > Geometridae > Lomographa > Lomographa bimaculata. The sequence goes on from OX403595.1 coordinate 13,153,331, forward strand.
TATATTACATTAAACTAAATTAAAATTAACCAAAAAAAACTATAATTAGATATAAATATGTACAAAACTTAATCTAATAGACCGCTACCAGTAGGCAAAGTACCCAAAATGCTGGCAGCATTGCCACGTTGAATGGCAGTACTCAATCTCTGTCCAAAATATTCGCCAGCATTTTGGTCACGAGTTGATAAGATTATTATGTTACATTAAACTAAAAACTAAATTAAAAATTAAAACCTAAAATAATTATAACTAGATATAAATATGTATAAAACTTAATCTAAAAGACCACTACCAGTTGGCAAAGTACCTAACATGCTGGCAGCATTGTCATTAATTATTTATAGTTTTCAAATCTTTACAAAATAAATAAACTTTTATTTCATTTTCCATACATCTGAGCAAGTCCTTACAATACCTGCAAGTCTCAAATCTTCATACATCTATAGTTTTGAAGACTTTGTAAAGAGGCTGTGAGCGTTCTTGAACCCTGTTCCACTAAGTTCAACTATAAGTTCAACTGGTTGAACTTATTGGACAAAAAACGTCAAATTTGAACTGCCCGTTGGTTAGTTGGGTGCGCGTTCGCCTTCTAAGCGGAGGTATCGGGTTCGATTCCCGGCGGGAACACAAGTTTTCTCCCCGAGGGCAATTTGTGTTTCTGGTTCTGGTTGTGATTGTGTGTTTAATGTGAATGTTTCCGGCACCCGCGAGACAAGTCATTGTACTTAGTGTGGGGCTGTGAGTGTGAAAACGTTTATTGTTTATATATTTATTAATTATTTCAACTTTGATAATTTTTATAACAGTAGAACTTACGGTTAGGGAGTCGTAAAGGGGGCACTGAGGAAAAACGACTTAGAAAAATTTTGCTTATAATTTAGGCAGTCATCAATAGGTACGACGACGAGCGAACCGAAGAGGAGTGGTTAGGCTTCTTGTGACGACAACGCGCGAGCGAAGCAAACGTGACGCGGCAGCGGCCGGCGAAGAGCCAAAAAATGTTCTGTATATTATTTTATATGCTTATACATATTGCTGATGCAGTTATTTTTATTTCCGATTCCGATCGTTGAACTTAGTGGACATAAAATGTCCATTTATTTCAACTATTACATAATTATTTTGAATAAGCACAAAGTTGAAATAATAGGACTTTTTTGTCCAATAAGTTCAACTGGTTGAATTTATAGTTGAACTTAGTGGAACAGGTCGTTCTTGATCGACCGAGCGGCGCGAAGCGTCTCCGTTTCAGTTAGGGCAAATTGTTGCTTTCATATGTCCGGTTTTCCGTTTGTTCTCCTCTACAGGTCGCATTGCTCAATCGATTCTTGTGAAATTTTGTGAGCAGGTTCTATAATTATATATCTTTATGTGTATTCAGTTTTTGGAACATTTTTGAAATGGCGGAGATATGGGGGTAAAAAAAACATATTTCAGTCATTTCCAAAAATACGCGAGGTCTTTAGCTCACAGAGCCACTAGCAATGTGCTTTTGCATTAAATAAAAATTTAGAGCCAAGAAAAATAAACAGCTGTGAATAAGTGCCTAAGTTAGGAAAAAAGTTGTAGAAAACGGTCGGGGATACGTCTCCACGGATTTATTCCATAATTGAAGATAGCTTACCGGTTGAAAGTCCACGTTTCTTTTAAATAACTTCTAAACAAAGACATTAAAAGTTTGTTAAGTGTTTTAGTAGGTATGTAAGATTTACTGTATTATGTAAGATTTTTTGTTATCTTTGTTATCTTTGCCATACCCTAACAGGGTCTATTTTTGTATTGAATGTTATAGAGCAATTGTATCTTAATTTAATACGAATTTAGTGCAAACAATAAAATACTGAAAATAATGAAATACTAACAAAAAAAATATAGCTATTAACACAACACGAAATCCAGTACCTAGCGTTCCCGTATTTGGCGATGTGAGAGCCTGTAGCCATAGACCCGTTTACCACTCCAAACTTGCAAGAAGACGGGCATGATCTGCGGAGCTTAAGCAAGTTTGAAATAAATGATTCTATATAAATACTTTGTCGCGGAGCGGCCCGTCCCAAAGCTTCTGAGAAGACAGACTTTCTAGGAGTTCAGTGCCTGAACCGGCTACCAACCACGTTTTCTTGACCACGTCTATAAATGATATTTCGTGTTTAATGGTAGAGCTACTTGTAATGTTTTCTAGTTATTAGTCAATTTTTGAGTACTCTGTACTGATGACAAGAAAGCGGGAAGGGCGACTCCCGAAATTGATCGGATGCCAAGGCCTCCCAAACGCACTGGCAGTGAAGCTTGCAACCACGCCCTCTCGTCTAAATTTATATTCAAAATAGACGCCAATGTGTTTTGACAATGTTGTCTAAATTTTGATTAATATCTTCGTGTTTCCATAGCTGGCAACATCGTAAAGTATATTTAAATTTGGGGACAAAAAGACAGTATTTTTGTATTGTAAAAGCCATATGAGTATAAATTTTTAGTAAACGATCTGAACTCTGGGTAAAATTTAGAATTTTGTCATAAAAAAAAGGGAATGGTTTGTCGAGAATAGGGGAACCCAATAACCGTAAAGAAAATTTGTCATAAACTTAAATATTTGGGGCTAACGAGTAAAATTTGTGAATTGGTTGGTCTCTTTCGGGATATTTAAACAAAATTCCACATTTTGAAAAAAATAGTTCTAAGCCTATTTTTTGGAATTCGTCTATGAGAAGAAGATCTTCAAAAACAGTATTTACATCGCCACCTAAAGTCCCATCGTCCAAATACCAAACATTAAGTTTCGAGCAAAGCCTTTTGTTTATATTTTAGTGCTATATACCTACCATAATCGATTAAGTTAGGTATGTAATTTGATGTCTAAGTTAATCACTGCAGACATAGAATAAATTCTAAAAATTACTTAATAGTTAAAGAATTAAGTAATGTAGAGTATTCTGCTGATCAATTGCTGCATTTAAAAACCCATTTGTAAACTGTTGAAACCAAGAAAATTACATTTCTGTGTTCATTTTCTTGGAAAATAAAAGTTCGTGACTGAAAGCTGTGAGTTAGCAAAAGTTTAGTTGGCTCTAACAGACAGAAAATGAAGCAGCAATAAAGTATCTGCAGTTAAGTGCTCTTGAGTGTTTATTGAAACTCGCGCAAATATTTATTAGTTTATCTGCCAAACGAACATTAATCTCGCATCTGAGCTGACCACCTTTTGACTATACATAAAGATATGTTATCTGATTTGTGGTGATTACCGTTTTATTTTGCGATTGTAAAAGATCTTTATCACAGCTTTATTATAAGTTTTGAAAATTTAAGTGAGAATGGTTTCTAATTTTTGGAGTGCATTTGCATAATAAGAAAAAATAAATTGTTTTTTATTAGATATAAAATGTATGTCTTAGACATGTTAAATGCTATGAATTAGTTACTTCCCCAAAAAGATTTACGATACGATTTTTAAAGCTTTTTCTGTCCGTATTAAAGTAAATCTCAAACGGATAGTAGGTATAGGATAGGATCACCTGTAACACAGTTTTAAACTAGCTCAGGTGGCAAAAGTCTAACACTAAACCTCGGTTTCATCCAATTTCCAAAGCTTTTTGTAATCTCAAAGTACCCATAAGCATTTATTTATATGCTCTGTACTTAACTAATAACTTTTAATTAAGTCTTCCAAACTGTGTCAATAAAGATAATATCCCAATTTAAAAACGGATTTTTATTAGATAGCATGTTTTATTGGAATAGGTTCATGAGAACACATTTATTTACAAACATAATTATTTCTATAATAAAATTAGGAGAATCTATCGAATAATCTGTTGAGTCTGTTGAACATATGACAATCCGTCGTATTTTTTTTGCTCATAAGTACTAAAACTTGTAGTTCGTAAATTCCAGAGAGAAATACTGTTTCAAAAGCCTTTCAAAAATGTTTTCATTTTGACAATTCATATTATTTTAATTTTTATCACGCAGCATCTATGCTACGTCTAGACAAATAGAAAATCCATTAAGAACGCAAACATGTTTATTTTGCCATTGTTGTCTCGTAGATACGACCAAGGTCAGAAAAGGGTACGATGTAAAAGTTTGCGAAAGCATTGAAACGCGATTTGAGTTTCTGAATAATGTGTAGATGCTATTTATCTTGTGTAAGTACGGTAGGCTTAAGGATTTGTAGGACTCGTGCCTGAATAGAGTAAGAAGAAAACCACTTTCTATTCAAGTTAATGTAAAACCATTTATTTTTATCGTGAAAGAATTTTATGTATGTACGAGTGTTATGAAATTAAGCAATTTGAGTGGTCTAGAACAAACATATCGTTCTAAGTTATTATATATAGCTCCGTATAAATATAGTTTCAAAAGCATTTTTGTAATTTGGTGTTCAATGAAGTGTAAAATGTCTTAAGCACTTGAGTTACCTATAAGTTCGATGCCTTGTACGTAACTTGGGTCTTTGCCGTATAGATGTCTATAGTTTTGGTTTAGTTTAGCTTTAAGAAGTATATGAAATTGGCTCGTAGATTATTCATTATAAATAAAGGTATATAAATCTACAATTTTTTACCTTGTAATATTATTGATAATTTTATTAAGAAGCATTATTTACAACAAATATAATGTAACGTAATATTCCGCGGTTATACATCTTGGAAACCGTAAATTGTCTATAAATACTTATATGTCTATAAATACTTATTCTTCGGTACGTATGTATGTGACTGAACTCTTCCTAAACGGCTGGACCGATTTTGATAAAAAAAAAGTTTGTACAGGTGCGTTCAAAAATGGTTTAGATTAACAATTCATACAATAAATAATGTTTTTTTTGACGTGATAACGGCTTATAAATCGATGAACACCGGCTGCACGCACGAAAAAGTGTCACATTGAGCCTGAGCCTGAGCTTGCAAGCAAGAGCGCGGAACAAGCGATAGAGAGGCACGATCAGCTTAAGCGTTCGTCTTATGATGTTATCACGCAAAATTATTGTCCGTTAACCGCCTTTACAGACAACCAATTTTTTTTATTTACGCGGGCAAAGCCGCGGGGAACACTTAGTAGTAAAAAAAATCACATAAACCGTTAGAAGCTAAAATTGAGCTCATCAACCCCTTTTTGAACTTCGTATATTGGCGTGTGGTAAATAAACGCCGCGATAAAATCGTGACCTTGTTGTAAAACATAATACGAAGGGTTGAAATTCAAACTCCAATCTTTATTGCTTTAAAAGGTGGCTGAATATAATAGACATCATTTTTTATGTTGGATAGGCAAGCATTTGACCACTACTAATCTTATGGAAAATAAAGATGCGCCTGAAGATATAGCATGCTTGCCTAGAAGAAATCTGACTCCCAGATTATACCGTTCAGGGAACAAAGACGCTTGTTAAACATTAGAGACGCTGTCCGTCCCTTATTTTAGAGCAGAGGTGTACGGCTATTTTTTTTTTAATTCTTTATTTAATCAAAACTAGGGTTTGGTCAGACATGACCATGCCACCCCCATAGGCCTTTCACTTTAACTACTTACTATACTAATCTTAATATATTCTTAACAGCTATTTTATATAATTGGTATAACATTCTGGCCTCCTTTGATTGCGGATAAGCCAAAATGCTATTACAAATTCCAAGTTCATGCACGTCTATCCCTTGAAACTTTAGGTTGACTGGTGTACGGCTATGCTTAATAAAATAGTATAAAGAAACGGATTCATTAATTGTATTAGGATTATTCATACACATCGCAATAGCCTATTAATCTAGTCGATTCAACAAAATATTGACGGAATTATCTTGGTCTTCATGTGTATCATTTTCTGTATATTAATCGATAAAATACGGTTGTTTTTGCGTATTGAACTGCTCGTTGGCTTAGTTGGGTGTGAGTACGACTTCTATGAGCAGAAAAAGTTGGACACTAAGTTAAAAGACTTGTATTGTGGGTGTCGGACATATTTACATATCATTCACACATAATCACACACAGAACCAGAAGCACAGATGTCCCTTGAGACGGAAAACTGTGACTTGCTGGGAATCAGATCCAGAGCTCACGGCGCAGTGGAACATACATTTTCTCCCCAAAGAAAATGTGTGCTTCTGGTTCTGAGTGTAGTTGTGTGTATGATGTGAATGTTTCCGGCACCCACGACACAAGTCATTGACTTAGTGTGGGGCTGTGAGTGTGAAAACGTTTATGTTTATATTACATTTATATTTAAAAAAATAGAGCTATTGTAATTTAATTTTGTTTTCTAATGCTCCTGAAACTGTTGAAAGGATTTCTTACCTGCCAATGTTCCTCTGTTTAAATTAGCTCCATAAAATAATCACATGAGATAAAATGTATTAAGAGATAAAAAGATCTCATTTACTACAGTTACAAAATGTACCGTATCGGAACTGGAGCATATGAGATCAACCCGGTTTATTTATGTGTTAAGATATGGGGGAACGTAAAATGTACACGGTTGATTTAAGATTGTGCGATCGCTTTAAGGAAAACATTTTGAGGAAACCATCATGTCCATAATTTCAAGAACATTTTAAAGACATTTTGTGTCATCCGTGAAGCTGACGACTGCTGAACTCTGTCTATATAAATTAACACTGTATACCCATGTATACAGTACAGTAATAACTAGTCGGATTTTTAGATACTCAGTAAGTTAAGCAGATTTATAAGTTAGCCTAATACACCGACATCAATTTTTGGACAACACTTTGTTTTATACATTTGTTTGAACGCAGGCCCCTATGTAATCCTAAATACTAATTTAGGGTTACATAGTTGCCTGCTTAAATTTGTACCTACTTTGCCCCTAATTTGCAAGCTGACAAAATAATAATATATTTGCAGATGTCATTTTATTGTAGGTACCTTAGATAAGGAAGACAGCATTCGTAACACAGGGCAACCAAGCATGAATGATAACGACCCTTGTGATTAATCGAAATTACCTCGTATTATTGTCTTTTTAACACGCTTTTCTTAGCTTCACCTGTATGTATGTATGTTTGTTTGTAACCTACTCCTTTGGGCTTGATTTTGACCCACTTCAAATCGTCAGAATTCATTTAAACTTCGTAGACTTATCGAGGACCGATGACAATACAAAAATATGTACATATATATTTTTTATTTTTAAGCGTGTTTTTAACTATTATATTTATTTTTCTTAATACAATCTTAAATAAGTCCTAGTTTATAAGCGGTTTTATTACTACCCTGCTTATCTAAGATTATATCTAGGTAAATAATATAGCATAAGAAAATAATAATTTTAACTTTTGGTAATAAACATGTTAGAATTTGAATACGTATGGTAAATATACCTACATCATATGTACCTTTACAACAAGATACATTTCTCCTGTGGTAACATATACCACAAGTATACCACAGAAGACACATCTCCTGTATACCATATGTATACCACAGGAGACATATCTCCTGTATACTAAAAAAAAATACTATATGGATACCACAGGAAATATGTCTCCAAAAATAATTTACAAAAAAAACATATTTTCTGCGACATAGCATGAACTACATTGAAAGTATTACAAGAAAAATCCAAGCTCATGACCTCAAACGCACTACATTAACTCGAGCACATAACATTTACCGAGGTCGCCTATTCAGTGGTGGGTTATACTCTTACAAACTGTCGAATAAAACCTCGTCCTTCCGAGGGACCCATTCGAAAAGTTATTCCTATTAATTCGAATGGTCCGCAAGTCGTTTCACCGAAGTATAAATAGGAAGAGTCATCTTATAAACCTATAGAAATTGAAAAGACCTCAATGCGTAAAGAAGATTATGATATATTTTTTTGTTTGTTATGATATCTCTAGTGAATGTATCATCAGCATCATCATCTCTTTTTAACCGGCGCAACATGTAAATATATGAAGTCCTGAAGGAATAGAGTAAACTATTGGACTTCACGCACTTGTGAACCCATGTAAGAATTTAAATAATTCGTTATAACCCTTTTCGATATAAAGCAAAAGGGCTGTCAGGTCGTCGTGTGTTCCTTTTTTAAAATGACCACGCATTATTTTTAACTGTGTCTGCCAATTTGTTTTGGCAATAATAAAGCTCTTTTTCAATTCATCGAGTTTTTTTGAAGATTGCGTGGCTAATGAGGTCTTAATAACATTTCGTCTATGGCGGGATTTTTTTTACAGTTCTTTTTCGGCTTGTTATTAAGTGTGAGTATGCGAATCTATAACATTGATTGCGGTTACATTTTCTATAAATGTTTAACACGAATGCTGCCAAATGTATATATAATATATTACAAATTACGTTATACCAACACAAATGTTATTAGATTAAAATATTGTAGAATATATTTTTCGGATATCGCTAAAGCACATTAGTTACACGGTCCAGATAGAAAATAAGAAACATCTTTCCTAAAGGCAATTGTAATCACCTTTAAAGATGTTACTAGCTAAGTTTATATAGATATAATAATTATCATTTAAGTTTCGTGACACCAAAGAAGTGGTACCACTAAAATATCGATATCAGTATTCGATAGGTACTTATCACTACAACAACATTTCGATACGTTAGAAAGTGTAAATGCTGCTTTATACCTAAGACTTCGTGTTGAAGGAATTCAAGTCGAGATTTAAATAAATACGAAAATACGATCCCGGGTTCATTAAATATTCAAAGGGGTTTTTGCAATTCAACTAGGCAGCTGGATTCTGTCAAGTTTTAATTAGAAAAAGTGCCATTTTAACTTCAACTGTTTCTGCATATTTTATCAAAAAATCAATTTGAGTTTAAGAGATTATAAATAGATTATTTAGTAGAGTATTTATTCGATTACTATTGATTTTTTTTTATTTCACGTTCTGCATCCATTTCTTTATAAGAAAACCCATGTCCTTTCGCGATATTATTTTCAAAATAACATTATTTTGCGCGCGAAGTCTTGGCGAATCGCTAGTAGTAGGAAAAACCTGACAACGAGTAACGAAAAAGCAATTCATCATTGTTATAAACAACATCTCTCTATAAAAAAAAAAAAGTTTATGAAATGGCACAAAGACTTAATATTTATGCTCATTATACTTACAAATATTTTGGAACTTATTTTATTAAAATATAGAAAGAACTTGAAACAACAACACCTAAAGTTTTCGATACTTTTCAAAAAGTCTGGAAATTTATTCTTTGAAACACTCGCTACAAGTTTTTATAGACGGCGTCATATTATTTATACGTATCTCAGATACATATATCAGTATCTCGGTCTATTTTTTTGTTTTCTTTTCAAGTCTAAACAGCTGGACCAATGTTAATGAATTGTTAGGGACATACAGTTTTAATTAAATATGATCATTATCTTGGATGATGATATATAGGTATGAATAAAAATAATATTTAATTTTAGTTTTTTATATAAAAGCAGAAAGTTATTCAGCAAGTAAATACAACATGTGCATTTCCACTTATTATTATTTATTTAATATTTTGTACAAGGAGGACTTAATGCTAGAATAGCCATCCTGGAGGTGCAGAGAAAAGGGTGCAGTAAATATATTTAAAGAATAAAAGTATAATAAATGTAGAAATATTGGTATACATAATGATAATATATATTTTAAAATACTATATAACAATAAACTTACATAAATACTAATGTATGAATATAAATAATATGTAGCCATAATAAGTACTTCGATGATGATGGTGACTTATCACATAACAATTGTTTATTTATAGGTTTTCCGGATTACCATATCAAACAGATCGATCACAAGTCAAATTAAATAGGGATTTCAACTTATATGGTATACATAAATAGTAACTCATATTAATCGATTGTTTTTTATACAATTGTCACCAAAATAAAGTCACAAAACGATACAAAATCAACTTCTTAAATCTGGAGTTTAGACAGCTGCTCCCGAGTCAAGTTCAATTTGCTCGCTCAGTTCGTAAATTATTTATTGACTTGAGTAGTTTACTACTTTGTCCTTTCGTCTATAAAGATTTAACTAAGGACTATTAATATATTTTTTAACTTTATAGCTTTAGAATTACACTTATAACATTACTTTCAAATTTAAAGCAGGAAGAGGGATTTTATAAAAAAAAATTATCCCGGAATTCCCGCGGGTCCGGGACTTACGCGGGGCGTAGCTAGAAAGTGATAAAATTGTGATGCAATAATAATGACCAAAATTTTCTTATACGGCAGCTATGATTGGATTGTGGACGTGACAGACAGAACTTTAAAAGACCGCCGCCTATTTCGAAATATTTGTTTTGATATTAAATCTAAAGTTGTAATAAAAAAATATATTGGCATTACCTAAAAGATAATATACATAAAGTTGTCATTAGGTCTCAATTTAGGGCAAACTCTAGTTACAATTAGACCTTGAATTAAGAAGAATGTTTTTTTTTTACATGCAGGTCATGCGAAATTGCTTATAACATATTTGTTTAAACTAATAATTTTCATAAAGAAATGCTCCTCTGTTTGTATAGTCACCAGCTTGCTGATTTATAGTTAATTTTAAATTTATGGATAATCTTGCCGTCGAGCACCAATCACGGTTGTCGATTTTTCAAGGATCAGGTCAAGCCTGAATCACATTCGCGCAGAACTTAAACAAATGTCATAAAAAATTAATTACTCTAATGGAAATTAATAAGCAAATTTACAGTCATCTCGAGAAGAGCCTGGCAAGAAACTCCGTCAACGTCCTTCTGTCCGAGGCTAGTTCTTCAATGAATCACATTTATTAGCTAAAATTCTTATACATGTAAAGCGATGGCGCAAAACCGAAAGTAGTTGTTTTTTATACGTGTGTAATTTTTTTTAAATACGGGGGCGCCTATTATACAATTTTTTTTTTCATTATTATTAATTCACCTATTTTATGCTTTTGTTGAAAAGAAATTAGCGTTTACTAGCTCAACAAATACACAAAACAAACAGTTACAATAAACATGAGCAATTAATATTGAACGTATTTTCCCATTAGGCAAAATGTAGACGCGAGGTCTCAGTTAACTGCGAACCACTAGTTTTAATGTACAAATTATATAGTACAAAACGTACTGACCGTAAAAATGAAAGCACTCCATCGGATATCTCAAAATTACTATCAGAGATCCACTTTATAAACGTCCGATCGGCGCACTTCACATGTCCCTTCCGTCAAACGCAGTCCGACTCCGAACCCATCGTGCGGTTGTTGACTATTCTCACTTCGGACGGCTCGTAAGTTTGTCCGCGATACTAGCGCCCCCTGGCGACGCGAGCGTGGCGCCCCTGTCGTGGTCTGAACACTACTGAGGCTGACAAACCCCGGGAGCCGACCTCGCCCGTCGGAGTACACAGAGTTACAGTCTCGCAGATGTGCTCGGATTTTGTAACGCACACGAACGCACGAATTTGCAGAGCTTACGTCGAAACAAAAGTTTGAATGGGTTTTTTTGAGTTGATTATTTGTTTTCTTCACATAAACACGAAGTATCAGCACCTATCGTGCCCCGATCCTATCTTTGGCAGTTAAAATAAACCTATTCAAGTATACATGAAACCATATATTCAGATTGAAAATAACTGACACACCATTGTATCGGCCATTCATGGGACATTAATTCAGCGCCCTAATATTCCCGTTACAAAAGTTCTTTAGATACCATCTAAAGAGCTTTAGAACTGTCTACGTAACCGTTCAAACCATCGTCCCCGTATTCGTGTTCTCACCTTCGTACTCGTAACTTTAGTATTTAATGACCGTAACGATCAAAGCTCGAACAGGCTTTTAGAAGGTATGTGTATATGAAGCTCTATTTATTTATATTTCTTCGTAGAATCGATGGTTTTATTATAAAATCCGGGTACCCCCGTTCGGATCGTTCCTGGTGCACGATAGCTATTTCAATCCATCTTCGCAATGTTGCTAGCATATTGGGCACCATTGCTCCTGAAAAAGTCAGGGGTGGTCTATTCGATTAATTTGTGAAATATTTCAAATGATGGAGGTATTCCTAGTATACGTTTTACTGTATTCTAGAGATATTTTTAACCATAATTTTAATTTAAGACCAGCAATTATTAAATAATTTTAAGACCACCTGTTCCGCGTTTACGAGGGTAAATTAGGATAAAAAGTTGCGTGGAAATATTTCCTATTCTGATATACTGTATTTACGCTCTAAATTTAATTTAAATCCGTTCAGTCGGTTTAATTTGCAAAAACAAACTACCATAGTTCTTTTAACTTATTGATTAAGACACTTTGAACTAAATCTAAGAATCTAAGAAATATAACTTACTTTAAAACAATGACGTAGCCTTTAATGTAGTTATCGATTAAATTACTTGTAACTTAGTGTTAATAATAAATCATCTGCAGGTATTAACAGGAAAATATAAGTTGTACAACAACGTTAGGTTTTTTTTAAATATATAGTGCTGTTAAGGAAGTGATAGTAGTCACCAAGTTTCCAGCTGTCGTCTTATAAATATAATGTAGTAAGTATTCCATATAAAGCACTTACCGAAGAGCAAATTTTATAGCTACCTTAGATGTAGTACATAGCGGAACGAAGCATCACTGCCGTAGTAACGTACTTAAAAGGGAACTCTACGATCTCATATTATGATAACATCACAATGTAAAGAATATCATTGACATAAAAGTGTTTTCTGAAGTTCATTGAAAGCACATAAGTTAATAATTATATATAACATAAGTTTTTTTTTATTGTCGATAGGCAATCATTTGAATACAATCTCACCTGATGGAAAGCGATGATGTTGCCGAAGATGTAGCATGCTTGCCTAGAAGATACCTACCTATTCACTCTTGACTTGAAGACTCCCAGATTATACCGTTCGGAGAACAAAGACGAGGGCAGTGAATTCCACTCCTTACCTGTACGGATGATAAACGTAGAAGCGAAAGGCTTCGAGCGAACCGGAGGTATGTCAACCATATGTAGCCCTGGCTTCGAGGTAGGAACCAAAGTTTAGATTTGAAAGAAAAGAAAGAAAAAGAAAGTAAAATAATTTATTTCGACACGTAGCAAAAAATAATAATATTACAAATAACAATAACAGTGAAACACTTATGAACACAACAAACACTTTTGACGACAAGGAAACGCCTCAAGTTTATTTGCTATCGGTATTGGCAAGGGTATTGGCACATTTCGGAAGGAATGCATTTACGCGATGCGGGTAAAGTTTTTTTTAGATTTTCGCGATTCTTTGAATTCAACTAAACGTTTAATGGATTTCATTGCGTACATTTTATCTTTTTACGTTTTGAATTGTTTGCCTAGGTTTCATTAAAAAGTTAAACACATCCAAATGGTTAGAAAATGTTTGAATGCCAAAAACGCAACGCGAGGTCAAAAAAATAGCCAAATTAATTTCATCAGCAATTTTTATGGAGATGAGATTCGATGCAAATGTTTGGCAAGTCCTAGCAGCCTGTGACCAAATTAATTAAATCTCCACGGAAAATTGCAAGACTTCTGGATACTGTAAGCGACTACTGCGTGACAGGGAACATTGAATTAATTCAATACGCGGTAGTTTTTAATTGTCTACATACTCAAGTCTTTAAGTCTAGAGTGAATAGGTGTCATCTAGGCAAGTACGTTAGATCTTCAGCCTTCACTTATCATCAACATTTGTCTAGTAACTCTACCAAAACCAAATAGGTTATGGTAGAGTTACTGCCAAAAAATAAACAGTCTTTTATTTAAGTGAACATTATGAACTAATATATATATATATGAACTTTTATCATCTATGTTGTTGCCAACAATAATGTAAAGTATTTATAATGAATGACGAAAACAATATTAGGTATATGTTATTATTCAAACGAAATTAAATTATTTAACATACGTAACATAGCTATGTTACGTATGATTATAGTAAAAAGCTTGTAACGCAACAAAAGACCCAAAATATTGCGGTTAGCGTACCGCAATGTTTGGTTAGGTAATAAATCTAATAAATATTGCATATGAAATTTCTGCGGGAAAATACAAGCACTTCAGAATAAATTGCGGTAGTGTTCTACTTTATTCTTTTATCCTTTACTACTTCACTTCATCGTTTCATCTGAATAGGATTCGTAGAGTTTACTATACCACATATTATTATTAGACAATATAGTTAAATATATGTAGAATTGTTAGGAATCTTGAGAACAATTTTAATAAAAAACTTAAAGTGCACCATTAGAATTTGGAAAGTGACTAAAATATAAACCTTTTCACTCGACACAAGTAAAACTCTCTCAACGTTCTATCTGGAAAACGGCTAAACTGAGTTTTATCAAACATAGGAAAGAACATTCAGGATCAATCAAATGACATGAATAATTAAATGCAAGCAAAGCTTAAAAAAACCGACTTCAACGCTTATATTTTGGTTTTAGCTGGTTCGATTTCGATAAAAAAAAAAGTATGGGACCACCTCTGAATCTTCACCTTTATTGCTTGTGTTTACTGCTGTTTAAGAAATATTAATGAAAGAAACTATATATACAAATATATAGCTTTATCTTATGTCCATATGTAGTAGACTCTTTGTTGTATATTAAAACTGCTATATTATGTTACTATAGTTGTCAGCATTCCTAAAATATTATTAAAAAATATATGTATAAACAAACATATTTAGTTTAAATATGAATAAAAACTTACAAGAAGGTCACCAAGCACCAGTGTTCCAACAGCTAAACATATGAGTTAGTTTCTATTTTAGGACTGGCATACTTACCATATTCGAACACATCGTCACTCACTGAAATGAGACACAGTAGTCAAACGATAGGCAAACATATCGGTCTGTATTAAAGCGTTTACGTAATACTCGGAAATGTAGCACTCGAGTGCATACCAAAACTAACGGTATAACCACAAACGGATGCGGAAAGGGAAGTTACGGCTGCTACGAACTAATTTAATGTGCTACAGCTACGAATCTACGATGTAGCACTGTCTACGACGTAGCAGACAGTACACAAATCTTCTCAATCCGAGCACATGCTCTGATTGAGAAGATTGCTTTCGTGTGTGGTACAAGTCATCTATGTGGCTAACCTAGGATTTTTTTTTAAACGTATTCTCACTTACATCCTCACATATTGAGGGTGCCGGAAACATTCACATCACACACACACATTACACCCAGAACCAGAATCACAAATATCCCATGGGAAGGAATTTGTGCTCCTGCTGGGAATCGAACCCAGAACCCACGGCGCAGTGGGCGGACACCTGTCCATGCGCCAACTGGGTCGTCATTTGTATACAGATGGAAGTTTACTAATGCGATTTCATATTTCTCAACAACATAAACAGTATGCATAAATTTATCAAACAATTCACTTCAATATATCTGAATAGAAAATACTCGAACAGGTAGAACAAAGCTGATCACGTTTCATAGCTAGAATTATTGAATATCCATAAATGGAACAAAGGCAGGAAAGCTTTGTACGCTTCGTATAAAAGAACATATGCGATCAATTTTTCTTTGTCATGCGAATATGGGCTATTGAGGCCGACCTTTATTAGAGGTCAATATTTCAAAATTTGTCTTGGGCGACATACTGACTGAGATGTATGCTTTCACGTAGGGAACTCAATGAGGGTGACGTGATCAACGTAAAAGTATTTGAAAAAGAAAGGTTATCGTAATTTTTTTGTGAAAATATTTTTCATATAACCCGCCTCAATAAAGAAAATAACGAGTTTGGTTTTGGCCATATCCTGTATAATAATCTGATAGGTTTTAGATTTTTTATGTAAACCTCTATCGTACCTGTTGATAAGTGACGATATGTTTGAGGGTAGTAAGCATTCTAGGCTAAGAATGGAAACACACTTGAACTACACAATATACTTATATTGTCAATTAGGCCGATGTCATATTTATCACAATCATATGTATATATATGTAAGTAGTAACTTATTTTAGTATTTATACGAGTAAATATCTCACAGACCATGGTGTCGAATTTTCAATACTATTATTGAAACTGTCAATAGGCGTGGACTATCCTTCATTCATGTCTATCAGGTACAGGTTATGTTGTAGATTGAATACATAAAGCTGGAATAATCAAATATAGGTTTAAACCAGATTTATTATAAAAACACGCTTTATTTTCTGCCCGCATCGAAAGTCAAATACTTATCTATAAAACGCAAAATAAATGTTTGACACACTTTTGCCAGACTAAAATAAACTGTGGGTACATTAATTTAATAGCTCTATTTGTACCAAGAAAAGTTCCATGCTATGAACTCAATTAGTTTCACGCGTTAGCCTCAGCCACATTATTACTTTCTAGCAAGTGGGGGTGTCAAAATGATAAATCACTTAAAAAAGTCGGTTATATGCACGCCCGACTCAAATGCCGAGGTTCCGTACTACCGGAACATGGCTCGAACTTAAATACATAGTTTATATTTGTCAACATCACAGTGTAAGACACTCCTGCTTGAAGTCGCGCTGGATGGACTTCCAGTTTGCGGACCTAAAAGAGGCAGCTAAGGGATGGCGGCTTGGAAGGAGCGGACGTCTGTAGCGACTTTTTTCTTAAGCTTACTCAAGTCTAGTTTCAAACATCTTTCACAGATAAAATATTTCAGATTTAATAAACATGATTATAAATTAACTAAAACCTATTCATAATTAGGTGAGTACATAATCACATAACTTAAAATTTCTTTATTTTAATGTTTGCTGCGGATAGACTGGGCAGTAGCGACCTGCTTAAGATATTTTTTTGACATCAGTGCAATATCGAAGTGGAGACCTTCTTTGTAACTTTTTGTGTCATGTTACATACAAAATATTATTTAACAACATTCAAAAACAAAACTAACTACTAATATGATGTTAAGTGATAGGTGCCCCATCTATTAGTGGAATCGAGGCTTACAACATATCTACATATTATGTTGCGAGCCTCGGTTATCGATACCAGATAGGTAAACATTAATCTCTCCCTTCATGTTGCTGCTAACAATGCCGTATAGGTTACGTGTCAGATTTAATGTACGACGCCAGTGAATAATTACTATAATGCTAGGGGACGGTGCTGATATACTGTTACAACACTGAAACATACGTCACAGGAAAAATTGAGACCAAAAGTGTCAAGAATTGCTTCAAAAATTTAGGGATTATTTTCACGCTTTGGCTGTTACGCCATCGTTTGCAAAAACTACATCTTTAAAGAAGGTTGAGGGCAAATCAAAATTTCATTCTTGAAACAGTGGCCTACGAGTGGAGATACGAGTACTTCGCCTATATGGTACCACTCTGTGCAAACAGATATTAAGGAACAACTAACAATTTTATTTATATGTCTCTATCTTTTTATTTCGCTAACAATGATTACATCTGTGTCATGTGAATTAATTATGTTTTTTTTTATTTAGGTAAAGAAGTTTCTATTTGGTGATAAATGTGATAAATGCTCTGTTCACATCAGACATTTAATAGACAAATTATTTTATCGTCTATTTACAGCAATGTGCAACGCTGGAAGTACCAATTTAACGTCTTAATTTCTTATTTATTTATCTATTATAGTTTAACATGATATATTAATTACAAAACAATCGAATTTTATCTTTTTAATCCGTGCGACTAATCTTTTCTTAATACTCTAATAATGGGAAAGATTTTTTCAAAAACAACTTTCGAAAAACTATAATTTAACTATTTCTAAATGTTCCAAGAGGCTAAAAATTTTTTTCAATATTTCAAGAAGGAAATACCATGTAGTTTTATGGTTTAGCCTGTAAGCAGAAAAAAAGAAAATGAACAAGTTAACAGAAATAGTGTTTCTTGGAAAATCATGCAGAGTGCAGACTCTTTGTACTCAGATCAGCCATTCCGTGTTGATTTTTTGGATCATGTTCACAAATGCAACAAATTTAACACATGGGTTATAAATGTATCAATGTATACTCAATTAAAAATGTATAATACTTATTTACCCTTGTAAAATTTAAATAAAGTTTACTTAATTTCAACATTGTTTAACAGGTAGCGTAGATTGGTTTCCAAATTATTTCTGGGTCAGCTTGCGATGTAATTGTTTTTCGAAGTTCCCGCCTCAGGCTCCTGGGGGCCGTACCAGTAGATATAAGTACTTAAAGTAACGTAGTATATATTATTATATGTTTTAATTATAAAGACTATGTAGTCTTATAAGTATATACAGTCTCTGCAGTGCGCTTCAACACATTTAGTAAAACAAAGAAAACATACACGAGTAAGATCGGTACGCCAGAAAAAGAGACCAAAAGAAATTATTTTTGAAACATGTATAAAACCAACTATTTCCAAAATACAAAAAGTTTTTTCTACTTGCTTGCCCCGCGGTTTTTCCCACGTTAATGAGTTTCATCCAACAAATCTATTATTAATTATTATTATTATCTAATCATTTTCTTAAAATTCGTCCAGCTGTACAGATATACCTAATTTCAAACATAAATATCCGTATACTCGCACACAAAAACTTTCCGAATCGCTGTATGAGATTTGTGGAAAAACGGTTCTCATTAAGACCTTTTTTGTAGTCGGTTTAGTATTTAATTAAGTAGTTTTCTACAAATATCACAGTCGTGTAGGTACAACTTTTTTTAAAACATAAACCAACGCGCAACGGCCCATAGTTCTGGAAATATAGATAATGTTTTGACTATATTTCCAGAACTACATACTTCTATAAGTAAAGAAAAAATATTAAGTTAACCACAAAAGCATTACAAGCCACCGAGCCTACAGGTAGATAACTTAAATGCTCAAGCCCATTAACAGTGGGTGGCGTTCCCATCATACTGATGGCATTGCCTCTCTCAAAGTTAATACGGTAAGCCAAATAAGTCATCAACATTTTGATCACGCGTCGCCTGATGCGTGTAATAAAACTCTAATAATCTCCGGTACAATTAAAAAAAAAAATCTCAAAATAAGTTGCCCTCGAGTAGCATATTGTGGTGGTAGGCGAACGATCACTGTACATACGTCCGTACAAAGTTAAGTCAGTTGAATACAAAGATGTATGCGACCATGGCCATGTTTTTTTTCTTTTAAATTTGGCTTCGCAATCTTATGCATTTAGCCAGTGTCAATTAATAATATAATATTTCATGTAAATACACATATTAAAAGTAGTGGTCACAAGTCAAAGTCAAGTAAAAGAGTCAAAGCCAGTCTTTGTCAAGTCACGCCCTAGTAAAGTGGTAGAAACTTTACTAGAACTTCTAATAGGAGTTTTGGAGCGAAGGCGAAAATCACGTTTCTCAACTTTGTATAATTTGCCCACACGTTTACTAAGTGTTAACGGTTAACCCCGTTACACTCGAAGACTCACAGGTTTTGGAAAATTATACAAAATTGACAACGCCATTTTTTCATTTTCGCGGCAAAACTCTCCCCATTGCCATGTCATAAACTTCAGTTGTAGTTTCCCACTAAACGGGCAAGAATCCATTATACTCCTTAACCCAGATATAGGGCCTCGTTGTACGAAGTGGTGCGGAGGGCACTTGAGCTCGCCATTCCCCGCCATTTTCTCACTGGCACTATTTCGAGTGCCAATGAGTTCGGAGTGGGACTTTTGTATCTATCGCAAGTGAAAAATTAGTGGGTACTTTATTGAAAATCCCCTGGAAGATAAATTAAATTTGTGACTTTTTAGTATTAATAACAGCGCCATAATCTTTCAAATAATATATTTACAAAACATTCTTGCTAAAGCTGAACGTTTTCAAGAAATGTCTGTTTATATAATCTAATCACGAAATCTTGGAACTATTTGACCTATGAAGCTGAAATTTGGCAACTAAGTACTTTATAGGAATGAAAGAAGTTTCATCTAAGCTCTCATAATATCTCCAACCGGGGGCGAGTGTAGGATGTGGGGTACGAGCACAGAATACTTAATAGTGTAAGGACGAATCTGGTAGTTTCACACTTTTTGAGACCTTCTCCACTTTGAAACTTTCACTTACTTCATTTTTTATACGAAAAAATTATCAAATATGATTAAAGATGAAGACTGATCTAACATGAAATACATCAATCTACAAAATCGGCTCCATCTGATTTATTTATGAGGCTTCTGTGATCATTTCCTTGCCAAGTCATAAAAAGGAAGAGACGAAGTTATTCGATCAAACCATTTTGTTATCGTGATAAGCTCGAAGACATGTATTTTATTGCAAAAGGAAATATGTAGAAACCGCTCGTCTTTATTTGGCCTTTCTTTTCGCATGTCATCGCACTTTGTTTACTACTTATAAGTAGATATGTAAAGTAGCGGCGTTTCATTTAAAATTAAGTAGTTTCTAAGAGGTTTATAAAAATATATAGCTACAAATGTATACTAAAAGGCACGCAACCAGTAACCATAATATAATTAATATATAAGTTATTCTTACTAAGCCGCTTTATATTTGGCGGTAATATCGAGTCATGAGGGAGTCAGCTAGTTTCGGCTTCGTAGAGCATCGTCTCTGTCTCTCACTACATTATGTGAAGTTTTGTCGTTCTCGTCAGTCGTTGTGCAAGTTTGTTAGAGCGGTACAATTGCATTATTTACCGCCGGTTACTATAGTTATATAGGAACTTGGCCAGTCTGAATAAACTATATAATCATATACCTCTACGGGATAACTATTTATATTTTTCACAAATAAGTAACTAATTTAAATAATATCGTAAAGATTAAGCTAGATCTCACCTCCTTCTTGACCTCTTTCGAGTTAATTTTATCGAGGTGATAGTTTCGTAATAATCTGTAAATCCAAAAAGGCGAAAGTTTGTGAGTGTGTTTGTATGTTTGTATATCTTCACGCTCAATTTATATGAAATTTAGTATAGAGGGTTTTTTGAGAAACGGGCAAAGATATCAAGTCAAATTAATAAATCAAGATAAAAAAATATCAAATACGTACGATTAAGTCTATAATCCCTTGAAGCTATAAAAAAATATGTTTCTCAAATTAGGGAAATAAAAAGATACGACTATTTATGCTACACATTTTGTCTTTTGATGCGCGCAAAGAAATCAAAACCTACAGGGTAACAGTAGATCCCGCGAATTTAACAAACCGAATTAATTTGACGCCACATAAAATGAGCCATACAGATACTCCGATTGCGCGTCTACCAGGCTTTTCAATCAATAAACATTTATAGGAAACGCAAATCCCACACTGAAATCCCCAAGCAGCTAGCAAACTCGATTTACTTCTTAGAAAGAGAACTTCAGGCAATATTAGTCATGAATAAAATCATTTTTTTCCAAGACGGTTCAGAGATATTTGCTTACAATTTCCAAAGATTGTTTGCTTTCAATTTTAACGCTGGGGCGTAAGTATTGTTTGTAACAATTTATCACTCTAACTTTTGTTTGTTCCTCGTTAAATATTGTTTTGTGGAATCGAATCCATTGGGACAAGAGACGCGAATTTCTTAAATTCGATCTACCGTGACTATATTTTCTTTGAAGTGCTCCAGAAATGCTCTGTTACATGATCATTATGTCTCTCTGGAAAAAGAACACTATGGTAACCTTATTCTTTTGTTTCTAATGTTTCAAATTTAGCTATGCTCCGCAAAATAAAAGGATAGGAAATAAAATTTATTGGCTGGGGAGGCTTTTTCCCGCAAGTTTGCCCAACGCTATAATTCTTGAGCTATCTGACGACGGCGTGTAGGCAAGATCACAAGAAGATCGGTATTTATCAAATCAGCTATAAGCGCACGCACAACAATATGATAAGTGATCGACTCTGGGTAGCTTTACAAAATATCATAATGTTGTTAATCTGTTAAGATAATTTATTGCGACGCTTTAAGAAGTATACGGATAAATTAAAGAAAGGATAAATTTGTCACATTGAGTAATGATTAGAAAGATTCTTCGATAAGACAGGCCTGTCTCAAACGCGATTGTTCTACTCTCGTTCTACGTTATTGATATTTTTTTAATCAAATTTGCAATTATTATTATCGTTACGTAAATAAACAATGTCATTACCGTTAGAAAACTTAAACGCTTTTACACACACAGCCCCACACTAAGTTCGATGACTTGTGTCGTGGGTGCCGGAAACATTAAAATCACACATACAATCACAACCAGAACCAGAAACACAATTTTTCTTGGTTTACTTCTTATATAAACCTTTTGAGTTAGTGTAGTGATGTGACAGTGTAATAAAGTGAGTACAGAACACAAGAACAAAGTGTCTGCCCTTTAGTAACTTGTACGTCGTAACAAAATAAAACACTTATGAATCCTGCTTTGCCATAGGTTCACTCCGTTTCATTTTGCGGGTGCCGTGAGAACATCAAGGAGAAGGAATAGGATATAACCTAAAGAAAGGACAAGAGTGGCGGTGTTTCGTACCCATAAAACTCTGCTCATGTTTTTTTTCTGGTGATATATAGGCATTCAACTATTTTCATTCACTTGAACTTAGTGCACCAAAGGTGTCGGTCCATGTGAGTTAGCGTACCACTGGTCAGTTTCCTTACTCGTAATTTTTTCTAATTAACCAGTTTGCCAATTAGACAGTTTCTGAATTCGCCAATTTCCATACTTGCCAGTTTCACTAAGTTGTCAGTTTCCCTATTAAGTTGGTTTCCTGGTTCGCAAGTTGCCTTATTGGTCAGTTAGTTTAGATTGTCAGTTATGCTATTTCGTCATGTTCATTGTATAAAAGGTAGTTTGTCAACAAATCTTTGAACTTAGGGCAGGGCTGTGAAAGCGTTTGTATTACTAAATTCATAAAATTCCATCACCAGTTAAGAATTTAAAAGTTTCTCTATAAAGCATGATAACAAACGAGAAAATTCAAACGGTAATGTGATGGGATAGTAAAAATGTCGTCACAGTAAGGTATCTCATGCATTACAAATGTGTTTTATTAACCATAAAGTTCTAGTAGCTCTGATAATAACCATAAAAGGAGTGAATGTTGCTTCAATATTCACGGGTTTACTAGTTACGGTTGGATTGAAATCATAGTATTAGTTTAAGTAATAAATTAAGCATGTTTTGTTTTTATTTGAACATCACTTAAATGTTTCTAATATCATTTAATCCAGGCGGGTGCTTGATTCGCCCAATTGAAAGTCGGTCATTTTGGGTCTAGCGTGTATATAATCCTCGACCACATCAACATTTACCATCAAAAATAAGTTAAACGCTAGCCTATCAGATAAAAAAATACTGACAATCCGAAAAATATTATTATTACATGAGAAACGCCGAATTATACTTTTGACAGGAAAAAAGGGTAAAATCGAATTTAAAATGGCGCCGTTGATAAATCATAATTTATATCCATGTTATTTAAGTATTTAAGTAGAAACTAAAATCATTACGGGGCACGAAAATAAATAGCTGATTTATCAACTTTAAGGCTGTGCTACACAAGACACATTTACGGGAGGCGACAATTGTCCGCGTCCAGAACGCCTTCCATTCGAGCTAGGTGCGACCTATGTGGCGAAGCCTTTATATGATTTACACAGAGACTACTTAAATAATGAATTTAACTCCCTTTTCGTGGTCTAGACTTTTACTGAATTAACTTATAAAACGATTAATCAACGAGTGGAATGACTCCACGTATTTTTGGTCTGGTAAAGTAGCGTTTGATTACATATTAGAAACAGTATTTTCGGTATAATACAGAAAATGTTGTTTCTTTTATGTTTAATACTGTTTGTAATATGTTTTTTGTGTTTCACACTCATTGCTATCGCAATAAAGTCTAGTGTGATGTGCTGGAAATTTTCAAAACCAACATGACTAGAACCAGCAGCACAAAATATATCTTTATACATTCCAAATCTGTTCAGCCGTTACAACTTGAAGAGAAAACAAACATACTTACAAATATACACACAAACTTTCGATTTATAATATACTATGCTGCGTCCCGCGGTTTTACTCGCGTAAGTGCACGACCCGCAGGAATTCCGGGATAAAAAGTAGCCTATCTCTTAATCCAGGGTGTCAGCTACCTCCATACAAAATTTCATCAAAATTGGTCCAGCCGTTTGAGCGTGAAGAAGTAACAGATTTGCAAACACTCTTCTAAAATCTGTTAATCTATAACCAAGAATGAGGAAAGCTATAATCGATAACTTATTCTCGATATTGAGTCCAGAGGCTGAACCCTTACGCCAAATAGGCAGTCGAGACTTATTACATAACATTGCATATTATTATCTTTTTACACAAACCGATGCCGAAAATTTAACTATTTACATCTAACAAAGGTTTTATTATGAAAAATATATTTTGCGTTGTTCTTAATGTGATCAAAATGCTAGTAGGTACTTATTTGGGTCAATGTTTTAGCTTTGCAACCAGAAAACAAATTAAAAAACACTTTCACAGACACAGCCTCAGACTAAGTTTAATAACTGTCGTGGGTGCCGGAAACATTCACATCACACACACAGAGAGAGAGAGAGAGACAATGGAAGCCACCAGCATGATGGGCACGTTACCGACTGATAATGGGGTCTGAGCACTCGAGTTATATATAAGCTCAAACTTAGGCCTTTTGCTGTATAGCTGTACATATAGCTTTAGAAATCATAGGCAATTTGCCTTTAGACTTGAAAATTATAATAAGTAGTTTTCTCAACTATCCTCAAACAACACTTACCTGTTTTGTAAATATAAAACAGCAATGTTTTAACAAACCTGACTTCCTACCTTCAGTACCTACAACATAATCTACGAGATCAAGATCTGCTTATCTTTGCGTATAAAGGATGCCTTAGAAAACTTTGACTTATCGAACAAACTTCTTTACCCATTTCACCAACAAAGAGACATAAACTTAGGGGACTTTCATTTATCAAATTATCTGGCTTCCGTAGTTTAGGGAGTTTTGTTTTATCTCAACATCTTGAAAGGTGTCACAGAGAGTTATCGGCGGCGGCGGGAGCTTGGTAGATATATACTAGACAAAGGCGGCTCTTAGGCATTCATTAACATAGTCATATTTTATACTATAATGTATTACTACCTGAGCTCTTCGGCTTTGCTCGCGTTGCTTGAAATAGTAATCCAAAATCTAGACTTAATATATAATAGAGAAATATCCCTTGGGAAGGAAGGAAAATTGTGCTCTTGCCGGGAATCAAATTCAAATTCCACTTCAACATCAAGCCGCAATAAACCGAAAAAAAAAACAGGAATTATAAGTTACTAGCTGCGCCTCGCTTCGAGAACTTCGGGATAAAAAGTAGCTAGTCCAGTGTCAATTACCTCCTTACCAAAATTGATCATAATGGTCCAGCCGTTTGAACGTGAAGAAGTTATAAACATACAAAAACACTCACAAACTTTCGCCTTTATAACATTAGTATAGGAGTGTTATTATCAGGAGTAGCGAAACAGACCCTAACATAACACGCAAAGAAATGTATTAAAGCGTGGTAAAAAAAACCACCAGTCATCCTTATGGACAAAACAAAGCCTGTATAATGGCATCTAAGCCTGGTCACTTTCTTCATATATGATTGAGGGCTGACTTGCAAGTCATGCCCGTGAATGGGCACTGCTTGGACCAGGAAGAAAGAAAAAAATTGGTGTAGTAAATAAATCTTTCCTTATAATTTTTTCTACTATGTATGTTTTCAAAAAATACAAAAAAAGAATTCAATTTTAAATAACGGTATGGTATTGTGATAAGTGACTTCTTTTCCTGTACCTTTAATAATATAATAATATATGGTTAGGGATTATGCCATATTATATATGGCATAATCCCACCAAAATCCAATCAGAAAAATCTATTAAAATTAGGTAGGCTGACATGTACATTTTTACCGATATCCTATCCATCGGCCTACTTACCTCGTTTCAAATTTATACATACTTACATGCAAACATTCAGTTTTATAGTATGATTCCCAAAACAGTTAAGTATTTCTGTTTTTATTATCGCAGAACGAATAGGGTTGTTTAAAATAGCGCCAATTACATTCATGGAGCCGAACCTTATTAACCCTCCAAAAGGGATATTCCCCTTAAAGGGGATTTTGAGCCTTTCAATGTCAAACTCCCCTATAGAGCTGCAAATTCAGGTTAAAGGGGATTTTGACGCTAAAAGTATCAAAATCCCCCTTAGATTTCTAAAGAGGATTTTGCCACTAACCGTAAAAGAGGGGTGTTACACGATTGAAGCCTTTATTAGGTATCAAACGGATGAACCTATTGCTATACCGATTATTTAATTTGATGACTGGATTTTTCGAGGTAATTTTAATTTAAAGTTATTTGGTAAATGTCAATGCAGCCTTTTTTCCAAAGATTGGTTGCGTAATTATAAGTAAAATTTTGGTGCTTGGCGAAAGATTTTTTAGGCTAGCGTGATAAACTACGAGTTAAGTAATGTATACCTACTTGTACGTACTTGTTTTCCAAAATAAATGAGTGTAATGTTTCTTTATCCTTAATTTTTACCACCTGAACTAATTAAGTGGTATTGATACTTAGTTAGAATTCTGATAGTTGCCTTTTTGTGTTTTTTACACACTCTTTATTACACGCTTCACAAACTGAATAAATATTTATTAAACAAATTATTAGTTGGTGTTAATATTGACCGGGAAGGTAAGGTATGCGATTCTCTTTGCGTAAAATAAGGGTGTATGGATATTGTATTCGCTTTGAGTTCCCACTTGGTAAGTAGTTAAATGAAGCAGATTGAGAAAATTTATGAAAGGAAAAGTAGACCAAGTTTGTGTGTTTATATTATGATCGCTAGGATTTGCATATAATATACTCGTATACTTCTTTGTGCCCCATTTTTGTATCTAGCACGGACATTGGTAATCCAATTTCTGTGGAGTAATCTCCAGCCACATCGGAAGTAATAGACAAGTCCGATTTGAGACATCTCTAATGTAACCGGAATATGCCGTTCGTTTGTTGTGTTTATTATTCAGAAGACCGATAATTAACAGGGCATTAACTTGTCTTTATGAACGGGCCTAATGCATAATGTAACCTGTGGTATAGACAAACCTACCTCTAACTACATTGTTTACCCTTACACGGGTGATAGAATGCAGACATCCAATGTATGTACTCATTGGGTTGCCTAATCCGCAGTATCGAGGAACCTACCTCATAATAGTCATACATATTTCGTAAAATATAATTTGAACACCGAAAATTGTAGACAGCCCTTTCAATAATCCATTATATAATAAGTTAGCAGTGATTATTTATTCATATTGAAACCGTTCCATTATTCGAGTCGTTTATTTCTATAGTGCCTATATATATGCGAAGCACTAA
Source organism: Lomographa bimaculata (assembly GCA_948107665.1). Taxonomy (NCBI): domain Eukaryota; kingdom Metazoa; phylum Arthropoda; class Insecta; order Lepidoptera; family Geometridae; genus Lomographa; species Lomographa bimaculata. The sequence goes on from OX403595.1 coordinate 13,180,726, forward strand.
ACCAATGAACTGAGATTTAACAAAGGAGCTTTAATCTAATCAAATTAAACCAAGAACGATATTGGAAGGGAAATATGGTATCAGATAGTCTGAATATGTAAAATACATCTTATTTTGGGTTATGCCACTCCGCTTCACGAAATAGTGGACATCGCTCCACGAGCACTTAGACTGACTATTAATTAAAATAAAATAAGCCAGTACATTTATTCCACTTCGCTTCACAAGAAATTTGATATCAATATCGTTAAACAAATAACCAACAACTATACGAGTAACTCGTATTCTCTATTGAGAAGACTCAAAAGAACTAAAGCTTTTGAGTTAATATAATGTGTGTGACAATATAGTATTGTCAGTTCAATTCCTCAAGAACAGAAGAACAAAGTGACTTCCTCGATATTACACACAAGAAATGTGTTAATGTACACATTCTAAGATTTTTTATCTACTTAGCAGTATATGTCAAATTTAAATTACTTATTAGCAATGATTTTGTTTTACCGTGGCTTGTTTCCTATCTCAATGCCTATTAGTTTTATGACTAAAAAGTAATTGTAATAGGGTATAGTAAATTTTATTATATATTTTAGGCCCAAAAAGAAAAAAAACAACCGACAAAGACTTTACCATTCTTTAGTAAAGTCAATGTCGGTTGTTTTTTTTAATGTATATAATTACATTTTAATTCTAGTGAGTGTATGACGAGAATATATAGGCAAGTCGTTTCGTTCAATGCTATCAAATTATATACATCACGCCTACCCATAAAATCAGTAGTATTGTTACCTACAGTGGTAATACCACTAATTGAAACCAAATATAGATACAATAATCATGGTCATTAGTTTGATTAGTTTTAAATCATTATTAATATACAAACAGTTGGGGTATAGAATGACCGCGCGATAATATTATACCTACTTATATCTAAATAACGGGCACTGACTAATGAATCAATTATCAGGAGATTCCAAGAGTGATAATTAAGATAACTGAATTGTCTCAATTGATTAATCGCATTAATTTGGGATACTTCGATATAGATTCTTCATAGGTATATGTAGATATATGCGCTTCTCTAAGTTCTCATTGATGAGTCTTGAATTAGTAGTTCATAAGACAGTTTTAGTTTGAGTATAGATATAATAAACCCATACTATAACGGTATATATGAGTGAGCGGTCTCGGCCCAGTGAACGTGAATAAAATATGAAAGAATATACTATGTATAGTTAAATTTTGACCCAAAATTACAACAGAACTGACCCGTGGCCGGAACTACTCGGGAGTGCTCTGACCTCAATCATTGATTAACATAGTAATATATGACAATCAAAAGTCTATTATACTAAAAGTGAACCTGACTGAATGGAATTAATAATTAATGTGTGTTTACAATAACTGACCTGCAGAAAAGTAAAAGTAAAGTCATTAGTCAAATTCAAAAAAGTTTGAAATCATGGTTATTGAGTAACTGCTTCAACAGTGTGAATGATTATTTGAAATTGAAATGGGTAAATATCATTATATATTATTATAGTATATTTTTTATAGTATATATTATATATTTCTTATTTTATACGGTCAATTATAAAAAGAACAGTCAAAAGTAAATAATAAAATTTTAATATTGACATTTATATTTACTTACCAATTATTATTTTACCAAATCTGACAATTATTTAAATTACTTATTTTGATAATTATTTATTTATTCACATTCACTTAATTACTAATGATGACGCTAAATAAATTAATGAATACATGGACGTTAAATAATATTTGTACACCCTTAAACAGGGTAGTTTGTAAGGATCACTGAATTTTCCACTACACCTTCTGTATTACCTACATTCTGACAATAAATGTTTAAGTTTGAGTTTGTCGTGTAACGTATACGTCAAACTTGACATTTGTTGGACGTCATTTCTTCTGACGCGGTGTCTGTATGGGCGAAATAAAGGCACAAACGGTAATGAAGGGTATGTCCATAATTTTATACAAAATAGAACAAGTGGGAAAACTCTTACTACTTGTTTAATTCAAGAACTATTAGATTTTTTTTATTACATTGGTTTTGTAGAACAAATATCAATTGAACATTTGGGTATGATCTAATTTCATTGGGTCATTTTTGATCGCCAAAAAATACTACCATGATTTATCCGCTTTCCTTATCTCGGACGACATAAACTGTAATAGTAAATTTTACATCTATTTGGCATTGAAACGGTAATTAAAAGCAGCATTTCAATTACTAATATGGACTCGCAATTTTAATTAAAATAATGCATACATATACGAGTACTTTTCTTATTTATTGCCAGAGAACAGTAAGTTGATATTGGTTGTACAAAGGCGCCGCTAAGGCGGGCCAAGTCGCGACATCGATTACAATCACGTATGCGTATAATGCTTAAGTGGATGACGCCATTAACTATACTTTTACTGCACAGAAACTTTTGCTGGGACGTCTCAATTAATTAAATAAACAAATTGTAAGCAAACTTAAGTACCCTTTTTATAATATAGTAGCTGTACCCGGCATGCGTTGATAAGTTGAATTCATTGAAATCTCTCTTTATTTGAAGTCGGTTCAAATTGAGGTTCGTACCTGGCATTGGACAGGATAAAAATTATTCAGATCAGGGAAGTTAATTTGGCGTACCTAAGCTACAAATAAGAAACAGAATGCAAAAGCAGCATATTATATCACTATAACGCTACTGTCACTTACTATCAGCCCGAATATGTGTACTTCATGGTTCTCTCCGGTTCCCAGAGATAGTCGATAAAGAGAGACATCGTTATCGGGGAAAACACTAATTAATTTTGAGTTGTGCGAAGTCCCGGGCTCAGCGCAAGCGGTCTGTAGCAGGAATAACTCTGAAACCGACATACCACATAATTCAAAGACCATCTACGAAGCCGGACTACAAAGAGAATATTTACCTAGGCCGCGTGGCTTTTCTAATGAAAGTTCCTGATGAAATCCAACAGAAAGCCTGTTTTATTTATCTTTTCAAGACATACTGAGACAAATTACTGCGTGATTGAATCAAGTATCGCTAAGAAAAAGTAAAAATGATAGTATATTACGGCTGGTGTATTAAAGAATGAACGCAATTTAATGTAAAATTATGTTACTAAATGGAAATGCGTTTTAGGAATAATTGGACATTATTTTAAAAGTGCATTTACAAACATTCACTTTTATTATCCATAATAAATGTTGTTCTTTTAAAATTAATCTCCTTAGTGCAGTGCATTTTCAGCCACCGAAACCAAAAGAGAGGTGTTTTAAGGTTGACGCCTATTTCTGTGTGTTTGTAACAACCCGGTTAGCGAGGTGGACAAGTCTTTACTTTCTACGAAGCGGGTCTTGGGTTCGATTCCCGGCAGGAGTTATGTTTTCCTTAATTGTCTAGGCCATTACATGTTTGCTTAAATGTATCCGGCACCCACACCACGAGTCTTTGAACGGGCATTAAAAATACGTAATGTGGGGTTGTGAGTGTGAATGTGTTAGTATTTGTTTGTCTAACTGTCACTTTGTTGCTCTTAAAGGGATTGGTACCGGTCCATCCCTGTACGGTTTGCATAAACTGTACAGGGATGGAGCAGTTTCAAAAAGTTTTTTTTTATTGCTGGTTTTGTTCAGACGATTATTAGCTTCAGATGATAATTATAAATAATATGTACCATGAAAACCTAAGCTTATTTCCTGTTATGGTATTAAACAAAAAGTTATGTCAATATTTTCTGACTATATTTATTATATATGTAAGATAAAAACGTAATTACTAATTGAAGACAAATTAGAAACAAATTTTATAATAACATTTGGAATAGGTATTATTTATTGCAGTCTACATTTATTTATATAAATACAATAAATATTGTCTATTTGAACAAGCACTCTTTCAAAGTGTTTTATGGCTGACTGGTCTCTAACGATCTCAGAGCTAAGTGGCTAACTTAGCTCCATAGTTTTGACTCCTCAAGTTTTATTTCCTAAGAAATTACACTCGAGAGAGCTTTACTGGATTTATAGGATTTTTACAGTTTTGCGGATGAGATATCTTGTGCCATGTGGATTTACAGCTTTTATTATAGGATATAGATAAAACGCATAATAAGCGTATAATGATGTACGTGTGTGAGATTGAGAGAGATCAATCAATCGTTAATTTATAATGGTTGTAGTACGTTTTACATTACAACTTACTTTTTTGTGCTTGATAGGCATGCGTTTGACCACTACCTCGCCCATTAAAAAAGTGATGATGCGAACGAAGCTGTAGCACGCTTGCCTATATACCTATTCACTCTACCACTACACACTAGTTTACTTAAGCCATGTCTCATGAATAATTTTGACATGGGCCAAAGAGACAGTTCTATAATAATATGTATAGTAGAATGTAGATATATCAGACCCCCACACAGACGCACACACACACCCACAACCTATGTAATCAATATTGTTTATGCGAAATTAATGTACAATACAATACAATACAATACAAAAACTCATTATTGACACCAAAAGATAAATACAACTTACAGAGAAACTTATAAAGATAGGTACAATGAGCGGTCTTATCGCTAAGAGCCATCTCTTCCAGACAACCTTTGGATGGAAATAAAAACGAAAAGACAATGTAGGGATGGTGGTGCGATAAAATGAATGAAATAGATTTAAAAATAATAAAAATACATTGTTTAAACTACATAAACAATACATACCAATTCTTATATCAGAATATATTTACATAAAATAAATAAATATTTACATATAAGTACCTATAATACATATTATTTAACATATATAACTTACACACATATTACAATAGCGTTTACACATTGGACAAATAAAAGTTTTTGACTTGAGATTTAAATGACTCTTGAGTTTGCGCGCGTTTGACATTCACAGGCAGAGCATTCCAAAGCCGCACGGCTTCTATGGTTAAAGCAGAATCGAAGAAGCTCGTGCTGTGCCTATATGTACCTATCTATACTAATATTATAAAGAGGTAAAGTTTGTTTGTTTGTTTGTTTGTATGTTTGTTTGTTTGTTTGTTTGTATGTAAAAGGTAATCTCTGAAACTACTGATCCGATTCTGAAAATTCTTTCACCAATAGATAGCTACACTATCACTGAGTGTCATAGGCTATGTTTTTTTGGGATAGAAGTTAGTTATCAGTTCGAAATAATAATATTCGTAAGACAAGTCGGAGAAAAATTTGCTAACTTTCCGCTTTATCGGCGTACGCTGACTAAACGGTAAGACATAATTGAATACAATGTATGGCAAAAATGTTGGCCTTCATGAGTTTTACAAAAAAGTCCGCGACAGCATATATCTAACATGTATGTATAGCTCGGAAAAAATACTTTTCTTTGTTAAAAATCTGAAAAAAAAGCGGCCTCTGTTTAGTTGGCTTTTTGAGACATTCAGTATTAATCCTTATCAAAATAAACTATTTCATCGTCTTACGTAGTTCATGTAGATACATTTTGCTTTTTACTGCATATGTTTTGGATAAATAGTCTATGAGAAATCGTGAAATTAGTTTCACGGGAGCCCGCCCGTGAACGGGACGGGTGAGAAATGTACCGACACGTACTACGAATTCCTGCACATAAAAAAATAGCGGCTTCTATTTCGTTGGCTTTTTTTAAGTATTTAATATTGATCCTTATCAAAAAAACCTATTTCATCGGCTTACGTAGTTCAGGTAGATGCAATTTGCTCTTTACTGCACATACTGATACACATACTACACATTTGGGGGCTGAGTCACCCACGTCCGTAGGAGGATACCCCTTAAGTCTGACTCCCTACACGTGGTCCCCGGGTGGTGCTAATCAGGTGACATTTGAGAGGTGGTAGAGCATTTTGTGAGTTGCTCGCCTGGCTTGCTACCAAAGTAGCTTACCTCCATCAAGTTGAAAGTCTGCCGCCAAGTCAAATACGGTGTTCCGGTAGTTATCCTTGAGAGCCTGCGTATTCCAGGTCTAGTGTGTTTACCAGCTTCGATCACATCGTCACTTACCATCAGGTGAGATAGTGGTCAAACACTAGCCTGTCACAAATAAAAAAAAAAAAAAAATACTTTAGACCTATAGTCTAGGAGAAATCGTTAAGTTTATTTGAGGGTGAAAACGGTGGATTACAGAATGGAACAGTTACTGCGTAATCCGGAATACGTCTATGTTTTGAACCGACTAACATAAGAAGGGGGATATAAATTCGACTGTTTTTTTTGTTTAGTCTTATCATTGAACTTTGAACTGCCCGCTAGCGTAGTTAGGTGGGCGTTTGCCTTTAAAGCACCGGGTTTGATGCCCGGTGGGAACACAGGTGTTTTCCCACGGGAATTTGTGTTTCTGGTTTTGAGTATGTTGTGAATGTTGTGTGAATCTTGGATGTTTACAGCCCCTTGATACAAGTCATTGAACTTAGTGTGGGGTTGTGAATGTGAAAGCGTTTATGGGTATGTTTTTTAATATTTATTTTAGTGTCATCTTTTGAACTATCTACTCGCGTAAATGGGTACGCGTTTGCCTTCAAAGCAGCGGGATCGATTCGCGGTGGTAACAGAAGTTTTCTCCCTACGGGGAATTTGTGTTCCTGGTTTTTAATATGTTGTGAAAGCTTTGTGAATCTTGGATGTTTACGGCCCCCCGATACAAGTCATTGAACTTAGTGTGGGGCTGTGAATGTGGAAGTGTTTATTTGTATATTTTTTAACCGGGCGACGCCGGGCGGGTCATCTTTTGAACTTTGAACTATCTACTCGCGTAAATGGGTGCGCGTTTGCATTCAAAGCAGCGGGATCGATTCGCGGTGGTAACAGAAGTTTTCTCCCTACGGGAAATTTTTGTTTTTAATATGTTGTGAATCTTGGATGTTTACGGCCCCACGCTACAAGTCACTGAACTTAGTGTGGGGCTGTGAATGTGGAAGTGTTTATGTGTAGATTTTTTAACCGGGCGACGCAGGGTGGGAAATCTTTGAACTTTGAACTATCCACTGGCGTAGATGAGTGCGCGTTCGTCTTTAAAGCAGCGGGCTCGAATCTCGGTGGGAACACAATAAAAAAAGTTTTTTCCCCACGGGCAGTTTTCATAGACATAGACATAGACGTGGGGCTGTGAGTGAGAAAGCGTTTATATGTAAGCTTTTGTTTACCCGGGCAACGCCGGGCGGGTCAGCTAGTATTTAATAAATTAAATATTTGTGAGGTAATGCTAAAATAAGATTCATTATTGGGAGAAGCCACTGGCACCTGAAACACAGTGTTCAATCGTTCAAACACTAGTTCAGGAGCCTATGGATTCATAAAAAAATATGTAAAAACTTATGTCAATAAATGTTTATTATTATTATTATTTATGAATATCTTTAAACTAGGTATCTCTGAAACGGCTGTTTGGATTTGGATGAAATTTGATAGTAGGTAGCATTTAATATAATACCGTCTTATAGGCTCTACCTACACTATTCTCAGCTGATACAGATATACCTAGTTTTCATACTCGCACATCAGATTTACATTTATTATACATGACTTACGGATTTGTTATTTTACTTTAAATAGGTATACGCCTCGCGGCTTTACCCGCATTAAGATAAATATTTTTTTATTTACATTGTGAAAAAATTTACCTAGGATTAATACATACTACATTTTATTAAAGTAGGCGGAACTTCAAGGCAGAGCTAGTAGTAATCTTGCTTTATTCAATTCAACATGCCCTGTGATCTTGCTTCACCTCTGTGGCACCCTATCCTACTATTATAAATGGGAAAGTTTGTGTGTGTGTGTGTGTGTGAATGTTTGTTACCACGATTCTCCGAAACTACTAAACCAATTCTAATGAAATTTTGAATTTAGGTAGCTTATACTCTGGATTAGGACATAGGCTACTTTAATCATCATCATCTTCAGCGGGCGAAGCCGCGGGGTTCAACTAGTGTCCAATAAAATAATAAAGAATTCATAGACAGTCAGTGTACCTATATTTGTGTAATTCACGATACCTATTGTATAATAATTATAATCTTATAGAAAGATTTGCAGTTTTGCAAAAGATTAGCTTACCGTACCTCGTGGTAAGATGCTACCACCAAAATAGGATTGTTTCAAAAGGCCTCACGTAGTTGTCAAAAGTTGTGCAGTAAATGTTCAGTTAGTTGGCGGCAGGTGAGTTGTGCAGGTGGCGGCTTTGTTCGTTATTAATGCGAGCTCGAGTTCTACCTCTTGTTTGTTATCTGATTGAATTTAACCCATTATGTAAGTTCCTTATTGTTTATTTAGCTTAGTTATAGTTTCAGATATCGAATAATACTTTGGTAGTGTTGGATATTAGATACTTAGCATATATTATAGTAATTGGGCATTATATCAAGGCAACTGGTGCTCCATAAGCTTGCAGACGAGTGCCACAAATAAAATATGGAATTTACTCCCTTGATCTGCCCGTTAGCTTAGTTGGATTTGCATCCGTCTTCTAAGCAGGGTTCGGGTTCGATTACCGGTGGGAATACTAGTATTCTCCCTAAGAAAAATTTGTGTTTCTGGTTCTGGATGTGTTTGTTTGTGTGTGATGTAAATGTTTCCGGCTTCCACGACACAAGTCATTTAGTCAACTTAGTTTAAGGCTGTGAGTGTGAAAGTGTTTATGTTTATGTACGGTTATATTGCAATAGCTAAATAAGATAAATAAAATCTATGTTTCAATCTCTCTCTATCTAAGTGTTTTATGGCTGACTGGTCTCTAACGACCTCAGAGCTAAGTGTCTAACTTAGCTCCACAGTTTTGACTCCTGTTTTGACGCTCTGTCAATAAACAATGATTAGAACCTCAAATCGAACCACAACGATATCCCTAACATCATGATCCTTATAACAACTAGTGAACCATCAGTTTAGTAATGAGCAGCACTTTGTTAACGAGCCTCAATTTGTCGGAGGCTAGTGGCATGGCATGCCGCTACTGAATATCAATTAGGCTTCGAGGCTCTCCAATTAACAAACCTCCACTCAGACGAGACACAAGGATAGTGAACTACAATTTAATCAAAATTACATTACTTGAAAGAACATTGATCTTTAAAGAAACCATACTTATGTTCTATGAAATTAAACTCACATTACAGTAGGTACCACACCGTTTCCAGACATTCCACCGCCAAGCAGTAGTGTGCAAACATAACTGTATTTCGAATTGCAGAAGGCCGATGTTTCCAGTGAAGTTACAAGGCATAAAGAGATTTAATATCATATTTTTCAGGGTGACGAGCGCAGTGCCTTGGCGCGTAGGATTTTGATACTAATATTATAAATCCGAAAGTTTGTGTGTAAGTGTGTGCTTAAGTGTGTGAGTATGTTTGTTCCCTCTTCACGCTTTAACGGCTGAACGGATTTAGATGAAATTTGGAATGTACATAGATTATACTTAGGATTAACACATAGGCTACTTTTTAACTTGATAATAGCGGGCGAAGCCGCGGGGCACGGCTAGTATTTTATATAAGTACAAAACACTGGACTGTAATGAGCAATCGTGACGCTTACGATCATGCGAGCGACTTGTTCGCCTTGTCAGTTACATAAAAAAAGTACCTCCAAGTAAAAAGAGCACGAGGCAAATCTTCCACAAAAAATACAAAACATTATCGTATGTTTTGTTTTCCAAACACTTTTTGGCAAAAACAACGCTATCGACAACATCAATCATTGACAATCACCTTTTTGCCGATTTATGGAGTACTATTCTACGACGTTACGCAGCATCAATTTGTTTGCTACAATTTATATGAATAATACAACTTGCGTCTTGCGATTTCAGCCATAGTCACAAGTAATGATAATGAAAATAAAATATCCTATGCATCATTTCAGGTCACTATATCTACGTAAAAATTTTAAGGTAAATCAAATTAGTATTTTTGGCGATATTGCCTTATAATGTTGCGAACGAAATGTTCTCTATCATCGCGATCATTTTGACTACCGAATTTCTTTATTTAAGTGCCCATTTTGTGTACTTAAAAACTATAATCGTAGAATTATCATAACCATAATAAATACATAAATAGACAATTAAACGCAAGCAAAGCTTGAAAATTATTAAACGCTAGCAAAGCTGAAAAAAACCGACTTCACCGCTTTATCATCGGAACCTTGATCAGATTTAATATATAAACACGCATTATTGGCTATAACTCAAAAACTAGAGATCAGATCTTAATCAAATTTTAATGGGACCACATAAAAAGCACCAGCTTTCAAATAAAAAAAGAATCATCAAAATCGGCTCACAAAAAAAATCGGCTGTCGGCTCATAAAAAAAGAATCATCAAAATCGGCTACAACGAAAGAAGTTATGAGGTAACTTTTGAAGTCGGGTAAACAAGAACATCGTCAAAGTAGGCGTACAAGATAGGCTTTATTGACGATATTTAAAAAACCACTGATCAATCTTGATCAAATTTAAATGGGACCAATTAGAAAGTAACATCTTTCAAACTTAAAAAAAATTTTTGGATTCGGCTCACGTGGAGAGAAGTTAAAAGGTAATACACTTTAAAAAAAAAATACAGTCGACTTGAGTACCTCCTCATTTTTTGGGAAGTCGGTAAAAAACAACTTCTCCGCTTTATCTTCGGAATCTTGATCAGATTAAATGTATTAAACACGTATTATTGACGATTACTCAAAAACTGGTGATCGGATCTTAATCAAATTTAATGGACCACTTAAAAAGCACCAGCTTTCAAATCAAAAAATAAACATCAAAATTGGCTCACAACGAAAGAAGTTATGTGGTAACTTTTGAAGTCGGTTAAATACGAGAACATCATCAATGTCGTCCACAGAATATGCATTATTGAAGATAACTCAAAAACTACTACTCTGTTCTTGATCAAAATTAAATGGGACCACATGGAAAGCACCAGCTTACAATTAAAAAAATAATTGTCAAAATCTGCTCACAACGAAAGAAGTAATCAGGTAACACACATAAAAATACAGTCGAATTGAGAACCTCCTCTTTTTTTTAAGTCGGTTAAATATATTCAAAAGAAACATATCACAAGACACATATGTCATAAACGTCATTAAAATACAATACAGTTTAATAATAATGCAAAGTACTAGTTGTTCAAAACAATATGTTCCGCGTCAACAGTGTGACACAACGCTCACAGCAATGCCGCAAGTAGGGACGATCCTATCTATATGCAATAATAGCTAAGACAGTGTTGGCTACTTCTATTGGCTAGCCAATAGACCTCCGATCTTTTTGTTAAGATTACTAATTGTTTATTACTGTAAGCAACAAGAAGACTTAGCTTGCACCTTGCCTAGGGGCAGATTCCGATATTAGATAAATAAATGCGTAAAAACAATGGTGTGGTCACCTCAGTCAAAAACCCAAACATTTCGTGTTGATTCTTTCAAAAACGCTGTCACAACCGAGCGAATCTAGGTCTCTAAGTTGACTTGGGTGATTCAGCACTTTGTGCGTCCGTCCGTCTGTCAGAGGCATTTTGACCCATACTAGCGAATAACTTCAAATTCTAAGAGAATATGTAAAGCCCGTAGTAGCCCAATGCCAACTTACGTGTACTATCCGTTATATCCCATTGCACAACAACAAATACAAACATCAAACTTTTATTATTAAGAAAATAAGTAATTGAACTCAAAAGTTTTTCTCTTCTTTTTCTTAAATTAAAAAGAAGGCCTCAATAGCCGGTCTATTTCGAACATTCAATTGTTTTTCTAACGCCTTGTTTGTTAAAACGTAGTATGCCATCATTAGGTGGCAATCAAATATTTGTTTTATTTCAAGTATAAACACATCACGTTAAGCCCGACATGAATGGTGGGATGACGGATTACAATCGATTGATCGGCAATTATTTTCCCCTCCATCCCCCAAAATCACGCGCGTTGAGTATATTGTGTTCAGGCCAATGACTTTATTTATGAAAACTTTCACAGTTCTTAAATGTTAGCCAAATGTTTTTATTGACATTCTACGATGCAGTGTCTCCAAGCTCCGACATTAAGTCTGTGAATACGGTGCAGGGTGTCGAAACACAATTTGGAGACGCTCCCGTATTTTCGAGAGAGCTGTCTGCGGCTGGCAAAATTTACTGCTACCGAGAAATTCTCTTTGTATTTATACACGCTCGTGGTTTATTGGAGTTTAAAAATATTTATTTATGTCACGTATACCACACAAATGGTTTTTTATACGAAATAATTTATCCAAACAGATGATCACGGGCTACTTTACTCCAAGGACCATTAATTTATGCTGTATTAGGGATACTTGTGCTTCTGGTTCTGGGTGTAATGTGTGTGTGTGTGATGTGAATGTGGGTGTGGGGCTGTGAGTGTGAATGCGTTTTGTATAGGCAAGCATCAACATCAAGCATAATCATCACCACTATCTCACCTGATGTCAAAAGTGACGATGCGGCTGAAGATGGAACGTGCTTACCTAGAAGATAGATATAGAATTGAAGACACCCAGACTTTTCCGTTCGGAGAAAAAAGATTAAGACATTGCCTGCGAATGAGTTCTACTCTTTCACTAGGTATACGGAATGATAATTGTCTTTTTATATATTCTAAAACAATTGAACTAAAATTATAAACGTACGTTTACGGAGCAAAAACTATAGTGTCCAAGCTTAGTGCTAAAGCTCACTATCAGTGGGCAGCGTGCTAATCATGCTGGTGGCATCGGCACTACCATCATCTCATATCTGCGTTTTGTTTCTGTGATTTTTTTTTACACATTCACACTCACTGCAGCCTAGAAGCCTACCTAACACCTACATAAGTTCAAAGACTGGTATTGTTCATGAGTGCCGGTAATTTACATCACACACTTTGCAGGATAAGCACAATTTTATTCGAATACAACTTCTAAAACGATTTTGAAAAGCTTAATTCATATACATTAATTTAAAGTTTATCTCTAAAAAGCACTTTACAAACCCAAAAGCTTTTAGGAAGAGGTAAGTGGAGGGTGTTTTAATTGATAATATTGATTCTACGCTCCTAAAAACACATGACTCGACTCTGAATTGATATAAAATGAATTACGTTTACTCGTCGGAAATTCCCGCTAAACGCTAACGATAATGCTTTGCCATATAAGCGGACGTAATAGTTACCTATCTAGTTAGGAAACGGATAATTACACCGTAATTACGAAAAGCGAATATTTCGCCTCGTTTGGGGTATACAGCAACTAGGAACCTATAGGGTGGAGTTCATCAAGATGTTACCGCTCCGTTGCCGAATGAATCGCCATTTTCCAGTTAAACGACAGTTGACTCATAAACTAGAGCTTGATGATTTCGGACAAATGTCAATAGAGCTGAGAACTTTTGAAAACTTATTTTTTATAAAACATTAACGTTTTCACACTCACATCCCCACGCTAAGTTCGATGACTTGTGTCGTGGATGCCGAAAATATTCTCATCACACAAACAATCGCAACCAGAACCAGAAACACAAATTTCCCTATTATTTCGATGGCTATCTACGGGCCAATTACCTAAAACTAAACTGAAAATATATAAATCTATACAGCAAAGATCCAAGTAACCTACAAGGAGGATATTACAAATATTAATTATATAATAAATATATTATAATATCATTTTCCTTGGGGAGAATACTTGCGATCCCGCCGGGAATAGGACCAATACCCCCCTGCTTAGAAGGCATAATTGCAATAAAGATCTTTATAAAATAGTTAAGAAGAAAGAATTTTACAACAAAGTTAATAACTCGTTTTATCTTTAGTTTATAATGTAATAACTTTTCATAATGGTCAAAAATAATTGAATAATTTCAGCCTAGACATATATTGGTTTGGTTTGTCTTTTGGTTGACACAGAGCTTAATGTGTAGATTAGAGCTGTCGCTTTATTGGTATTTATGTATGTCTAGAGGTCAAAGGATGCATGGCCAGTATCTTTATGATCTCTAATATATTGTTAGGGTTTGACCACTATCTCACCTGATAATAAGTTACGTTGTACCTATTGGTAAAAATCATATTGTGTACAATACTGCAATGTAGTCACTAAACGTCTTAGGTTTAGTACTTTCGATTAATCGATTGTTAATGATAAAATAGTCTATAACCGACTTCACAAAATAGGAGGAGGTCCTCAATTCGACTGTGTTTTTTTTAATTATGTGTGTACCTCATAACTTAATTCTAGGTGAACCGATTTTGATAACTGTTTTTTTTTTGTTTGAAAGCTGGTCCTTGCCATGTGGTTCAATTTAAAATTGATCAAGCTTTTACCCGTAGTTTTTGAGTTATGCTTAATAATTCGTATTTAATTCATTTAATCTGATCAAGAGTTCCAAAAATAAAGCAGTGAAGTCGGCTTTTTTTAAGCTTTGTTTGCGTTTAAAGTATTTCCGGAGTATTCCGCCTCTCGCGTACATGACATGTGGTAACTTACTTAGTAGAATATCGCATCACCACTGCCTCCGAAAAATCAATTTTACAAAAGAAAAGTAAGAATCAAATAAATATAAGTCGTACTTAAACAATGGCCCAGTTTTCGAAATCCTATTGTGACAAGATCCTACCAGAAAGAGAAGCTCGCAATAAAATCTATATTTTCGAGATATGAGCTCTTCGAACGCTCATAAATCATATAAATGGTGAGCTCTACCGGCATTAGATCGTATCCTTGGCAGTAAAACAATATCATTGAGACCTTTGGAATGGTTTTTTATTTGGGGAAGTAAAGAGTTGGGCGAAACCGGTTGTTAATTCTACATAAGAATAAGGAGTTGTTGATGGAGATGTTTGGAAATTAAGCAAATATTAATAATTCTAAAAAGTAAGATATCAGATGAAATATAAACACTGCAGACCACTACCTATTTACAAAACATAATATTTTACCGGAAGTACCTATTAAGTCATTAAAAATTTGATCTATTTCATTTAAATTATTTAATTTATAGAAGTGGCCTGATTACATATAATACAACGGTCAAGTTCTATCTAACAATCTTAATATTTACCAGACTGCGTCAGAAGTAGGGTAATGTTTTTTGAGCTTATGTATTAATATTGTTATTATATTATAAGTCCATTTCTTTGGCACGCCCTACAGCCCAAACGGCTGAACGGTTTTTTACATAATATGAGGTGTCGTAGAATTCGACAAAATTGTGGTAGTGACGTACCTAATGACAGGCTATATAAATTTTGAAAATGGCGCCCGCAAATGAAAAAGGGGGGGGGGGTTTCTTAATATAACAATATATAAATATGTTTTTTGAATGTTTTGTTCATTGACTTGTTATTACATCAGATAAGCTAGCGTTTGGAAACTATCATTCCTAATGGTAACTGTTGACCAAATCGAAGGTGGATGATGTTTTAATATAGAAAACTACATAGGTTCTTAGGATTGTAAAAAAAATATGGAAGTAGGTAAAGACTTTACAATATTTTTAAAACATACCCTAGCATCTTTCTGGAGGCTGACTAATTAAGGGCACGTAGCGTTAATTACTTAATAGCGATTAGGCAGCCTCTTATGTACTTATAATGGGAAGGTGAAATGGATAAAAAGATGAAAATTAAAGTCGTCAAACAAATTTTAATTTAAACGTATAATATATCATCATCTTATACCTCTTACTCCGACTAGGTTCGCCACTACGTCAACTCACTTGTGAGTCCCTTATTCAATACAACATTCTATAAGCTTTCAATAGTTTTACCAACAATGAAAATAGAATAAAACAATATTTTAAACATAAAAAGTTCATCGAACGATACAATTTACCGTTTATGAATAATAATAACATTACCCATGTTACCGAGTAACATCATGTCTAGTTACGAAAAATACTTTTTTCCTCAAAACGTAGTCACGTAATTTCGGATAGATCCTCCTACGGCCCTGAGCTTGTTAAGGTCAGGTAATACGATGAAACATAAAATCAGAGAAATCTTTCTGACCTTTGGCTATGCGCAAGTTCAAATTGTTAACCTTTTACCCGTCTACCGCTACGATATTTTGGTTGTGGTTCAAACCGGCACATTACACAATTATGGTAGAATATAACTCAGGATAATACTACTCAGGTAAGTCATGCTTTATGAATGGAAATCTGAAATACTCTGCCAAGTTATATTACTAACGAATGAATTACTTTATTTTTCTATTACATTACAGTACTAAAATAAAAAATAAAAAAAGAATTTGTATGAAATAATCTCATAGATAAACTAAAACAACTCAATAGGAGGAGGTGAAACAAGCCCTAAGTAGTATAAGCTACTTATACAGTAACCGTGTCCATAACAAGGCCTACTTGCCCAAACAAAAGTTAAGCGTGTTTTGGTATTCGTTACAGTTCAGTCATCCGTCTACGTCAACTCAGGAATGATTACTTCCTTTCCACGACGTTTGTGCTTTCCTCATTTTCGGTTAACGTGCAATTTTTTTCTTATCTCTAATAATCATAATCTGATTTTTTGATGGGTGTATGAACTCAAGGATATTTTAGATATACAATTTGTCTAAAAATACCTATATTAAATGAATTTAGATGCCTGATATGTACTTATTCAAGACCTGTATTATATCTTGTATTTATTATCCCGTATAATGCAAGCGAAGCTCCGGGCACGGTTAGTTGAATTTATATGCGTATTTATCAATAAATGAGCAAAATCGTAACTGGATAGTAGTAGACATTCTGCAAGATTTACGTATAGTCCTACACTACGACTAACTATACACACTCGTTTCTTTTATTTATTCTGTGATACACTATGATCTTAGTTTACTAACCACTGTACAAGACACTACACATCGATTTTACGAGAGAATAGTCTCGATAGGTAAAAGACAGTAGAGGCGCGAGGGCCAGGATCGCGGGCGCCAAACCATTTCAGGACGAATTTGATATCAGCAGTAGTTTCAGAGATTACTACCTACATAAAAAGAAAATACAACAAAACAAACTTTATCTCTCTTATAGGGCCAAGTAGTCTAAAACAAGTCAACCACTAAAGTTATCCCAAGTCAAAAGCCTAACATCATTATACAAGTTAGTAAAGTGCTTATAATGCTAACATAGCGGCAATACCCCTCTCAATCACATTGCTAATACATTAAACAAAATAAGTAGGTATAATAAGTAGGAATACATTTCCAGTACGCGGTCGCCTCAACCAGATCTAGGCGATACGTTTCTGAGGTTTCTGAAAATAAAAACTATTAAATTTAAACTAAAACGGGAATTAACGTGACATACGTAGTGTCGATGTCAAAATCGACAATTGTTTCGGCTTCATTCGGAAGCCTTCTTCAGGATGAGTGTTTAATTTAGTAGTTCCAAATGTGCCTGAGTTGTTATCAAAATAAATACTATTTTACAAGTAGAGTAAACCTAAAAGTTAATGTCTATCTTGACATGGGTTTGGGTCATTGCCGTCCGCATAAATGAAAATTAATAGTTTGCGACAAAAAGGATTTTCTTGCGTGAAATCTCTCGGGTATTCGTTTGGATGAAAAATAATGTATCTTTTTGATATTGGGTGTAAAAATTAACAATATTCGACAGGATATGAGAGATTTTTGAACGAAAGCTAACCTTACTAACCTTATAATGTTTAACTTAATGCACAAATTATGTTTTAGATTAGTAGTTGAGATAGCGCTAAATAACAATTCAGGGCAATTTCAAATAGCTATTTTCTTTTATTTTTTGGTTATCTAATAAAAAGCCGTGATATACATTATTTGGATTTAATTTTTATTAAATAAGGAGGTTTTAATTCAGCTAGTTCAAACTACGGGTGAATTGCCTGTATTTCCTAAAACTAAACTAAAACTATATACAGAAAAGACCTAAGCTACCTACAAGACATCGAGAGATTATAAGTAACTCAAGTGCTTAAGCCTACTACCAGTGGGTAGTTCTCATTATGGTGGCGGCATTGCTTCTCTGAATTGCAATGCTAATACGTTGAGCCAAATAAGTACCAGCATTATGTTCACGCGTCGCCTAAACCAGGCGCTCTGATAGATTTTCGAAAACAGAATGAGCTTCCGGTCGGGCCACTAATTATTAAATCTACTTTGTCCCGAAAAAATAATTGAGCCAAAAAATAGGCAGAAACGTCATCAGAGCAATCATCATTGATCAAACGATCATAGGGCCTTGTCGCCTGTAACTAGATGTCTTCACAAATTATTGTAGAAAATCCGCATGTAATATGAGGGACTATTGGTCTGTCCTCGAATGTTTAGTAACAAAGTATCCATGCATACACGGTTCTTCCTATTAAGATAAGAGAATATAGCCCATATCTGCTTGTTGATTATACGGCTTCAAGACCCACATCACACCATTCGAGGAGCTTTCCTTTTCCGAAATGTTCCTGTATTTTCTTTTGTTATCTCTATGCCGTACTTTAACGTTGGTATTGAGTTTCTTTTTAGATTTTACTAGTAGTTTGTCCGAAATGAGATATCGCGCCTACTATCCGACAAATTCTTTCTAGTAAGTATATATAATAGTAAATCTATAAATAATAGTTAATAGCCCTTGTACTGCTCTATCACGAATTTATCTGCACGTGCCCGGTTGACTGGCAGAAAATGCTGAATTAGCATTAAGTCCTCCGTGTACATATGTATTGTGCAAAAGAAAAAGTGAAGAAGTGAAACTTGAACGTTTTTCGCGGCGCGGTAGAAAGAGAGCGGGATATTACTTCCTCTCCTTCGTCTTACGAAATTTCGATCAGGTCACGAGTCCTGACGCGAGTTTAACATTTTTTACCCATCCCAAAAAAAGTGCACAACGCCGCTAAAAAAGGTTTACTACAATAAAAAAAAAAGTATTGACGTTTTGTTACAATAAACCGTAATCCAATCGGACAGACTGACGAACACAGTGCTGATCTTAGAGAATTCGCTTCGCTCGGTCAATTAAACACGTCAATTTATTTAAGACTGGAGCCTTGGTCTCTACTGCTCACTAGCTGACATACAGCTCACTGCTGTACTTGTACTTGACTATTTCTATACAAAATATATAATTTTAGTTTATTTAAAAAAAGCGCTTTCGATGACTTGTATCGTAAGTGCTGGAAACATTCACACCACACACAAAAACACACCCAGAAACACTAATTTTCCATAGAGACAAAGCTCGTGTTCCCAGCGGGAATGGAACCCTACACCGACTGCTTAGAAGGCGAAAACATCCAACAACGCCAGCATTTCTATAATATAAACCATTAGCTGGTAGCTTACTAACCGAGTTACTAATATGTATTAATCATCATCATCATTCGGTAACATATATATCAGATTCTATGTACAGAGTTTCGCATTTCACAGTCACGGCGAGGGATAACAGCGAAACAGATTTCTAACCTAATACGGACCCTTCCGGAAACGTCGTAACAAACATTCTCAACATTTTGTCACAAAAGAAAACACAAGGGAACCCTGATTGAAAGTCCAAAGTTACTTTTAAGCAGGTCACAACATTTTGTTTTTCTTTTGAGGAAAGAACACAAATATGTTGCTGTTTGTAGTTCTATACTTGAAAATGTAGCGCATTTTTGTTATTGTACCAAATGTAGGAAGGTAAGTATTTGTATTATTCTAAAACTCTACCTCTAAGTCACAAAATATGCATTAAATTATTAACAAGCAAGTTATGCTACTCTTTCTTTAAATACATACTAGGTATTCAAGGTTATTATAATTACTTAATACCTGTATATATATTGTATACAAAGAAAACTTCGGATATTGTTTTATAGCATTTAGTTTATTTTTAATCTTTTAATTTACGTAATTGTCATACATAGGTATAGATATCATATATTTGTTAACGTGGTGCTGAGGCCCCTGCCTTGCACTGGTGTGGGGGCTACTAGTAAACATGTACGTAATAAGCATTAAAGATTTATTTCATAAAAGTTGTATACGGGATATACAACTTTTATGAAATAAATCTTTAATGCTGTCGGTGTACACAAAGAAAGGAAAGTTTGGTTTAATAACGTTTAGTTTTAGTTTCCCGCTGGGATTTACCATTGGTACGTCTAGCAAATAAATTCAGTGCTACCGAAAAGTTTGAACAAAACTCGTAGAGCATTTCACGCCTCATCAAAACTATATTCAAAAGTCGCAGTTGATAACAATAAAATGTGTATTCGTTCTAGCGTGGATAAAAGTTTAGTTTTGTGTATTTATTCTTTGTTGAACAGTATCTTTACTGTTCAACTAAACTCAGTGAAGTTCCGGACTTTTACCGAGTTTCTTTAGTAAGAGGTTAAGAAACTTAATTATTTTATTTAAGTGATAACATTAGTTATTTACTGTTAGCAGCACGATATAAAGCTCCAAGACAAAGTCAATTATGAACTTTTACCATAAATAAAAATGTAGGATAAAGCGTTCAGCATTTTTTATTATATGTTTTTATGTCACACTCGCACTAATATTATAAAGGCGAAAGTTTATGAGTGTACTTGTACGTTTGTTACTTCTTCACGCTCAAATGGCTGGACCAACTTTGATGAAATGTTGTATGGAGGCAGCTGACAATCTGGATTTACATTCCAGATCACTGTACTCCAATTCCGTAATAATAAATCCCGGAATTCCCGCGGGTCCGGAACTTATGCGGTTGAAACCGCTGGGCGCAGCTAGTTTGTGCAAAGAGAAAATGCTAGCTACAAATTCTAAAAAAGAGCGTATCTTTTGTTTTTTTTAATTAAGCCCTGTGTCCTTCCTTGCTCGGAAAAATGCTAAGAATTTCTTGCATTTTAATTAAATCCAAGGCCTACTTTTCCCCATAAATCTCTGAGCATTAAAATCTCCCAGTGATTTAGGTAGAGAATTTGTTTTATTTTAGAATAGAGTGACACACACAAATAGAAAAACAGAAAACATTACATAAACAAAACTACCGCGTGTTTAATGATTATTACTTTTACTTTACTTTAAAAGTATGGACTGATTTGATATTCGGCTTTTTGGCGCCTAGCGATCTCTTTTAGATGTACCTTACGTAAAATTAGAAGGTTAATTTCGAAATTCACTTATACGTATGCGTAGTTTTCAAAGATTTCTTGAATACCCTGTTAAAATGTGATTGTAAGAGAACACACAATATTACTACGACACACAATACTTCTATATAATAAAACATAACTGATTGCATCATCCTGGTTATATCATTTACTTGCTTGCTTGTCGTATAAACTAGTGGGTAGTCTCAGGATTTTTCAGGTTGCCTGAAGGCATCCGACATGGCTTAACGACTGTTGTTGTTTTTTTGATTAGATAGCATTAGCAAGCTAGGCGGAGCTATATTGATAAATTTAGAAAGGAAAAATTATCGCTTGAGGCGGGGTTTAACGACTGTTGTCTTACGACTAACATAATTTACTAAGATAACGGCTCCGCGTTGTAACAATACAATAACGCAGTAAATTTTAAGGTAGTTTAAAAAAAAGTTATATAATACTATGTGTATGTATCACACTCTCACATGAATTTATAAATTTGAGTTGACTACCGAACGCTTAAATCAAATATTAGTTTGTCACTATTAAGTATATATAGATACTTAATAAAGTGTGGGGATATATTAATACAGTTAACTCTAGATGGTCAGTAGTCCCGTATTACGCTATTAATGACAAACAAAGGTACCTACACACATTACACCAAAGAGATAAGCAGATGCTCAGTTAATGCAAACTAACTCACTGAAACGCCTGCCAGTCCTCGCATGGCGGGCCCGCCAATACCTACTCACATAAATCTTCACTGATCACAAAGGTCTCTTAGGTTTAACGGAGATGATCGAAGGCTATAATAGGGAACATTTCCTCAATTCGCGGTAGATTGTAGACTTGTGGGTGGACGAAATAGAAAGTTGCAGCACACCTTACAAACTATCTTCAATTTGGTAAGAAATATCAAAGTTGCGATTAACAAAGGTGAAGCTACATACATAAAACTGTCGATATTATAACAAAAATTCAACACTCATACTTATACACTTGAAGCAATAGATAAAGTAATCCTACTTATAGCATAAATCCGAAAGTTTGTGTGTAAGTGTGTGTAAGGATGTAAGTATGTTTGTTCCCTCTTCACGCTTTAACGGTTGAACGGATTTGGATGAAATTTGGAATGGACATAGATTATACCTAGGATTAACACATAGGCTACTTTTTAACTTGATAATAGCGAGGGAAGCCGCGGGGCACGGCTAGTTACTAATAGGTAAAGCCTAAACTACTCATAACTTCATAATCATTCCTTGTATTAGAATCGAAAAATGTCGTAAATAACGGAAGACTCGTAAATAACTAGAATAACTCTTTCCACAAGCAGCTTACAGTTCTTATAGGTACTCCTAAGGTTTTATCGCTCCTGTTTACTAAACTCTTAACTACTTGGAACTTTTATGCTTTCTCCTAGATAATGTTTCCGATATTCCTGTTTGTGAGAGAAGTCTGTTTGTGTAGAGACGGTTTTATAGACAGCTATAATAATATGTAGGTATAGCTTTAAAATATATATGAATATGTCACGTGTTTCGACATTTCCTCTGCGCCTTATTACTATTTACCTGCGAGGCATATATGTGTACGTTGGATAATAGATACAAGGCATTTATAAATTATTCGTTATTAATACACATATATAGAACTAAATAGAGCAATAATTTATGGTATGTTCTGATCAAATAATAGGTTCGTACAAAATTATCTACATATCTGATTCCAACGGGACCCTTGTCTCCGTCAAAATGTTTTGCTGTTTGATAACTAAGGATACATTTACCCACACCATCCCTGTTGAATTGTTTGGTTCGGGCACAAGGAGCAGGTACAGTTGCCCCTAAGTACTTGAGGTTTTGTGTGTATTGAAAGGAATGTTGTGTGATGACTTAGTACGAAGAAGGTTCCGAACATAATGTATTGCGAAATATGGTTTACTTCCGGTCATCGTTCGTCCGGTACGCTACCACGATATTATGAACCAAGAGAAAACAAATATCAATCACTAACTTTTATGAGTGCTCTTTGGGGCCCATGTGAATCAAACTGTTTAATTTTGATTTATTTTATTCACACTCACAGCCCTATCCAAAATTTCAATACTTGTGCCTCGGGCCGGAAACATTCCATCACTTACACAATCACATTTCGAACTAGAACCACAAATTTGAAATAAAAAATATATATTAAGTATCTTCCCTTTGGTTTATGAAAGCAGAAATGTCTGAAATGAATTTAAGTCCTTAGAAATTCTGTTAAAGGTATAGTTCTAATATTTTAGGGACTATAACAACAACGCTTTATATATTTACGGGGCGCTGATAAAACAGTAGAGGCAGTATCACTTAATAAACAAAAAATTCGTGCACGTTATTAGAAAGCGTGTATAAGTCCTCTTTTCACAACACAACAGCAAGCTATGTTCAGCAAGTTGGATAGTTTAGTGTGATTTTCAACTGAGCGCTATCGTGCTTTGGAGGATAAGTCGCCAGTTCCGGGTGTCACTCGGAACACAACAGCCGTTAAGCCGTGTCGGATTTCTTCAGGCGGCCTGAAACACTCACAATCAAAACACGCATCTCAGTATCACACAAAACTAGCTTGTAAGTAAAAACTTGTGCTTATAAGATCACGTCTGCAAGAGAATTTCTGTTTACTGCAACTGAAAACTAGCATTCTCACGTTGAATTTAAATTGAATTCACGTTTGGACTGCTGCATACTGGTTATGTTTTTATTTTTAAAATGGTTTAGACAGAGTACTTACCTACTATAAAAATATTTGTTCATACCAAAACCAACAATTTTCAAATAGAATAAATATTGTTTTCGCTGTAATTTATGTATGGAGTTCAATGAACTATCAAAGCTCCGGCACATTAAATCCCGGTACTGAAATGTAAGGGTATCGAAATAAATGGCGGTTGGATTTGGTTTAAGTTACCACCAATCTGTTTGACCTCTCGACCTCATGAAAATTTTATTGGACGTCGACTTGTGAACCGTTCCAAAGCCATTCCTTAAACTTTATACCTCATGATTATATAACTTGAAAAGTTTCCTGGCTTAAATTGCTTTTAGTGGGCTTTTTTCAGTTGGCTTGGTAACTACCACGCTAACAGAATGCTGTTTTAATCATAGACAATAATAAACACTGAATTTTAAACTAGAAGTCTTATTCATAAAGATAAAACTTTCGATAAACCTTTAATAGTTATAATTAAACGTAATTTTAAAAAACTTTACCGCTTTATCTTCGGAACTTTAATCAGATTAGATGTAGTTAACATGCATTATTGACGATAATTCAAAAACTACTAATCAGATCAAATTTAAATGATAGCAATGGGAAAGCAACATCTTTAAAATAAATGTTCAAAATCGGTATACGTGGAAAGTAGTTATTAAGCTAAAACAAATGATAAAAAAAACGTTGATTTGAGTACCTCAGTAGTTTTGTAGAGTTGGTAGAAAATATGATTTGTCTTATTATGCGGCGTGACATTAAACATCCGTAAATGAGACGCCTTAATAGAGACAATAAGAAACGTGCTAATGGACAGATTCTTGGATATTTTGAATCTAGCAGTATAAGTAAAATGTAAGTTACCTATTAGCCTAACCTGGGCTAGTCTGTAACCAAAATAGGAAACACGCTACCTATTAAAAAATTCTTTATTATTAAAAAAATGTTAATTATTAATTATTTAGTATTAAAAAATAAGTCAACGTGAGAAAGAATATATTAAAAGGTTTGTCGAGCGTTTTAAAGGAAAATTTCATTAAGTGTACAAAATTATTAAGTTTACAAAGTTTATTGAGTTTACAAAGTTTATTAAGTTTCCAAAGTTTTAGGCAAAGAATCAACAAACGGTGTTTTGGCATATATAGTTGAGAGCTATTTCCCAATTATAGGGAACCGTTAGGAATGGCTAGGCTTACCGTACTGTATTAAGCTGTCTGAAATGCAATGTGCTATTGGTTTCTGCTGCATAGTGCTCGCTCCATTCCACTGGAAATGTTTACTCTATTATGTGATTTGATGGTGTATTTACATTCAATTCATAAACATTGTAATAACAATATAATACTCTTATATTATTATTCTTAAATGTATAACTAACATCTATACATAAAAATCTGTAGACTAGAACTAAATCTGTACATTGAATATTTTTAAAGTTTTGAGGGAACTCCATTAACGACGTAGGTGCCAAAAAAGTAATCTTTAAAATGTTTGTCTGCCTGTCTATCCCTTTGTTTCGTCACTCACAAAATGAAAAACATATATATAACACCAGTATATACTGTGGTTTGTATAACTCACCTCCTTTATATATTTAACTTGATAATTTTTCAATTTATTAGCAAACATGTAATTCTCAGCCCATAATTTCACATTGATTTAAACATAAATCTCTCTTTTTAAATTCAATTTTTCTAAGATTTAGGTACCTATATTTTCGGATAGCCATAGATCTATAAAAATCCAATTTGCGGCTTGGCCTGGAGCCAAGTTGGAGGGCTTTAAATATTTTATATGAAATCTTTGGAAACAACCTGATTCGTAAAGTTACACCTATAATTTTAAGGAAGAAGACAAAGAATCGACAGTTAGCAAACGTCACCTCTATATAATATAATAAAATATATCGCAATTTATGATTCGATTAATGACATTACAATAAGTTAGTATGTATAGATGGATGGGAAACCAATATTTAAATTTGATATCCCATGATCAGTTGTAATTTATTACATCTGTTTATTTATTTTCTTGCTCCCAAAAGAGTTTTTACATGAGCTTGTACACAGAATTATTAACAAAAAAGTTTGAACTGCCAGTTGGCTAAGTTGGGTGAGCGTTCGCCTTCTAAGCAGGGGTATCGGGTTCGATTCCCGGCGGGAACACAAGTTTTCTCCCCAAGGAAAATTTGTGTTTCTGGTTCTGGTTGTGATTGTGTGTGTGATGTGAATGTTTCCGGCACCCACGACACGAGTCATTGAACTTAGTGTGGGGCTGTGAGTGTGAAAGCGTTTATGTTTTTATGTTTTTTATTTGGCTTATAAAGTACCATGTTAAATTTATTTCTAACAAATACTGTTTCAAATATAATTTGCTCTTCGAGTAGAAACAACTTCTCACGTTCGCTGCGTTAGTTATTCTAGTTGGTTATCTATTCATCTAACTCTACGGGTAGCTTAGATATTCTGTTTCCAGAACTCCTACCGACGAATTTCCACGTATAGCAGTAATCCATTGTATTCGTAGCCGGCCCACGTAATTTCCGGTTCAACCAAACACAATATGAATGTAGCAATGACAGGCTTGCCGTGTTGGAAATTCCAATATATGCCAACATAATGTTTCATGCTTCATGTCTATTTATATTGGTAGATAATTTTATTTTACTAGTATTTTTATCATTTTTAATTTATATGAAAAATGTAGGTATGCACTTGATATCTTCCTAAAGGCCAAAGTGCTTCAAGAAGTATTGAATAAACATTATCATTTTCATTTCTGAATCAGAGCATTTTAACATCTAAGTAATTATAACAAGCCACAGTATTACTCAAGTAAGGAATATGGGTTATGATTACTTAGATATTGAATGCCTTCATATCTAAACTAGTAACTGGTAACAGAAGTATGAAAATTATTCTACTACTGTTACATGCTGGAAAAGGATAATTTAACGCTGGCGTTACCTTCACTTATAACAATAATATAAGAACGGAAAGGCTTTATTAGCTCTATAATTAAGTTGTGAAAGTATAATAACCGTACATCATAAAAGTTTAACGTGTGTTTTATAAGACAAGTTTTATAAAGCGGCATTCAAGTTTGTTCTTAACTTTTTCTCGAGCAAGGGAAACTTTAAATTGAGTTTGAAGGTGTGTATTAAGTTATTATGCAATGTTAACAAAAATAAAGATTTTCTTTTACCTTGACAGGCTTGCGATTGACCACTGTTTTACTAAGTGCTATAACTGGCTCACAAGTATAACTGCTAGAATTTTATTTGAAATGTTGACAGTGATATTCTTGGTGACCTATACATTTTTAGGATGCGCCAGATAGGTTTATGCTTTTAAAGCTATTTTTAGCAACATCTTTAGTATATACCTGAAGCCGCGGGGTACGGCTAGTACTTCATTTATAGAAAATAAACTCACCACTTGAGGCAGGGCTTGATTAGCTCAACGGTTAGAGGACATGAGAGACTCTATGGCTCTTTGTTCGTCCCCGCCTCAAGCGATATTTTCTTTCTAAATTTATTACTTTAATTCTGCCTAGCATGGCTTATGCTATAAAAAACAAAATCATATAGTAATAGGTTTTTACTATATTACTCGATAAGTTAAAAATATAATACGGATAATAAACTATATTTTCTAACTGTTATTTATGACACAAGTTTTAACCAATTACAAGAAAAATCAAAATAAACTAAAAAAAGCGTCATTATCAGAAAAAACCTATCGAGTAAAACCCATTCAGTTGTGAAGCTAAAAAGCTTCATAGCTTAGTTAAAAAAGCTAAATAGCTTAGCTATATAAAATTACCTTTGTCCTATTTCGGAGTCTAGAAACGAAATTTCATTCAAACCGTTAACACCGTTTCAAAAATTTTGAACACAAACGTGACGTATATCTTGTGAAAATATAAATCATATTCTCAGCAAGTAGTACAACCAGGAACATCTTTATATATTTGAATTTTCTAATTTACGCTTGAATAAAAAACACACTCCCGCTTGTAAATAACATAGTTTACGCGAGTCGCAATATTCTCCGTTGATTCCGTAGCATCAAAAGAACTGGAGCAACTATTCATGGAGCTTATTGACACTACGACACAAAATATAGGCCAACGGAGACGATGTTGGAAATTAATGTTGAGTAGGAATCATCGGTATGAAAAGTATGTATGTTAGCTAAAAATTAACTTAATTCTTCAGCTTCAGTTAGATTTGTTATTGATTATGTTCCACGACACGTAAATGGCGCCTGCTTTGTTGAGCGATGTCTCTTTGTGACGTCACTCGACATGTGACCGAGAATTCATGTCGGGGTAAAAGGGCGCGGGAAATGTCCGTTCGTGATAACGGAGCCTAAAACATTTGCACTTGACTAGCAACAGTTTGTTATTTAGTGCACTTTGTAGTCTATCATAATAATATTATTATATTATACAATATGCCTGAAAGTTTGTCTGTGTAAGCATGTCAGATTGCAGTCTTGAACATCGGCGTAAAATTGCAAGACTTTCAGTATTCTATAAAATACATTGCGGTGAATGTGCACAGGAACTACACAACCTTGTTCCCGCTTCACCTTTTTTCCACCTTACATCCAGACGAACGGCCTCACGTCACCCATTTATGGTTGAAACGTTTCGCGTCTTCGTTCATTTATAGAACAGCAAAAGAATGGAACGCTTTGCTGTCATCTGTGTTTCCCGAGAGGTACAATTTGGGTGTGTTTAAAAGTAAAGTGAATAGATATTTGCTGAGCAAGCGTGCTCCACGTTAGACTACATCGTCACTTTCCGTCAGGTGTTATTGTAGTCAAAAGTTTGTAGTAGTAATAAAAAGACGTGTGGCATTCGGCTAATAAACTGCCGCGGTAAAGCTATTGCATAGCATTTTTTATCAACTTATGCAATTATAATTATTTATTTATTTTATTTATGCAGTATTTTTTTCCTGCCACCTAGAGGCGAGTTGCTGAACTAAAGAGACAAGCGTGATATTTCAAAAAAATCATTAAAAGTTCTGCTATAAATCGATAGATGGCAAAACTAAAAAGTATTACCGCTGTGCCGGTCGGAGTGGGGGGTGTTAGGTTATTTTCGTTACGGAATTTCTGGATTCGGTCTCCACGCTCAAGGCCCGCGATATAAGCTATGCAATAGCTTAAAAAAAATATATATGTTAGAATTCATATGCTATACATCTTCTACTACATCACTAGCCATCACTTCCCATCAGGTGAGATAGTGGATGAACTCTAGCCTATCAGAGATAAAAAACGAGTATATATTGCATAAAATTGATATTATTTTATGAAGAATATGGTCTATTGTTTATAAATTTTTTGGAGACAAAAAAGAGTTTTTTTATACTCGTTAGGCAAGCAAGCAATTTAACCACTATCTCACCTCATGGAAAGTGATGATGCGATATTTTTAATGTATTGTATTGTGTTCTTATTTTAAGCAAGCTGATCTATCTCTACTACAAAAATTAAAATAATCAAAATATCTTGAACAAGGAATATCTATCTAATTATATCATAAGTGATACGCAGATAACTTCAAATTGAAGTACATATAGTTATTCCATTCCGCGCCTAGATTTAATTAAACCTTAATACAAAGGAGCAGAGCTAATCCGTTCATTATGCTGAAAGCATCAAAGTGAAATACAACTTCAATTACAAGTTCCAAGGCATTGTTGCAGCTAGGTTCGCTTAATCTCATTGTATCACTAATCAAGGATAGTATTCCTCACACGTTTTCTTGAAACGAATTGCTGGCACACAACCTCGTATCGGAATCTTGCTCATTTGTGAAGTAAGAAGGTTAGAGGTTGTTTTCAAGTTTAGCTTAGGGAGAGTAGAATTTAATTTTCTTTTTGAAGGTTGCCTGTGTTTGTGATACTTTACGTATAAGCTTTACGTAAGGTACAAACAGTTACCTTTGTTTTATCTCATCTTGTAAAGTGGATTAATAAAGTATTATCTATCTAATTTACTGAAACAATATAAAAGTTACCTATTTTTTTTTGTAATTTTATTGTCACATAAAGTAACTTATATAAATGCCACTAAACCGCCACGCGTATTTCGTTGGGCAACTTGTTTTTTTTATTTTTTAATATTTGTCCTAACTACATAAGTAACGTAACCCAATTTATTTTTACCGGATGTTTATATAATACGAATTGTTAGTTTATGGGAAAAATAAGATTTATTCTTTTTTTTTACTCTTTTGTAACTTTTAAACTTTCGAAACGATTCGAACACATTATTAGAAAATATCCCGGGACTACATTTTATTGCTGTATTTTCATTATAGTAATTTTTTATTAAATATTATTGCGTCTGGGATATTATTGTATCGAAATAATTTTTGTCTATTTTTTTAATTTTTCTGTTTGTGAAAGTTAAGTATATGAACATAAACGATAGTTATACACATCTAATAAGGCCCTAATTTTCTTAACAGTTTAACTCGGAGAACTTGAGCGTACAACAAAAACATGAGGATTTTTTTAGATAGCCTCTTAGAATTCAAATCTCGTTTAAAGCCACAAAGACTCGGTTTCCATTCTGTCATCGCGAAGTGGACGATAAGAACTTTTCGACGGATAAGCATATAAATGCTTGTCGGGGCTTTTTGTTCTCGTAAAATCTTGCTTTATATTCACTGGCAAAAACACAAATTTATTTTTTATCGGAAATAAATGATATCGCTAATAACAGAAGGGAACTCACTGCGCGAACAAGTTTCTTGCTTTTTCTACCGACTTCACAAAAAAGGAGATACTATATTTCACAGTTAATGAATACCTATTTATTAATTATAGAATAAGGATTAACTCAACTGAAAATTATGTAATGAATAGATTATTTGCAACTTTTACTTTTCAAATAGATATTTTAGTAGAAACGAATTGACTGCAAATATTATTTACAAATTACGTATATTATTCAGCTCTCCTTCTATTACGATACCATCGGATATAAATTCGACTGGCAAAGCAAATGGACGTAATATTGTTAGCCACTATGAAAAAATTAAGAATTATAGACGAGAGACGAATGGGCATAATTGATAATGCGATTACACGAAAATCCTAAAGAATGGGACAGTAACAAAGGAATGTACGATTGAAGACAAGGCTTTATTAAACAAGCTCTGAGGGAGGAGTCAGGAGAGGGTTTTTTTTTTATGTCAGATAGGTA
The DNA here is from genome assembly GCA_948107665.1 of Lomographa bimaculata. Classification (NCBI taxonomy): domain Eukaryota; kingdom Metazoa; phylum Arthropoda; class Insecta; order Lepidoptera; family Geometridae; genus Lomographa; species Lomographa bimaculata. The sequence goes on from OX403595.1 coordinate 13,211,841, forward strand.
AGCATTTGGCCGGAATCAGATTGAGTTAGTTATAGGTGTACCGTTGTTATAGTGAAGTTTTTCGTTAGACATAATTCCATTTGTTATACCTTCTCTTCTTTTTAAATTTGCACTTTAGGCTTATCTTGGTCTCTGTTGGAAAAATGCATAAATTAAAATAAAACATTTATTTAATACTTTTTATAGAGCAATTGGAGTCAATTCAGCTTGTATTGCGTGTTCATTTACATGAGCACACAGTGCTGGTTTTCAATGTATCCCGATCCTCGGCCTAACATATATATACTGGCAAAAAAAAAGTGCGTAGCGAGGTCAAAAAATTATGTTCATTGTTAAATTAGATAGACAGAATTATATATTAATCGGTAAAATACATTATTAGGTGAAAACAAATTAAATTATTTTTATTTCATTTTTATATACAGGTACATGGGTTTTTCGATTTTCGTTCAAAGCAGGGACTGCACGAAGCCGTAACGTTTTTCCTTGGGGAGAAAACTTGTGTTCCCACCGAGAATCAAACCAGATACCCGCTGCTTAAAACCAACGGGCAGTTCAACATATTGGATATAAAGGACTTCTTCAACTCAACTTCTTCTTTAAATGGCGACTATAGGGCTGTCGCACCATAATTCTGCCAATATCGCGTATAGGTAGGAGCGCAGTTAAAACAAATTAAAAATTATTTATAAAATATGCCCGGTAACTTCAAGTTACTAATTCTACTTCTAGTACAAAGTCAGCTAATGAATGAGTAATGGAGAGAAGGTACAGATGAATATGAATATAAGTGGTATGTTTTTGTCTTTCATTATGTCAGTGACATTCAGCAGAAATAGAGACAGCGAGTTTTTTTCTTTGTACCTTTTTGTGTTTGCTTTTTGACTTCAAAGATTTTCTTTGTCACCACCACAAAGCCTTAAAACGCTTTGTATGAAATTCGGCCAACTAAGTTAAGTAAAATATTGCTGGGTTTTTTCGGAAGTACAAAGCAAAAGTACATTAAAAAAACAAGCGCGTGTTGGAATCGCGTATCGAGGTTTTATTACAACCAAAAGTTGGCGCAAGCCTCACTCGTAATATCATAGTAGAAATATATTTCTACTATGATAATATGCCGGTTAATATTGGTTGTTATTTTAATGAAGAGTATTCTATACAAAAATTTCAAGTTTTGTCTTTTGGATTAATAGTCGGACAATGCAGTAGGACTACAGATGTGAATAGAGAGAAAAAAATTAAATTCACCTATATCCTGTATCTCTTTAATGTTGTTATTTAATATTGTGAGGATATTTGCTATAATTTTATTTAGTTCCTCATTCATAATGACGCCTGTACTGCTTGACTATACAATGTGTAACAGAAAGGTGTAGTAATACTCAAGCCACGCATCTAGCTAGATGTATGGAGACTAACAGGAACTTTTGAATTCGCGGCAGCAGCATGATGATTTAAAGTTTCTAAAAAATATGTCATTTGTAACCCTATTTCATCAGCTGCCGCTGTACACCACATAGTTTTTGAACCTAGACGTCTGACAGTGGTGCCCATAACAAAGGTCAAGGTCACGTGCCACAGATGTAACCGTAGGGTTGTCAAAAATATTTGAAAAATATATTTTTTATTTTTGTGTGGAATAATTATCTCCGATTTCGACTTTCGTTCTCTGCCAGACGGTTCCTGGCACGATACACATACACACCACCAAGTATTTCTACACCTTTTGGTTACAGGCTGTATCACAACCATCCATTAGAATTTTTGACGAGGATTGCTCTGAAGCGAAATCATATAATATAATAACCACCAAACGGAACCCTATCAAATAATAAAAAAAAAATCCTAAACTGGAACTAAACGAGAGGTAGGTACCTAAAAATTTTCTCTCTTTTGTGACTGGACCCAATGATCTACGGCGTAGCACACCACCACGAAATGCTACGTGAATATTCGTAGCGCTATGATATAATAAAATTTCACATTCAGGTCATGTGAGCTCTATTTTGCTGATGACAGAACATTCTGATATCTTGCGGATGATTGTAGTTATTCGGGGAATGTTCACAAAGCACTTTTGTTCGCTACTTTCGTAACTGTATAGACAGAGAAGTATCCCTACAAAATTAATGTCATATTTTCGTAGGTGCTTCTTGTAATATTTTATTTTAATTTGCAATTTTAGTTATCTAAGATATGGACGCGTGCAGAGGGCAACCTCTGGTGAATCCGAAAAGTATTTCCAAGGAGGGTTGATGTCAGGTAAGCGACCAGACCTAATACACATGCCATATCTTTTTGCCACATGCGTTAACAAATGAGTTTTAATGTGTGTGTGTGTGTGAGTTGTAACAAATAACATTGATAAATAGTAATAATAAGTTATTTATTGTGGTACTAGCATACTTCAACCACTTTTGAGCGTAAACAACGCTCTTCTTTGTTTAGTAGGTTAGTACTGCAATGGATAGTACCTAATCACAATAGGTTTCATAATAAAGCCATTTATTGCCGGCATAAAAACCCATATCCATTAAAAGTTGTTCAATTTAAAGTCTATGTAATAAAATGGTACACTACCACAATAGTACAATACACGTAATAAACTAGGAATACAAATAAACAAGACAAATACTGAGTGAGTTTTCATTCTTTCAAATATAAAAACTCACTCAGTATTTGTATTGTTTATAATATAACATTATCCGGATGACCGAGCTTTGCTCGGTTTTTTGTTTTTGGTAGAATGCGTTTGAATTTGTAGCCTCAGAAAGCTTCATCTAGTGTCTAGTAGAAACAGTTTTTTTACATCGGTCATGGCGTAATAGATGGCGCTGATAGTTTCTTAAACCCGGTTTTTTTCAAATGCAGTTTGGGAACCGAGCATTTCTCGGACCTGGAACATTGATAAAACGATTTCTTGGGCTGAAAAAACCCCTAATCTGTAACTTTCATGAAAATCGTTTGAGCCGTTTCCGAGATCCTGATTACACACACACACATATATATATATATATATATATATATATACAAGAATTGCTCGATTAAAGATATTAGATATCCATTTAATAATGTATTCTAAAGTATTTTTCATTGAAAAAAATCTGATTATGTTTAGGGTAAAAATGTTGTATAGGAAATATAGGCATAGACTTTAAATTGAACAACTTTTAAGCAAAGACCTAAATTACATACAAGGCACCAAGCTTATAGGTAACTCAAGTGCTTAAGCCCACTACCAGTGGGTAGCATTCTGAGTTTCATCAAATATCGAAACGGTATAAGATAATATATAATAGACAAAAATATGTCGAGTTTAGCAGCTCAACATACGAGTACTTACAGTCCATGGAATATGTTCACAAAGGCCTTTTACGTAACACATTACACTGAGACATCCTTTCTACAAGCCTTCCGGATTTTAGTGTAAGAGATAAGACGCATTTTATGAACGCACGCCTCACTTTTAGAGGTATACACAGAGTTACTTTTTGTATTACTACCTCACGTGACGTCATTTTATTAGACTCAAGTTACTACTCAAATGTTAAGTTAGCTATTTTTATACACTGATATTAACACTGATAAATAAGACATCACGAGAATCTTTGTCTCATATTTGGAATGTTTATAGTACTTATTTTATAGTATAATCTATCAATAATTGACATATTAAAATTTTGAGCAAATATTGACACTATACCTAAAAGGGGCTTATTCAATTTAGAAAAAAAAATTTTTTTATTTCCCTATAGGTAAGCGTATGACCACAATCTCACTTGATGGAAACTGATGATGCGGCCGAAGGTATCTAGCCTAGAGGTATCTATTCACTCTTTGAAGACGCTCATATTATACCGAACAAAGACGAGGGCGATGAATAAAGAATACTATAGAACATAATTATTATATCCATCATATCAATAATGTTCATTTTGATTTACGACATCGTCAATCAAAGAGTATTATACAAGTAGTTGTAAATATTTATTGTTTTCAAACGCACTAAGCTAGTAACTGTATGCTAGTGAGCACTGCATCGAATTGAATTTACGTCAACCAAGAGAGAAACCATCAATGGTGGCAATAAATAACTTTAATTACGCACCTTTTTTTTGTATAGAATCACTTTAATTAGAATAGAAGCAATTTAAAATTTGCCGCCAACTAACTAGTCGTATACAGTACGTTCAAAAACTCACATTCAATTTGACATAAAAATTATTATTCATGAAGTTATGACTAAACTATATTTATTAACTTAATCAAAGCACTATAACTATATAAGTTATAAAATAATTATTTTTCTTTTAAAATTATAAGCAATTTCTTGTTAATAGTAATGTTAGTTCATGTTTTATAAAAACCGGTAATATAAATAATGTACATATTGACCGATATGAATGCAACTTTTATGGTGGTTAGAAGACCAGCCTTCCTATTACGTATCTTTGTTGCACGCGGTTTCTATTTGAATTAAGCAAAAATTAACTTTATATCTTAGGAGTTTTGTCAATTTAGTATTGAAACCGTTTGCAACAGAGATAGGTAATAACAAGAGAAAAGCTAACCGTTCACCTTGGCAGCAAAGCAGAGCAATAGCAGTTCACCCACAGTTCACCTTTATTGATGTCACTTTTTTGTTTAATGCGCATAAATTTACGCTGTACTAAATATATGTGACGTCATTATTGACTTGACCGTTGGTTTTTCAAAAGTGCCTCACTTATCTCGCCAGAACTAGCACATAAAAGACATAATGACCGCAGTAACATCCTGACCGGTCGCCTCATCTATGACGTTTCGCCGTTGAGGTGCATCAGGTAAATGGAGATTTGTTGCCGCAGGCGAGTGTTTGTCACAAAGTGACTGTATCGTGTCCGAATTATATAGGGCTAAAGTGTCGCTAGAGAACAAACTCGTGCTGCACCTGTGATGTGACCATCACTAATTTTGTTTTCTACAATCTTATAAGTCGCCAAATTATCTTTATTTTTAGAATTTGTATTATCTCGCCTTATTGGCGGGACAATAATGCAAGAATCTAAAGAAATATCTTCCAATGCCATGTACTTTACGCAGTTTTCCTTTACTCTATTAGTAACGGACGTTTTGTTATTTGCATCGAAATATATACGCAAAGTAGGTACGTGGTATGAAAAAGGAGATGTTCCCTGGCTCTCTTTGAATTTTGAGAAAAACTTTCTTAATTGCCCCCCCTGAAAGAGACTGAGCAACTGAAATGTGTATGTGCCTCGCGGAACGTGGTTTAAAAGAGGGAATTTTTGAACAAGCTCAGTACCTCCCAGAACGGTCTGGGAAGAGTTAAACTCGTTAAACTGCAACTACTGGTACTGTGGTCATTAATTTGTTAATTTTGGTAATTAAACAAAAAGTTTAATTAATTATCCAGTTCAAAAGTAATATACTAAAAATTATAGTTTAAAATTCATCTACTAAAATATTTTTATCTGTACTGGTTGAAATCCTTATACTGACTGAAAACCTTATCTACTTAAATATTTTAAGGTATAATGGTTGTCAACCTTATACTGACTGACTGGAAACCTTATCTACGAAAATATTTTTAGCCGTTTTGGTAAACAACCTTATAATGACTGAAAACCTTATCTACTTAAATATTTTTAGCTGTACTGGTTGACAACTTTAGGCTAGATCAGACGGAGACAGAGATTATCTTCTAGATACCGCGTTATAAAACAGTCAATTGATTATCTCTCCGATTAAGTTGTGATTCAACTTTGCATGTTTGATTTTGACTGCCATTCAATATCATAATAATCGTAATTTTTGTCCTAATAAAAGTTTGATGAACTCAGACCTAAGATCTATTGCCAATCTCTAGGATCATCTATTCTAGAGATAATTTTCTAAGACCTGTTGCAAATTTATTAAACGCTCTTTGAAAATATTAATAAGCTTTCTTATCATCTTGTAGATCATTCGGTTTTTTTTGCTATCAATAGTAACATCAAATTATGTAATTAAGTAAATAAGAGAACGCTTCGCTGACTGACTATCGGTACGGAAACTTACTCAAAATATAATAATGTTATATGTTATAAAATCAATCAAAGTAAATAAGCAAACGCTTTCACACTCACTTACAAAACTCAAGGACTTGTATCGTGGGTGCACATTTACATGACACACAATCTCACCTAGAACCAGGAGCACAAACGTCCTTTAGAAAGAAAAGGTGAGCTTCTGCTGGGAATCGAACCCAGGATCCACGGTGCAGAAGGCAGAGAATCCCACTGCGCCGACTGGGTCAAATCAAGCGATTTTTTTTTTTATTTATTTATTTCTTTACCTAAAATAAGAACAAATTATGTAACACATAAATATTATATACACATAAATATTACATTATAATTTGTCATACATTCTGTATAAACATAGTTACATTCATTTAGTTATGTTACTGCGGGCCCCAAACTAGGCTAGGCCTGTATCTTGGTGACCCAGAGACTCTGTTACTAAGTCACGAGCGCGATAATGACTAGGTAAATAACCTACTCACTAGTTTTACATTGTTGTTATACATTCGGAATATTGTAAACTATACATACATATATTTATACATTAACTAAACATACTTTTTTTTGTGTAGGTGAATTAGTTTTTTAAAGCTTTTTTTTTAGCTGTATAGTGTACTGTATATCGCGAGATCGCGTAGGTGGGTACGTACCCACTCACACACTATCAAGTAGGTACGCACACATAGGTGTACCTACCCGGAAATTTTGCTTCCAATGTCTTATTTTATATATGTAGTTATTTTTTTTATTCAGTGGCAGTCAGTGCCTATCTTTTCACTTATGCTATCCAACGCTAATTTTCGAATTTGTAAATGTTTACAACAAACAAGGCTGACAATGCAGTAGGGGGACATAAAAAAGAAAGAGACAGAAATGTCAAAATAAGAGTAGTTTTGTATCTAGCGGAGCGGCACGACCGGTACAAGTGAATGATCGTTCAAAGTACGAGCCGTCGCTCGCTTACAATAGTTAAACGCAAGCAAAGCTTAAAAAAACCGACTTCACCGCTTTATCATCGGAACCTTGATCAGATTTAATGTAAAAACACGCATTATTGACTATAACTCAAAAACTACAAATCAGATCTTGATCAAATTTCAATGGGACCATATGAAAAGCACCAGCTTTCAAATAAAAAAATAATCACCAAAATCGTTCAAAGTTATGAGGTAACTTTTGAAGTCAGGTAAACGAGAACATCGTCAAAGTAGTCCACAAAATAGGCATTATTGACGATATTTAAATAATTACTGATCAGATCTTGATCAAATTTAAATGGGACCAATTAGAAAGCAACATCTTTCAAACTAAAAAAAAATCGGCTCACGTGGAGAGAAGTTATGAGGTAACACACATAAAAAAAGGCATTCGACTTGAGTACCTCCTCCTTTTTTGGGAAGTCGGTAAAAATAATAATATCCTTTTCGAATTTATTTATCAAAGCGACTGGTAAAGCATTTAATTAACAACTATGAAAACTTCTCTCCAAAAATTCGTTTCACTAAGCGCTCTGCTGCCGTATTCTCATCATTCATAAAACAACTCTTAGCTTTTGTTGTAGCGAAATTGTATCGGAAACAGTTTCTTCCTGCGTCGAGTTCTCATTCCTTTTGTAATATCTGAGCTCGGCACTCGTAAGCGGAAATAGTAATTATTAGCGTCTACTAATTGAAATTGTTGCAATTATTATTATATTAATGAACAACTAGTGTAGATGCTCTCCGAAATAATTTAAACGCAAACAAAGGTACAAAATACTGGTTTCACCGCTTTATCTTCGAAACCATTCATAAATAAAATACGCATTATTGAGGATATAACTCGATAACTAGTAGTCAGATCTTGATCAAATTTTAATGGGACCACATCTGAAGCACCAGCTTTCAAATAACAAAATAATCTGAATCGGTTCACCTAGAAAGAGATTATGAGGTAACACACATAAAAAGATACATTCGAATTGAGGAGGAGGCTCCTTTTTTGAAGCCGGTTAAAAAACTACTCTTAGTGTTAAAGTACGTCTAAAATTTTTCATTGTAAATATCGAGTTGTAAATATTTACTCTAGCACTTTCAATGTCTTATATTTCATCTTAGAATAAATTATATGATTCTTTATATTATATTGGCTTCCTAATTGAATTCCGGTTTAGGTAACTTGATAATTACTCCAGTTAGCGTAGCGTCTGCAGTCACCTCTGGAATGTATCCGCCAAGAGCCAGTTCGAAACTCTTGAATCTATTGACCGGCGAGCCAAAAGACTCATTGGCGACAGTAAGCTAATCGAGTCTAGGTTGCAAAGTCTCGGTCACCGACGACGTAAGGTGGCAAGCTTATCGGTATTCTATCGCTTACATTTTGGAGAGTGCGCACAGAAATTACATGAGTTAATTTCCCCTTGCCCTTTTAACCATCTAACAACAAGACAAACTATCAAACGTCATCTATTTATGGTCGACATACCTACCTCCATTGCGGTCAAAGCGTTTTGCTTCTACGTTCATCGTTTCATCCGTACAGTAAAGGAGTGGAACTCATTGCCTGCGTCTTTGTTCCCCGAACGGTATTATCTGGAAGTCTTCAAGTCTCGAGTGAATAGGTATCCCCTAGGCAAGCATGTCACATCTTCGGCCGCGTCATCGATTTCCATCAGGTGAGATAGTGGTCAAATGCTTGCCTATTCAACATAAAAAAAAAATGCCTAGGCCAATACCACTCATGTTACTTATTGTCTGAGGTTAATTGAAATGTTAGAGGCGAGTATACGTCAACGAGCATCTTTTTTAACCACAGGCAATTATTCCCCTTACACTTTTGCACATAAAGGTGTATATTGCGTAAATTACATCGTGGCGGTAACGCAAGGTCACGTGTGGCATCTTTGCTAATGGCGTGGCTAATTTCGTGAAAACGCGCCCCAAGAAAAAAAAAAGCTGAAGAAATCATTCGTCTAGTTAATATGCGTATATGAAATAACTTTCACAGTGTTTTGGTATAAAATAGCGAAACGAAATTGTTACAAAAATATAAATTGATGCATGAGATTTGATATTTTTGCCCTTAATATTTAATTAACGTTATGAATATTCTAAGAAGAAATCATCATTTATCGTATCACACAAATTACAACGAATATTTTTAGTTATCTTTGTTTTATTATGAATGCCGAGTAAAATGGTTACAAAACACGCGTTTTAGATGAAATTCTGGTATCGCCACCTTAATATTGACGAACGATACAAAATAAGTCTTTTCATCAAGACTATCTGTTAAGAAAACACAAATGAATGTAGAAAAAAACGGGATGTGGAAGAATGGGAGCTTGAAAATTAAAGATACTTTATCTAACTAATTGTCTCTATATTCTCTTCGATAAAACAAGGGTCACCAAGATACAAGCTTTGCCTAGTTTGGGGCCCATTACAAATATCTCATAAACTATACATATCCGTAACAAAAACAATAATACAATTTTTATTAAATTCTTTAGGTCTGAAAGTAATTTGTCTGCTACAAATTAAAGAATCTTAAGTGAACCATAGAATATTATTTGTTTGATTAATTGTTTGATTAAAGAAATTTATTTCATTATTATTATTTCCATATTGCCTTTTTTTATGACATATCCATATTGCATAATATTGCCCTTTTTTAAAAAGATCTTTTATGATAATAATTGAAACGCAAGCAAAGCTTCAAAAAAACCGACTTCATCGCTTATATTTTGGTTTTGGTTGGACCGATTTCGATAAAATTTATATGGGACCACCTCTGAAAGAAGTTAAAGATTTTATGTTTCTTCTTTTAACAAAATATAAAAACCACTATAGGTTTCTATTATTATTTTTATTAAGTTTGTATTATATACTAGCCGTGCCCAGCGTCTTCGCCCGCTATTATCAAGCTTAAAAGTAGCCTACATTTACTACATAACACATTCCAAATTTCATCCAAATCCGTTAAAGCGTGAAGATGGAACAAACATACTTACACACTTACACACAAACTTTCGGATTTATAATATTAGTAGGATTTATATAATCTATATATATAAAAGAAAGTCGTGTTACTCCACTTATAACTCAAGAACGGCTGAACCGATTTAGCTGAAAATTGGCAGGGAGGTAGTTTAGAGCCAGGAGAAGGACATAGGATACTTTTTAAGAACGTACATTTCTTTAAATTTTTTTTTTACATTTCGACATGCTTTCCATTTTCTCATACGTCACTCGGATTTGGTAAAGTACTAGGCAAACATAAACATGAAGGTTGTAATAATATAGTCACGTGACATTGTAACGCATGCCGGGTATGGCTTCCTAAATATGCACATTCATTGACTGTTAGGCGGAACGAAGGTCGCCGGGACAGCTAGTATAATTATAAAAACTTAAACATCTTAATTTTATTTTGATAATTTGCGTGTGCATTTATTTCGTTGATCAAATAACACGAACGCACAAGAACATTTCTCTCTTTAGGAGAAGACCTGAGGGTACTTTGGTTGGCAACGAACAAACACTATGTATAATGTACGTATGTATGGATTTAACATATATATAGATAAGCTCTTTATCAAAACTCCTTAACTGTAACATAATGAGAAACATAAACGAATAATATACAATTTGTGTAAGCTGTAAGAATAAGCGGTCTTGCTGCAAGAAATCACAGACAACTTTACCTACTATGTACCTCAGAGATATAGATCTTCGCCTTGAAATGAATTACTACAATATGTCCTGTAGACATTTAAAATATAAGGCTCATTGCCTTACAGTCAAATCCAGCTATGAGCAACAAATAAAAACAAACAAACGCATTCACACTCACAGCCCCACACTAAGTTTAGACTTGTATCGTGGGTGCCGGAAACATTCACATCACACACACATTACACCCAGAACCAGAAGCACAAATATCCCTTGGGAAGGAATTTGTGCTCTTGCCGGAAATCGAACCCAGTACCCACGGCGCAGAGGACACATAAGCTTAAAGTATTTTCCCGTTTTATCACAGTACAGTCTCAATGGAAAACAAAACAAAACATGTACTTGAACACAATTTTTCAACAAACAGGTCATGCTACACAAACTCACATATTTAAGCTGTAGCACCAAGGTACAATTTGACTTAGTATAAAAAACTAACTTATTTACCGCTTCCATTTAAAAAAAGTCCTTCCAATATTTATCACTGCTACAAATTACACCTGTACAAATATGTGAGTTCAATTCACTGAACCACTCTCAAACAATTTATGTACAGAACTCTAAAATAAAACCACGTGAATATTAACAACAAGAACAAACCATTTGCTTGCCGTAGTTCCACTCTGATATCTCACAGAGTTGGTCACAGTTCAACTAGTAGACAAAACACAATTTCGTATAATAAAATTAAAAGTGGTTTAAAAAATTAAACAGTATATATTAAAACTTCAACAAAATAGTAACGCAAATAATTTCATTCCAATGTTTTAGTACATCGAGAAAAATATTCAAGTATTTATTTATTTGTTTTTAATTGATAATTAAGTGCTCCGAAGTAGGACGTGTAAAATGGGGTTTTTATTCGCTATTGTTGGATTATTATTTGTAATAACATTGGTTTCTTGGATTTACTTTTGGGCGGATTCTAAACGGACAAAAGCGCGTTCTCCCTTCCCTTTACCTATTGTTGGTAATGCATTGGCGTTTCAAGGAAGTGCTGTTCGTAAGTATAATAGATCCAAATGTGCATCACGCTATCACAATAATCATAATAATATTATAAATACGAAATTTTGTGTCTTAATTTTGTATGTGTGCTTTCTTTTTATGCAGTGAATTCTGAACGGATTTTAAATCTGCATAGACATGTAAGCTACTCTTTAATTCTCTCTTTTTCTCTGGGTTGTTGTTTTATTTTTAAACGTATTCAAACTCACACCCCCACTCTTAGTTTAGTTCAGTTTCCAGAAACATTCATATTACACACATAATCACACTCTTCTGAACCAGAAGAATATATTTCTCTAGGGAAGGAAAATTGTCCTCCTGGTGGGAATCGAACCCAGGACTCACGGCGCAGAGGGCAGAAACAGACGCCAGAAACAGACGCCGACTTAGTTAATTTGTCTAACTTGGGCGAAGCCGCGAGGCACAACTTAATATATTGCACGCGTCTTTATTCTTTGATCGGTATAATCTGAGTCTTCGGCCCAGAGTGAAGAAGCATATTTTAGGCACACCATACCAACCATATCAACACTTTCATCATGTGAGATATTGGTCAAATGTTTGCGTATGTAGAAAACACACATAGGAATACCTACCTTTAAAAAACTGATACTTAAGTTTATGTGTGAATAAATGAATGAATTTGACCTTATACATGTCCCAGAAAAATCACCGAAATTTTCCCTTTTACGTATGTAGATACAATAGACACAAAAAAATATACATGCTTCTTTTCAGATTTTATGAACGCTATGTTAAAAATTAGAGAAGATTACGGCAACGTTGCTCTTTTCCATATGTCGTATATAAGGTACATAGTCCTGGCTGACCCAAAATATGTTGAGGTAAGATTTACGATACAAATATTTCAGTTAAAAAATAAGAGAAAAAAGTTTCTATTATGTTCGCCAAAATGCCCAAATGCTGGCTGTATTACTGCGCTGAATAGAAAGGTATATCCACTGCCCCAAAATCATTTAGTTATCAACAAAATAAAATAAAATTATCAATATAAAGTATATTTAATATTTGGCAAGCGGTTTACAAAATTTTTGAGTACTATTTGTTTTAATCCCCCTTTTCTAATCTTATCTTGTGACTATTATTGCAAATCATACTAAACAAATAATTGTTTATTATACCTAGATGTTAGATACGAGTAAATGCTGTTCACTAAAACATTACATTTCAAAAATGAAAACAAACGAATAACTTAACATATAAAATTATTCGTTTTAGTTCGAAACATTATAAATATCGTGTCGTCGTGACCAAGAGGATACTAAAATAATATTTTATTGAAGTCACAGTATATCTCATAACATTCTCACTATAATATAACAGAGTTATTGTAAACTCGCCACAAAGTAAATTCGTCAAATTATTATATTAACCCGTGACCCGCTCTAAAAAACGATTATTACTGAAGAATTCTACGCTATATTAAAATAAAAAATAGCAACAGAAAGCAAAAAGAGTCTTAAATTTAATTTAGTCAAAAGTTCACTACTCAAATCAATAAAAAAATAAAGCTGGAAGTAGGAGTTAACAAAAAAAAAATCGCATTATGACGCCAAACATTCTCAGTTAGATTGTTAAATACAAACTTCTTGGAATTACCGAACTATACACATTTCTTGGAGCTAGCATATTTACGATTAATTTTGTATATACAAATGGAAAAATAGTTTTCACCACATCTTCGTTAGAGCTGCACACAGAAATAACTTTGACAATAAGGAATGGCGGACCGTCTACTATACTTTTTTATTCTGAATACTCTGTTACCCTTTTTTATTCTGACTACTCTGTTACACAGCCGATACTTACTGCTACAGATTTAATAGTCGAGTATTTTTTCCAGCACTAATAACAGATGTTTTTTGCATTCATCATGGACAGGTAAGGCAAGATTTTTTTGGGGACTAGTCTAAAAATTTTATAAATAGGAGTAGATGGTCAAATCTATAATAACAAGGGAGAAAAACAGCTACCAACCTCCAACGAATCTCAAAACTGATAAAAAATGCGGTACAAACTCATTAGTAGTGGTTTACCTTGGGTAGCCTCTACGAGCGTTTATTCCTTTAAATAAAAAATCAGCAGTTTTAATGTTCGTTCAAGTGTTGATAATAAATCGTATGACTTAGGTACAATATAATTCTAATGTATTTTCATTTATAGGCTATAAAGTTTGAAGCATGTTCCCCAAATGACGGCCTGCACCTTATTTGATGCTTTATAATATAAAAGATTTTTAAAAACATTTATCACTAAATCCATGGATAATAATCTTCAATTAATTTTATTTAGCTTGCACTGTATGTATGTATGTTTGTTCGGGTGGAATCTTGCAACTCAATTTTTAAGCAGATATCTTCAACCGATTGAGCTGAAATTTTGTATTCACGGTTAGTTTGGATGACAATGCATGGTTAGCTGTGTGACGTCATTCTAAGTCCAACATGGCGGAACACACAAAATGGCGGACAAGTATTTTTTAATGCACTCCTACAATATGGGTATCAAATGAAAGGGCTTGCTGAGAATTACTTGAATTACTAATCCAATATGGCGGACTTCTAAAAACTTATCTTAAAAAAATGTTTAGCAAGTAACTTATAAAGTATAAGATGTTACGTATTTTTTAAAAGTTATATGGACTGTTATTACCATATATAGAAAGACCGTATAAAGAAAAAAAAAACTCAGTCCGCATGAAAATTGCCGATTATGGTTATTAGAGAACAAACCCGTTCAAGGTGTCGCAACTCGTATTTGCTGGTTTTGGACCACATTTTCTGGCTGTCCCTAATCCGAAACTATTAATAAGATAGCGAAAATGTTTCAACGTATCTCACCCGATTATTGGACTTATCCACGCCCACTTGAAAAAGTAATGATTTTATTTATTTATTTAAAATAGGTAAATTGTTGACTGTTTGAATCAGTGGCCAATTGATTTAGGGTATAATTTAGACGGCCACCCAAAATTCTAAATTGTTACCAAAATAGATAAATGGTCACCAAATTACGTTTCCTAAAATAAAATTTCCTGTGACAGAACCGAATCGGATAACAGTAGGTTAAGGTTATATTTCTTTTTTATAATTAATACAAAAATATTTATAATAAGAAAAAATGGATTTATTACATAATATTTTAGGAAACGTAATTTGGTGACCCTTTATCCATTTTGGTAACCGTTTAGAATTTTTTTGGTAGTAAAATAGGTACTTTTTTGGGCGGTGTTTAAACACAAGCCATTGATTTAAACAAAGTAAATCACATAACATCATTTTTATTTTCAGCCATTATGTTCTAGCACGGAATATATTACTAAAGGACTAAATTACAAATATATTAAGCCATGGTTAGGAGAAGGCCTACTAACAGCTGGAGGTAAAATTATTGTCTTTTTGCATCCTATAAACTTTATTTAACCTTTACCTTATGCCTTATGATGAGGTAACAGCTTCTTAACGGCTGACCGCAAGCAGCAATAATTAAACACAAGCAAAGCTTAAAAAAACCGACTTCACCGTTTTATCTTCGGAACTTTAATCAGATGTATTAAACACGCATTATTGATATAACTCAAAAACTAGATATCAGATTTTGATAAAATTTCAATGGAACTTCATGAAAAGCACCAGCTTTCAAATAATAAATAATCATCAAAATCGGCTCACAACGAAAAAAGTTAGAGGTAACTTTTAAAGTCAATTAAACGAGAACATCGTCGAAATATACCAGATAATTAAACGCAAGCAAAGCTTAAAAAAACGAGGTCACCGCAACAGCTTTCAAATAAAAAAAAATCATCAAAATCGGCTCACAACGAAAGATGTTATGAGGTAACTTTTGAAGTCGGGTAAACGAGAACATCTTCAAAGTAGTCCATAAAATAGGCATTATTGACGATATTTCGAGAACTAATGATCAGATCTTGATCAAATTTTAATGGTACCAATTAAAAAGCAACATCTCTTAAACAAAAAAAAAATTTCGAAATCGGTTCACGTGAAGAGAAGATATGAGGTAACACACATAAAAAAAATAAAAAAAATACAGTCTACTTGAGGACGTCCTCCTTTTTTGGGAAGTCAGTAAAAAATTGGTTGTTTCTACAAAATATTTTTCTTTTTCTACAGGTATGAGATGGAAAAAACACAGAAAACTTTTGACCCCTGGTTTTCACTTCAATATATTGCAAAATTTCTTACACGTCTTCTGCAAAAACGAAAAATTGTTGGGACAAAAGCTGTTACGCTTGGCTGATGGAAAACCTTATGACATATTCCCTATGATAGCCTTGAATGCTCTTGATAATATCACAGGTGAAACTTATTTATTACCTACTTTTATTATGGTATGGAGATTGTGTCTGGTGTCGGTGTCGGTGCTGTAGTGTCGTCAGAATGAGGCGATTTCGGCTGTACAGCGCAAGCGGCGAAAATATAGAAAAGTTGTATTACATATATGACTTTTGGTGTTTGTATTATAAGTAGGTACTGCACCCGTGAGACCAAGAGCTAGTTTTTTTTTATCTTAGATCACCTGCTTTGATCTGTGCGAGATCAAAATCCTGGTGTACGTATTTAGCTCAACTTGTTATGTTATTCAGAGGTGCAATGGTACCAATATGGGCATGCTGTTTTTTGGAGGGATTCAGTACCTACTCGAGTAGCCTATAAGCTTATTGGCTTGTAGTAAACTAATTTAATGTATTGATATACCTACTTATATTTTAAGAACCTGGCAACGGACCAGTTGTATGTTTGATTTCACGGGCTTGAGTTTCCGGTGATAGGAACACAATAAAACTACGCTGGTATGGCATTTGATGTTTGAATGAATGAATTAATTATTTATTTGCCACTATAAACAAGATAAACATAACATAAAATGGACAGCAAAAACAGCTTACAAAGGAACATAAGAAAAGTAATTAAACATAACGAAAAAGTGCCAAGAGGGTTGTGACTCAGCATTTTTGCCAAGTGTAACACTAGGTGCTGATTTTCAGCCACAGCCCAGAAGTGGCGGATCTAAAACAGTAAAAATATGTATGTATGATATGTTATAATAAATATATAAAAAATACAATAAAACAAATAAATACATAAAATAAGTTTCGGTAGTTCTTCTTGTGAGTTTCTATTCTAGATCTAAAGAGTTCGACCAAATATCATTACTTTACCAACTTAAAGTGAGTTAGTGGTCAGACTCTAGTATAGAATGTATAAAAAACTCGATAGCTCGTGAATGTCATATATGATGAAATTATTCGCATTACAAACTAATTTTTTTTTTTTTGCAGAGTCAATCATGGGAGTATCGATGAATGCGCAAGAGAACATCTACTCTAATTATGTAAATGCTATCCAGGAGTAAGCATTATTAAAATAACTACTCTAAGAGATCAGGCTACCCTGGAGCTAAGTGTATAGGTAATAATAATAATTCCTATATCTTAGCTCTGAGGTAGGTATCTTGATTCACTAGAGACCGCGTAATTATCTCTCGTAGATAGTGCATATAGAAATCAGTTTAAATGTTTACAGATTGAGCCGTATATTAATTTCACGAATGCGTAATCCTCTCCTCTGGAATAACTTTATATTTAATTTGCTATACAAGAAAAAGCAAGACAAAGCACTGAGTATTTTACACGGCCAGACGAAAAAAGTCATTGAAACTAGAAGAGGAGAATTAGAAAGAAGTGGTATTACCAGCTTGCCTCCGGTTTCGGAACAAGGTACTTACAACTAAACAAAATTTAAACTTAATACTTAATAGCTACAAATTCATAAGCGCAGAGTCTCTAAATTTCTTCGGATGCTTAAGTAATTACCTGTCCATAATAGTAATAATATTAGGTAGACATACGTTACAGATCATACATTTTTGGTTACGCTAGCTTTCAATAGTCTGGTAGAGAACTCCCAGCCTAAAAAATATGGCCATTCCACCAAAATCAAACGACCTTAAATATAAAAACAATTCATCATCATCATACTCAGCCTATCTCAGTCCACTGTTGGACATAGGCCTCTCTCAAAGCGCGCCACTGAGTTTTCCAAAAGCTGCCCAGCCTAGCTGTATACTTCTTTTGGCCTCTTTCTCAAAGTTGTTCTTACCTAGTTGGAGCGTCTGCCTTAAATACACGGCTTCTTGAACATTGGCATCAACAGCAATCGGTCCCGGATCCACGTGCTCGTTTATCATGACCTTGGTTTTATCCAAGTTCATCCGGAGACCAAAGCGTTGAGAAAAATCAGCTAGGCCATTCAGCATCTCCTGAAGTTCCTGTAACGTATGAAAACAATTATCTATATGTTATGTTTAAATCTATATATACCGCCATGGGTAAGTAGTGCACAATACTGCAGGGGGTGGTTTGGGATCGATAACTGAGCAAATTAAAAAAAAAAAAATTGTCAAGTAAAGTATGGCCCAACGTAGACAGCCGCTACAACAATAGCTTCCAGAGTAGGTGAGTGCTACGAGTGCTACGGGGTCATTGAACTAACATGTGACGAGAGGTCACATTTCAGTGTGACCTCTCGGCGGTTCAGGACTTATTTACCTCATAATAACTAGGACCGACTAAATAAATAACGATTATCATAACTGAAACGGAAGCCTTTTTATGCTAAATAATAATAATAATAATAATTTGCCATTCTCTTAACAAGTTGGTTGGTTCTCGTAATTCCTGAACCGCCTTTCAGTGTGACCTCTCGTCACATGTTAGTTCAATGACCCCGTAGCACTCGTAGCACTCACCTACTCTGGAAGCTATTGTTGTAGCGGCTGTCTACGGAGGGCCATACTTTCCTTGACAATTATTACTGAACTGCCAGCAGGTCAGTCGATAAAAATTGAAAAAAAAAAAAAAAAATTTTATTTTTTTAATTTGCTCAGTTGTCGATTCCAAACCACCCCCTGCAGTATTGTGCACTACTTACCCATGGCGGTATATATAAAAGAAAGTCGTGTTAGTTACTCCACTTATAACTCAAGAACGGCTGAACCGATTTAGCTGAAAATTGGCAGGGAGGTAGTTCAGAGCCAGGAGAAGGACATAGGATACTTTTTAAGAACGTACATTACGACATGCTTTCCATTTTCTCATACGTCACTCGGATTTGGTAAAGTACTAGGCAAACATAAACATGAAGGTTGTAATAATATAGTCACGTGACATTGTAACGCATGCCGGATATGGCTTCCTAAATATGCACATTCATTGACTGTTAGGCGGAACGAAGGTCGCCGGGACAGCTAGTAATGTATAAAAATATTTCTTGCAGGTATCAAGAATAAACAAAAATTCTTAGATTTATTACTCCTTTCTGAAATTGATGGCTTGAAAATTGATGACGAGGCTGTAAGAGAAGAAGTGGACACTTTTATGTTTGAGGTCAGTAAATTATATCACATTAGGAGTGTCCCGCGGCTTCGCCCGCGTTAATTAAGTTAATAATTAAACACAAGCAAAGCTTAAAAAACCGACTTCACCGCTTTATCTTCGGAACAACGTATTAAACACGAATTATTGACAATAACTCAAAAACTAGTGATCAGATCTTGACCAAATTTTAATGGGACCACATGGAAAGCACCAGCTTTCAAATAAAAAATAATCATCAAAATCGGCGCACAAAGAAAGACCTTATGAGGTAACTTTTGAAGTCGGTTAAAACGAGAACATCGTCAATACGCATTATTGAGGATAACTCAAAAAGTACTAGTCAGATCTTGATCAAATTTAAATTGGACCAATTGGAAAGCAACATCTACCAAACAAAAAAAATCCAAAATCGATTCACGTGGAACGAAGTTATCAGATAAAACACATAAAAAAAAAATACAATCGACTTGAGTCCTTTTTTGTAAATTCGGTAGAAAATATAAAGAACTTTCGACATGAACTTTCATGCACCACTATTGCACCACTTTAATATACCACTGGCAAAAAAATATAGATAGGTAACTTATTTTTTTATCGCTATAAGTGCAAAAACAAAAACCTTTCATACAAAAGTTTTCACCCCCATTTAACCCTCTTAGTGATCTATCACGTTTTTGAACTTATAGCGATAAAAAAAATAAGTTACCTCCCAAAAAATCTTTCAATACACCTTGACGTACTAAGACAAATGTACTCTCCAAATTTCAAGTCTCCACGACCAGCGGTTTAGGCAGTGCGTTGTCTCTAAGTTTGTCAGTGAGTCAGTATGTCAGGACAAAGATTCTTATAGTATATTATAACACTAATATTACTAGTACTTCGCCCGAACTGAGACCTCACGACAACTGATTAGTGCCGATAAACCGTAAACGAAACTTTGGCGCGAGTCAATTTTACCTGTGATGCCGACTATAGAATTAATAATATGTTTGTTTTTGCTATACCTATTTGCAATAAAAAATTATAAGCAATTAACCCTAGTAATTGCTTATAACTTATTTCTAAGAATAAGTTGTTTGTTTTCAGTATATTTTGTTTATAAAATGATATAAATACAATAAAGTAAGTATAAATAATTATTAGCAACTATGTAAATAAAGGCGTTTCTAGGATAGACTCGGGAAAAATTGGTCCGAGAACAGCGACTAAAAACAATGACTGTTGATTAAAGTCATATGCTATAGTGGAGCACAGCGGAAGATCACATCATACTTTCTACTTAAATTGTATACTTAGGGACTTGATATACAAAGCGGCCTGGGCGCGCGCCTGCAACGCTTTCCGCCGCACTGCTGACGTTTTGTATAGGTTCAATTGTAACAAAATATTCAAAGCGGACACGGCGCGCGAATTTATACAGTGGCAGCAGCAGCGGCCGAGGCGCGCGTACAGGGCGCGTGGCAGGCGCGCGCCTAATACTTTGTTACTTGACGAATTCATTAATAGATAAATCAAACTTTACACTCCACGAACTAATACGTAAACATTATCTTGTAATGATTAACACTTCCAAAAGTACTTGTTATTTATTCTACATTTGATAACTGTTCATACATCAGTATCTATTTGAACTTATTGATAAGATGTTTGAGTAATGTTAACCCAATTGTATAAAATTACGAAATTCTTAGTTTTCGATAGTAGAGGAAGACTGATAATTTTAGGCAGAGGGTCAAGGGCTATCCATGTTTTTATTGTAAAAAAGGAAACAGCGAAGATACAGGGCAAATATGAGCCCTATAAGTTTTAATAAGATGCCAAAAGACTGTAACTCAGTCAACTGACCAAGAAGGATACGACGAGATGTATAAATAGCCTTTGATTTTGACACAGTACTTAAATAATAAAATATACTACTAATAATTGACAAATATTAAATTGCTTTGCTCAATCAGAGAATCATCTCAGGATTTTGCCTAGTTTCTAGAAGTGCACTGTTTTCAGGGTCACGACACGACGACTTCCGGAGTAGCTTTTTGCTTATATTGTATTTCAACGCGCAAGGACGTAGAAGACAAAATTTTGGAAGAACAAAAAGAAATTTTAGGCGATGATTTAAATAGAGAGCTTACTTACAGGTACAGACTAAGTTTTATTTTTATTTATGAAATATAAACACTGATAGCTCGGGCTACACATGTATCCATACTAAAATTTCTATAGAAGATACCTTATAGAAGATTCATACTCACAGCCCCGTACTATGTTTGATGACTTGTGTCGTGGATACGGAAACATTCATATCATATACACGGACAATCACATCCAGACCCAGAAACACATATTTCCTTTGGAGAGATAGAAAGTGTTTATATTTAATTATTTATGCGTTCTATGTTTACGTAATACCACATAATTAAATCAATTACATTATTACAGCGACGTTCAACGCATGCAGTATTTAGAGCAGATAATCAAAGAGTCGCTGCGTTTGTATCCGTCTGTACCATTCATCGAGAGGTACATTGCACGTGACACTAGTAAGTACAGTCAGGTACCAATTACGAGTTGTTATCTCATTATGCACTTCCATTGTGTAGCTTCCGTTAGTGTCATAGTGGAAACAGATGCTGTTAAAATAATATACTTATTTTACACTAGCCGTGCCCCGCGGCTTCGCCCGCTATTATCAAGTTAAAAAGTAGCCTATATGTATGTAGGCTACTTTTTAACTTACTTTTTTACTTTTTAGTCTATGTGCATTCCAAATTTTATTCTAATCCGTTCAGCCGTTAAAGCGTGAAGTAAGGGAACAAACATACCTACACACTTGCACACTTACACACAAACTTTCAGATTTATAATATTAGTAGGATTATAGTAATTACATGCAAAGACCTTGTAAAAATTACTAAGAATAATGCAGCGATATATAATAGCTCTATTATATTTATCTGTATTATTGTAGATCTAGTAATAGAAATTTCAGTAATATGCAACATGAAGTTTCTTTTACGGTACATCACTTGTTTTTGTAGGAAAATGAAATTCTTACTATCTCTACTTTGTTATTTTATTCACACGCGCTGCCTTAGACTAAATTCAGAAACTTGTGTCGAAAACATTTACATACAGTGAAAATATACACAAAAATAAATAATGTACTGTTTTTATTGGTTAAATATCGTACGCTTAAATAGATTTTCAATTCAAAATAATCGTACTGGCACCGCCTGGCGGTCTAATTTGGCGGTCAAACATTGAAATCGTAACTGCATCGAAAGTGACGTCATTCCGTACGGAAATCACACCCCAAGTAGTTCAACTTCTTTTATTGTGAAAGTGTGTGCGAGGAAACGATTAAAACAGACTCAAAATAAACACTCCTTTAAAAATATTGTCTATCGGTCTACAAGGCATAACAAGCATTGGCTAGGTCGCTGCCTGCTACCGTAATATTTATATTATTAAATAAAACATTTTTGCAGCGAGTAAGGCCGAAACGGCATCATAACCTCTTCTAATATCGAGAATCGAATCGTTGATAAGGCCAATGTAAGCGACGCGCTGCTGCCGGTTCATTGGCATTAGCATTTGTTATGACGTCGCGACACCTGGTATTTGGGTCCAAAAATGCACGTTAAGGCAAAAATGCTGTATTTTATATTCTATATATAAATATATATATGCTTTCCGTAAGCACTGTTCTAAATGGAACTTTTTATGAACGTAGAACAACAACGTCTAATTACTTTAATTCCTCTCCATCCAAAGGTGGTCTGGAAGTGACCGCTTTCAGCGATAAGACCGCCTAATGTTACACTTTTGAAAACAATGTACTGCTATTCCTATTTGTGTTCTTTGTAATTTAGTGTTCAATAAAGAGTATATCTATCTATACCCCAATAACCCATTGTATCAGTCTCTATAATAGGAAAACTATGTAAACGTCCCTATGAAAGCATACTTCCTCCGCCTGAGGTTTTCCGCTGCAATAGCAGTGGCATCGGCGCCCTTGGTGTTTCCTAGATATAATACGGCTAAAACTGACTATTGCGTCCTACTCCTGCAGCATGACTCGGTTCCAAGGAATTATAGCGGTAAAAACATAAATTGAATGGAAATGAAGTCGATATAAATTGAAACAATAGTACCTGAACGAACCCTGTCATTGCAATGACTTGGCCTTGGGATCGGTATATAAACGCTTTCACACTCACAGCCGTGGTGGACTCGTAGCTTGGTTCGGACTGAATTTCGAAGACTTTCTTGGATCATTCATTCAGAAACACAAATTTCCTTTGCCAAACTAGACAACAGCAGAGTTGATATATGTGAATAGATAGTTATATAACTAAAATATTCTATTTTTTTTTTCAGATTTAGGAGACCTCTTTATACCAGGAAACACATCGGTTGTCATTAGTATTATCCAAATGCAGAGAAGTCCCGATGTATTCGAGGATCCTCTGTCGTTCCGTCCAGAACGATTTGAAGATAAGTCGGATAATGGACCATTCAGTTGGATTCCCTTCAGTGCTGGACCGAGGAATTGCATAGGTATGCGCATCATTAACGTCCACCCAAATAATCCTGTGTGGGGTAAACACATTAATGAAATAACTCAACCGTCGTCATCATTTTTGAATATCTTAAGAGTTCTGACTAAGTCCTCATGCGGAATACATCCCAAGTATTTACGAACATTATATCATTAGTAAAAAGTAGATTAGACTTCGGTTGCTATCTTTAGTATACCAGCACAAAGAGACATTTGTATAAACTAGACAAAATGCAAAATAAGGCCTTGAGAATAGTGGGTGGCTTCATCAAAAGTACTCCTTTACATCTCATGCAGAGCGACATTTGTCTCCCACCGTTGCATATACGACAACTGTATTTAGCATACAAATTATGTCTCAAAAGTATGTCATGTAAAAATAACCCAATCATCCAACTTTTATGTGATCTACTTCGACTTCTAAAAAATTACAATTTGAGATATTGCCGAAAGAAAAACCAGCCTTTATTGGTAGCAGTTTAGGTAAAAACGATGTAGGACTCTTTACTGGATTGTTAGGTGAACCAGCTTCTGAGGCAGCATTGCTTCTAATAGATATTGTTAAGCAATCATTGGCATAAGTTTTATATTGTATATACATAAATTGGTTAATTTACGATGGGCCTGGCTTGCCCTGTGGATAAAAGTCCTCAAATAATTATTGATTTAAAAAAACCCTACTGTCACAGTACTAGAGCTTGGGAAAGGACATAGGCTACTATTTACCCCGGTAAAACCGCGGGAAACCGGGAAACGAATACATAATTATATAACAGCTAGCTATGGCTAGAGTTAGGTATTCGTTGTTAAAATCTTGGGGCTGAGTCACACACGTCCGTAGGAGGATACCCCTTAAGTCTGACTCCCTACACGTGGTCCCCGGGTGGTGCTAATCAGGTGACATTTGAAAGGTGGTAGAGCATTTTGTGAGTAGCTCGCCTGGCTTGCTACCAAAGTAGCTTACCACCATCAAGTTGAAAGTCTGCCGCCAAGCCAAATACGGTGTTCCGGCAGTTATCCTTGAGAGCCTGCGTATTCCAGGTCTAGTGTGTTTACCAGCTTCGATCACATCGTCACTTACCATCAGGTGAGATAGTGGTCAAACACTAGCCTGTCACAAATTAAAAAAAAAAAATCCTTCATTTCCCTACTGCAGTTCAAAGAAGCTAGCTTGTTTCCGATTCTTTTCATTTTTATTTGGTTTCGGTTGAGAGGTGTTTTTGTCCGGTCTATAATTTTAATATTTTTAGGTAAATATTTTTTATGTGACATTATTTATATTTATTATTTAATTAGAACATATAATTTGTCATTTGTTTTTTAATATATTTTTTATTATTATTGTGTACTCTAGATAATGTGATATGTATGGGTCTTAACCTAAAATAAATTATTTCAATTTAATTTAATTTATAAGCGCGTGTGGTTTTTTTCCATGTGTGATCAGCAAGTATTTTGCGACTACTTCACCTGATGGTAAATGATAATGTAGTCGATGAGGTAGATAACCTTGGTCCAAAATAAGTGGATAACTACTGGAACACATTTTTTTATATTCAAACTACGGGTCAATTGCCTATATTTCCTAAATCTATAAACAGCAAAGACTTAAGTTACCTACAAGACATCGAGCTTATAGGTAACTCAAGTGCTTTAGCCCACTACCAGTGGGTAGCGTTCCCATCATGCTGGCGGCATTGCCTCTCTGAATTGCAATGCTATAAGCATTTGTTTATATAAGTTGTTGCTATAGCTAAGCTCTGAATTGCAATGCTATAAATGTTAAGTGGAAATCATTTTTTTTATTGAATTTTGTGATATCTACTTGAGTGTGAACTATATTGAATTTCGTCTCAGGGTAGCAAGCAATAGAATAATTTATATATACTATACGTAGATGTTTTATTGTATATTTGTTTTTTCATGTGTCCATAATCACAACATTTTGTATTTATAATTTAATTTGATTTTTTTTTATTTCAGGACAAAAATTCGCTATGATGGAAATGAAAGTGACTATATCCGGGATAATCAGAAACTTCAAATTGGTGCCATCAGGCATTAAACCATTATTATGCGCTGATATGATCCTAAGGTCAGATAACGGAGTTCGAATGGGATTCATACCTAGGAAGTCCTAGGATTCCTAGGTATTATTATTATAGACAAAAGGGCAAATGGTTAATTAGTTACGCAAAAGGCAAAAGCTAAAGGTCAAGGAGACTTGCACGTACTCGTAATGTTAACATTCAAATAAATTAAAATTTCCATCTTTTTTGCCGCAATTTTGTACCCATGCGTGTATTTTTTGTAATACTATTACGTTAGTCAGAAGTCCTTGGAAGTAAATCATACGATTATAATGTAAAATGATACAAAGAATATGTTAAGTTCCTTGCTAAGTTGCAATCATATTAGAAATCACAGCAAAATTCTATTTTAAGGAACTCATAATAGATAAACTTATTTGATGTATACCATAAATATGTAGGTATACCTACCATAATCTATCTATATATATAAAAATAAACGCCACTTTTCGTTGTAATTTTATAACTCAAGAACAGGCTCACCTATCCAAACCAAATGTTTAGACTTTGTTCGGACTATTTAGTAGATGGTTTATGTGAAGTTTGCACAAAATCGGTCGAGCGGTTCTTCATTTATCACATTATTTGTAGGCAACTTTTATTGGCGGTACGAAGTTCGCCGGGTCAGCTAGTGAATAATATAATGTAGGTGACAGAACTTGATATATTTCATTTATTGTGATATTTCCGTCACTTACGATACAAGTCTTCGATCTTGATATAAAGTTAAGTAATGGAATATGAAATCTAATATACAAAAATCTCGTGTCATAGTGTTTGTGATCGAACTCCTCCGAAACGGCTCGACCGATTTAATTTTATTTTTGTATATTTGGTAGGTCTGAAAATAGGTAGTAAAGTATTTTTCACCCTCCTCCGCTTACCATCAGGTGAGATTGTCAAAAATTATGGTCAAAAGCTTGCCTATCTTAAATAAAAAAAAAAAGACGTACGTAAGGTCGCGAGCCTATCGGTATTCTATCGTATACATTTTGGAGAGTGTGCGCAGGAATTATACGAGTTAATTCCAACTTGTCCATTTTACCATCTAACAACAAGACAAACTGTCAAACGTCATCCATATATGGTTGACATACCTCCAGTTCGCTCGAAGCGTTTCGCTTCTACGTTTATCATTCGTACTGCGAAGGAGTGGAACTCATTGCCTTCGTCTTTGTTCCCCGAACGGTACAATCTGGGAGTCTTCAAGTCAAGAGTGAATAGGTACCTTCTAGGCAAGCATGCTACATCTTCGGCCACATCATCACTTTCCATCAGGTGAGATTGTGGTCAAATGCTTGCCTATCAGGCATAAAAAAAAAATAAAAATAAAAAAAAAGTAAACTATGTGAAATCATAGAAATATAAAAAAATTCAATATTATTCGATTCGACATTAGTTGATCTAAAAGTATATTATTTCAGGTGATTGATGTATGAAATGTTGGTATAGTTTCTCAATTAGAGGTTAAATAAATGATACATTAATTCAATTATACAAAATGTTGTTATTTCTCAAATCACTTATCGCAGTGGGCGATACAAGTCGCATTTTGTATATTTTCATTTTACAAAATATACAAAATGTATTTCGAATAAATTATACGCACCCAATTTTATGTGTCATTATATTAGAAATAATTGAAACGCAAGCAAAGCTTGAAAAAACCGACTTCATCACTTATATTTCGGTTTTGGCTTGACCAATTTCGATAAAATTTATATGGAACCACCTATGAAGTATACTCTACCAAACAAAAAAAACATCAAAATCGATTCATAATTGGCGGACATATTTTATTTATTTATTTATTCTTTTGCACAATACATATGTACACGGAGGACTTAATGCTAATACAGCATTTTCTGCCAGTCAACCGAAAAGGTGCAGAAAAATTCGTGGTAGTGCAGTATAAGGGGTTAATATCTATTATTTATGATTTAAAATATACCAACATATATATACACATAACATATCGCGTAACATACATACAAAAAAAGGCGGGGAACCCCCCTTAAGTATTTGTTTTATTTTAATTTAATTATTTATTTTTAAAGTGAATATATAACTAAATATTCTATGAATATTTCAAGTGTACTACCTATTGCCGTTATTAATATCGAACAAAAAAATCACGTTTTTTGTATGGGAGCCCCCTTTAATATTTAATTTATTCTGTTTTTTAGTATTATTATTATAGCGGCAACAGAAATACAGCACCTGTGAAAATTTCAACTGTCTTACTATCACTGTTCATGAGATACAGCCTGGTGACAGACGGACAGACAGACGGGCGGACAGCGGAGTCATAGTAATAGGGTCCCGTTTTACCCTTTAGGTACGGAACTCTAAAAAATGTTTACCTCTTTCACGTTTATTATTGCCTAGTACCTTAATACCTTACCTAAAACTTTACAACCACATTATTACATATTTTCATGTTTACCTAGTACTTTCAACCAAGTCAGACAGACGTCCAAATTTAATTTGGGAAAAATTGTATTAGAAAAGTCGAAAATCGACTTCATGAATGAACCGAATGGTTTGTGGTGTAAAACCATCTTTGTATTATTTATTACCTTTCAAATGAAACCGGTTTGGGGCACATCGGTTGGATAGTTTTAAAGTCTATAAAGGACATGAGTAGAAATATTTTTTGGAACTTTATACATAGGTATAGGTATATATATGATATTTTATACATAGATAAATTTGTTTTAGCGACAAATAAAGTACAAAGTAGTTGCACCCCTTAGTCGTACATACGATCTTAACTACTTTCTCGATGTCATATTGATGAAGAGTACGGTGTCAGGTAATGGGCTTTTAACGTGCACTTTAGCTTTTAACTTAGTGCACTCAAGATATCCATTGAAGTACCTAGCTCTCTGAAGCTATTTCATGATAAGGGGCATCCTCATATTGTAATCCTCGTGCGACTATAAGCATAAAAGAGTAATAATCATTATGAAAAGTAAAATTATGCAAAGCCTAGTTAAGAAGAATTAAATTTACTGTAGCCGTAAAACTAATTATTATTCTAGTATAATAAAAATTTTTTTGACCTACTTCAATAAGGAGGAGATTCTGAGTATTATTTGAAGTGAAAACTTCTTGAGCAGCGTTGTGCACTTTTTGGTATAGTAAAAAATGGTAAACTGAAATGAAATTAAATGAGTATTATTTCACACAAAATAGAGTATACATATTAGTCTTCATGGTTGAATCGTCCTTCTATTTTGCCATGTGGTGGCATGTGAAATTACATGTAAAAATTAATATATAATATAATTATTAAACTGGAAGAGGTAAAACAATTTTTTTTCTTTGCCTGGCATAGCAACGAATATCGGGTATAGCTATTCACATGAGCCCCAAAGAGGCACTCATGAAAGTTAATCTTAAGGCTCTACTGCCAGATTCACAAAATTACACCCAACTAATGTGTTTTGTGTATACCAACTCATTTCAGAGTCTGAAATCTGAGTCTTACTATCAGCCCCCTCTCCAGCCAGCCAATAACCAAAACGCATCGTATCTATTCTATCAATTTGAAACCTTCTGTACACAAGTTTTAAAGTCTGCTACATTTGGAAAGCGTTTCTTTTGATAGAATAGAGACGAAGCGTTTTTGTTTTTGGCTAGGACAGGCACAAACAGTCACGGTTTTTATCAACAAAATGCCTATACTAAGCGAGGTCATTTAGTTTCTGTAGACAGAACAAGAAACAGTTTCCACCACAACTATGGCACTCAGCCGAGTCAACTTGTTCGGGTAAGTTCTGGGCACTTGCCACAAGATTCATCTAACTTGCCCATTTCACAACTTGATCTTTAATATATCATTTTATAACTACGATACTGAACTGATACCTATATACATGTAAGTAGATATAGGTAGTGCTGGCGCGGCATAGCATGGCATTGTTAGATGGAGTTTCACTCGACACACAAGCGAACACGCGTGATGTTACATGCTAATTAAAATTAAATACAATCCCTACATGCGAGTATGGGCGTGTGTGTACAAATATTACACACATAGATACTAGAATATATGTGAGCTGAAGACATTGTGAGATAAATGTAAGTGTATTAATTCGTTTTTGTCTCAGTAAACACATTTAATTTAATTTAATTCAATTGGGTATTTTTTCAAAATGGCTGAATATTTTTGCTCGTTTAGTAAAAAAAAAAACTTCAAATCAAAAAGAGAGCTAACAACGTAGAACTATTTTAATGACACCGTGCCTTTTTAATGTTGTATAAATGCTTCCATAATTTTTTAGAATGACAAGCAGTCAAACAGAGGTGAGGTGACAAACTTTACCATGTAGTCTCAACCTAGCTACGAAACTAGTGGGTATACTAACTATGAAGTTTAGATTATATCTTTGACCCGCAGACCTCGCATAATTCCAGCTCCGTCTAAGCTTTGACCGCAACCACAAAATAGAATTGTGCAGCAACCACAGGAAGGATAGAACCGCAATCAATTTGGAGACGTTATTATTAATACTTCCTGAGTATATCTTACTTGGGTATATATTTTACAATAAAAAAATCTTGCAGGTAGCACTCATGGGATCACAATCTTATCCAGTCAAGCGTTCGTGGTCACTACAGTCCCCAAAAAAACTTGCCTTACCTGTCCATGGTGAGTGTAGTACCCAGACGATATAGTACCGTTCAAAGGACCATAGAGCAAAAATCATCTGTTATTAGTTCTGGGAAAAAATACTTGACTAAACAGAATGAAATGTAGTACTCTCTGTGGTCTGTGAATGAAATATGAAATCGGTAGAACTAAGTATAATAAAAGTTTCCTTTTCACATTTTCTTGTCTATACGCATCTGCAATCGTAATCTAGTACATTATTCTTTATTCCGAAATGTAAGCCTAAAGTGAAGATATTTCTTTGTAACAACTAGTCTTGTACAGAATCATTATTAATTATTTGTACGGTTTTCATGTACAACATGTAATTGGTAACAAAATACGCCCAAGCATACAGGGTGAATTATTTTGATTATATACTAAGATAAGCAAAAAATGCTCCATTTGACAGTGATGCAAGTTATTTCCCTCTATATACATATTATATTAAAAAATCAAGAACGAAACTTGCAATGTCTTGCAAAGACAAATATTCATTCACCCAAAGAAGTCACGGAATAAGGGAAGTCTGAAGGTAAAAATAATTAAAAAAAAAGAGTAAGTATATATAAAATTCTTTAACTGCAGGCGTAAATCAAAAATGTGACAAGAAATGCATTGTTTCTGTTTTATGTTTATTTAATTAATGTTTTTATAGTATCGCCTGTGGAAAGAAAAAAATATGTTTGCTTTAGGTATAACTATATTCTTTTTACTCGCTCGAATTATAACTGCCCCGAGACTTATTTCAGCAAGTTTCGTTATTATTAATAATGGTAATTAATTAAGATACTAACGGCTTTTCTGTTATATACATGTGATAAGTGCATCTAAAGTAAAATTTCCGTACATTTTCTTTTCTTAGACATAGGTAGATATTAGTATGTCACACTAAGGTTCCCTGTGTTGTGAAATTCAGTATTTTCATGCCTAATAATATTCCACTTAGTTTCGGATTTGGTAGTCCCATACTTAAAAAATCACCCTGTATAATCTTTGTTCCAGTATGTAATCTGACTTTTTTTGTGAATAAACCAAAAACAGTTTGGATAGAAATACAAACCTCAGCGGCATTAAAATATCTTCTTCTGTCTAGACGTCGACGAAGGATAATAAAATATATTGCAGGGGTGTAAAAGTTGCGGACACTAATTGGTAGTTTTAAATGGTTTATGTTTCGTAGAAGTATACCTTTGAAATAATTATATCAATGTACGTATTGAGTAGTAATAAATGTACTTATAATTACGACACAAACTGCCAAACCTCATTCATGGGATAGCATTTAAGTCTAGAGTGAATAGGTATCTTCTAGGCAAGCATATTACATCATCGGCCGCATTTCACTTTCTATCTGGTGATTTAGCGTTCAAATGCTTGCCCTTCTAGTTGAAATACATATTATTCCGACCCCATTTAGTGGGAAAAGGTAATAATTATTGACATCATCATCAAGAGATGATCAACTAGAATGAGAGTCTGATCTTACGAATGGGACGGTTTGAGAATGGAAACATGGGAATGGGAAATAAAAATAAAATTTTAAAAATGAAGTTAATGATTTACTGGGTTTTTTTCCTAGTAAACGAAACTAGTAAGCCGACGCGCGCCTTTTATATCGGAAGAACGCTGTAATCTGAAACTCCTGAGTCCTCCGTTTTTTGTAAGCGATCGATGTTTT
Organism: Lomographa bimaculata; assembly: GCA_948107665.1. Classification (NCBI taxonomy): domain Eukaryota; kingdom Metazoa; phylum Arthropoda; class Insecta; order Lepidoptera; family Geometridae; genus Lomographa; species Lomographa bimaculata. Next base: position 13,244,032 of record OX403595.1, read on the forward strand.
CTTAGACAAAGTCTTTTGTCTGATTCATTCAATTAAAATAAGAATTTTGCCGCGAAAGGGCGTTGATAACGCCATTTTATAAACTTGGTAAATTACTAGGCAAACATAAACATGAAAGAGGTAAAAATACTTTTTTCGAAGCGTGGCATTGCATGCCGGGTACAACTAGCATGAATCCTACTAATATTATAAATCCGGAAGTTTGTGTGTGAGTGTGTAAGTCTGTAAGTATGTTCCCTCTTCACGCTTTAACGGCTGAACGGATATGGATGAAATGTGGAACGTGCATAGCTTATACCTAGGATTAAGACATAGGCTACTTTTTAACTTGATAATAGCGGGCAAAGCCGCAGGGCACGGCTAGTAATAAAATAAGTACTTCAAATATTTTATGCTTGACACTGGTAGTTGGCTTAAATGTTAATAACTTGCGAAGCCTAAAAAAATACGTTAATGGAGTTCGTGCCGAAATATCGAGTCTTCCAGGAACAACCAAAAATAACTATGTATTTGGTAATATCGCCTTTCTAATATTAATTCTAACGTGGGCGACTACATTAGTTTGAAATCCTTTGATGAATGCCTAATTACGCTTTCGTGTTTTCGTTTATACATAACTAGCTGCGCCCCGCGGTCTTACAAATATTAATAAAAAGTAGATGTGTTAATCCAGGGTGTCAGCTACTTCCATACCAAATTTAATCAAATTTCATCAAGCCGTTTGAGCGTGAAGAAGTAACAAACACAAACTTTCACCGTTATAATATTAGTGTGATACATCAGGTTCTAATTGAATTGGCGTCAAACTATACATGACTCCTATTTCAAAACATTCCCATCGCACCGTTCGCTTACTAAAGCAAAACCACCAACTAAAGCAAAGTCCATTAGATCTGGTAAACGATCGCAGTGAGTTTCAATTAGGCTTTGACGTGGCTGAACCAATTATTGGGGCAGGGTTTCAAGTCGACCCTCGAGAGGAACTCAGCCAGGCAGAATGGTCCAACACTTGATCTGTAACTGTATGTTACGGACCAGAAGAGCTTACACTCACAGCCCCCCACATTGAGTTCAGAGACTTGTATTGTGAGTACAGAAAATATTTATATCACGCAATCGCACCCAGAACCAGAAACACAAATGTTCCTTGGGGAATAAACTTTTGTTCCCACCGGGAATCGAACCCGATATTTACCTGTTGCTAAGGTAGTCGGCCAACTACTTCAACAAGCAGTTCATTTGTTCTTTTTCTTAAAAATATCAGGTATCATAGGTAGACATAAAAAACCCTTCATCGTTGTGTACTTCCCTCACAATAGAAACTCTTCGATATATTCGAATAAATAAACGAGTGTATCTGATAAACGATTCTTAGTCCTGTGTTAATATTATATAAGTATGTATCTTTGATTTTAGCCATGTGTAGATTGTCCAAAATACATACATTATGGTCAGATACACGAACTCACCAGTCATCACAATTACCCAAATCAATTTACACAATAATTTACTTATACGAGTACTTACAGTTATTTATTAAGAGCCAAACAACATATATTTTCTAAAACTGATTTAAAATTACAGATATATCCAAACAATAAAAGAGCTACCTAGCTTATATCAAGTGCTATAGATGGGCCGCGGCTGGACGGCGTACCTCGTCATTGTTGAGGGTTTAAGCATATATACGAAAATTAAAATGGTTAGGTTACGGATAAAAAAATATTTTAATGGCAAAAATCTTTAGTTCTTCGTATAGGCATAACTTTACACATGCACTGTTTTGATATATATTTTGGAAAAAGTGACTAGTGCCAATCAAAACCGTTGATCGTAATAACTAAGTATTGTATATTTTAAAGCCCGGATAATATAACAGTCAGGCAATAATAAAAAAAAAAAAAAAAAAACCTCTGACAAGTTTAGTTTGCTATTTTGGCTAAATTTATTTTTCAGAGTTTTATCTTATTTTGAGGGCATATTTTGCCCACCGGTAGGCCCTGCGCCTTATGGTACTTGCAAGGTATTGTTTGTAGACCTAGAGATAATCGCTAATTCGTTTTATAAGGGTATTTGTTTTCATCACATTTTTGACATAAATAGTTCTATTTGCTGCTAATTTGTTATTTTTGTTTTCATGGTAACGCGGCTGCGCGCCGGCGCTTTGCGGGCCACGTCAAGTCATACTGACTGACGTCTTTAGAAATCCTAAGATTACTTTATTTACTTCTGTAAAATGGCTCTTTGCATGCAAATAGTGACGAATGCAGATGTCTTAAGTAGTGTGTCGCAAGAGAGCATGGTTCTGTGTACTTTGTGTCCCCAGGCTCGTTATTTTAAAGGTCAGAGGGGCTTAAAAATTCACAAAACTAAATGCCATAAAATCAATGTCCCCCTTTCTTTACGAGTTAATGAAGAAAGTATCAATAGTAGCAGTTTAACGAGCGCTGCTACTCCTCCCAAACCGTTTTGGGAGGTATTGAGCTTGTACAAAAATTCGGTCCCTATTTTAAAGCGCATTCCGCGAGGCGCACGCATTTCAGTTGCTCAGTCTCTTTCAAGGGCAATTAAGAAAGTTGTTTTTCAAAATTCATTAAGTGCCTGGGAACATCTATTGACTTTTTCATACCACGTACTTTACGTATCTTTTGACCCTAATAACAAAACGTCCCTTACTAATAGAGTAAAGGAAAACTGCGTAAAGTACATGGCATTGGAAGACATTTCTTTCGATTCTTGCATGATTGTCCCGCCCATAAGGCGGGATAATACAAATTCTAAAAATAAAGATAATTTGGCGACTTATAAGATTGTAGAAAACAAAATTAGTGATGGTGACATTACAGGGGCAGCACGAGTCTTGTTCTCTAGCGACACTTTAGCCCCTTATAATTCGGATACGATACAGTCACTTCGTGACAAACATCCACCCGCGGCAACAAATCTCCATTTACCTGATCCACCTCAACAGAATGACGTCACTGTTGAGGCGACCGCTCAGGATGTTGCTGCGGCCGTTATGTCTTTTAAAGGTGGGTCTGCCGGTGGCCTAGATGGCTTAACACCGCAAATTCTAAAAGATCTTTTATGTGCTAGTTCTGGCGAGATTGGTGAGGCTCTTTTGAAAGACCTTACGGCTTTAGTTAACCCGATGTTGTCAGGTCAAGTCAATAATGACGTCACAGATATTTTGTACGGCGCAAATTTATGCGCACTAAACAAAAAAGATGGTGGCATCAGGCCTATAGCGGTAGGCACCACATATCGCCGCCTCGCGGCTAAAATCGGTTGTAAGAAAATGTTTGCTTCTTTAAGCAATCTTTTTCAGCCTATACAGCTTGGTTTTGGTTCGCGGGGCGGATGTGAGGCTGCTGTCCATTCCCTTAGAACATTTTTAAATCAAAATTGTGGAGAGGTGTTGCTAAAGGTGGATGTTAAGAATGCTTTTAATTCTGTTGATAGAGGCACCCTTCTGACCCAGGTGAAAGATAAAATTCCAGAGTTATATAATTTTATTTGGCAATGCTATGGTAAACCATCAAAATTAATTTACAAAAACGATGTTCTTTTGTCTTCCGTTGGATGTCAGCAGGGTGACCCGTGCGGCCCAGCAATTTTTTCTTTAGCTGTCAATCCGATAATTCAACGTCTCCAATCCAAACTAAATGTTTGGTATTTGGATGACGGAACTCTGGGAGGTGATGTGAATACTGTCTTAAGTGATCTAAAATTACTAATAGATGAATTTAAAATGATTGGGCTTGAACTAAATTTTTCAAAATGCGAACTTTTTGTTTGCGATAACTGTTCAGACAAATTATCGGTTTTACAAAAATTTAACTCATTGGCTTACAATATAAAACTAGTCGACAAGTCTTCACTTCGCCTTTTAGGTTCGCCGATATTAGATGAATCAATTTCACCTTTTGTAGAAGAAAAAATTCAAAATTTTAAAAATTCTTCTGACAGATTGCTCAAAATTAACACTCATATGGCTTTTACAATTATTAGATTTTGCCTTTTTGTCCCAAAATTTACGTATTCTTTAAGATGTTGTCCGCTATGGAAACATGGCGCGCTCCTCGAGAGCATGGACAATATCGTAAAGAATACTCTTGTATCGGTTTTGAATATTGACATAGATGATAGGGCTTGGTCGCAAGCTTCTTTACCTGTTAGACTAGGAGGCTTAGGTATTCGTAAAATTTCTAGTGTTGCGTTACCGGCTTTCTTGTCCTCAGTTCATGGTACTTCTAAATTAGTCGAAAAAATACTTTCACATAGTTTGGGTTCTTTAGAAATTTCAAACCAGACTGAGGCCACAAGCGCCTGGGAGATGGCATGCCCAAATACCGGGCTCCCAGTGAGGCTATCCTCACAGAGACTGTGGGATCGGCCGCTCTGTGAACTAGCACGGAAACATCTTTTAGATACGTGTCCTAGCGTCACAGAGCGTGCTCGACTTCTAGCAGTTTCTGTATGGGAGTCAGGGCTTTGGTTGCAGGCCATTCCCTCGCTTAATACTGGTACTCTTATGGATCCATCTGCTTTCCGTCTCGCTATATGCTTACGTTTGGGTGCAAGGTGCTATGTTGCCCATAGCTGTCAGTGTGGTACTGCTGTTGACCAGCTCGGTCACCACGGCCGCTCGTGCCAGAAAAGTGCTGGCCGAATTTCCCGCCACGCCAGCCTCAACGATATCATCCGCCGGGCTTTTACCAGTGCCAACGTTCCAGCCATTCTTGAACCGAATGGTCTGATGCGTGACGATGGTAAAAGACCTGACGGAATGACTTTAATTCCATGGAACATGGGACGGCCTTTAGTGTGGGATGCAACTTGTGTCGATACTTTAGCTCCGTCACATCTTCCTGAATCACAGAATGGGGTTGGCGTCGCGGCAACTTCGGCAGAGCAGCGCAAACGGCGAAAATATGGAAACCTCGGCAGTGGTTACATATTTGAGCCGTTTGGTGTTGAGACACTGGGTCCGTGGGGACCGGGAGCTCATTCTATTTTCAAAATTCTATCAGAGCGCCTGGTTGAGGCGACGCGTGACCAAAATGCTGGCACTTATTTGGCTCAACGTATTAGCATTGCAATTCAGAGAGGCAATGCAGCCAGCATGATGGGAACGCTACCCACTGGTAGTGGGCTTGAGCACTTGAGTTACCTATAGGCTCGATGGCTTGTAGGTAACTTGGCTCTTTGCTGTATATAGTTTTAGTTTAGTTTTAGGAAATATAGGCAATTGGCCCGTAGATCTTAGATTGTATAAAACTTAGGCAATAATGTATTGTTGGTACATTGGGTACAATATGGAGCGTGAAACTAAGGCGGGGATATCATAAACTTGGGGATTGTATAATATAGGTCTGTATACACTTGTGAATAAATACGGGTCCTCTCTATCAAACGAGGCGCTAAGACGTAGCGTCTGAGATTAGTTAATAGTTATTACCCAAGGACATCGAGATAGGAGACAATATCTATAATAAAGCACAAAGAGCATAGTTAGAGACGTAATATCTATATCGGAGCTGTGGGGACAAGGTGCCGATGCGAACTGAGCCTTTCGGCTTCAAAAACGAGCTGTTAGAGCAATAGAACGTATCACAAGAGTTACATCTGCCAGGCCGCACATTGAATCACTGGGAATTATGGCACTGCCATCTAATGTGATTTTCCAGGTTGCTGCAATGTAAATGCACGGGTTAACATAGACAATATAGTTAAGTTTCTACTTAACGGGTTTAGCCACCTTCTGGTGGCTATGACCGATACGAAACCCGACGAAAAGGCAAGTTACATCTGCCAGGCCGCACTTTGAATCACTGGGAATTATGGCACTGCCATCTAATGTGATTTTCCAGGTTGCTGCAATGTAAATGTACGGGTTGACATAGACAATATAGTTAAGTTTCTACTTAACGGGTTTAGCCACCTTCTGATGGCAATGACCGATACGAAACCCGACGGAAAGGCAAGTTAACATCTATAAGCAGAACTCTGACTGAGTCTGAAAATTTACCTCATGTTATGGGCCTAACGATCGCCTGCCAGCTACCATACTGCTGTGCTGCCAGCACCAGCACCATTGAAGCCACAAATCTGCAGATTAAGTCAAGACTGAAACGCTGGTTAATCAAACAATATCAAATAGGGTGAAAACGTTTATATGAAAGTTCTTTGTTTTTTAAGTTATAGTGATGAAAATGGCATTTAAATAGATTTTAATATTAAAAAATTAAGTTATCTACATTTTCTGCCAAGGGTACATTAACGTTGTGCAGAGTTGGGGATGGAATTTCATGGCGAAAGTTCTTTATTTATAAGCTACACAGATAGATTTTGATATTTGAGTAGTTCATTTAAAATAGAAAAATAATGTTATCAATATTTTTAGCCAGGGGTGCATTAAGGTGGTGAAATGGGGAATGGATATTCACATGGAAAGTTTTTTATTTATGAACTCAAAATTATGTAAATTGTATCCGAGCAGTAAATTAAATGGCAGTTGTATTAATTTGTCAGTACAGTAAGTTTGAAGTAATTACTCTAACGCGTACCTAGTTAACTTTATTATAATCACATTAATATTATAAATCCGAAAATTGTGTGTAAATGTGTTAGTGTATAAGTATGTTTGTTTTATCTTTGCGCTGTAACGACTAAGTTTAATCTGCTGAAAATTCCGATGTACATAGCTTATACTTCAGGATTAACACATAGGCTACTGTAAAACTTACTAAAGCGGGCGAAGCCGCGGAATACGACTAGTACTGAATAAGTTGTTGTTGTACTACTTTATTTAAGTAGTTAAACGTTGTTTTAATGTTTTGTTAAATTATTACAAATAAATAAAAATAAAATAAACGTTTTCACACTCACAGCCCCTCACTTAGTTCGATGACTTGTGTCGTGAGTGCCGGAAACATTCACATCACATACACAATCACAACCAGAACCAGAAACACACATTTTCCTTGGGGAGAAAACTTGTGTTCCCGCCGGGAATCGAATCCGATACCCCTGCTTAGAAGGCGAACGCCACCCGACTAAGCCAACGAGCATTTTAGAATAGATATATTTTCTATCATTGTTTTTTTCATCTAGGATATGTAATCTAAATATTGAAGTACTTTCGATTTGTATTGAATGTTACGATATTGAAAAAACTTAGCTAGACGATTGTGAAGTTCCAGCAAGCCAATTTCAAGTTTTGTAACTAGTTCCAACATGGCGGCGGCGGAAAACTTTATCACAAATATACTTAGTATATTTCATTATCTCTCTGTCAATAACGAATGCCTCGTATAGATGTGTGAAAATGGTGACAAAATATCTTTTAATTGGTAAAGCCATAATTATGTTAGGTAGGTACATAAAGTATAATAATATGTGAGTATAGTAAACCTACCTAAAAGCCTATTGAAAAGTTATAGGTATTACATATTACTGCGTTAGAATCCTTATTTTATAGTAGGCGTTTGTTTTGAATTCTTAAAACTGTATTTATAATGTTTTTCGTACATACCTACGTAGAGTATTTCCTCCTTATCTGTTTATCTCCAACAGAGTGGGGTCGACACAAAGTGAACTGACTCGTGAATCCATGTTGTAAAAAGATATGGTATGAGTTTTTTGACCGGCTGCCTGTTTGACGTCTACCCTCATTGAGTATGCTATTGTGATTCAACAGAGCCTCGTTTGTTGATTGATCCTGAGATTCACCCTTATTATACTCTGATAACATGGGTATATTCGACGTAGTAGATAGGATAAAAATATCTATGCTTTTTGCTTTGCAAAAAATAATGATCATCTGTCACAAAAACATGACATGTGAACCCAAACTTAATTGGTACGTACGAGTAACTAGGCCGGTCTTTTGTTCTCCAACGAGCCGCCCTCAAATAACATTAAAAACATCGAAATACCGTGTCGCTTTCAATATTGTAAGTTCTCTTCTAATCTCAATATAAATACAGAGAAAACATTTATCTCATTTTGAGATGGTACCTACTTCGGAGTTTGTACCTACGTACGTCTAAAAGCTGACGTGTGAGTTGAAGCGGTTGGCTAACCACATGAAACAACGTACTTAGGTGTATTTTTCCGGGTTTACTGAATACTATAATTAATTAAGTCCGAAAAAATATTTTTTGTAAGTTGTATGAAGTACAAATATGTATAAACTCAAAGGAATCGGTAAGGGTAAAATATCCGAAATAAAGAAGGGTAAAATATCCGAAATAAAGAATATGATAAAAAAGGTACCTGCACACCGTGGCGTTACAATTTAGTAAAAAAGTATCCAAAGTCCATCTCCATGAAATTAATGAGAGTTAACTCATCATCTTCTGCCTGCCCTTATCCTACTTGTGGGGTCGGCACTGACAAGGTATTGACGGTATTGATAATAATTTAAAGGATTTGTTATTTCATAAATAAGTAGTTACAGTTGAATTCTCATTTCGTTTTACGCAGAGGCTAGAGTCTAAAAGCCAGAATCTAGACTCGAACCATCTTCAATTGGTCCGGGCGGCGGAAAATTCAACAGTGAAAAAGGCTTTTTTATTCTGTTTCGGAATAACAACGCGTCCGCATCGTATCGAAGTCTGTCTGATTGCTTCCTCGTCTCAGATTTTCTCTCATCGATCGGTCGCATTTCATGACAAGGCCAATACCAACGCGATTCCGTCTTTTAAAATCGAAATTTAAACCACTAAATTGTTAAACCAAAAATTGGGAGATTCTCAAATCACTGCGTTATTATTGTTTTTTTGGTAAATTACCACATATTTGTCTACGACGTTTAGAGGGTAGTTTAATTTCAAAGAGTAAAATGTTAAGTTGATCCCATATGTTTTACTAAGATTTGATAAAGAGATAATGACGCTGGCGTAGGTTTTTTGTTATTAAAATTTGAAATGTACCTTAGAATTATTTTTAGTCAGACCAATTGCCGATTCCAAAACACCCCCTGCAAAATTGTACACTGCTAACCTCTGACCCCATATTTTATACATATCTGCTACAAAATCCTAAAGAATAAAAAATTACTCTTCGTTGTGTATAAGTAATTGTTTTGTACTGCATAACAGTCATTTTGAGTCATTGAATGGTGTTTCTCTCTATGACAGCACACAAGTATCCTTTTTCTGTGGCATTCTGTTACACTTTACACTTTTTGTTCTGATTCGCATTCGCTTTGATTGCTTATGTAAGTCCGTAGTTTTATAGCGTAGAAAGGAAAACTTTTCCGTCTGGTACCGATTAAATTCCACATAGCTTCCTTATAGTATTGCTAAATGGCCAAACGGTCGAAATAAGAGCAAAGGCAATTTAAGAACTAAGCGGTTTGAACCAAACCTTTGCAATTTGCGTTGTTTGCTCACTGCTAAATTGATGTAGGGTATCAAGCCGCTAGAAAATTTCAACCTTAGACCTTCCTACCTAGGTTAGAAGGCTTAGGTTTCAACGCATATTGCGTAGAGCTATCACATAAAATATACCAAACTTAACTCCCTGATGTTTCCAGTCTCTCATCATAACATTATGGATTTATGGCGTAGATACTTGAATATATGACCTTCTCTTCAAAGTAGGTAGTAGGTACCTACTCAAATTCAAGTATCAAGTCCTGTCGAATACATGGTACAGCTTCGATGAATTTATTTATTGTAATTTTTAAATAATTTTAACGGCGGATTACCGCGTAAGGTTAATACCTAATATAGAATTAATTATTAATTAATTATTTAGATGAATATTTTGTTAGGTATTTAAAGGGTATATTATATTTTCTTGTTGGTCCCATATACAAACATTTATATCAGATGATAGGTTCCGGAGTAAATGGCATTAAAGTCAGTTTTTAAATACAAATAAAGTTTAACATGTCTAGGTTTTCATAATTCTGAGAGGTGGTATAGCATTTTGTGAGTTGCTCGCCTGGCTTGCTACCAAAGTAGCTTACCACCATCAAGTTCAAAGTCTGCCGCCAAGCCAAATACGGTGTTCCGGCAGTTATCCTTGAGAGCCTGCGTATTCCAGGTCTAGTGTGTTTACTAGCTTCGATCACATCGTCACTTACCATCAGGTGAGATAGTGGTCAAACACTAGCCAGTAACAAAAAAAAAAAAAAAAATATTTGAATTAAGATGTCGTTCATATATCAAAAAACATGATAAAAACTGGTCATGGTCTTTTTTGTTGACTATAAGTACGTATATTAGGCATGAAATCGTACGCACAGATATTTCGGAGTTGATCGGGACAGTGACAAATTACAGACGCCCCTGGGGGTTTGCACATGACTGAATTAGGTACATTCATCTTCGTCTCGTGAAGTTTTGCATTGAGCTTCGGTGGCACACACTTCGATCCACAAATGTGCTTTTGCGATAACTTGTTATAAAGTTAGAACGTGTCAAACAACGAATGACAGAATACTAGCCGTGCCTCGTCGGCTTTTACTGTATTTTAGGTACAAAAGTAAGTAGTCCATGTGTTAATCCTACAAACTATGCACATTCCAAATTTCATCCAAATCCACTCAGCCGTTACAGAGTGAAAATAAAACAAGGAACCACCGAACTGCATACAGGATTTTCCTATGGGAAAAGACCAAATCACAAATATTGTGAATATGATAAGCGCAATTCTGTCATATTAGTACTCTATTTATCGTCATATTAGTATCTATATCTCTAAATAAAATTTATTTAAAGAATTCGGTGTACTGTTTTGAAATTCCCTTAATTTACATATCGTTTGCCTGCATTTATTTCTTGGCCCTATTGCATTTATTTGGAGTGCATATATTGTACTACCAAGAATGCACAGCCAGAAAGACATGGGATACATAAGTAGCGGTTTTCAATAAGATCCATGCACACATTGAAGTTTGATATGAGTTTGACACATGTAAATTTATTTTAGAATTTTTTTGATTTAGCAAGTGGCTCTCAATCGCGCCCAATATACCTCTATATGGGTCTACTAATCATTTATGTAAAACTATGGACCATACAGTTCTCTTATTCATCTACTATAGTTCCATAATTACAAAGTAATATGTACCTACTGTATTTTCAAGTTAAAAAATATCATCACAATGTACCTATAAGAAATTTACAAACGAAAAATAATATATGCAGAAAATCACGCAAAGTCGTTAATTAGTTTGAGTAACCTTGGAAAAATTTGCATTTTCACATCCAAGGCAAATATAAAATCAACATGATTAAAAGTTATATCTGGTACTTTATAGAAATCAATAATATTTCTCATTTTTCTTTGCAGTATATGAACATCAGATTCAGTCGCCAGACAATCGTTCTTACTGTAGAGCATTGCAACAGGAGTAGTTTTCAGCCCCAAGTCATACTCTGGTGGACTTACAGTACCATATAAAACTTATTTCTGTGCGTCCCATAATCAAACTTCTGGAACTTTCGAAAAGTCACAGTTTGTGCATAATGTTCTAATTGTTTTGCCGAAATACTATACGGTGAGTGTGAAATAACTACAGGCAAATTTGTAACATTCATTTGAGAGTAACGGAAACCGCAAAACAAAAACACTATATTACTGCAAATAGTTCTGGCTAATGCACTATTGCCACAAACGACTCTTGTAAATGTCTGCACTATTCCATTTCTGGGGGAAACTTCATACAGACTTAAAAGCAACATCTCGGAATGCATAGGACTGGCATAGTGCACAAAGAGAAGGTTGGGACTCTTCAAATTAGGAATTGCACCTACCGGTGCCATTGTTACCATCAACAATACCTTACTATTGTATTGAGGTCGCTCTGAGTCGCTCAAAATAGCTGGTGGTACCTTGTGAATGACCAATATAAGTGAGCTGGGATAGGTTTGTACTATTCAAGATAAAATCAATCATCACATGCCTTGATTTTATCCTGAATACGAGATAGGACGCTATGATCGACACGTCATAGTGTCCTATCTCGTCCCAGCTAGAGTCCCAGAAATCAGGGGACTTAGGAGAAAGGTGTAGATGTCGTTTGCAGTGTTTATTGCCGCGTGCGTGGCCCAGCCACACGTCAATACCCTTGGCAGCAAGCAGGTAAGCAAGTCCAGTTTCCGGTCCCGGTGTAACCCAGTCGTCCGCACTCATCATGAGTCCATGCATCAGAAGCACAGGCCGTCCAGATGCAGGAATTCTAAACAATGTCAATAAGTAACCGTCTTTCGTTGTAACTTCGTATCTCATTGACATGTAGCCAAATTTCCTTAACAAATCTTCAATATTGAGGTTAACGTCTTCCAAGTAACCACCTTTAGCGAACCGTTTAGTGTAGACTTGTATTAAATTGTAAGTCATGTAATGGGTGTCAACTTGTTTCGTCTTTGTAAAGTTTTGAATCATTTCTTCTAGTGCTCGTAATTTAGACTCATCAAAATTATTAATATCGCCACCACTTTTGATAATCTGTACTAACAGCACCTTAAAAACTATCACAAAACCTACACTAATGTACATCAATGTTTTTTTTTCTGATATATAATTTAAATTACTCCAAAAAAGATGTTGATAATGACTGAAACCCAAGACATATATAGGCAATTGTTTTAAAGATTTATCTGTAATACAATATTTATTGTAGTTTATATTTTTTAGATATATATTTGCATTGTTTTGTATACAATTGTGTGAACTGAGAAGGTAAGGATCTTAAATTAAAACCTATGTTATATGAATGATAAAGTAACGTGCTAATGAGTTTAAATCGCGATTTAAATTTTGAAGACAATCAAGACGTTGCACGCTGGCCTGCATGCTTGTAAGCAACGCGCTCGCCTGTATACATCTGCAGTATAGAATAGGTTCATATTGGACACGATTAAGTTCTGTAAAATAAGTTAATTTAAACATAATTTAGCTAATAGGTACTATTATTAAACTAATGAGTTGGTACACATCAGGTCTATGTGCGAATGACAAAATTATAATTCATCTTGTAAGAAATCGCGGTATCAGTGAACGCGGAACTTTTGCACCAATTTTGCGCACTAGGCAGAGCATCAAACGCAGGTTGGCTGCAAAGTTCACGCTGCAAAGACATTTTTCGAGGTGAAATATACGGTCGCAACCAGTATTATTTTCTATAGTCGCAACGCTCTGCCACGTTAGACAAGACGAACAGACCCTGTTTTACCAACCTCTGTTGCAATTGGTTTTAGTTCAAAGTCGACAAAACTTCAAAGCAATTTAAATTGAAACCGCTCGTAACAGAGATAGGTAATAGGGGTCTAAGAAAATGTTAATAAAGAAAAATAAATGTTATCACATTTATTTTGCTATGCGAACTCATCCGAACAGTCCGCAAGCGAAGCGATGATGGTGGAGTCAGCTTTAGTGTGCGAAAAACGCACCAACGCCAATGTTGCATCGCCACGGATACCGACGCGACGCGTATATTCATAACTTTTGCCGTGTTTGTCGCCGTGCTCAAAGAATTGGAGGATCGCCTACAATATTGTGCAACGTAAACTCCACTTTAACCGCAACCTCACTTGCCACTCCGCTTAGTCTTCAAGCATTTACCAATCGAAGCGCTTTGTGTATAAACGCTTTAACATCGCACTAACTTGTAGGATGCTTGTAGGCAATCCAATAAGTGTTTAATTTTCGAGCGAACAGCTGCCTTTTATGATCTTCGTGAAAACTTTTATGAAGAATTATTTTATGTAACTATAAAGATGTAGGTATCCTATACCATATCGATAAAACTTCGAGCATTTACCAAAAATAATTCATTCATAAAATTATTTTTTAATTTTGCATTTCGTAAATGCTCGAACCGATGAATAGACGGACAAAGTGCTGAGTCATCCAAGTCATCTTAGAGATCTTACTTCACTCGATCAATTAGAGACAAATTACGTTTGCGTTTGCACTTTCTTTGGGCCCGAAGTTTCGGATGTTAAAACTTTATGCCAGACGATAAAAATACACATCTGGAAGAAACCGTCGCGTCGCAGATCGCCTCGCCACCATTGCGTCGCATTGCCCGTATTAAATGTGCACTGGTGCTGATCGCCATGCTGCGCTAACTAATGGAAATACGCCTTATATGAATACATAGCAACCAGTGGATCAGTGTTAGCGACCGAGGTAGCAGTTGCCATTTTTAGGTAATTATGGGGTTGGGCGAACCCAGAGAAAAATATTTTTTTTACGTACAACATTTATTTCTCTCTCTTCTGTGGGCGAACCCGTAGTAGCTGGTGACATCTTTATTTTATAATATTTCATATAATTTTCGTCAGTCATAAGTCGCAGTTGCGTACTCGGCACAACTCGTGGCATGCTTGTGCCAATGAATTATTATTAAAAAGTAAAGGCATTCCCGCGCTTGTAACGTCAAATCTGAAGACGTCAAGTTACGACAATCCGAATGCCAACCCGTCAGTAAAGTTCATAATGGGTTATCAATACTGATAAAATGTAGATATGTTAGTAAAAGAATAACACATTTTCTTGTTTGTTCGAATAACCGGTCGATTATAAGATTTAAAAAATGCGTAGTAAGCAAGGAATTACGCGTTTGTACGCTGTGACGCAAAGACTATGTGAGTTTTCTTCCAAGGCTTATGGAAACCAGCTGTTTTCCGTGCAGGCTAAAATCAACTCAAAGGTAAATGAGATAGCACACTTGCGTATTTTTTTTTTACTTTTTATGAGCTAACCAATTGTGATAACACGCGTTTATTGTGTCTGAAATATTGTAGAAATAGACCTGTGGACTAAACTTTTTTCGGCAAGCTGCTAGTGCCCTTTGACTAGGTACTTGTCCTTTCAATATTTTATAAATATTTGAGCGCGTTATTTTTAAATTCACGCTCGACGAATTGATTACATTACTTTATTACAAAAAAAAAACTTCGTTACTTAGCTTTGTGATTTCTAACTAGTGTTTCATAATTTCGTCATTACGATATGATAGTTCATTTTATTTACAATCATCAAAATCAAGTTTCCATGCGTCGTTGTTGGTGCAATAAATAGATAAATAAATCAACTTTTGTTTTGTATTGCATTATCTTATTATCAGTATGAGGTCAGTGCTTATGATAAGAAATTATAATAACTTATTTATAAGTAAGGCATAAGAATTTCAGTTCAGTTATTTCTGAAACGTTGATGGTTAAGGTGGTTAGGAATTAACAAATTCTTTAGAGTCAATAATATTTTCAGAGTTTTCCTGTAAGACATTTACATTTATCAGCAACCATGAGCAGCCAGTTATTAAACGGAAACATTTGGGACACAGACCCTGAACTTTTCGACCTGATCACAAAAGAGAAAGGTCGTCAGCGAGCAGGACTCGAGATGATTGCTTCAGAAAACTTCACATCAATCTCTGTTCTACAATGCCTCAGCACTTGTCTGCACAACAAGTACTCTGAAGGAATGCCACACCAGAGGTAAGACCTATTATTATAAGTATTAGTAAATTTAAATTACACAATTTGAATTGACTAAAACATAAACTACATATAGAACATTTTTGTGCTATAAATAAATAATTATAGGTATCTAGGTTGCCAGAATAAATACAATAACTTTGTGAAGTTGCATTAACCTAAACCATATCAATTTTAATGATAAATTATTACATGTTGCATGACAAAAAAAATTATGACATAAGTTACCAATTTGCTGCCTTTCTTACTTTATGTAGGGTCGGCACAACATGTTTTCTTACAAGTGACTAAATCAAAATTATCTAAATACCTGCATGGGAAACGGCTGCATCAATTTTCACCAAACATAGCTAAGAATACTATAAGTCACCTTTCAAAGAAAAAAAAACAATGAAAATTGGTTCAGCCATTTAGGAACCAAGATACCGCAGACAGATGCCCACATACACATGTTAGACTTACACCCATTTTTTTTGCATAGGGGATTAATAAAACCTATATATTGTATTGAATTTGGCTTGAGTTTTATGACCAAGGCTTGCTGGATGTCAACCTTCCTTTTGAATTCCATTGTAAACCAGATTAGCCAATTACCAGATGACGGCATTGAAAAACAAAAGGAAATTTATGAATATGATACTTATCAGCCACATCAAATATTGTCCACACTATCTTTGTGCAAAATTTCATCAAGATCTATGTAGTTTGTTTCTAATTGATAATATGAGTTGGATGTGTACTTATTTTATCCAGAGAATACTCTCAGAAGAATGATAAATGCAATAATTGACCTGACATTTCAGTATTGCTAAGGTGTATTCAACATTTCTTTTTTAATCTTCTCAAAACCATCTTTCACTTTTCTATTTATTTCTATATATAGATAACCCTAAGACTTTCTTTTACATGACGTTTTAGATGTTTCTTGTATACCCAGAAATCTACTCTCATTATGTGGAACAGTCTCTCTTGTAACACCTAAGACAAGGCCTCTTAGGAATCAGGCTTTTTGAGGAGTATTAATATTAATTTATCTCTTACAGATACTATGGTGGCAATGAATACATTGATGAAATTGAACTGTTAACACAAAAGCGCTCTCTAGAAGCATACAAACTGAACCCTGAGGAATGGGGAGTGAATGTACAACCTTACTCAGGTAAGATCTTGTTTAAATTTGACTTTATATCCTTTATCCCCTAGATGGAGCAGTGGACGCCCGTCCACTGTGAAACTACATCGCTTTCTGTTTTGGGTTGCACACTTGACTTCCCACTAAGTTTTCCCTATATCTTTGACCTCTGCCAATGTCGAGCTTTTATTTACTTCTGTAGATAGTGATAGCCACTTCTATAAGTACCTAAATGTTCGATATATTTGTAATTAATAAGGATCATTGACTCTTAACAAGTCAATATTGTAATAGACAATCATTGAAATGTTTTTGTTTTGACCATTATTCTATATCTAAATATGATTACCAAGAAAATTGTTATAAAAACAAAATTATTGTTGTCTATTTATCTTTTTTCCTAGCATACTTCTCTCCATTGAGTGTTGAATCATCAATTTTTGCAGTTGTAATTTTGTTAGTGCCTTTGTTTGACATTCCATAAGTTAATATAATGGAACTGGTGCCTTAAGTAGGTTGACAACCTGTATTACAGGTCACCAGGACTCCTGCTTGTAGGTATATTAACAGTTTAGCAATTAGCATTTGTACTTCTGGTTTTGAGTGTGATTATGTGTGTGATGTTTACATATACACCCATGATACAAGACTTTGAGATCAAAGACTTGTATCATGAGTGTGGCTGTGAGTTTAAATACGGATTCTTTTATGATATAATGATTATGTATGCCACTCTTTTATGCCGAAACCTCTAGTATAAGAAACTGCTAAACTACATTAAATTTAGACTAAAAGAATAATGATCCTGATAACAGTTCTAATAATAAAGCTAGCTATGATAAGACTAATTAACTAAGCTAATGGCTAATGTTACTAATGGCCATAGTTGATATGCAACTGGTATTGTGAAATATTTATATATACATAGTTATTGCTACACAATGAGAATGAGATTGCATTAAAAACGACAATTAACCGTTATTTTATTTGAAATAAATGTTGTCTTAAAATTAAACCGTTACATATAATAGTCTTTATCACAATCTTTGTATATAGATATTCCCACAGCCTCTCTTCCCGTTATTAGGATCAACACCTTATAGTCATCCCAACTTCTATAATTTTTAGTTTTTTCCATTCACACTGACTGCACTAAGTTCAAGACTTGTATCGTAGGTGCTGGAAACATTTCCGTATAACATCCAGAACCAGAAGCAAAATATCCCAGGATGGGAAATCATGCTCCTGCCGAGAATCGAACCTAAAACCTCGGCGCAGAAAGCATAGATTGCCCAATGCGCCACTTGCGTCGACGATTGATAGATAGATCTTCACACTAATTCCCGTTTTAATCTTAATTTAACAGGATATTTTTATAGCTTAATAAAATCTGTAGACCACATTTTTTGTTAAAACCAGTGACCATATTATTATGTGTGATAGATATAGTTTTTGTTACTAGGTTCCCCGGCCAATTTCGCTGTGTACACGGGAGTGGTGGAGCCCCACGGAAGAATCATGGGGCTCGACCTTCCAGATGGAGGTCATCTTACCCACGGCTTCTTCACAGCCACCAAGAAGATCTCCGCCACATCCATCTTCTTCGAAAGCATGCCCTACAAGGTACCTTTTGCAATATTAACATAAGAACACTTGAGAGTTAAAATTAATAGTTAGAACTAGAGTTGTATTATAAATGGATTATATACCATAATCTGTAATTACACTTAACAGGTCAGAACTGAAAACCAGCGCTGAGGCATTATAAGCTTTGCCCGCAAATGCTGTAGTAACAGTAAGATCCTTCGCATCAGTTTATCTCAGAAAAACTAAAAACCGATACTGTTATTTTTTTATACTAAAAAATTTGATTGATTGTTTTGTAGTGTGACAAGATAGCTCTCAAAGATAACTGCTGAATCACTAACAGTGTTTAAAGTAATAAAACAATGTGCTGTGAAAAAAACAAACTTCTTAGTTAAATATTACTAGATGTGCCCGCGACTTTGTTCATGTTCATGATATTGACAAATTAGGATAAAAACTACTTTATTACTTCTCCAAGATTCAAACTACCAAATTTCATCAGGATTTGTCTAATAATTTAGCCATGAAAAGGTTTTTAAAAATAGACGGATAGACAAAGTTACTTTCCTAGTGTGATGATGTTGTAATATAAATTGCATCATAATGCTTATATCCAGTTAAAAATACCTAAATAGTTCAGAGCTTATACTCAAGCACTTCGGTAATAATGTATAAACGATTTCACACTCACAGCCCTACACTAACTTTGAAGACTTATCGTTGGTGCCAGAAACATTCACATCACACCCAGAACCAGAAAAACAAATTTGTGTTCCCAACGGGAATCGAACCCGATACCCACTGCTTAAAAGTCAAAAGCTCTGCCAACTGCACCAACGGGCTGTTCAAGAGAGCCACCATTCTATTGAATTACCAGTCTTTGGCCTATGGAAAATACTATACATAGAGAAAGGAAATACAATAGTGAAAGTAATAATACTTTCACTGTTGTATCTTTTCTATATAATTCTTCTCTATATAAATCAGCCAAGTAGTTAAACCTCGTATACAACTAAAAATAGTAATAGTATAAACAAATATCTAAGCAATAAGACTATCAATGCCACACCCATTTATTGTAACATGGGTAAATGTTTTCACTTGTTTACGAGTTATTTTATTTGCCTCCCTGACCCTTCTGAGATAAGGTTTAAACTCAACAAGCAAGAGATAAATAGACGTCAACGTACAAGTCTACGGTTAATTAGGTCATTTACTTGTGTACGAGTTAATATAAATTATAAGTTTTACTCGGGCTTCTAGTGCGTTTTATCATAGTAGAATATATTTTTACTATGGTTTTATGTTCATTTGCCTTCAAAATGCTCATAAATCTTTCACATATTCTTATAATAACGTGACAACGACAACCATGTTCAGGTATTAGTAAAGACCAACGTATGAGATGAAACACGTTTTACTCCAAGATTTGTCATTCACTATATCTGAAAAAATCGACCTAGAAAGCATTAGTTCAACAACAAAAATCAACCATTCGTAGTTCTGATCGTTATGGCTTGGTAATTGTTTCTTTATATAAATTGCCAGTACAATGATATGTTGACGAAACAGGTCCAAGGCTGTTTTAATAAATTATAGGAAATGTTCCTAAGTAGGCACTATAATGTAGATACCGATGCCATGAATTTGTAGGAAGGATTGATTCGGAAAATGACTCGAATTATTTTGCCACCCATTTACGTAGTACACATTGGGCACGATTTTCAAGGCATCCGTTTTAATTTTAGGACTTGTTGAAATACTGAAAACGAAATGGAATTTTAGAGGTAACACTTTAGATGTTTTTAGAAACATTGTACAGATATTGTTCATGAATACAATAATGTGCATACATATAATTATATAATCACGAGTGGCATAATCGAAATTTTGAAAATACCACGACTCATGTCGGTCATAGTCGTAGAGATCAGATTCTAAACTAGTTGTTTAAAAGTGACATAATAGCTGTACTGGGGGTAACTCTAGTACGAGAGAACATCATTTGCAAAGTTTCGTTTCGTTTCATTCCATACGTTTTGCCGGGACTAAATAAAAGAAAACCATACATAATTAAGTTTCCGCACATGAACGAAACACGTTCTAGACAAAAGGAAAAACATGCTGTATAGTTCTATGGTACTTCAGGTTTATTTTATTCGTAATACTCTATCGAGATTTTATGGGTTTGTAGAAATCTAGCATTTGATTGGATTTCTCAGTAGATGTATAAGTACGGAAGTGTACTCGTTTCAATACTCAGGTGTTGTATTTCTGCCATAAACATACAGTACGAAATGTTGACAAAAGGTCTTTCGTTTCCAATAACATCCCGGTTAATCTCATAATATACGAATCAATAATACTAACCTTACGACACATTATACGCGACAATTATAAGTATGGATTAATTTTAATGAGTGCAACTTTGGGGTTCAATGAGAATAATTGATCATCTCTAAGTTGACTTGGGTGGTTCAGCACTTTTTCTTTGCGTCCGTCCGTCCGTCTGTCAGAGGCATTTAGCGTCTAAACTTTACAAACAAAACAATAAACAAACGCTTTCACACTCACAGCCCTACACTAAGTTCGATGACTTGTGTCGTCGGTGCCGGAAACATTCACGTCACACATACAATCACAACCAGAAACACAAATTTTCCAACAAATTTTTGGAGAAAACTGCTTAGAAGTCAAACGGTCACCCAACTAAGCCAACGGGCAGTTCATAGAAGCGAATAACTTCAAAATTCTCAGAGATTGTGTAAAACTGGTTCTTAAGTTTTGGCGTGATCGAATAACAAACAGCCCTACAATAAACGTACTTGGTAACATACAAACTTTCGCAAGTATATGTATATGTATACATACCATTACTATATGTTATATGAATATTAAACAAGCTTCTATGTTTCCCAGGTGGATCCCATCACCGGTTTGATAGACTATGACAAACTAACTGAAACCGCCAGACTGTTCAAGCCAAGACTCATCATCGCGGGCGTCAGTTGTTACACTCGCTGTCTGGATTACAAGCGGTTCCGGCAGATTGCAGACGAAAATGGGTCTTATCTTCTGGCAGATATGGCGCATATTTCTGGACTTGTCGCTGCTGGTATGTAAAGAATCAGCATCACCGTTTTATCTTTTCCCACTACTATTATTGGATGATGTTAATAATGAAGAATGGATTAGTGCACTTACTTGTGAACCGAAGTGTTTATCTCTTGGTGCTGGGATAAAATTTCAAATAAAGCATTACAATTTAAACACAATAATATTATAAATCCGAAAAGCTGCAGCAGTGAGAAAAGTATTTTGTCATTCCCTATAACCACAGTCATATTGGTGTAATTTACACAGATTTCTTTCGAATTAAAAACTAACAACAATATTATAAACCCGAAACGAATAACTCATAAATTTCGTCAACTTCGTTCAAGCATTAAGCCGTGATTTCAGATTTATAACATTTGAATTAAAAATTGTCTATAAGCCCAAGTAATAATATATCAAAACATTATTACACATAAATACTAAAAAAACACATAATTTTCAGGTGTCATTCCAAGCCCCTTCGAGTACTGCGACTTAGTATCGACAACTACCCACAAAACATTACGCGGCCCGCGCGCTGGGGTCATATTCTACCGCAAGGGTGTGCGCTCGGTCAAGGCCAACGGCACTAAGGTCATGTATGACCTCGAGAATAAAATCAACCAGGCTGTGTTCCCGGGGCTGCAAGGCGGGCCTCATAACCACGCTATAGCCGGCATCGCCACAGCTATGAAGCAAGCTACTACGCCTGAGTTTGTGGAATATCAGAAGCAGGTGAATATCTGGGTTGTTTATTTTTATCCTCCACTATCACACGATGGCGTGGTTGTGTGCGCGATTAAATTTTCGAGGAGAACACAAGTTTTCCCCCCAAGGGAAATTTGTGCTTCTGGTTATGGGTGTAAATGTTTCCGGCACTCACGACACAAGTCATCAAGCTCAGTGTAAGATGTGAGTGTGAAAGCGTTAAGTTATTAGCGAAAGTTATTTTTATGCCAATATCACACCTCGGAAACTGCATACAAAGTCAATTCCACAAGAAAAAATACGTACCTACATACACGCTCACTCAAATTTGTATGTACTAGGGTTTTCCATACCTGGCCGACACTCTTTTCACCATCGACAAGCGAGACAGACATTACGCTACAAAATCTTTTCTTCCACATCACCTTGCTATGTTAAGTTTTTCAAAATAATAACCTTGTACGTCAGTGCGGCCATCGATAATGATGGATGGGTCTGGGGCAAGGATTGTGCGGGGCAGAGTATAGACATTCTATTCGTTAGTATATGTGCGCCCCGCGTAGTAAAACAGGGGGTTGTGGGTCAAACGGTCTGCGGCACAAACATTCGATTTTTTCGACTTCACAAAACGTTATATGATCTTGGAGCAGGCGTAGCTAAAGAGTCATATTCTTCCGCAGCGTCCAACGATACCAAAGTCATTTGCGCTGTTATTTTTTCGTAACCCTTAGGACACCTAGAAAAAATATTTACGTACACGCTTTTAAGGAGCTGTTTTTTTTTTCCTTTTACAGGGCTACGTATACCTAGTTCTAGAACACTGTTGCCTATTGCTACCAAATTTATATGAATTAATTTTTAGTACATTGTGATTTTGGTGTTAGGCCATTGTTAACTGATTTAAAAAAATAGAAGAGTTTCTCAATTAGAATATCGCTTATATTCCTTTATTGCGTATTGGATAATGGTGGATAAGGTGCTTTTGTCTTACCAAAGCAATAGCAAATTATCAACCAATCCTAACCATTTTGTATATTGCAACACAATCATATGCAATCAATTTATTTCTGATTCTATTTAAGTTCAAAACTCTGGACGGCACTAAACTGCAAAGCGTGAAGCTTACCATTAGGCGAGCGTTTTACTAATCTCATCTCTCAATTACATAAAAAAATACTGATTTGGATGATTATTTTTATTTTAAAAGGTGTAGTGTCTAATTGGTCCTATAAATATTAGTACCTGGTTTTTTTTTTTTGTGTATGACGTTTTCTAAAAATGAAGCCTAGCTAGATCGATTTATCGCCCCAGAAACCCCCTTCATACTACATTTCATGAAAATCGTTTCCGTGATTCAGAGTATATATATATATATACACAAGAATTGCTCGTTTAAAGGTATTAGATAGATTGAGATTGGGTAAAGGGTTCCGGAAACATTAGCGATGATGTCGTTTTTTATTTCAAAATGTATACTAATCATTGTTCGTACTTTTTGTGTTCCAGGTGATAAAGAACGCTCAACGCTTGTGCCAAGGTCTAATTTCGCGTGGATACGCGATCGCCACGGGCGGTACGGACATCCACATCGCGTTAGTAGATCTCCGAAGCAAGGGCTTGACCGGAGCGCCCGCGGAACGTATCCTGGAGCTTTGCAGCATCGCCTGTAACAAGAATACAGTCCCTGGGGACAAGAGCGCCCTGTCTCCCAGTGGAATTAGACTGGGTACGTTCAATTTAAACTATATTATACTGTCCGTAGGCGTAGGTAGTATGTTTAGTTGCGTGCGCGTTCACCTTCTAAGCATCGGGTTTGATTCCCGGTAGAAACAACTTTTCACCCCAAGAGAAATTTGTGTTTCTGGTTCTGTGTATGATTGTGTGTGTGTGATGTAAATGTTTCCGGCACCCACGACACAATTCATTGAACTTAGTGTGGGGCTGTGAGTATGAAAGCGTTTATGTATGTTTTATGTATATGTATATTAAGACTAACTTTAACTTAATCATCTGTCCTTTTAATTTTGGTGTCTTGAGAATCTGACGAACTGATTAACGACTAACGACCTATTTAAAGGTCTAACCTTTGAGCCGTTATATTAGGCGTAAAAAAAAATTTACCTCAATATGTTTTGTGCTGTTTAATTTTTACAGTTAATGTTACTTCAAACACAAAGTGTATAAATATATTAATTGTCTAATTTTAAATAGTATTAGTAGTATCCTTTATTTAAGATTATTATTTCATGATTAAATAAATAACGCCTATCTTACCTAGTTACCGTTTTGTAACTGCACTAGTATTCACGTGAAAGTGTACGGCACTTATACTTTGACCTGGGCGCCAGATTTTACCAGTTATCTAAAGATCAGTTTATTTTTAGTTGTGTTCCCAATATACTCTTTAATAATCAGAACTTTTTGTGAGTTCATTAAAATAACATTGTTAGTTAAAACCGCTTTACAAGTTCTATGACCTCTGATTAAATATAAAAAAACATTATTAACAAATTTGTTTTTTATATTTAATCAGAGGTCGTAGGTATGGTTGCACACGTTACACATCGTGCTAAATGAAATTACTATAGTTTTGTATATTGATTGCAAAGTTAAACTTATATGCAATTAAACACAATAAACACAATAAATAAACGCTCAAATTAACGCTTAATTGTTTGGTATTATTGGCTACTGCTATGCTATTTTTTTTAATTATAGTCATTCAGACCTTCTTCGTCTTTTATAAAGTGAAGAAGAGAGCTGCGGGTGCCATTTTACAAAGAAAGTGGCCACATCAAATTTTGAAAATACCCTTAAATTATTTTACACCAATATTTTTTCTAATATATTTAGAACGCGGCTGCGCTTATTTTAACCAAACATAGCTAAGAACACTCGATTGGATTCACCTTTCAAACAAAATATACTAAATCGAAATCGGTTCACCTGTTTGGCTAAAAGCTACGTTACCACATACAGAAACTTATGCTCTTTGCGTCGGGGGTGTATAACCTCATACAGCTAAGTAATCGTGTAACTAACTGTGTTGTATTTATAGTAAACACCTAGTAAACAAAGAAAAATAATTAAACGCAAGCAAAGCTTAAAAAACCGACTTCACCGCTTTATCTTCGGAACCTCGATCAGATTTAATGTATTAAACTCGCATTATTAACTATAACTCAAAAACTACATATCAGATCTTGATGAAATTTCAATGGGACCACATAAAAAGCACCAGCTTTCAAATATAAAAAAAATCATCAAAATCATTTCACAACGAAAGAAGTTATAAGATAACTTTTGAAGTCGGTTAAACGAGAACATCGTCAAAGTAGTCCACAAAATAGGCATTATTGACGATATTTCAAGAACTACTGATCAGATCTTGATCAAATTTGAATGGGACCAATTAGAAAGCAACATCTTTCAAACTAAAAAAAAATTCGAAATCAGCTCACGTGGAGAGAAGTTGTGTGGTAACACACAAAAAAGAAAATACAGTCGACTTTAGTACCTCCTCCTTTTTTGGCAAGTCGGTAAATTAATAATAACATTTATACTCAAAATAAAATAAAAATGCTTAGGTAAAAATAAAGATTTTAGGGAAATTGCGTTTTCCTCTTTGTATAAAATCAAGTTTAGTCAATCGTGTTTCGGATCCTACATCTCACTAACTAGTTAGATTATTATATAATCATTCAAGCGTGTATACCGTCCTCAACCACATCACCATTTACCAACAGGTAACTGTTTTAGATGAAATCATTTCGAGTGAGCATAATTGAGAGGTCAGGTCTTTTTCACTTAAATAATTTGTAGCAAGTTAAGAGATGAAACAAGCCAATATGTCACTTGATGGTAAACATCACGACTATCTTTATCACATTCTGAAGCGTCAGTCACAGCTTTGAATTATTATAACTGTATACTAACATTATCTTCCTTGCAGGTACTCCCGCTCTAACAACCAGAGGCCACAAAGAAGAGGACATAGACCGCGTTGTCGACTACATCGATAAAGCTCTGCAAATCGCACAAGAGATCGTCAAGATATCCGGTTCTAAGTTGTCGGAATTCAACAAAGTCGTCGAAGAAAACGCAACAATTGCAGCGAAGATCAACACTCTCAAGGAAGAAATTGAAAGCTTCAGCCGAACATTCCAACTGCCTGGATTTGAAAAATATTAATACTGTTCCTTTATTTTATTATATGCAAAAGCAAAGCCTAGCACACAATGACGGCCGCACTACAATCCATTGAAAAAGTCAGTTCTTCTCAAAGAAGATGCAAGATAGAAAAATGTGTAGTGGTGCAGCTTGTTTAGTGTACACTAGCCTAATATCACATAGGCCAGTGTGGGCAGATATAATCACTATTATATTAGAATGCCCATAAGCCAACGACAGGCTACATACTTTAAATTTTATAAGCATTTAAATTTTTTATTGTTTGTAATCATCATTTACATGGTTTTTAGTATTTGATAATTGCTATACAACTTAAGTGCCTTATATGTTAAGCAATTTTAGTAGAAAAGAATCTCTATTCTTATAGAATTAAGTCTACTGTTATCTTGCCTAGTAAATAAACGTATATACTTATATATTTGTAGTATTATTTCGTTACAGTTACATAAGTATAGATTTAGTGATTAGTCAATAAATAGATAGAAAATAATTGATGAAGTGCAAATTATAGATAATACAACAAAATTGTACAAATAAATTAAGATATAAACCACCGATATATATATCTTAAGGATTTTGTAGCTAATTTACAAACCGTAGGTTTGTTTCCTATCTCGATGATGTATATATACCAGACCCCTTTGATGTGATTGTTTTCTATTTGAATGAAGCTAAAAATGTACCTTATTTCTTACGAGTTTCATCAATTTCTAATTGAAACTTATTGCAACACACATGCAACAGAAATACGTAACCGGGGGTAAGATAGATCCATGTTTTATAGAGTAGACATGCATTACAGAAACCGACTTGGATCCGTACATATGTAGCGTTCTCTGCATGAGATTTTAAAATAAGATATTTTTAAGAAAACCTACAGATTTCGTCCTAAAAGAAAAATCTCTGCCCATAAATAAACAGAATATTGGTTTAGCCATTAAAAGATAATTAAAAAATAGACAAAAACAGGGTGTGTCGTTAAGATACGTTATGTACCTACAGGGAAATACTTTAATTGAGTTTTTGCCGCGAAAGTGAAAAAATGGCGTTGATGATTTTGTATAATTTTCCAAAACCTGTGATTCTTCGAGTGTTAATGTGTGATAATGGTGGATTATTAACCGTTAATACTTAGTAAACGTGCATAAGTGTAGGCAAATCATACAAAATTGAAAAACGTGATTTCCGCATTCGCTTCATAACTAGCTCAATAGAAGTTCTAGTAAAGGTTCTACCACTTTACTGGCATGACTTGACTATGACTGGACCTTGACTCTTTTACTTGACTGTGACTTGTGACTAGGAATTAAGTAGAAGTATTAATTTAATATTAATTAATACTTGAAATATATTATACTTGACACTGGCTAAATGCACATAATTGCGTAGCCAAACTTAAAAGAAAAAAAAATAGTTTTATAATTCATCAGTGATTATTACCTATCACTTTTTATTACAAAAAAGATGCGGATCGGAATTTTAAAGCCCTCCCATAAATAAGAAGTTTCACTTCAACATACACAGGGACTATTTAATTTACTATATGATTATAAAACGAAATGTTTATATTATGTACATCGAAATTCGTCAGAAAAGGACACAGTATGTAGGTTACTCGTAAGCTTTGTTAGTACCTATCTACCTACCTAGCTAAGCTTACCCCTTTTTCGACAAATCCTACTAATATTATAAATCCGAAAGTTTGTGTGTAAGTGTGTAAGTATGTTTGTTCCCTCTTCACGCTTTAACGGCTGAACGGATTTGGATGACATTTGGAATGTACATAGATTATACTTAGGATTAACACAGGCTACTTTTAAACTTGATAATAGCGGGCGAAGCCGCGGGGCACGGCTAGTATATTATATTTATCAATTAGTGATAAATATTAATGTTCCCAAAAAAAAAAACAACTGATATCGTTGACTTCTTATTTCTTAATTTTGGCTTCGCAATCTTGTGCTTTTAGCCAGCGTCAAGTGATAATATTAAAAGTCCTAGTCACAAGTCAAAGTCAAGTAAAAGAATCAAGGTCCAGTCATAGTCAAGTCATAAGTCATGCCCTAGTAAATTGGTAGAAACTTTACTAGAACTTCTATTGGAGTTTTGGAGCGAAGGCGAAAATCACGTATTTTCAACTTTGCATGATTTGCCTACACTTATGCACGTTTACTAAGTATTGACGGTTAATAATCCACCATTATTATACATTAACACTCAAAGAATCATAGGTTTTAGAAAATTATACTAAATCAACAACGCCATTTTTTCACTTTCGCGGCAAAACTCTATCGTTGACTTTCTTATTTAGTATGAGCCACAGACCACGGAGAGTACGTCTGAGCGTTATACTAAAAAAAATGTTTATCTTTTAATTTTGTCTTCGCAATCTTGTGCATTTAGCCATTGTCAAGTAATAATATATGTATTTCTATTTTATTTCATATAAAAAGTCCAAGTTAAAGTCAAGTAAAAAAGTCGAGGTTTTAAGTCATGGTCAAGTCAAGCCTATTAAAGTGGTAGAAACTTTACATGAACTATTGAAGTTTAGGAGCGAAGGCGAAAATCACGTTCTTCAACTTGGTATGACTTGCCTACATTTATGCATGTTTACTAAGTATTAACGGTTAATAATCCACAATTATTACTCATAAACACTCGAAGTATCACAAGTTTTGGAAAATTATACAAAATCAAGAACGCCATTTTTTCACTTTAGCGGCAATAAACAAACATTACTGTTTTTTTTTTACTCTTGAAGGTTATTTATTAATCTATGCTTTAATTTCAGTTGACTTCACTCATCATAATATTATCTATATAGTTTGCGATTATCCTTGGTTCATTCGTTCGATATTTTTGTGAAATTGGGTTGTTTTTGTGTCGCACAAACTATAAAAATACAATTGTTTGCAATTAATTAAGGCAATTGAGCCTCTGTTAGGTGTTTTGTATGTTTCCCTGACGGAAACTTCAATTAATTGTATACATAAACATGTTTAATTAACGACCTTGTGATTCCAACGTTACCAACGTATTGAATATTATAGCTGGCAGATCAAAGAAGAGTGGATTAAACCTTTTTCTGTTATAGTTTTTTTATTATTTCTGTAAGACTGAGATTGATACATCGATCCGGATATTATTTCATCTTGATGACAAACTGATACAGTTTTGGTAGTAATGTTTGCGTGTGGTAAATACCACCTGGAGATTAGACGAGTCGTGATAACTTCACCATGACTATGTTCTCATCTGGAAATCCATCTGTGCCTCAGCGACCGAGCGGGCTGGCGGCAATTGGAAGCACGACCTTACCTCGATCTCATCACCAAAGAACAGGCAAGTCGACTTTCCTTCTGTTTACATATTGGTATACCAACATATTGCACGGAAACAACAATGAAAATATAAGAGCAATTACATTTCTCGCTTGTTCACTTTGTATCTGCAACATCAATAAAACAAAATATGCACTGTGGAATATAGGGCATTAGAGACAGAAACTGTCAGCAAACAAGGTTGTTAGATTACAGTTAGACAACATTTTACTTAGGTGTAAAAGATATTACCCTGTGTAGTGCCTAATCCAACATGGTAGTTTGTGAGTTCCACTCTTTCGCTGTACGGATGATAAACGTAGAAGCCAAATGCTTCGATCAAGCAAAGAGGGAGATAAACGGCTAGTTTCAACTTCTTAGAGTATTGTCACTACAAAAAGTGATGTTTTTATAATTGCGTCCAAGTCCAAGCAACTCGTTACAGTGCAATACATGTGCACTATTTATATCATGGTAATGGGTGGTGTAGATGTACACTAGAACAACTATGTCAGCATCCCAGGGCCATATGCTACGTTGAGGAGTTAGAAGGAGAACTGGCTGGGGAAATGCACAACACCCCTTAAAGTAGGAAGTCAGTGCATGAGTTATCCCCTCACTCAAAATTAATTAATATGTGAACGAACCACCAAATACTCAAATCATTAAGTACTGTCAACAAATTAATCTATCATTTTTCACGTTTTAGGTCGACCACCAGTACCAAAATCTTACGACTATCTGTTAAAAGTGTTACTCGTTGGTGACTCTGATGTGGGCAAGCAGGAAATTCTGCAGGACCTTGAAGATGGCTCCGCTGACTCTCCTTTCTGCAGCGGCAGCGGTAAGTGCTGTATGTATTGCACACTTTTTTTATGTTTTTTCTCGTTATGCCCACATATTAAATAGCATAAAAGATAGTTTAAAAACATTTGTTTGTGGTATCTTTACATTATTTTTAGATAGATTTTGAATATATACAAATAAATGTATGTCTACCAATAATAATATGTATATATATGTTATAAAGGCTAAAATAAAAGCTTTCACATTTAATTTCGATGACTTGTGTCGTGGATACTAGAAACATTCACATCACACACACAATCTCAACCAGAACCTGAAACACAAATTTTCCTTGGGAAGAAAACTTGTGTTCCTGCTGGGATAAGAACCCATACCCCTGCTTAAAATATTCACCCAACGAAGCAAATGGGCAGTCCGATAATAGTATGCATGTGCATATAAAGGTATAATAGCTATGTGGTTATGTAGTCTGAATAAAATTGATTAATTGAAATCTCTATTTTTATTTAATAAAGCTAGTTACTGTACCTATGTAAAAAAGAGTTAATATAAATCAATACACAACTTAACGAAGAAATATTAGTAGTTGGTGGGTTGTCTAGCTTGCTACCCTGAGCCGAAATACTGTAGTAGTTTAGCGCCCTTAAGAAGAAGAATCTCTTGCCAAGGTCAAAGTGGTATATCAGCAGCTGTTTGATAACCAGTCATATTCTAAGCCTAGTGTGTTTACCACCCTCAACGACATCATTAATTACCATCAGATGTAATAGTGCTCAAACACTGATCTATTAGAGATAACAATAAAAGTACATTATAAATTAAAAACACTTGTCATGAGGTCTGATAATGATGATACTAGGTCATTCCCTGCAGCAAAATGTAAAATATATTTATCATAGATTGTATTATTCAACTAATAACACCATTGTTAGTACAATGTTATCTTTAGAATGTACATTTACTTAGATAAAATAACAAATGCACAAATATTACTATAATAAATGTGTTATAGCAAATTATACAGATAACTCGTTCACTAATAGATATTGTTGTTTACTTTGCTGTTATTGTGCATGTTTTCTGAATGTTGGTGAAATTACGCACTTTTGTGCAATGCTGACACACTTTTAAGTAAGTTGTTTAGATTTCATTAATTAAACATGTGTTCCTCAAAACTCTTCTAAATACTAAAGAATGTGTTTGTCTATTTGTTATCATTGCCTATATTTTTAAGATTATCACCCTGAGTCATGTTTTCCTACTCTCACTTGCTAGTTGTTCAAGCTCTTCTGTAAATTACACTAGTTCTACGGAAAAGGCTTAGCTATTACCTATCTCTGTTGCAAACGGTTTCAATTCAAATAAGACAAAACTTCTAAGAAATAAGGTTAATTTCTGCTTTATTCAATTAGAAACTTTTTGCAACAATTACTTTTTTACGTAATAAGTGGCGCTTTCATTTCCTTTCATTAGTAGTTAGGATTGTGTTCCAATCTATGTTTCTGTAAATGTCTTCAGGGGAGCATTGGAAACAGAACATGGTCTTCTTATCTGACCCATTTCAGCATCTTGATTTCTTCCCAGATTTTTCCAACTGGGCTTTTGCTGTGCATTTAATGTAAATAGATTTTTAAAATCTTATACTTGTTTTCTATTTCTTGATTACCTTAAGATTTTAAGTCAAGTTAGTAAGAAGTTAAAGAATCTAATGCCTTATAGTCAACATATAATATAACAAATGGTTTGTTGTACATATTTATTGTATTTTTCTACCAATTGCTTACATGTATAATCGGCTGTGAAACTTGCCTGCTCTTTAGCTCTGTGTATTCCATGTTCTTTACAGTATATAAATAGAGTCCTAATGTATAAAAGGAATAGTATTCTTTTACTAAGTAGCTTATACAATTTAATTATTTCGTACTTCATTTGGAAGCCTTCATCTGGAGTCTGGGAAGGAGTTTGAGAAGGATGATTCCAGTTTTAATTTCAGTATCATATTTTAAAATATGATATTGAATAAGTTAAATTAAAAGCAATGTATATTTTATATGTAAAAGGCAATAATAAAAGTAATAAGTAATTATTGTAATAACAATTTAAACTAATGTTTAAATTTTAGGTTTTGTAGTAGTAATAACGGGATCATATTTTCCCAGGTACAGTGTGAGTGTGTGAAACATCACTTGAATACAATTGTGGGAAGTAAACCTCCATAAACTAGACCTAGTTAAGTGACCTAGATAGTTGAAGTTTTGAATAAGTAATATTATCAAGGAAATCTATAATCTACAATGTAGCTAGGCTAAGAAAAGAAATATTGAAATCTCTCATTTTTGATGCTGTATGAACTGCTAAGAGGCATTCATAATTATTAAACGCAAGCAAAGCTTAAAAGACCGACTTCACCTCTTTATCTTCGGAACCTTGATCAGATTGAATGTATTAAACACGCATTATTGACGATAACTCAAAAACTAGTGTTAATATTTTGACCGAATTTTAATGGGACCATATGGAAAGCACCAGCTTTCAAATAAAAATAATCATCAAAATCAGCTCACAACGAAAGAAGTAATGAGGTAGCACACATATAAAAAAAACAGTTGAATTGAGAACCTCCTCCATTTTTTTGCAGTTCGTTATAAAGTTAAGAACTGTAATTGTTAGATATACAGATTCTCAGCCATTTCGAAAAGAAAACTGATGGGATTCTAATTATTTCTGAATAAGAATAAAGATGGATTCTAATTAAGAAACTTAGTAGAGTTTTTTTTTTTGATAATCATCAGACTACCTGTCTGATCATAGTTTTGCCAAAGACGAGATATATTCATGTCAACTTCTTTTTTTCAAAATATACTAATGAGTATTGTTTCAATAATTATTTTAATCTGTTGCCAGAACACTGTGGTTTGATTCCATGCATCCTAGTCATTCATGTATTTAGTAATTTTATAGTAAGCTTTCATAATTAAGACTTTATTACTACTGATTTAAATCTTCTCATTAAATTCTCATCACAAGTTTTATAATCCTAGCAATTTAAAGTTAGTTAGTTAATAGAGATTGCTGCGAAAGTGAAAAAGTGGATTTATCGATTTTGTATTATTTTCCAAAATTTGAAATTCTTCAAGTGTTAATGTGTAATAATGGTGGATAATTAACCGTTTCATAGTTGTTACACAAGTATGAGTGTAGGTAAATAAAACAGTTGAAAAACTTGCTTCCTTGCTCCAAAACTACAATAAAAGTTGAAGTAAAGTTTCTATCGCTTTACTAGGGCATGACTTAACTTTGACTGGACCATAACTTTTTTTACTTGATTGTGGCTAGTTTTATAAACTACATACCTAAATTTAAAAATACTTATTATTTGACATAGTAGACTAAATGCACATAGTTTGTGGAGCCAAAAAGTAATAAGTCTAAGAGCTATTTTGCCACCATGACACTGTTCATACAAAGACCAATAACAATTATGAGATAGTTGATTAGCAAAGTAGCAGACCAATTTGTTTAATAAACCAGTTAAACAATACAAAATCTCTTTATTGACACCAAAAGATATATACAAGGTACAGAGAAACTTATAAAGAAAGGTACAATGGGCGGTCTTATCGCTAAGAGCGATCTCTTCCAGACAAACAAGTACATGATGTAAGCTAGGTCAAACGATATACAATATAGCTTTTGTTGTTATCTACACCGATACTATATATCCTCCATACTATAACATATTACTGAAATGAATAATACATTTAAAAACTGTGCCACAAAACACCAGCCCCATAATAAAAGTAATTGTATCTGTACCTGAAAATTTAATTACCTAATGCAATAGTTGTATATAAATGGTTGTATGGCAGTGAGCAGTCGGGTGTCTGGTACCTGTCATTGTTGAATTGCATATGATTTTATCTGATAGCTAAAAATTAAATTCACAGCATGAATGTAGATAAAGTTATGTTGCACAGTATCTGATATTAAACACTTATGTGATATTACACTTATGATTGTGAACTTTTTTTTTTATTCAAGATAGGCAAACTTTTGACCACAATCTCACCTGATGGTAAGCGACGTTGTGGTCGACGATGGAGCAAGCTTGCCTAGAAGATTCCTATTTATTTATTGGTTGGTGAGTGAAGTGGGGGAAATCGGAAGTGGAGTAAGGCGACACGCTGATAACCCTAAGCCACACACTACTAACTTGCCTTAAGTTTGTTCGAATCGTCCCATAAACTCGCAAAGGTATTATAATACCTCCTATTATGGACCCAGTTATCAACAGTTGCATAGATACTCAATAGCTATACATAATAACTTCATATCTATTGAATGAAATTGTTTCCTCTTTCAGCGTATAAGACCACTATGATACTACTAGATGGCAAGCGGGTGAAGCTGCAACTTTGGGACACGTCTGGCCAGGGTCGGTTCTGCACCATCATCAGGTCATACTCGCGCGGCGCGCAAGGTATACTGCTCGTCTACGACATCACCAATAAGTGGTCATTCGACAGCATCGACAGGTGGCTTGAGGAGGTTGAGAAGGTGTGTTTACAAAGAGAAAACTATTAATAAATAAACGCTTTCACACTCACAGTCCCCCACCCTAAGTTCGTTTGACTTGTGTCGTCGGTGCCGGAAACATTCACATTACACACACACACAATCACAACCAGAACCAGAGACACAAATTTCCCTAGGGGAGAAAGCTTGTGTTCCCAACGGGAATCAAACCCGATTTCCCTGCTTAGACGGCGAACGCCTATCCACCTAAGCCAATAGGCAGTGCATTTGTATTTATTCAGATGCACTTTTTTGTCAGTTGATATCCACGCAATTAGCATGGTTTCACACTTGCCTGCAAACCGCAAGACTAATGAATAGAGAATCCCTCGCGGTTCTAGCAATACGCCCATTGTATTACTTTGAGTAAACAAACGGGCTTTTGGTTATTGCTTGAAACTTAAAATTTTGACCTCAGAATTAGAAATACGGATTTCTCTTAAAACCGATATAGATAGATAGATAGATAGATAGTAGTGCATGAGACTAGATCTCCTTCATAACAAAATTCTGTAGGCGGGGGAAGAAGGCGAGGTACGAGGAATGTTTGCTCGTAATAGACCAATGCGTGCTTATGATTGGCCGATGCGACAGTTGTCAATTAGTTGAGGAAAGACCAATTAAATCTACTGAATTGATGCTTCAAAAGGCATCTTGATTTCGTATGGAGGGAAAAAAATAAAAGAACCAATTGACTGCTAGCATCTAGTTTTTCTGTCTGTGACACCAACAGAACAGCAATCAACTTTCTTTTTGTTTCAGCATGCCCCGGGCGTCCCAAAGGTGCTAGTCGGCAACCGTTTGCACCTAGCCTTCAAACGGCAAGTACAAGAGCGAGAAGCCGAGCAGTACGCGGCAAAGAACCATATGGCGTTCTTCGAAGTCAGTCCCCTGTGCGACTTCAACATCCGAGAGAGCTTCTGCGAACTATCACGAATGGCGCTCACGAGGAACGGCATGGAGCGCCTCTGGAGGAGCAATAAAGGTAAATAGTACCGGCTATAGTGATTAGAACCTTACAACTTGTACCTAAGGACTAGTACCACGATAACATGGTATTCTTCAAAAACAGTACTCATGCGTGGAGTCTCTCTTAAACTGCCCATTGGTGTAGTTGATCGAACGTCTGCCTAAGCAAAGGGATCGAGTTCGATTCCCGATGGGATTACAACTTCTCTTAAAGAGAAATTTAAATTTCTGGTTCTGGGTGTGATTGTGTGTGTGTAATGTGAAGTTTTCCTGCACCCACGACACAATTTAAGTTATCGAACTTTTTATTATTATTATAATTTCTAATAATATTTGCATGCTCTTGACGTTCACATGTTTGGGGCTGTGAGTGTGAGAACGTTTATATTTGTTTTTTTTTATGTGAAATAGGCTAGCATTTGACCACTATCTCACCTGATGGAAAGTGATGATGCGGCCGAAGATGTGACATGCTTGTCTAGAAGATACCTATTCACTCTTGATTTGAAGACTCCCAGATTATACCCCTCGGGGAACAATGACGCAGGCAATGAGTTTCACTCCTTCGCTGTACGGATGACGACCGTAGAAGCAAACCGCTTCTAGCGAACTGGAGGTATATCAACCATAAATGGATGACGTTTGACAGTTTGGTTGTTAGATGGCAAAAGGGACATGGTGGAATTAATGCAATTCCTGCGTACACTCTCCAAAATGCAAACGATAGAATACCGATAGACTTGCGACCATACGTCCGTGACCGAGGATCTGCAATCTGGACTCAATTAGCTTACTATCACCAATAATTCTTTTTGTTCGTAGTACTGAGCCTCCAAGAGTTGTGCTGCCGCGCGATCGTGGCCCGCACTTCTGTATACGGACTCGAGCGTCTTCCACTACCGACCGCACTGAAATCACAACTCAAGTCCTACGCCACTTCAGCCGCCCCCACCCGCCACCGCGCCCGCAACCACAAGCACCCGCATCACGCCCGACTCAACTGCACCGGCAGGAACTCCTGTAATATCGCTTGAGGTACCTCAACAGAACTCTGGAGTTTACATAACAATTAGCAATCTATAGCACCTACGACGCCGTGGACGAATCGCGAATCACGCCCGCCTCAATTGCATTTAGAACTTTGTAACATCGTTTGTGTCCCACGTAAGGCGTTGTTTATTGGACGTGAACTTATGAAGCTCAGGAGCTCGTTTGATTTCGAGTCATTTAAATATGATAGTACGAGTCCCATAAAGTTTCGTTATCGTCGTAAGTACTTGCAGTCTCAGTCGCGCATTTTTGCTTTTCAGTAGCAAATTACCCGCCTCGAATGTACAATGACAGTGGAACTTAAAGATTTAAAAAAATACTGAAGATGAAGAAAATACTACATGGTGTAATTAATATCCTGACATGGAAGCAATGTAGTCTACTTGCAGCCGGACAACCTATAAAGAACCCGAGCCACCGCGCGGCTTTTAAACGACAAAAAGCGTGATATAGGCGTAGATATAGGCCAAGAACATAGTGTTATAAATGACAATCCAAGATCAAACGGACAGTAATTCATCATAAGTATATTTGTTGTAGCAGTGGCGCCTCTTATGGTAAAACATTGGCAATATTGTCTTCTGTTGTCTCACTATTGAGGACTTCGTCGTAATCTTGGTAGTGAGTTTGTGAAAAATCCCGAGTCATTTCATATCTCGGTATTTAAATATATAAAACGGAAAATAAACTAATTACACATTGAACAATTAGTAATGCTACTAAACCTCGCGCCTTCCCTTACATTATTTAAAGGACTTTACATAATAATTATTGTGAATCACAAAGTAACTGCGCGTAGCGTTCGACTTTTAGAACGTATTTAAAATGTTCCAAGTCGCTGAGTAAACCACAAATGCATCACAAAATACCGAGAAGCAGTGTAAAATAAGATGTTATTTTATAAACCATGCTGGTTCTTTGTTTAAAGAACTATTAGGAATAGGTACAACTTCTTAATTTCTATAAAATAAGCGACTCGTTTCCATTCTACGAAATATCGAAAGAATACAATCTATGCTACTGCACTCAAAATTTATTAAAAAGTATCTGACTGCCAGAAAAACATTGACGCGGACGATTAATATAGTTCTAAAAATTATAATAATAGGCTATAATATTGAGCTCACGAATTACTTGTACTTAGCAAAAACAATGATGTGATGGCAAATGGTATAATGATAAAATTATATTTGTTTCTTTGCTGACAACAAATATGCATGCATAATCTTATTTATAGTCAAATACTACAGATATTTCAGATACAAATTTGTTACGATTCTCTTCAAAGCTTCCTTTGTTTAACTGGTAAGCTAAAATCATCTACTACTTACTACGCTGTACACTAAGCTTTTTGCTAGCATATATCAACTTGATACACTGTCTCTTCTCAACTATCAAAGAAAGAAAAGTTGTCTTTAATATTTTATATGTCTTATATTTTTGACTTTTCGTACACAAATCATTGTTTCTGCTAAGCAAATGACGTTATAAACTTGTCCATTTCATTAGAAATAAACTAACAAATACAGGCTGTAATTGACAACGGATTTGTAACTAGTTTGTAGACATGTTAGAAATAAGGTATTGTTACTTAAAATTGTATGATGTGAATAAAGTGTTATTTAATTGTATACAAATTATATTTCGGATGATGACTAGCACTTCATTATTTCGCAATAATTTGGAATTAAAACATCTTAATATCCTGTAAAACGATACTTTATCTATCCTACACATATATTTTGGCGCCTTTTTTACATTATTTTGATATTGATTGATACATTTGTGCCGATTTATTTAACAAATCATAATTTGCACCTTTTAATCTTGACCTGGTCCGAAATGCCGACTTACTAATATAATATAAGATTCGTGCAATATATATTATTGCAATTATTCTCACAGCAAACGCTTTTCCTGGTATGGATTTAAATCGGATCCGCGCCAACTTAATTATAAAATAAATTACATCCATATAATAGGCCTAAAAATTGCTAATTCAAATATCGACCTTCCAAATAAATTTAAAAAAAACTTGTAAGTATAAATTGAAATGCTTTTATGTGTCGAATGAATGGAGAACATATAAATAATCTCGACATTCTAACGTCGTACTAACACTTTGATTATTAATAATATAATTAAATAACTAGTGGTATGACTAATTGTAGGACATGAAATAGGGTCAAAATATACGATAAACAAGGCACTCTTTTTGTCGAGCAATGCCATGTATTTGGTATATAACATTAACTGGATAAAAAACCTTGCCAAAATTGTTCTGAAGTATTTTAACTATGACAGAAATTTCTCCACGTGTACCTAAACATATCTTTGTATCATTGCGGACTGCATAGTTACTTTTCATGAAGCGCCAAAACCATTTCCACTGTAAAAAAGCTAGATGTATTATTATTATATTCACCTTATTTATTGTGTGTAGTAATTGTAAGTATAGACTAAATATCCAACAGATAGCCTCTCTTAATATTTCTGTTGTTTATAAAATAAAATAATCAGGATTTGTCTTACATTTGGATATTTAATCTTAGTCACATGTCCACTATTTATAAGCTACTTTTAAGTACTGTATTCTGTAAATACTTTGCCTATGTATGTATAATCTCGTTGCGTTAACTGCGTACCAAACGTTTTGTCTAAATTGTAATGTGAAATATTGGCTATTTTCAGATATATATTATTTAAAGTAATTTAAGTCACTTAGTCAATGTTAAGCTAATTTCTGTAATTTATATGTACGGTTGTGTAGATTTAGCTTGATTGTGACATAATTTTTGTGTTGCATTTATTATTCACAGTTCACGCCTCGAATCTTATATTTCTCTGTTATTTATGATCAAATTTATTTACTCCGTCCCTAGGAAGTTGGATGTTTCATTTGAAGCTGGGAATCAATTTGTATAATATGTGTTTAT
Organism: Lomographa bimaculata; assembly: GCA_948107665.1. Classification (NCBI taxonomy): domain Eukaryota; kingdom Metazoa; phylum Arthropoda; class Insecta; order Lepidoptera; family Geometridae; genus Lomographa; species Lomographa bimaculata. Next base: position 13,283,870 of record OX403595.1, read on the forward strand.
TTTCTTCCTTGACTAAATTATGTTATTGTTTTGTTTTTAGATCTTTGTGTTTAAGTATAATCAGGCAGCAAGCTACACCATTTGACTTATAAAATGTTAATAAAAAACTTGTATGACGTGATCAAATATATTAAATAAAACTGTCATTTTACTATTAACAATTTTGTATATATACATTTAGTTTTTTTTTTCATTAATTGTATTTTTTTTATATAATGTGATAGATTTAGTTGGTAATTTCATAATCCAAAAACATACACTAATGCCAACTATAAGTTTGGGTTAGGTTGGCACAGTCATAACTTTATAACTACTATACACTAGGAACTTGTGAAATAAAACTAATTTATAATAAATGAAATATAATTTGTTTAATTGCATTAAGGTTTGAAAAGTTTCAGATGATAAAAAAACAGGCATGCTAGTTACGTTAGGGCTTCCTAAAGTCCTAAATCCCACAAATAGGGGAGAGGCGTACAAAATGACATACTAGTTATAAAATCGGTTATAAAATCTTTATTTATTGGAAATTTTTGAACTCTTTATGTAGATACATATTCTTTGATTTATTACCTACCGAATTATCACAGAGACCATTCAATTTAAACATAAACATAAAAATTATTAAACATTTATAAAATCTTTAATAAAATCCGTTTTGCCCGCCCTAGGTGGGTAAAATGACACACGTGGTGTGGACAAAATGGCATACCAAATTTGTACTGAAAATCAGCTCAATACTTGCAGAGTTCACATGAAAAGCTTCCGAGGAAGAGAAATCATTTTCACTGTTGGAATTAATTTCCAAAGTTTTTGAAACATTTTTAGCATTTTTCATCTAAAAAGATGGATTTAATATATTTCTTTCGGCACTGGAGATAGCACGCTGACTGGAAAATTGTTATATATGCCTAGGAGTATCAACCTAGGTGATATGGGCGTCGCAGATATTGCAGCAGCTATGTCAACAGATCGGGCCGTTGAGAGTGGACCTGGATTGTCTACGGCTGATATACTCTCAACCATCAGTGACGTTGAACAGCTTTCTTCCGCCTGAGATGGACCTGTTGTTGATATGATTAGGTTTTTTGCTGCCGTTATATCTTCTTCGAGCTTTCCCCGATCTTGTTGCATGAGGATGTTTGTTGTTTCAGCAGGCTCAAACAAATAAACAATTATTTTGAAGAAGAAAAAGATAGGTGAATTAAACGACATACTATGCCATTTTACCCGAACAAGTGGTATGCCATTTTGTCCACTTTATAACCTTAAACATTAGAAAACAATAACTAAAAATATAATAACAATTTTTAGGTTTCAACACAGTGGTGCCGATTCTGTTGTCCAGAATTAGACTAAACTAGCCTAAAATTAGTTTTAGTCCTGCTTTAGTCCAAAACATATTCAGAAAATGCAAGATTAGACTAAAATTAAGTTTGACAGGACTAAGTTAGTTTAGTTACTCTATTTAGTGAGAATGACCAAATTCTAATTCTGATGTACATGTTTTCGTTCAAATTAAGACTAAAAATAGAAATTCTAAACTCAAATTAGTCTGTATAAAAAAGGTCTGGATTATTTTTAATGTGATCTTATACTTGAAAGAGTCCTGTCATTTCAACTTTTAAATTAAGTTCAACGTAAAATCAGAATAGCGTTCAGGTATTCTTTGACTTAAATTAGTTTATTTTTAGTTTAGTTTAGGTTAGTTCGGTGCTCAACAGAATTAGCACCATTCTCTGAGTTATTTAGTAAAATAACTATAAACTTGAGTCAATAAAAACAAAATAACTTAAAAAAATACTTACTTTTGCGAAGTAACAAAATCCATCTGAATAAAACTCGTGACTACAAAAATCAAACAAATACGAATACTCATCACACGGTCAGACGGAAGCAACTGGCATCAACACAGGTTGCGATTAGTTACTAAGCGGCCCTCTGCAGGCTATTGCGAATACTAATATGCCAGTGGTTTTGGAGAAAAACAAGTGTGTCATTTTACCCGCCTATGTCATTTTGTACGCCTCTCCCCTACTATAATAACAAAAGCTAAAGAAGTTCAGGAGCGATAAATATCCTACGATTAAAACTATGTATTTGTGCAAATATCGTGAATTTTCTAGAGAACATTTAAGATATTCACAGACAATTAGTCTGCGAACATGCCCTTACATGTCGTAAACTTTATAATTCAAAACTTACTCGTGAATAAAACGCATGCGCGTTATACACCAACAAAAAATAATCAATACGAGAATAAACATGCGCGCACCCTACCAGCACTGGTACTTGGGCTCTGTCCAAATAATGTGTACAAGTCTCTTTATTTAACCGTTTTAGAAATACATCCAAAATGTTTGACAGGGCTAAAAGATGCAAGTTTTCGCACAAGATGATGATTCGCCTAAACAATTTTTTGTATATTTTCAACTTACGCCAGGGCACGATTCTCATTGCCGTCCACCAAATAGTAAGTACACCGTCCATACAATTATGAGTTTAATTTTAAAATAAGGTTAATTTGCTTTTGCATATATTGCAGACGACACAATGTTTGATCTTTATGTACTCGTAAAAAACGTGTACAGTATGGCACATAATATTGCCTTTCATAATATTTTGTCAATTCTAGAAATTTAACAGTCGCCATTGTTTTCAGGCGTTATCATCGTTTATTCTAATCATTCTATTAGTCGGAATCTCTCATGTAGGCGAGATGCTATCGATGCTACATAGCGATATGGAAGATGATGCAGAGAGACGCGGGTTCTATGAGATCGCCTACGGAGAGACGCTGACGTTTCATGAAGGAGATGTCATGAGCACCAATAACCAGAGGAGGTTTGCGAAAGCGCAACATCTTGCTTCCGGTAAGTGTTTACTGTTACAATATTTGTAATGTTTACAAATAATCTAGAGTTTATGAATTAAATCCTGAATTAATTCTGTTGGGTGCTAATGTAGGAAAACCACGGATATATATAATATTGGTATCAATATGGTAGTCTCAAATCACAATAGTGCGAGTGCGTATTATTGCTTCCTATTTCGTATTTCTAAGAAAGGACTCGTCGTTCATTGGAATTGTTTAATATGATATATAAATTCTATCTTTACATCATGTACGTAAATATTTTCTTTAGTAGCCTGGTTGTCATTAAAATATTTCTCACGACCCAATTTTCAACAAGTGTAAGTTGTTGATTAAGTCTATTTTTATGATTAACAATTTCCGAGTACATTTTCCATGGTTGTAGGGCATTTTCCCGTAATCGCCTGACTTGCTACCCTGTACTGAAATTCAGTCGTAGTACAGCACCCTCAAGTAACAGCAAAATCTATAAATTATATGTTACAGCTGTAGCCCTTGAGAGCCTTCAGTCTTTTTGAGAGTTATTCAAGGCCTACTGTATTTACCGTATTTACTTATTTTTCGTTTACTTCGTTTCGTTTACTGTATTTTTCGTTACCAAATATATACCAGTTACCATATTTTCGTTTACTGTATTTTTCGTTACCAAATTCCTGGGGCATCAAGCCTTTTCTAAAAGAGATAGCCTCTAGTAGGGAATAATTGTCCTCAGATTTGAAATGCGGGCTTACTCACGATGTTTTCCTTAACCGTTATTAGAGCGAGTGCGAATTCCGCACAGTTAAGATGTAGCTACCTATAGATGTAAGATATATTTGAATTATTTTTTCTCCTTTCAGTTACAGTAATATTCCTATACACGAGCACCATCCTAACAACCCTCTACCTGATGTGCTGCATCTCACTCCTGCACGGCGCCGTGAAGTACAAACGCGAGTACGTGCTCCCTTGGATAATGGCGGCCTGTGTAGGAGTGGTGTTACTAATTGTGGCCATCGTGGTCGGTGATGGGTACCCGTGTATCGTCAATTTATTCGGAGGACATAATCTTTATCGTAAGTATCGTTGCTGATTTTGATTTACGGATCATAAATCATGAGTGAATAGGTATCTTCTAGGCAAGCATGTCACATCTTCGGCCGCATCATCACTTTCCATCAAGTGAGTTTGTAGTTAAATAATAAAAAAAGCTTCAAATAACTGAACCCTACGGCATCTCCCGTGTTCACGATTATATAGTAGGATATGGTACAATCTGGTAGACGATCAACTCTAAAAGTTTGTGTGTAAGTATGTTTGTTTCCCTCTTCACGCTTTACCGTCGGATACGAACGGATTTGGATGATTTTGAATGTACATAGCTTACACGTAGGATTAACACATAGGCTAATTTTTAAATTGATAATAGCGGGCGAAGCCTCGAGGCACGGCTAGTCTATCATAAAAAAGTAATAATAAGTAGGTAGCTTATGTTTTAAACTTTAGCATAAGCTATGGCAATTCCAAATTTCACGTCTTTTCATCCAAATTATACAAAATCCGTTGCGGAGAAGCAAAAGAATAAACACACTTTCACTAACTTTTGTATTTACCAACTGACAGTATTAGATTCTTCAAATGGCTTAATATCTTTTTAATTTCATGAAACAAGACATGAAACAAATGCAGCGGGTTTTGAATATGAATACTTACATTGTAACTAATTCCTCAGATTTCGGCTGCGCCCTCTTCGTACTGACATTCATCTACGCCATTTGCGCCGTATGCAGTTTCGCAGTCGAGACTGGCAGCGGTCACTGTGCCCGCGCGACTCGCACCACAAGCGACGAGAGAGGCGAGCGTTTGCTTCTCCTAGACCACGCAGCACATTCCAGCTTGCTCTCAGCTGCGCAGCTCAACAAGCTATCCCATGGCACACGCTCGCAGTTCGTCTAAATGAACCCTTATTTTGCGCTTCGTAGGCCCTTTGTGGAATGATGTGAAAATAGTTGCGTTTGCACATTACTGGGTTTTACTGTTAATGGAATATCATATTATCTATTCTATTGTACTCTGAATAAGTGCTAAAGAAAATGATTTGGCATTTGTAAGAATTCTCAAATTATTTTCTTGATCATGTAGCAATTCAGAAGCTTGATGCATACCTAATAGACATGCACCGAGTCGATTATAAGTCTACCTAATATTTTTGAGCACTGACTCTCATTAGGTGTATAAATTATTATGTAGGGACTATAGAAAACAAGCTCGTGGTAGTTCATGATAGGCAGTCTTAACAGTGTGATTTAAATAGATCATCAAAATAAATATATTTATTTATGTATCAGGCATTCCCAAATCGAATGGGAAATAATTTCAGGGTTAGAGTATTATTATATGATATATCTATTACTGTTATTTAACTGCCTAATCGCCTATTATTTGTATCTGTGACGCACAATCAGTATTCAATTTGTATTCTTGTTAGGTATTCAACACTCAGAGCTCAGAGAGATAAGTGTTCTTCAAAGTGAGTCAACTTGTTCGAAAATATTTATAAATAAATGTTCAAAATGGTACATACAATACCACAAAATATGGCCTCGCAAATTTTCTGCTTAGGATATAATGATCAGTATTATGAATTAGTCCACTCAGATATAAAAAATATACCACAGAAAAGCTCTGAGCACCAATGCCAAAAAGCAAATAATATAAAGTCATGTCAGGCATGACAATATTGGACGCCAAAAATTCTTATTAAACTTGGCTATTGGCAAAAGGGTGACGATTTTATTTCTATAGCATGACACTCAAAGGTTAATGGTGTCTTTGACTTACAAAATGTTTATTAAAGAAATAAAAGTTATTTCAAGGGTGTCATGTCATATGTTTACGTCCATTCTTCAGTGCATTATAAAATATAAAGTATACTTATAAATGAGATACCAACTCTTGATCTTACTTGTGATATTTTTGTAATATTTTTATGATTAAGTTCAATTAATACAATTAGTACAAAATAGATTATTTAAAATAATATGAAATTGTTATAATTTAAAATAAATTTTAAGTGTTAGTGTTTCATTAGCAACTTATTATTATTTATAGAGAAGATTTAGCTATATCTAGCAGTTGTGTCTTTACGGTCTAAGTATATGCTGCAATACATGCTAAATGAAAAATAAATATTGATTCTTGTAATATGGCATTGTCTTTTATTTACTTACCTAACTTAACATAATATATTGCATTATTTTATTAATATAATATGAAGTTCCTTAACAGTATTGGAAGACTATAGAATAATAATAAAAAAAAATACAAAATCCATCTATCTAGAACGCTAGTTCTCTATCGTAGCTATTTTGTTCACCCCCACCTACCATTTTGTAGAGGTCTCTGTATACCTTTAAATCCTCTTGCTAAAATAAACTTTTCTGATGATTCTGATCTGCTAGCTTGAGGCTTCAATATCTTGATGCTTTTAAAGAATCTTTCCAGATCCATCAGAAGAATAGGGACTTCTTTGCCATCCCATACTTTAAATAGAAAGTGTCCATCAACTTTTGTGACTAGTGCTGCAAATCTGAGAGCCATATAAGCTAGGCCTAATATTCTGTCTTTGTCTAACTCTTTGACACCTGTGGCACTGGGAGCCATGTCTGATAAAACCACATCTACTTTATTTCCATTGAGGATATCTACTACCTTATCATGTGCTTCAACTGTGTTAAAGTCCATGTTGCTCATTATACTAGCACCCTGCAATAAAAAAAAAAGTTACATTAACAAAGAGCTTTGTTCAATAAGTCTATACAAATTTTACTCTCTTGAAGGTCAATATCACTTAGAATCAAATCAAATCACTTAGAAAATTCTTCGAGGTGGTTTGGAACCAGCTACGAGTGCATTTCACCCTTGGTTGAAGTTTGCCTGTTTAGGAACGCAGCTTAATAGTTTACTTACTTCAATGGGAAATATTTGTAGTTTGTCAATTGAAAGCACTTTTCCTTTAGGTTTGTTCTCGTCAACACCATCAGCATTGGTTTTTTGAACAGCCACTTGAGTCCACGAGCCTGGGGCAGCACCCAGGTCTATCACAGAGAGACCTGGCGTCAATATATTCGTTTTTTCATTCATTTCTAATAATTTGAAAGCACTGCGACATCTAAAAATAAACATTTACTATTTAGATAATATTTTCGGATACAGGTCACAGCCAAGACAATAAAATAATACCTATAAATATTAATAAATAATGGTAAATCACCTGTAATTGTATATCTTTGCCTTTTCAACGTAAGGGTCTGTCTTTTGTCGGCCTAACCATTGCTGGGAACTTTTCATTCTCTTGAGACACTTTATAAGAAAACACATCCTTGTAAAGTTCAGTTGCTGGTGCGCAAATAAGCGCGAATGAATCATTGTCCCTCGATATTTATACGGACCGACAAGTAAATAAATACAAAGGATTATCTATTTTTATAAAATTATGAGAAAGGGAGACTGCAAGTGCAAACAGCTGTAGTTCAACTTCAACTATGTTTATGCTTACATTTGATAGCTGACACTAGTTTTGCAAAGCCGACGACGACCGAGTTACGCTTTGACCGCGTTGCGTTGGACCGGAAAAACAAACGTTGAGAGCATGAATGCTGCGATTGGTCATGAATTCGTATTGGAACGTTATTCCATTATTGAATTGGGCGTGCCTGATCGATCAAAATTAAAAATATTTTATAGTAAAAACTATGTAAGGAAATGATGTTACAAAATGATCATAGAGTAGCAACAGTTTGCCCATTGCGGTCATACAATAAGCAGTATTTTATTTTTAAATGCTTAAACATAGGAATCAAAATCCGTTGATATATACATAATTTTACAGACAATATGAAAAACAATTATTTACACAATGCGGTCGTTTATCTAGATCCCCTATCAATTTTCACTGCGTAACAACATTGGCTAATTAATTAACATATAGGAGTTTCGCCGCGAAAGTGAAAAAATGGAGTTGTCGACTTTGTATAATTTGCCAAAATCTGTGATTATTCGAGTGTTAATGTGTAATGATGGTGGTTATTAACCGTTAATACTTAGTAAATGCGCATAAGTGTAGGCAAGTCATACAAATTTGAAAAACGTGATTGTCGCCTTTGCTCCAAAACTCCAATAGAAGTTCTATTAGTAAAGTTTCTACCACTTTACTAGGGTATGACTTAACTATGACCGGACCTTGACTGATTTATACATGACTTTGCCTGGTGCTTTTAATATGAAATACACTTGAAATATATTATAACTTGACACTGGCTAAATGCACAAGATTGCGAAGTCAAAATTCAAAGAAAAAATATTAGTTGTTTGTAAAGTCGGTTTACGGACGATAGTTTTACGTGATAACGTAATAGAGAAACATTGATGAAAAATTGCATACTTTTATGAATTGAATTGATTTGTTATCACTGAATTATCATTACTATGTATAATAAAAAGAAGAAGTTAATTGAAAATAATATTTTTCGATAAATTAACTTTTATTTACATTCGTAACGACTCGCCGCACGACGCTTGGGCTGATCGTGCCTCTCTATCGCTTGTTTCGCGCTCTCGCTTGCACGCTCAGGCGGAACGTGACACTTTTTGGTGCGAGCAGCAGGTGGTGTTCATCTAATTATAAGACGTTATTACGTCAAAAAAGCACGACCTTGTCGTGTTAGACTCTCGGAAACTTGGCTGTCGCTGGCTTGAGCGTCATATTATATAGTCATATTGTTGCGGTTTATGTTTGAATTAGGACAAATTTATCCTATTTCTTTAGTTTTGTTAATTTCGAATTGAAACCAATCGCAACAAAGATACTTAATAGAGGTTATGCAATGAGTATACTTATCGCGGGAACTCTCTACATTCACATTGACACTGACAGATAATAACGTCAACTAAGTAAACAAAAATTTAATAATATTTACAAAAATTACAATTGTATTTAAATAGCATGTACAATAATTACAATTGTATGTAGTTAGATTACCGACTTGTGATGTTTTTTTCCGTTTAAACTAGAGCCATGATCATTTCTGTGGTACAAATCAAAGACCAGAAAATAATACAATTATGAAAATTCTTCTTAACGGGTATAACCTCCGACGAAGATTTACCGCAGATTCATATCATTGCCTTATTGCGCTGATTCGATATAAGTCTGACACAATGAAATTTCTAAATGTCGCCGAAAAAAATGATGCGGCAAAAAACATTGCTCTTCAGCTGTCTCGAGGAACTTCCAGAAGGGTATGATTTAATAATAAATAAACGCTCACACACTCACAGCCTACACGCACACTAAGTTCGATAACTTGTGTCGTGAGTACCGGAAACATTACTCCACAGAAATAAACACAATCAGAATCAGAAACTCAAATTTTCTTTTTGGAAAATACTTGTGTTCCCGGCTAGGAATCGAACCTTGATAACCCTGCTTCCCTGTTTGCTTTGGGTTTTCCCGGCGGGAAGAAGGAGAATGTGCACCCTAAGCCAAGGGGCATTTCAAATATCTCTTTAGTAAATGCCTTTACACTGGTGCCAGTACCTACTTACATTTAGCTTAAACTGCTAGGCAAGCTAGTAAAGTCTAGCTTTACTAGCAGTTTCTAGTACAAAAACTACTGCTCAGTAATCCCAACTATTATTTAGCTTCCTAGACATTGCAGAAACCAGTAAAGTTTTTCCTTACAGCGTGAAGGTCTGTCCCAATACAACAAAATCTATGAGTTTGATGCTGATGTGATGGGACAAAAATGTCAAATGGTGATGACGTCAGTCTCTGGCCACCTGCTTGCCTTGGAGTTTGTAGGGGCATACAAACATTGGCAGTCTTGCAGCCCCCTGAGTTTGTTTGAGGCACCAGTGTTTAAATACTGCCCAGATAATTATGATAAAATTAAGGTATCCTAATATAATTATTAATATCAACTGATAACTGCTCATTCAAAATTCATAATTGTTTATTCACATGGGCCCCAAAGAAACACTCATAAAAGTTAATGACTCTACTGCCAATTTTATTGATTACACTAATATTACAAATGATTATGATATGACTGAAAGATTGTGTGTAAGTATGTTTGTTTTCTCTTGACGCTGAAATGGCTGAACGGATGAGGATGAAAATTAGAATGTACACAGCTTATACCTAGGATTAATACATGGCTACTTTTTTACTTTATAAATGCAGGGGAAGCTACGGAGCAAAGCTAGTAAATAATAATTGTTGAAACTTCGAGTGGACAATTTCATTTACCACCAGAAATCCTTAGACTTAGTACTTACTTTTTAAATTTAGCCTATATTTAACAGTGTTATTAGTTAGACAAGCTTTCATTGAACAGAATTTTAGCTAATTAAGTTTTTTGTTTATCAACTGACTTTAATTATTAAATTATTAATCTATTTTGATGATTTACTTTGGTTGGGTAGAGTATACTTCAGAGGTTGTCCCATATAAATTTTATTGAAATTGGTCTAGCCAAAACTGAAATATAAGCAATGAAGTCAGTTTTTTAATCTTGCCGGTTTTTAAAACTTGCGTTTCAATTATTCTTTCAATTACTTTCACCGATGAGCTGGAGAAATCTCTTCCCTACAGTCCTTAAATTAGCAAAAGTAGAGATCCAACATATTCTGAATAGTCATAACAAAACGTCATCCTGGTTATGGCACAGTAAAACCCTAAAATTTTGTTTTCTACTTATGTCTAATGTGCTACATATCTCGCTTTCTTATGTTTCAGAGAACTTTAGAAAGAGAAGTGCGTGGTTGTGCTGGCCTTATCATTTGGACTGATTGTGATAGAGAGGGTGAAAACATTGGGTTTGAAATCATTCAAGTATGCACAGCTGTCAAGAGCAACCTCAGAATTTACCGGGCTAAGTTTTCAGAGATCACTTTTGTGTCTGTACAAAGAGCTTTGATGAATTTAGAGGAGCCAAATAAGAATATTAGTGATGCGGTTGATGTAAGGCAAGAACTGGATTTAAGGATAGGTAAGTATATCACACTATCTCACTAATAATATTATAAATTTGTGTGTATGTTTGTTCCCTTCTTTTTACCACTATCTCACCTGTTGTAAGTGATGGCGTGATCGAGGATGGTAAACATGGAAGGCCAAGTTTAATAATTCGTAAAACCCCTATATGTATACAATACAATATAAATACTCTATATTGCACACCAAGAAAAATAATTATTAACAATAGAAAAAACTAATAAGTACAATCGGCAGCCTTATCACTAAGCAGCTATCTCTTCCAGGAAACCTTTGTAGAGAATAAAAAGTTTGATAGAAAGTAATATAAATATGAGAAAAATTGTTGTGCTCGTTTTTGTCAATCACACACACCATTCTATAATACTTTTTTGAACACCAAATGAAAGTTTAAAATAAAAACTTACTATAAAACAGTTATATGATGTAGTACATAGGGGGTTATATAAAGTTTAAATACCAATTTTTTTAAAATGGCAATAGATCTAGCCTGCCCTGTGGGTGCATCATTACTACTCTTTCCAATCATTTATTTATCTTTTCTCATAAGCACTTTGTATGACGTTCCGTAATTATTGACATGCAACCGTAGACAAAAAAAAGCTTTTGTTCATGGATGCTGTTTTTTCTTTACTAAACTAATACCAAAGCAAAATTCTCATTAGCTTCGATAATTACTGATATTGATAAAAATAAATATAGGAGAAAAGTAACATATTTGGTGGAATAAAGTATAGGTTCTTTTTGTGAACATTAATCTTGGTGACTTGTACCTTTTTTTTATTTGATCTGTCCAGCAAGTAGGCCACAAGTACTTTTGCCTAAATCTAATAAGTATCTTAATAACACTTTGCAGGTGCAGCATTCACTAGGTTTCAAACCCTCAGACTGCAGAAGGTATTCCCAAGCAAGCTAGCTGACAGTCTGGTTAGCTACGGCTCCTGTCAGTTCCCAACACTGGGCTTTGTAGTGGAGAGGTACAGGGCTGTGGAGAATTTTGTTGCTGAACCGTTTTGGAAAATAAAAGGTAGGTGTACAAGATCTACTAACTGTTAGAATGCTGTGCATTGGCTCAGCATTGTAGAGATCTATCTGATACTACCACAGACCCAACCTCAGAATTAAAAAATAAACATTGTGTGTAGCAGGATTCGAACCAGCTTTCCTATCATTGGACCGCTTCGGCCGTTTATAGAACCGGAGTTTCGGAACTGGTTCCGTACGAGGATTTAAATTTACTTGTACGGAACTGGTTCCGATCGAGGCTTTTAATTTACTTGTATGTAACTGGTTTCGATCGAGGCTTTTAATTTACTTGTACGGAACTGCTGGACCCTGTTCGCCTAAAAACTTTTGACACGACTGTCTATAGTATATTCTCCGTGGGGGAAAAGACAGCATTCGCTTTTCTGCACATGGCATCCAACGAAAGCCATCCACATCATGTCAACACTTGAGCAGGATCCACCTATATTATGTGTGATTGGTCATACACATTACATAATTTTTTGTTAAGCTAGTTGTGATTTGCCAATCACGAGCATAATAGTAACCTTTTGTCGTGCCCTTACTGGTAAGTTGTGTATTAATGGGGAAAAAATACGCACTGCAATTACAAACATTAACAGGTGAAGGATAGGGGAACAACAAACTACTTTGCGGGATCACAAGGTTGGAAAGATGAAACTATGTCATCAAGTGTCAACCAAATAGTTAAATAGCAGGACTGCACTTGCCCACAGTAAATAAACACGCTCACAGCCCACAATAAGTTAAAAGAAAGAACCATATACACAAAAATCCCTTGAAATCAAACTCGGGAGCAATGCCTTGCCCGCTGCGCTAACAGTCGAAAAAACGTAAGTTAACTTTCAACTGCCTGTTGGCTTAGTCAGGTGTACCGGGTTCGGTTCCCGAAGGGAACAAAATTTTTTTTTTTTTGCTAGATTTGCAAGCCTTTGTTCACAATTTCACCTGATGGAAAGTGATGATGTAAAATGATCTTCCCAAGGAAAGTTTGTGTTTCTGGTTCTGGGTGTGATTATGTGTGTGTAATGTGAATATGTCCGGCACCCATGATACAAGCCATTGAAGTTAGTGTGGGGCTGTGAGCGTGAAAGCGTTTATGGTTTAAGTTTGTTTATGTTTAAAGGGCCCCACTTTTTCAGTGAATCACACACAAAACGAGCTAAGCGTGGACTTCAGTTGGGATCGAGTTCGTCTGTTCGACCGCGACGCTTGTCAAGTATTGCACGACATCTGCCTCGAGAACCCTCAAGCGAAGGTTTGCGATGTGAAGACTAAACCTAAATCTAAGTGGAGACCGCTGCCTCTGGACACAGTGGTAAGTTAAATAAGATAATATGTATATGAAATGAAATTAAATTTATTCACAAAAAGAGGGTATTACACTGATCTTAGTATTTTATATGTTGAGTTCTCCTATTTTGCTGTTACCCGTGAATTTGTTCAAATGTTAATATAGCCAAGTAAGTGTACAATTCAACGTGTAGTAGAAAAAATAATATTTCGAGTAATTGTGGTGGCATTACCATAGTAAGTCACAGAAAATAGTTATGGTATACAGTACATAATATGCCCAAGTATTTTTACATTATTATTATGTTTCGAATGTATACACACATGCACAAGTGCACTTGTGCGACCTCTTGCCAGGTTGTGGCTAGGAGCAATCACTTTGAGTCACTGCGCCGTTCGAGTACGTATGCATAGTACCGTGCCCGCCAGTGGCGGTTTCAGGGGAGGAGCTAAGGGGCTCAACCCCCCTCAAAATGATTTGAGTTCTTACGTGACAAATCTTGTCTCGTGATTATTATTGCGGCAGCGGCAGCAAAATCTACCTTCAGCTGAGTCAAGCGTCTCCCAAACGATATTCCTGAATCCACTGTAGCCCGCGTCATCAACTAAGTTGTCGGGCCATAAATCATTGTAATCAGTCTATCTCGCTCGCACTCAATAGGCTTATGGAGCGCATAATGGTGTGCTATTATAGCAGGTAGTCGATATCGATAAAATTTAATAGATGGTTTTTTCAAAGTTTGAAATTATAAAATAACACAATAAAATAAATAAAATATAGTTTACATTTGTAAATAATTATTATTTTACAAATCGTGTTTTTCAAACGAGTCATCAATTATAATATGTATTCTGATGTACATCACCTCTCGTTTTATATATATATAATCATAATTAATTATAATGTCCAATTGTTCCACTTCAGTTTCGAATGTCTATTTCAGGAACTGGAAAAACTGGCCTCAAGAAAGCTAAAAATTAACGCAAAAGAGACAATGCGTCTCGCCGAAAAGCTTTACACACAAGGTTTCATCTCGTACCCCCGAACGGAAACCAACGAGTATCCCAAAGAGATGAACTTAGGACAGTTGGTGGGGCTTCAAACGGGCGATCCTAACTGGGGGGCGTTCGCGCTGGGAATCATGGACAGCGGGGGGCCCACGCCGAGACAGGGGAACAAGAGCGACAAGGCCCATCCTCCGATCCATCCTACTAAGTATACTAATAGTAAGATTATTTTATCTATGATAGACCATCGTGGTTGGCCACTATCTGCGACCTGACCATCGTTTGGCTGTAATTTTGCGAATCTGGCAGTAGAGTCATTAGCTTTCATGAGTGCCTCTTTGGGGCCCGAGTAAATAAACGATTTTGATTTGATTTGATCTCACGTGAGTGTGAAAGTGTTCATCGGCACCCACGACACAAGTCATCGAACTTGTGTGGACTAAGTTCGATGACGATTTAAATCCAAATATATCATGTCACATAGGTAATTTTATATACTCACTTTTGGAAACTTTTTAAGAAGGTACCAAAGATTAACAAAATTTGTGACAAACCTTTCCAGGTTTATCAGGCAATGAGCAACGTCTATACGAATTCATAGTGCGTTCATTCCTCGCGTGTTGTTCCAAAGACGCCCAAGGGCAGGAGACCACAGTTGCCATCGATGTAGCCAATGAGAAGTTCTCAGCCAGCGGTCTCATGATCACAGCTAGGAACTACTTAGATGTCTACCCATATGACAAATGGTCATCAAAAGAAATACACGTCTACCAGGTAACTAATAAGGTTCAAAATCTTAAAAATGTCTAGTGGTGGTTTGATCGGATTCATACCGTTATCTATAAAGTGTAAAAAACCGTAAGTTATGAGCTGTTTTATCTGCACTAGTGCCATGAAACTGAATTTTTATAAAGCATGTTATAATTCAATCATTTGTTTTATACATCCGAAGTGAGTCCGGTCCGGTCAGGCGTAATGCTTCTTTATGGTTTACATCTGTAAGGTGTGCGTCTCCTTTCTTAATAGCTGCCGGAACATAAACGAGGCATAATTACTTTCTTCTAGGCTGGACAGACATTCAATCCTACAAGTATAGATATGGTAGATGGTAGCACATCACCACCAAATCTTCTCACCGAAGCAGACCTCATCGCCCTTATGGAAAAGCATGGGATCGGTAAGCTATGCGATATACAAACTTTTATTATTTCAGAATACTATAGAGAAATAGCATGGACTAGTGAATAGGCAAATAAGCTGATTATAGTACATTAAAAGCCGCCTTCTATCCATTAACTATCATAAACAAATGTTGATTTATTTTCATATCTTTAGGCACAGACGCGACTCACGCAGAGCACATAGAAACAATAAAGAACCGGTCGTACGTAGCTCTCGCGGACGCCATACATTTCGTCCCCGGCTTGTTGGGGATGGGGTTGGTAGAAGGGTACGACGCGATGGGGCTCACTATTTCTAAGCCACACCTCCGGGCACAGTTGGAGGCCGATCTTAAGGCGATCAGTGAGGGGAGGAAGGATCCGCAGCAGGTTTTGGCTGAACAGGTATTTTGGAGAACGGACTTAGCGTGCCGGTTGTTTTTTTATAACTTTTTTTATATTTAGGATAGGTAAACATTTGCCTACTATCTCACCAGATGGTAAGTGATGATGCGAAAAGGCATTGATAATATATGAAATATAAATATGATGGGAAACATAGATGGAAACATCTTATGGGCTAGCGACTTCTTGACTAATCTTGTGTGGTTGGTCGCAGTTTCGAAACCTATGACAGCCTTGTGATGATATGAAACATGGTGGTACACCATTTTTCGTGCTCACCCGTGGGTTACGCTGCCTGTACCCAATATACAGTCATAGTTCACCACCGAAAGTCGAAAATCTCGTCAAATCACTAAAAACTATCAATCAATATTTTGAAAAAATGTTAATGGCATTATTGCGGTAGATTTAAGGGTGGTGAAATACGACTGGTGGTGACTGTTTCGGTACAGGGTAGAAAGCCATGGTGGTAGCTTAAAATGCCCTACCACCATGAATTACACAAAGTTACCTCCAACCAAGAAACCTCACCCGTCTATTAAAAGCCGGGGTACTATAACAGCGTGGCATCACGGCTTCAAAATAGGTGTGTAAAAAAATTACATATTCAGCAATTTGTCGTTAGTTCGTTTTTTTTTTTAACCTCTTTATTAACCTTTAATATCTATATTCCAGGTAGCAAAGTACAGGGAAGTGTACATAACAGTAGCTGCCGAAGCTTCCAAAATCGACAGCGCTCTAGCGGAGAGGTTCAGCGAACGGCCGAATGAGTACACGCCCAGCGCTGGGACTATGCCTGATATGCTGTCAGGTGAATATTGAAGCGGCCGTATAGTTCTACAAGGATTGAAATGAACGTGTCATGCAAAGGGAATATTAACACTGTTTTTGCAGGCCATATTTAAATCCTTGTAGTATTATAGCTCAGAAGATGCAGCAACGCTTAAAAACTGGCCCAGACTCGCGCACGAAGGGTTCCGTACCATTATCTATAAAAACGACAAAAAAAACATGTCTGTTGTATGGGAGCCCCCTTAAATAAATGAGATACAGCCTGGTTACAGACGGACAGTCAGACGGACGACGACGGATTCTAAAGTAGCCGATTTTTGCAAACATTATTTATTAGGTGTAATTAAAGCTTGGTTCAAAAAGTTCGGAACCAAGTAGTCGTGCCCCGCGGCTTCGCCCGCTATTATCAAGTTAAAAAGTAGCCTATGTGTTAATCCTAGGTATAATCTATGTACATTCCAAATTTCATCCAAATCCGTTCAGCCGTTAAAGCGTGAAGAGGGAACAAACATATTTACACACACACTTACACGCAAACTTTCAGGTTTATAATATTAGTAGGATAATTAGCTGTGAACTTAGTACTTATAGTTCTAGGAACTTTGTATTTAATTAATGAATTCTTTCATGGATACCCTCATTTTTGCAATCCACAGATGGACATCTTATGCATCATAGAGCACTTCGTTCGTTTACAGAATCTTGTAGAAAATATAAACTAGCTGTTGAAATAAAAGTTAAATCAACAAAAGCAATCCGTATTAGGCTAATTTAAAGTTTTTACCTATTTCTTTCCTTTTAGTATTTAAATGTCCGAAATGCGGCTCAGACATGGTGGTGCGACAGAAAAAGAACAACGCTGACGAATTCTACATCGGTTGTCTTTCATTCCCTAACTGCAAGAATGCTGTCTGGTTCCCCTCCATAGTGAAGGCGCTACAAGTGTTACCAGACACTTGTTCACATGTAAGTAACCATCAAATGACCAGAAAATGTGTTTAAAACTAGCAACCTATCGAAGCCGTCGTGTCCCGATTGCTACTTCAGATGAATGAAGTCTCGGACATATTTATAAAACTATTTGCTCGTAAACGACAGTACACAGTACAGTAAGAGTACAAGACAGTACATAGTTTTTGTATTCTTTTAAAATTGTATTATTTTTCTTGCATGAAACCGTTTAGGCAACTCGCAAGTGGCAAACTTAGTCTTCGAGACTAGCGTTCACCATTGCAATGTTTTTTTTTGTTTGTAAATTTGATATGATAATTCTTGGTGCACACAGAGAAAGACAAGGCAGAGACCCTTCGAGGCCTCATTAGGTTATACAAAGATATGCTTACTCACATTACAATATTATTATCTTGCTTACTCACATTACAATATTATTATCGTATGAAAAGGCCTATGTACCATGTTTTTTTTTTTTTGAGAAGTGGATATTTTGACTTCGTTACAAACGCCATGATCACGAAATTCAACTTGACGGGGTTCTCGTTTCTAACATTAATTCTTGTCCAAGGCCTTGTAAAGAAGCCCAGCACGTTGCATCTCAATAAAACATGTTACATGTCTTTATTACAGTGCGGTCCAAACTACAAGAAAGTCAAATTCGAATGGCGAAACAATTCCATTAGCCATCTCTACCCTCCCCCTTATGTCACATGTATCGGCGGTTGCGACACTACCTTCCTAGAGCTTATGAAAATAGGTCTCTCTAGCGTCAGAAATGTACCGGATGCTTCTAGAACCCAAGCGAATAATAATACTAGCGCGAATAGCACAAACAGTAATAGAGAAATAACAAATATGCCTAATACTAATCGGCAAGCTACTGCCAGAAATAGGCAAAATAATGCAACGGAGAGGCAAACCTCAACCAATAGTTGGCCGAATACAACAAATGATCGACCAAGTTCTGCACCTAACAGTTGGTCAAATTCAAGCAATGACTGGCCAAGCTCAACGAATGCCAGGTCAAACCCTTCAACGAACAGTTGGCCTAATAGTGGAACTACTAACAGTACAGTACCAGTTATGCCTTCGAGACCTCCAGCCAACCAGCCAAGGCAATTTCAACCGCCTCCCACTGTTAATAGAGGTCAGAATCAGAGAATGCCGATGCCAGGTGGTGGGGGCGACGGCGATGGGGATGTTCTCTGTGGATGCAATAAGTCGGCGATTTTGTTGACTGTACGGAAGCAGAACACTAACTTGGGTGAGTTCACAATTGCATCAAATCGTATATAATAACATACGATAGATCCTAGAACGGGATTTGGCTCTCTGGTTCTTTTACTAGCGCGGTAATTTTTCATAATGTCCCTCACAACGGGAAAACATACGCGGCCATTATTTTGTAAAATTATACAAATACACTAAATATTAAATACCGGATGACCCGGTGAAAATCGCAACGGATTCCCAACGGATCTTGTATCGGATTTTCACTCACTTTCTCAAAATTGATCTTGACATCCATTGGAACTAAAGTAGCTTTATACTCTCTCAACGAATAATAGAAACAATTGATTTTTTCGCCTTGCTTTCTGTGTAAAATATATTATATGCTTTCACTTTGAGCATCCGATATTTGTATATCGGGCTAAACCCTTCACATTACACTATCACTGCCCATTGGCTTAGTTGTGTGAGAGTTCTCCTTCTAAGCAGGGGTATAGGATTCGATTCCCGGCGGGAACACAAGTTTTCTCCCCAAAGAAAATTTGTGTTTCTGGTTGTGATTTTGTGTGTGAGAAGCGATTGTTTCCGGGATCCACAACACAGGTCATCGAACTTAGTGTGGGGTAGTGAGTGTGAAAGCGTTTATGTTCTATTAAATTATATTTGGAATATTCCTATAATTATGTATTATTTATTATATAAATAGAATAGAAAGTTTGAAATTATCAATATTTTCAGGCAAAAAGTTCTACAAATGTCAAGTTGGCAAAGAAAATGGCGGTTGCGACTTTTTCCTCTGGGCGCCCGAGAACGACGCACAGAACGTCGACACCCCGCCGCAATCCTCGTCCTCGTGGGCAGCCAGCGCCGACCAGCCCCCCGGCTCTCACGGTAGCACCTCACGGGGCTGGGGACTGACCCCTACTTACTCGAGGGATAGCTTCGAGCCGAACGATGATGATGTCAAGTGCAACTGCGGATTGCCGGGTAAAAAGTAAGTTGAGTATGATTCCGAACTTCCCTGCACGTAGCAGTGTTGCCGCAGCACCATTGGTCCCCATATCATATATTATTTATTCTTTATAGGTTTTTATGGAGATTACATAGTTCTGCAGCGAACGTGAACGTTGTTGATTTTGTATAATTTTCCAAAGAGTGTTGAATGTGTAATAATGGTGGATTATTCACCGTTAATACTTGGTAAACGTGATTTTCGCTTCAAACTCCAATAGAAGTTCTAGTAAAGTTTCTACCACTTTACTAGGGCATGACTGGACCTTGACTCTTTGCTTGACTTTGACTGTGATTTGTGACTAGGACTCTTATATGAAATACACTTGAAATATATTATAACTTTACACTGACTAAATGGAAAAGATTGCGAAGCCAAAAAAGCCATTCCGAGCTACGCCGCAATGCCTCGGCGGCATTGCAGCGGCAGCACTGCTGTGCGGCAGTGTCGCCCCGCCGCCGCGACAGACCACTAGTGACGCGTCCGCCGCCCGCAGCGATAGCACACGTGAATGTTGACGGGTAAATTGCAATACCGGCTTGCTCGGAAACAGCGCGGCAGGCAGCACCACAGTGGCAGTACTGTTGCGTGCTGCCGAAATTGGAATCATACCTTTAGAGTTCTGTACTTAGATACTAACCCAGAACTAGCACTTTGAAATAAACAGTTTGCCATATTTTTCTCTTATTATCATCATCATGAACACGTGCGTATCTGCATGCGGCAGCTTCTTAATACTGTTGATTTATTCAACTACTAGATGATGCCCGCGACTTCGTCCGCGTTAGACTTCTTTTCTTGAGCTCCCATACACATTCATAGGAAGCTTAGCGTTTCTGTCATCTGTGGTTTAGACTGTGCGTTGATTGTCAGTCAGCCTAACAGCGAAACGAAGGTTTTATATATTTAAATTCTTGGTCCTCTTTTAGACACCGAACATATGTTTATAACTGACATGGCATCCGATCGCGACAATGCCTTATCAACAGCCAGAACCACTGCAGCTCAATCACTAATATTGTGACTGTCGTTTATCATAATAATTCATCATTATCCACAGCCCTTTTGATCACACAACTGGTCATCCTCTCTAATATATTGCAATTCATTATTTTGCCTTGGACGTGTGCTAGTCTTGTTCAAGTTCGATCCGTAATCCCACCTTGCCGCTGGACGTCTAAACAACGCTGTTATTGTGTTAAAATCATAAAACATATTTTCTTATATTCACAGTCTATTAGAGGACACTTGTAGTCGTTTTGTGTATTAAATGACAACTTGTAATTTTGCAGAATCACAGTTCATAAAGAAGGCCCAAACAAGGGACGGCCGTTTTACGGGTGTCCAAAGGATTTCAACAACCGCTGCAGCTTTTTCCAATGGGCTGATGATGGCGGTTCTAGCTTAAATTCAGGTAACTATTTCGAGGCTTTTTTATAATTTTAGGAAATATACTTAATTCAACACGTAATAAGAACGCCCATTTGATTGGGAGGTGTAACTAGCCAGGGAAGAAATGAAATAAAATACCTCCCACGGACCATATAGCTGGAGGAACAACAAATAGCCCTATTTGTTTTTTTAGCATATATTGTATACCTATATATTATTTGCTCCACTACATTGCCAATCGGCTGAAATTGTTTCTAATCAGCTGAAAATCACTACTGGTTCCAGATAAAGGAACGAGTTGTCAATGCAATTCAATTAATTCATTTATTAATCAGACTAAGTCCATAGTATTAAGGTCTTAGTGGCTATGTAAGTAAATAATAATAGTACCTAATAATGACATCGACAAAGTAAATAAGTTTAAATTACAATAATTGTTTTCAATTAATAAAAATGTATATAGGTATGCTATATTTTTTTCTTTTTACTGTCCTCGAGATATACTCAAGATTCAGGCAGAAGAGCACATTGCATTGCCGCGCTGCACATTGTTAGTCAAACTTCCGATGATTTAGGCAGACATCGTTTGCCAGGCGAAAGTCCTGTTTGTTCAGTTTTGCATAAAATTCACTATCAGAGCTGTTTAATGCGACAATAATGAACCTGGCGCATTGTATTGTTTAGATTGGGGCGGTGGCGGCGGCGGCGGTTCTAACTACCGCGGGCGAGGTCGCGGCCGCGGCGGCAGGGGCGGCGCGCGCGGATCTGGCGGACCGCGGACAGACGCTGCCACTAGTACGCGCAAGTGCGGACTCTGTCGCCAGGAGGGACATACGAGGAACAGGTGCCCTAACAATCAATAGACCCCCTTGATATCAAATAAATGTGGAATTATGCCCTGGCCAAAGATAACTAGTAGCGGCGGTTATATAGATTTCGAGCTTAAGGAAGTAATTGTGGCCTTCGACAAGAGCGGTTTCAAGGAACATTTTCGCCGCACGTCAAGTGGGCAGGAGGGACGGATGAGAAACAGGTGAAAATCAGTATTGCCACTTGTTGTCCAAATGTGGAGCATTCCGACGCGAAAGATGCGGAGGTAAGGTACCCTAACATGAAATAGGGTAACTCATATCTTGTGGACTGTAGAGCTACGACCTAGCGAAAGGTCATTTAAGGATGTGGTCGTTTAGACGTCTGAAGCGACCGAGAGACGTCAAGACCGTGGAAGTCGACCATCTAGTCCATCTAGCGACAATACGGGTTTCGGGGAAAATGTTTCCTATTAATAGGGTCACCAAATCACCGATATATAAACCGAGTGGGCAGTTTCTTCAATCAAGCAGATTGCCAGTCAGTGACAGACGAGGCAAGATTTCCTGTATGATTATTATTGCTATTCTTAAGTAATGTAAATAACCTACTACCTAAGCCGGTATGATTTGTATAATATTTTATAGGTGCCTTGTTTATAAGAAATGTGATGTAGCCATAAGATTGTTACAAAAAATATTTTTGTATATTGTTTTTGCATGTTAATAATGCATTTAGAACACAAATTGTTCGAGACAATAAAATGTCATTGTTTATATTTTACATTTTATTACATAATTATATATATAGTTACACCTTTAAAGCTTACACATATAGTCATCATATCCATTAGGAAATCATATTTTTGCGCACAGAAGAAGACTAAGTTAACGGAACACCTTAGCGCGCGTACGATTTTCATTTATTAGACGCCTTGTTTAGGATTCGTCAAAAATCCGACAATCCATTTTATATTTAAGTGTAAAGAAAATCGCCAATACAAAGCGGGTTCTTTTTTATTAATGACTAGCTGACCCGCCCGGCGTCGCCCGGGTAAACAAAAGCTTACACATAAACGCTTTCACACTCATAGTCCCACTCTAAAAGTACTATAAGTTGTGTCGTGGGGCCGTTAACAATTAACACCACACACACAACATTCACGTCATACCCAGAACCAGAAACATTAACTTCCCGTGGGGCAAAAACTTTTGTTATTGTGTTCCCACCGAGATTCGAACCAGCTCCTTTGCTCTCCACTCATCTACGCCAGTGGGTAGTTCAAAGTTAAAAGATTCCCCACATTAAGTTCAGTGACTTGTAGCGTGGGGCCGTAAACATCCAAGATTCACAATATATTAAAAACAAAAATTTCCCGTAGGGAGAAAACTTCTGTTTTCTCCCGCGAATCCATCCCGCTGCTTTGAAGGCAAACGCGCAGCCATTTACGCGAGTAGATAGTTCAAAGTTCAAAAGATGACCCGCCCGGCGTCGCCCGGTTAAAAAATATACAAATAAACACTTCCACATTCACAGCCCCACACTAAGTTCAATGACTTCCACGGGGGGCCGTAAACATCCAAGATTCACAAAGCATTCACAACATACTCAAAACCAGCAACACAAATTTCCCGTGGAGAGAAATCTTCTAGGTAAATTACCACCGGGAATCGAACTCGCTGCTTTGAAGGCGAACGCGCACCCATCTACGCCAGCGTCCTAATTATATGCAGTAAATAGCAAATTGCATCTAAGTGAACTACGTAAGCCGATGAAATTGGTTTTTTTGATAAGGATTAATATCAAATACTTAAAAAAAGCCAACGAAATAGAGCCGCTATTTTTTAATGTGCAGGAATTCGTAGTACGTGTCGATAAATTTCTGACCCGTCCCGTTCACGGGAGGACTCCCGTGAAACTAATTTCACGATTTCTCATAGACTATTTATCCAAATCATATGCAGTAAAAAGCAAATTGTATCTACATGAACTACGTAAGACGATGAAATAGTTTATTTTGATAAGGATTAATACTGAATGTCTCAAAAAGCCAACTAAACATAGGCCGCTTTTTTTTTCAGATTTTTAACAAAGAAAAGTATTTTTTCTGAGCTATACATACATGTTAGATATATGCTGTCGCGGACTTTTTTGTAAAACTCATGAAGGCCAACATTTTTGCCATACATTGTATTCACCTATGTCTAACTGTTTGGTCAGGGTACGCCGATAAAGCGGAAACTTAGCAATTTTTTCTCCGACTTGTTTTACGAATGTTATTATTTCGAACTGATAACTAACTTCTATCCCAATAAAACATAGCCTATGACACTCAGTGATAGTGTAGCTATCTATTAGTGAAAGAATTTTTAGAATCGGATCAGTAGTTTCAGAGATTACCTTTTACATACAAACAAACAAACTAACTTTACCTCTTTATAATATTAGTATAGATAGTATAGACTACCATTTTTGCTTTTTACTCTTCTGCTTCAGTGAGCCCAAACTTTGCGCTCGCTGCATCTCCTGTTGCTCAGCCTCCACAGTTTTGTCAGTCATCATGTCAAGCAATATTTCGAATTTTAATCGCAACATGTTGTTTTCCTCTTCTAGTCGTTCTAACTCGTTTTTAAGGCGTGTGTTCTCCTTGTGAGCTGCGCCCGCTTTGCCCGAAGCTGTGAACATTATAGGAATTAATAAGTAGCTTTGGCTTGACGCTAACTTTTGTACTCGGCAAATGTTAACTTGTCGGAGTCCGATTTTACGCCTACTTAAGGGACCAGTTCCCGTCCGAAAAATTCTGCGTTAGGTACTTATGTAGATCTATTAATTTATAAATCCACGCCCCTCTGCTAAAATTCTCATAATTTTGACATCAATCGTTGACAAATTCGGTAGAGGAGCGTGCATTTTTAGACTGGAAGATGTCTACCTAATTATATGTGCATGTTCATTCAAATATCGCTCATACCTTCAATCCGAGATACCATCCACATAAATTGCCTGCGTCTTTGTTCCCCTAACGGTACACTATACTGTCTTCAAGTCTAGAGTGTGGTGTATTTTATAGGCTAGCATGTTACATTTTCGGCCGCATCTTCACTTTCCATCAGACTCAACAACAAAAATTAAAACGAATGGATAATGGAAAACATGGATGTATATACACAAACATACACATTTCTTCACACATACATACATCTTTCGGAGATAAAAGTCGTAAATTGCTATAATTTTAGACGTAGTAAAGTATTGCTGTTAGCAGAATATTATATATTGTCTTACAAACAAATAAAAACACAAATTGTGAACCTGCCGGTGATCGAAGCCAGGACTCGTGCCTTAGAAACCAAGGACTTGCCAAACTATGGCAATAGGGTCGTTTCATCGTGATGTGGTGACATAATGTATTGTTGTTACAGGAACAGGATGTGGTAATCAAGGAAGTACTTATTAGTACTTCCTTGTTTTTTAGGTACCTACCAGTGCTATTGCACTGATTAACTGATTGCACTAATTAGGTACCTACCAGTGCACTGGTAGGTACCTAATTAAAGTTATTACTATGAGCAACTTACCTGGAATCCACTGCCCATCTTCGAAAGAGATCTCAAAATCTCCCAACTTGAGTTTTAGGGGATTTACATCTATCGAAAGTTCCTTGGAGGCGTAGTCACTACCAAACTCATTTTTTACGACAGAAGTGTCCTGTTTTCTTACAGGGATCGTTTTTGGCGTAAACTTATTGCTAAATAAAGGCATTATTGTATAAAAATAACTTTACACAACCCGTATCTGAACGTTAAATGTCGAGTATTTTAGTCTTGTCAAAACAATCCGTTGTCATAGTAACTTGACGCCAACAAAAAAGGTTTGTTCTAGGAATCTATGCCTACGATGTAGTCGAAACCGTACCGATTACATTATCTTTGATAGTCGAGTCAATTAGGTACCAAAGAGATTGCTATACACAGTATTATAATAAAGGCAATGATCTTGGCAATTACTTTAATGCGTAAATACTTGCAACCAATTTAAGGGATGCCGCCAGCATGGTAGAAACGTAACCATATCGAACCCAATAAAAGGCGAACGCGCACACAACTAAGCCAACGGGCAGTTGAAATAATTATAATGGCATATCGGAATAACTTGAGGGAAATAACTATAGCTTTTCCAAAGCAACTGCTTAGACTCTACACCAACTAGACAACGCATTCTATGGTGGACACCATATTCGTTTTGATTTCATAAGTAGCAGGAAGGATGCACTGATAGGAGACTTTCGTTATGACGAAAGACTACTAACTATCAGTGCGTCCTTCCTGCATAGGGTATCGACGATGAAGAGACAACTCGAGGTTCAAGAAATGTTGCATAATGCATAACCCAGCGAAATCCTATATATACTTTTTTTTTATTATTATTGTAGGCAAGCATTTGAACACTACTCCCATTGCATCAGATAAAACTAAGTAATATTATCTCATAATAGAAGTATGAAAAGCCCATTTATATAAAGGACGCCTATCATAGCAGTGTAGTGTAGTTCTAGTGGATAGCATAGTTTAAAAAGAAACTAAATTAATACAACAACATTTAATACTGTTAAGTATTCGATATAGATTATCAAAAGTTTATTTATTTTATTTATTTATTAATAGACGAGCAGCAGAATGCTGATATGTCTATATCACACAGTGTTGAAAGTCATAACAGTTCACTTTTCTAACAAAGTTTGTTTATTAATTCGCAACCAATTGTCAAGCTTGTTTTTAAATCCATTTATTGTGGTAGCAGAAACAACATCTTCCGGTAATCTGTTCCAATTGTGAACCACTCTATTGCTCAGGAAATGAAAAGCAGTGTTTGTGTTTGATGGTGAACGGATGAGTAACGACTGGTGTCTGCGTGAAAGTCTTTGGTCTGCCTTTAGCTTGTAAATGTTATGGATGTCTGGCAGGTTGTATTGGCTGTTCATGATCTTATAGGTTTCAATTAGATCTCCTCTGAGCCTTCTTTCTTGAAGAGTAGTGAGGTGCAACATCTGTAGTCTTTCTTCGTAGGATTTACGCCGTAGGGCTTGAGGAATTTTAGTTGCCCTCCTTTGTACACTTTCAAGAAGGTTTATATCCTTTTGGAAGTATGGGCTCCAAACTTGGAACCCATATTCAATTAAGGGTCTGACATATGTCTTGAAGATCTTGAGGAAAACTTCCACTGTCATTGTTTGAAATGCCCTGCGTATGACATAAAGGAAAGAGTTGGCTTTTTTGACCATTGTAGATATGTGATCCTCCCACTTAAGGTCAGATGTAATAAGTACTCCCAGGTCTTTTTGTTTGTGTACTGATTCAATAACTTTTTGGTCCAGCTTGTATGTAACCTTGGGATTAGCTTTACCCAGATGCAAGACACTACATTTGGATATATTCAGTTTGACAACCCAGTCTTTGGTCCATCCTTGAATACGGTCAAGATCATCCTGTAGTTGTCCAGATTTTATGAGTGGGTTGGCAAAGAATTTTCCATCGTCAGCAAAAAAAGCAGATTGAGATTCAATAATTTGTATTAGATCATTGATGAAAATTCCAAAAAGGCTTGGAGCGAGCACAGAGCCTTGCGGAACGCCACTAAGAACTTGTTTTTGTTGTGATAGGGAATTACCAACTCGAACTTGGAATGTTCTGCCCTTCAAGTAGTTCTCTATCCATATAAGCAGGTTGCCACGTATTCCCACGTGCTCGAGTTTCATTAGTAGACGTTGGTGTGGGACTTTATCAAAAGCTCGCTCGAAGTCCAGATACACTATATCAACTGGGTCTTTTTTGTCAAGTGCAGCTGTCCATGAGTGCGTACATGATAGTAGATTAGTCACAGTAGACCTTCTTTCCATAAAGCCATGTTGTTTGGTGGAAATTATGCACTGCCTATTCAAAAACTGGGTCAACTTTTTGCATATGATTCTTTCCATAGTTTTAACAATTATGCTGGTAAGGCTGATTGGTCGAAAGTTTCCAGAATGAGTCTTGTCTCCTTTTTTGTAAATCGGTGTAACTATTGCGTGTTTCCAGTCTTGTGGTAAAAATCCAGATTCAAAAGACTTAGTCATGATAACAGTGAGAACTGGAGCAAGCGTAGTGGCACAGTTCTTAAGAATGCAACTTGATAATTTATCAGGACCTGGAGAGGATTGTGCATCCAGGCACGAGATTATCTTCTCGACATCTTTTATATTAAATGTGATGTCACATAAGCTTTCCTCTATTCGGGCTGAGGATATGGTTTTAGGACAAAGGCTGATGGTTGGTTCTATGCAGTACGCCTTTTGAAACTCTTCAGCAAAGACGTCTGCTATTTCACTTGGTTTCGTTGCTAGGTCGCCATTATGGTTACGAATTGCAGGTGGAATGCTTACTTTGGATGAAGTGCACCGACGGATATAAGAGTAGAAGGCTTTATCTCCGTAGGCCAATATTCTTGCTTCAAAAAGGCTTCTCTGCTTTCTACATAAAGCGACACATTTATTATTAACTTCACGAAATTTTAGATAGTCACTATTTTCACTGGAAGTCTTATATATATTCCATAGTATTTTCTTGTCAGCAATAAGTTTGAGTATACTCTCATTAATCCAAGGTTTATTTTGTACTTTAGCCTTCACTTTTTTCTCTGGAGCGTGTTTGTCAGTGGTGATATTGACTGCATTCAGGAAATCTACCCACAAAGGTTGAGTATCACATGAGGGGTCAACCATTTCCAAATTATCCATCAGGTCCGAGTTGAATTTGTCAAAATCAATACTCTGATAGTTGCGTCTAAACTTAGGTGGGCTATTGGTTTTTTGTAATTCACACTGAATACTGAACTCCAATACACAGTGATCACTTTTACCTATAGGGGGCTTATGGAGTACTTCTTTGACTAGAGTCTCTTCATTTACCATTATTAAGTCTAGGAGTGAGGGAACATTATCTTGTCGAAACCTAGTAGGACTATTGACCAGCTGAAAAAGGTTACTGTTAAGGAACATGTTAATAAAAAGCTCGTGTGGTCCTGATTCATGTTTGTCTACCTCTATAGGCCATTTTATAAGAGGATAGTTAAAGTCCCCAGCAATTATAGTCGCAGTATTATTCTCAGATGCTAATAAGAGATTTGCCATTAATTTTGTGTCTCGTGGTTGCCATATCTGGACATCTTTGTCATCAGGTCGATATACCCCCACAATAAGAAAGTGATAGGTTCCATATTGAATGTCCAAATAAAGAGCCTCAACATCTTCACATGCATACCTCTGATTTAGTCTTGCCACTATTGGGATGCCATTCACTCTATCCCTTACGTACATCGCTACACCTCCACCTCTTGTTTTACCATCACATTTTTTTTTCTTATGTTTGCGGTCCAATCTATACATAGTGTATCCAGGTATGTTGAATGTACTATTACGATCTTTGATGTTAAGCCAAGTTTCTGTGGCAATTACAATAGATGGATTGGTATTGTTGATGTATAATAATAAAAGATCAAATTTGGAAGGTAGAGAGGATAAGTTTGTGTACATAAATGTGAGATCTGTGTACGGATTTCTATTATCGCTGACTAGTTTTTTTGTTGTACAATTTTGGGCAGTCCCTTTACATATTTTATAGTAAGGTCAGTTTCCCCATTATCAATTTTGGCTTTAAGAGCCTCTCGGAGTTGCTTGAGCTCCTCACGCTGTTTAGGTGTCTTGTCATCATAGACTCTTAC
Organism: Lomographa bimaculata; assembly: GCA_948107665.1. Taxonomy (NCBI): domain Eukaryota; kingdom Metazoa; phylum Arthropoda; class Insecta; order Lepidoptera; family Geometridae; genus Lomographa; species Lomographa bimaculata. The sequence continues at coordinate 13,313,617 of OX403595.1, forward strand.
CTCTTTTTGCGCCTTACTTTTATTCTTGAGCAACCAAACAGCATCCTGTCGAGACTTGAGGATAACCTTTATTGGCCTCTGTTTACCAGATTCACGTCGACCCAGGCGCTGCACTGTAATCACTTTTTCAGAGTACTCACTACCATTGTTTATATCTTGTAGAATTCTCTTCACACTAGACTCATCGTGAGTTTTCCGATCAAGGCCAATGTCAGAGCTACACTCTTTTACACCAACTAAAATCACATTGTTGGCTCTGCGTTCACGCTCCACAACTTCCTCTAGTATAGCATTGGTGTCAGCAGGGGGTGAAACAGCCACTGGCGCTACCCATACTGGCTGTGGGGGTGCTTGTAGGGACTCTGCTATTTGTTTCTTGACATCATTAAGCTCTTCACGTAATCCATCATAGGATTTGATAAGCTTGGGCACTTGAAATAAGGCCTCTCGACAAGGGGCACACAAATAAAGGAGGGTGCGTTTGCCCTTAAGCCCCATAACACGTGCCTCACTACTCGTAAGGTTACTGCACTGCAAACAAACATTTCGCTTGCAACCATCACACTGCACCGTATTTTCGTCATTGTGGTCACTTTCACATTGAAAACACTTCATTTTGTCGGGTTTTGTATCAAAGTAGCGTATTTTTCACAAGCAAAAGTCGGTACGAAATTCACGGAAGTTCTCACTCTTGTAACACTTCACAGAAGCTATTTATCACAAAGTTTATTGTTTATGTATAATATTATCGCGTTAATAATCGCAAATATCTAATTCTCCACTTGTTACGAAGGTTTTTACTATTTTTCGCGAAATTTTAAAATAGGATGTAATTTTCAGCACTGTTCTTGTTTTCGAGGGTAGAGAGAAAAAAAAAAAAAGTTACAATTATTATTTAATAGAGGCATCCAAGTAAAAATAAGTGTATAAAATAAATAATGGAATTCGTTAAGTGGCATACAATTATTGCTTACATTTAAGGGCAGTGTAAAATCTGCTTATAAATAAATAATAGGATTAAGTCTTCAGTTTACATAGCATCACAGCTGGAATGATTAGAATTATCGACCCAATGGTGTATGTAATAGCCGCCCCGGAACACCAGTACACTGGAAACAGAAAAACAAATTTAGTTAATGGTGAATAGGGTTTTTCGTAAAGCCTGTAGATAATAAGGCGCACAGAAGAATATGCGCTATAAGCCTGTTAAAAAACACAAATTTCCCTTGAGGAGAAAACTAATTTCCAACAGGAATCGAACCCGATACCCGATGTTAACAAGGTGAAAGCGCACTTAAAAGGCAGTTTAATATAATACCAATACAAGTAATAAGTTAATAGAGATGATAAATTAGTTTTTTAATTCCCAAAATTCCATGGACCGAATGTTCGCTCTATTCGGGCTCGAGTGATTTCAATGCCGCTATATTAATTTTTATACTTCACGACACGACTATATGTAGATACATGCTCATAAATGATTCCTAAATTATAAACATACAAGTGCCTCATTAGGTAATGTAAGGCTGAAGCTCACCGGTAGCTGCGATGAGTGGCCCCGCGGCCCGTGCTAGTGCCCCGAGGGACCGCAGCGTTCCGAGCACGGCCCCCCGCGCCTCGCTGGGAGCGTGGCCTGCTGCCATTGACGTCATACATGACACCGCGAATGCTGTCGCTGTAACAAAACGAACCTCGTACCTGTGGCTACGCAAAACATTTTTTGTGTGAAACTTCTTATGCTAGTGGTGCTTTGAAATTCTGATCCGCAACCTTTTTGTGTAACGAACAGTGGTGAGGGTAATAGTTTGAATTCCCTGTAATACAAAAGTTTCACTTCTATCGTTTGTCTTTACGACACACCTTGTTTTTTTTATTTACTCTTCTTATTAATATTGAATTATTTAAAACAAAAATCGAAAACTATCAATTGTTTCTGTCACTGTCTCTTAAGGATCCTGCCACAGGAGGCGGCATCCTTGATATATAGATTATTTAAGTACCGTCAAAAAATCAGTCGCCAAATCACAAAAAAATTAGACTCGGCAACTTTTTTTGAGAGCCAGTCATTCTAAGTCTACAGTGCTTGCCACCTTCGACCACATCACTTTCAGGTGTGATAATGGTCAAAAGGCTATCAGAGATAACGAAGATATGATCTGGTATTACAGTGGCTCAGTTTTGACGTGATAACGTCTTATAAATCGATGAACACCGGCCGCACGCACGAAAAAGTGTCACATTCCGCCTGAGCCTGAGCGTGCAAGCAAGAGCTCGGAACAAGCGATAGAGAGGCACGATCGGCCAAGCGTTCGTCTTATGACGTTATCACGTAAAACTATCGTCTGTAAACCGACTTTACAGACAACCAATTTTTTTCAGATAGAAATCAGTTCTGACACCGCGGCACTTTCGCTTGTCTACTACTCTATTTCAGTACTTACATAGAGCAAATAGAACGAGTCCGATCCACAACCACGATATAGCGGACAGCACGGGGGGCAGCGGGCGCGCGGCGAGCGCTACACACAAGAAGGACAGCGGCGTGAGAGCGAGCGCGCCGCGCGCCGCTTTCTCCGCGCCCGCCGCGCCCAGCCGCCGCGCCGCGCCGCCTTGTAGTACTGCCATTATCAAACCTGCACAAACAAACTCCACTCATTCGATAACTATCTAATATAATTTAAATTGCCCGTTGGCTTAGCTGGGTGGCGTTCGCCTTCTATCGGGTCCGATTCCCGGCGGGAACACAAGTTTTCTCCCCAAGGTAAATTTGTGTTTGCGGTTATGGTTGTGATCGTGTGTTCACACACACGATCACACCATGATCACAACCATGTGAATGTTTCTGGCACCCACGACACAAGTCATCAAACTTTGTGTGGGGCTGTGAGTGTGAAAGCGTTTATTTTTATTTTATTTTAACGCAAGCAAAGCTTACAAAAACCGACTTCACCGCTTTATCTTCGGAACCCTTGATCAGATTAAATGTATCAAACACGCATTATTGAGGATAACTCAAAAACTACTAATAAGATCTTGATCAAATTTAAATGGGAGCAAAGGGAAAGCACTAACTAGCTTTCAAACAAAAAAATTTATAAAATCTGTTCATGTGGAAAGAAGTTATGAGGTAACACACAAAAAATACAGTCGAATTGAGTACCTCCTCCTTTTTTGGGAGTCGGTAAAAAAAAATGTGTGTGAGTAGTTTATCTTCTATGATAATAATAAAATATTAATTATATTTTGCAATAAATTCCTATATCCTTAAACACATATGATTCAACAAAACTTGTAATGCAATATTACTCACCTATGACTAAGAACATTTTCCCCTGTTGCATTGCCGTGTACTTAAACGTGTGGTGAGTCAAGAATGTTATAGTAAACTCTAACCCGGAGTAAATAAATAAGTACAGAAAGTATATAAAGCCCAGCTTAGAGAGTACTCTGTTTTGGTGCACGGGTAGATTTTTGACAGCAGTGAATTTTAGTAAATGCCAAGGGGAGACGAAATCCACCGCTTTAGCTAACGTGAAGGAAAGTGGCGCCCTCTTTCCCTGAAAAAAGGAAATTATGCTAAAATAAGAAACCAAAAAAAGGTATAGTAAGAACAGTAGACAGAGTAATTTGTAAAATAACAGAATCCTCTTGGGACATCATTTCCACCATTGAGACCAAGGATTTATGATTTTTCAAATACATTATAAGTATATTATTTATCTTCTCTGTTACGTCTAAGGTGTCAAATGCCAAATAGCGTTGGCGTGCATATTAAGAGGCGCGGCGCGGAGATGCCGTTCTTTGCTGGACAGTGTAGTTTTAAGTTTTTAACAACTATGAATTATAGATTGTATACATCATCCTTATTGTTACTGAAAATATAGCATTCAGAAGAACGTCGTAGAACTATATAAGCTAAGAGTTAGAACAAGAATCAGGGTCTGAGAACTTTCTGATATTTTATAAATAGTCCTGTATGTATATATAGATAAAGTATATGTATAGATACATGTATCTAAACTAAAAAAACACAGCGAAAGTTATGTATAGTCGGATCACCATCATCAGCTCATTTCATTCCCACAGCTGGGACTCTGGTCTTCTCAGTTGGAGAGTCTAGGGCTAGGGCATATACCACTACGGCCCAGAGCGTATTGGCGGACGCTCTACAAAGGTGTAGCTAATCATAACTACATATTTGATTCATTGGGATGTCTTATCCTACTACACTGGGGTTAATAAAGAATGAACATTTTGGCACTATAAACAAAATAAAACATAAAATAGACAGCAAAAACTATGAACTGTTTGTTGGTTTCGATTCCCAGCGGGAACACAAGTTTTCTCCCCATAGAAAAATTGTGTTTCTGGTTCTGGTTGTGATTGTGTGTATAACATTCACAATGTTTCCGGCACCCACAACACAAGTATTTGCACTTAGTGTGGGGCAGTGAGAGTGAAAGCGTTTATTATTATTATATTAAAAACAGCTTACAAAGAAATGTAAGGAATTTAAAAAAACATAAAGGAAACATAAGTGCCAAAAGGGTCGTGACTCAGCATTTTTGTCAAGTGTAACACTAGCTGCCAATTTTCAGTCACAACCCAGGAAACATGAGACTATACACTAGTTACTAAAGTAATAACAAATGCGCACTCATAAACGCAAACGGCAACAAGACATAACTTGCCTGGTAATCTGTAATCAATATTAATGTAACATGTATCAATGATAAAGTACCCAATCAACAAGCATGTATGAAAAGACTCTTGAATGTAGGAGAAGTAAAAGATGTGTGTCAGGGTAGTGGCAGGTGGAGAGAAGTGGTCTCTGCGTACCCAAATGGCAAAGAGGCGTGACTATATGTTAATTATAAAAGATAAAATTAATAATAAAAGACTAGGCATAGTAAAAATTACAATATGTAATATTTTTATTCCTTAGATAGGTATGCGTAATTTAAATTGATTACCATCGTCTATCAAGCGATATTGTTTGTCGATACACTATTTTAGTAGGAAAGCGTCGCGAGTCGTAAGCAGCTGCGACAACAAGGTTTTACAATAAAACCTTGTATGTACAATTTTGTTTTGCTTAATAAATAATCTTAGATTTCACACAATTAAACTTTTACCAAATCAAATGTCATAAAAATGATAACAAATTATTATTTATTCTTCATCTATTTCAGTATTGAATTTTTTGTGTCACTTAAGACTACTACTCAAATGAAAACGGTAATCACGACTATTGCATAGTATTTCAATTAATTTTTTTTTTTTTTTTTTAACAAACGCATTCACACTCACAGCCCCACACTAAGTTCAAAGACTTGTATCGTGGGTGCCGGAAACATTCACATCACACACACATTACACCCAGAGCCAGAAACACAAATATCCCTTGGGAAGGAATTTGTGCTCCTGCCGGGAATCGAACCCAGGACCCACGGCGCAGAGGGCGGACACCTGTCCACTGCGCCAACTGGGTCAATTGAATATATTTATATTGATTGAACTGCCAATTGGCTTAGTTGGGTGCTCGGTCGCCTTCTAAGCTATAGGGTATCGGGTTCAATTCCCGGTGGGGACAAATGTTTTCTCCCCAAGGAAAATGTGTGTTTCTGGTTCTGATTGTGTGTGTTATGTGAATGTTTCCGGCACCCACGACACAAGTCATCGAACTTAGTGTGGGGATGTGAGTGTGAAAGCTTTTTTTAATCGTTTATTAGATGTAATTTACCTTATCAAGTGTTTCCGGCAGAAACAGCGCTACAAGTGCTATATTAGCCAGTGATAGTATTAGCGCGCACATCGCCGGTTTCTCGCCCCAAAGGCCGGAGCTCCCGTCGTTAGTCTTCGCGAACCAAGCGCCACCTAGCGGACCCACTATGAAACCTACGGAGAATGCTAGACCTATCAATGCCTGGAAACAACAAGGTACTTTTATTTAAATGCTTTATTCAAAGAATCTGACGAAGGCATGCTGCCTTCTAAGAAATAATTTGGTAGTAAGTCTAGGTACAAAGGCGGATTACATTAAATTTAATAATATTAATTAATTAATGACATGCTTATGCAATTATTTATTTTTTAACTATAGAATATAATTAACAAACTCTAAATCAAAATTATTATTAATATAATTATTAATAATAATTTACTTACTGTTATTTAAGTTGTACATATAAATTTTTGTTGATATTAGTTGTAACAATACGACTTGCCCAGTGTAACAGTTTATTCCATTCTCACAGTCTTTTTTATATATATATAAAAAAAATTGTTTGTTGAAATATGTTCACAGAGATCAATACGCATTTTAAATAATATAACTATAAAATCATACAAGAATCCTTACTACACATTCCATGCGTTCGCAGTCCGCATGACCAAATGGACTTTGTTTACACTTACTTTAAATTTCTACTTTTTATATATTTAAAATATCTCATGAACTACAAATAATGTAGGCTATTTCCAGCTAATATTTAAGTTAAATTTTAATGTTTCTCATATTAGTGATTAATTCTATTAAGAAATAAATATAATAATATTTTACACCTCAATCTTGAAAAATTTAATTTATTTCATGATGAGGTGGACGAGAGAAATCAAAATTTTGAAATAGATTTGTACCACAACACAGTTCACCTATAAGTCAGTATTATATGTCCTATTCTACAGTCAAGAGTCTAGAGTATCCTAATTTTACCTAAATCTCTGTAACTAGAGAGTTACACAGATGAGATATTGGCATCTCATATCAAAGATGCTAAATCTAAACACCCACAGAAACTTTCAGAATTATTATTTTAGTATGGTGTTACATACGGTAGGAAAGGAACAAATTTGCATACATACACACAGCTGAAATTGTACCCTTCCTTTTGACCACAGTTATTGATCTTTCGTAATCATTAATGGTTTTGGAATTGTCATAATCAGTAATTAATTTAACATAAAACTAGTGATGTATTTCCTAACCATGCCCTTAGCCCTCGTCTTCTCAGTTGAAGCATCTGTGACAACAGCCATACTCAAGCTAACATTAGCTTTACTCAGGCCTCCAATGAACCGTGCCAAAACAAACAGGCTGAAAGTTCTTGCACAGCTCCATAGTGCATGAGAAAGTGCTATGCCCGTCTGAAAATATAAAAAAAATTATAAAGTTAGATTAATCTCACAACAGTGAAACACATATATGATTGACACACCTACACCACAATTAGAACCTTTTGCATCTACATATTTTTATAGTATGAAACCTCGGTGGAACTTATTTACAGTGTCTTTGTTTTCTGGTCAGGAGACTTTATGTCTAGACTAAATAGGTTATCTATCATCTAGTGTAGTATTGTATATATACATATACTATTATATACATATATATGTATACAGATCTTTAGTCATATTGTCACATTCCATCAGGTGAAATAGTGGTCAAATATAAGCTGATCAAGTAATAAAAATCAACAAAAAATGTGAGAAATTCAAAACTCGGAGCAAGTGTTCCTAAGTTAGTTTTGCTTACCTACCTACCATTTGTAAAAAAACTAAAAGTCAGGTGCAGTTAATAAAAACATAATTGCATTATGCATTCCATTACAAAGGTGACATTAAAATGTCCGCAAAACATTATTAAAGGTGACATATAGAATGTGTGTTATATCTTTAAAGAAATACAGTGAAAAAAACATCAGAACAACTGACTGAATTTGTATCTCCATATTAGCATTAATTAGCAGCCAAAGTATAATAAATTAAAGGCATTTTATAACTATAAAGGAAAAGGAAGAAGTTTCTCCTTTTAACCTTGCTACAAACAAGTTTCACTTGAACAAACAATTTGATAGTCTTCATAAGTGATAAATAATATAATAGACTAACAACTAAATAAACATGACTGACTATTCCTTGATATGGAAACATAGACCTTATTGACATGATATGTTATAAAACAATTATACAAACTGTTATGGTATTCTCAATACTTATCGTATCTATTCTTTTTTCCACTAAAGAGGAAGAAAAGTAAAGAAATAAGTTTCTGACCTTATCAGGGTATAATATTTTGATATTGTGACAATTCTCTGGTCGACTAAGGGAAAATATAAAAATATTCTCCAACTCAGTGGAGATTTACAATTTACCTACTTTACTTATAATATTACTTATTGCAAGAAGTTTGTATATTATATAATCATTTTCTTAATTTTTCTTAATAATATTTAATTAATAACAAAACTGGAACAAAAGTATACATATTGTATGTCTCTTTACCCAGCAGTGTAAAGGTAAATATGTAAACAAAAAAAGGCTAACAATTAGTTATTAAATTAAGATTGGACAAGATTTCTATGATGGTCTATGATTTGATGGCTTTGTGGTCATAATAATAATATGTCTTTCATATATAACTTCTGATTTAGAGGGTCAGGACATAATTACATTGTTGCCACTATCTCAATCTTGATCTAGGTACTGATAATACTATGAGGATCGTGATAGTCAAAAGAAACAGATATTTCTCAAACTCATTCACTATCTAATCTTTTTATCTGTTTAAAGTAAGGCGGCAAGGTGAAATTTGATACTCACTAAGCAGATTAGCAGCATTGGCTTCCTTCCATAGGCATCAGACAGGCTTCCGACTATAGGGCTGGTTAAGAATTGTAGGAAACTGTACATAGAGCCAAGAGCGCCTCCAAATAATACAGAGGCGAAACGATCAGGTGCTCCTGTAAACTTCTGAAAACTTTGGACAGCCCTGAGTAACGATGCATATAAACTGTTGCCATGGCCTTCCTCCTTGTTGTAGTAATCCAGAAGCGACGGGAGCAGAGGTAAAATCATAGTAAAGGCCAGTAAATCCAACAATAGAGACACAAAAACAAGAGCGATAATTTTTCCATTTGTTGGTGCCCGATTTATATATTTTTTTTCATGATCATTACAATTTATGTCTTCCGGAATTTCATCCGCTCCTTTAACTGTCCTCTTTCTAACGTCTCCATTCTTAATTAAGACATCCTGAAAAATTAAAGTATAAACAGATCGGAAAAGATACTGATGGGCCAGCCGGACAGCCCGAGTTGAAGGTGCTTTTTATAAATTAAACATTTCCTACCATTTTCATTTGAATAGGTGAAAAGTTAGAACACGCAATTTTATGGCCAAAAAGCAACTAGCCATCGGTTTTTTGCTACGTATTCAAACTGTAAATGGGACGATTAGAACACAATAATGATTTGGAATTTTGGATACTTTCACTTTCCCTCGTACTCCCGTAGTACCAAAGAGTAAATACAATCACAATATAACCGCCACAGAAAAGGAGAAATACTCAAATGTGAACTGACTCAATCAACAGTCAACTTACATATGACCACAGAGTACCTTGTATATGGGCGTATTTTTTTTTCTTTGTACCTTGCATTTTTTCACCTGTTACGTCACTTGTACTATAATTTTTTTGATGATCATTATCAATATTCATGATGTTTATAAAAAATAAAGATAAGTGTTTATCTTTGTATCAAAATATGATTTTTATTATGAGGTTTTCCTTATATTATATTTTTTATGATATTCTGAAAGTAGACGAAACTAGAAAAATGTTATGTAACTCACTAAATACAGGGGTTTAATCCTTATTTTTACGTCACTGTTGCCGCCAAAAACTTAAAATTTTTACCGAATCCAAAGACAGGTATATTTCTTGACATTTATAATGCTTAACACGGAAATATGAACCGTAAGTAATGCAAAATATTAGTTTATTTCTTGTTACTCAAAATCGATTAAGTGGAAAATTCCTATTGAGTTACGTAAATTTTAGCAATATTTTATTATTTTCTACTTGATGTAAGTATATTTTTCAATGTGGCAACAGTAGCTTAAAGCGTCAAAACTATCAGCTATGCTGTATACCGTGACAAGAAGCCCAAAGGTGTGGTCGTTAGTTTGGTGCAGTCGAAATCTTCCACTGATTTACGGTATAATTCAAGGCAAATTCAAGGTAAGACTAATTTCTATAGTGTATTTGTTCTGTTTTTAAGGAAGATTAAGGTTAATACTCTTAATTTAAATCAAAATTTATGAAAAGGCAAAATCAATAAGCTATAAATTAATTTTTGTATTATTATCTCACATGGAAGCGTTACGTCCTTTGAGAAACATTACACGCATTGGAATGAATTTGTAACTCAATGGAAAGGTAAGGGCGAGTACAAATTGTAAATATACTAGCGACCCGCCCCAGCTTTGTACGGGTGCAATTCAGAGTTATAATTTTATTGTGAAACAATTCTCTTAATAACAATAAATAAAAAAAATTAATAATTAATAAACTAAAAACAATTAATTAGTTTCTTTATATAATATTTAATTTTATCTATATTAACATTTTATTATTTTAATTCCAGGTTGAAAGCGAGGATATAAATGAAAAAGATAGTCTAATGATGATAGACTAAATTGAATGGAAATAAATTACGGTGATAGCAGGCTAACTAAAAAGGTCAAATTTGACACAAGTTCAACGGCAAAAGGAAAATTTCGGTCTATTAGAACAGTAGTCTCACGTTCTGTAGCATGCCGTAAATGTACAGCCTAAAATCATTTTCAATCTTGTAGAAAATGTATGTGCTGTTCAGCCTGTTACTGCAGACAATGTGCTGGGACAGACGCAAACCATCACGGTTACGATGACTACATTTGTGACGAACGTTTAGGAGAGTAGACTCCTAAGCATTCACAAAACTGTTTTTTTAAATTCAGTTAATTTTTTTAACGTTTAAAACTTGTTTATTACGTAATTCTTTATTTTGTATAATTTTAATTTACTGCTATTACTACTCCAAGTATGTTTTTATAGGTTTTAGTTAGAGAAAACTGTAAAGCAGAACAAGTATTATTAAGTAAAAGTGTTTGTTGTGAACAAAGCTTTACTGGTTCCATTTAGTTATTTCGTAATTCTATTGAGTGATGTCTACCAAATCTAGTGATAATAAATTAAAGATATTTCATTCAGTTCCTCAATTAACGTGCCATTAATACCAAATAAATAAATATGTATGTTTTTTCTTTTAAATTTTCTTAGATATTATTGGCTAATTTGTCCTAAAATACGTTGTAAGCAAACAAAAATGTAGTACTATGGCCAAACTGTAACTCAAAGGAGAGTATTTATTGATTATTATTGCTTATGTTGTGTTTAAAGGTTTACATTTTAATAGATAAGTATAGAAATGACTGAATATGTTCCAAATAAATATTATTTCATAACTACTGGCCTATTTAATTTATGAAAAATCTATTAATGTTTCGTAACTCAATGGAACATTTTATCAGCTCTAGCGCATTAAAAGACGTTTTATTTTAAAATATATGGTTTTTACCTTAAGAACATATTAATATTCAGATAATAGATATATTTATGATCTTAAAAAAATATTCAAACAGTATTAAAATGAGGTTTCATATTTAGTACAAGAAAATAAAAATACGCCCATATACAGGAATATGACCAAAGATAATGTAATCACTCCGTTTTAGATGCCCGTAGATATTAGTATGTTTAAACAGAGTGATTACAATATATTTGAGTATGTTGTGTTTCACATACGTGTTTGGTTTGAGACTACTATGAATGGTCATGGCCATTCCATGAAATTGATTCATTTAATTTATTTATTGATTCAATAACCCTTTTTTTTTTTTTTTTGTGGGCGGGAAAATGCCTGGCATTTCCTTTCCTTCCCAGGGGTGAAGGAAAGGGGTATGTGGGGCTTGAACCCACTAAAAACCCCCCCGTGAGCAGTCCCTCGCCGAAGTGGGGCAAGATAGGGTCGCGCTAGCAGTCACTATCTTGCCCCGGCGGTAGGCCCGGATGCAAACTCCTCCGGGCCTCTGCGCCCATGGAGGGGTGACCTTGCTCACCAAGGCCACCCCCCAGACGTGTGGGGCCGTGCAAGCCGATGGAGAGGTGCCCTGACTCTCCACCAGTGACCCCACTACAGAGGAGGAGAGAGGAGGCGGGCGAACTGCCTCCTCCTCCCCCCCGTCCGTCTGCGCCGGAGCGGGTCAGATCGAGGATCTACCTCTCTGGCCCGCTCCGCGGCCTCCTTCTGCTTCATCACCGCTTCGCAGAAGGAGACCACCGCCTGCCACGACCTCTCGCTGTCGAGCATGGCGTCTACCACGCTCGGCAGGGAGAGGTCTCCGCCTATGATCGCTGAAAGCGTGTGCCGCTGAGGGCCCCATGCGGCACACACGGAGGTGTGTGCCGCATGGGGCCCTCAGCGGCACGGACACGGCGCTCCACACGCTGGAGAGCGTGTGGAGCGCCGTGTCCTCCAGCGCCCCACATTCGTGGCAGGCCGGGGTCGGCTCCCGTCTCGCGATTTGGTGCAGGTACTTTCCGAAACATCCATGTCCGGAAAGCACCTGCACCAATCGGAAGGTAAGCGACCCAAAACGCCGCCGCACCCACCTCCGAAGGACCGGGCGGATGGCCTCCACCGTCCACAGCCCGGGGACCGGTGGAGCCAGGTCCTCCGTCCACCGCCGCAACAGGACAGCCCGCGCCCGCCACCGCATGCGAGTGACCTCTTCCCACGCTGGGGGGTCTCCGCGAGCTCTCCTCGCCGCCACGAAGTGGTAAACTTCGGCGAGGATCTCCGCTTGGAGCTCCCAGGGAGGATCACCCGCAAGCACGCACGCTGCCGTCCAGGACACCGTCCGGTAACCGCGTATCGCCCTCGTCGCAATGACCCGCTGCGGACGTCGCAGCAGGGTCTTGTTTCCGCGATTGAGGGCGTCCACCCAGACCGGCGCCCCGTACAGAGTCATACTCCGGATCACTCCGGAGTAAAGTCGACGGCAGGTTATGTTTGGGCCGCCCACGTTCGGCAGCAGCCTTCCCAAGGCGGCCGCAGCCCCCACGACTCTCGGGGCAAGCTGGGAAAAGTGAGCCCCGAAAGCCCACCGCCCGTCCAGGATGAGACCCAAATATTTCATTTGGGTCCCCACCCGAACCGAGACCCCCTCTAGATCGATCCGCGTTCCTGGAGGGGGTCCCCCCCGAGGCCCTTGGAACAATAGGGCCTCGGTCTTGGAGAGGGCGACCTCAAGCCCCAGGGCACGTATGCGGTCAACCACGATAGATTCGATAACCCTAACTCAACTACTATTTTGTAAAATAGTAATGTTCAAATATAAATAGATAAGAAATATACAATATATACGAAAAACACTCTCAAATTTTACACCGATTTTTTGAAGATTTAAGGTGGTTGATTTTGATATTGGACACGTTAATCGTATGAGGAAAGGAGGCTTACCATGAACGTTCACGAAACCATCCAAATTCAGTGCAGTTCAAAAACCAAAACCCATCGAGATAGGAAACAAACCCAAAACCATAGGCCTGCTAATTCTTGTTCATGGTACGAAAAAGCAAGGCAGTTCAAATTCCGTCCTGCTATAAGAACTCATGGTAAGCCACTCCAGTCTATTAGCGTGTGTGCTGTTAGTAACAGCACAGGGTGGTATTTTTTATGGAGCACCTCATGTAGCGATAACTATATATACACTGTTTATGATAACTATATTACTCTAAGTTTCAAATTAAATTTATATGTATAACAAACCGTAGGTTTCTTTCCTATCTCTATGCCTGTATATCATTATTGTGCATCTATCCACAGTAGTTTCTATGGACTTTATTTTTCATCGTTCTGCTATGTACATATATTGTACTGTGCCCCGTAGCTTCGCCCGCTATTATCAAGTTAAAAAGTAGCCTATGTGTTAATCCTAGGTATAATCTATGTACATTCCAAATTTCATCCAAATCCGTTCAGCCGTTAAAGCGTGAAGAGGGAACAAACATACTTACACACTTACACACAAACTTTCGGATTTATAATATTAGTAGGATTAGTAGGATACTCTTCGCCTGGTAGGGAGTTGTAGTTAAACGGAGGGATTACATTATCTTTGGTTGTAGTATTCTGTGATACTGATACTCTTTGTGTTCGTTCGCATGCATTCTGCATGGACGCCATTTTGCTGTGTTGCTGGGTTTTAGCTTTCATTCAATAGACTTTTGCGTAAATCATCGAATAAATACCATAAATGGGTGAAGACAAAGGTAATGTAGTTTATTTACTTCCTACGTTAAAATATTGTGGAATGCGCTACTGGTTTCATTTAGTTTATACGATGTTTGTAGATCGCCGCCGGAGGTCCCGTTCTAGAGGCGAACGAGGCGAACGAGGCGAACGAGGTGAAAGACGCCGTTCGAGATCTCGCTCTAGAGATCGCAGGGAGAAGAAGAGGAGTAGGTCTCCGAAATCGCCAACCAAGACGACAAGGTCCCGTCGCCGTAAGGCTTCGCTCTACTGGGATGTACCGCCACCGGGCTTCGAACATATTACGCCGTTGCAGTACAAGGCTATGCAAGCGGCTGGACAGATTCCAGCGAACATTGTTGCAGACACGCCGCAAGCCGCGGTGCCGGTCGTGGGCTCAACCATCACGCGTCAAGCCAGGCGACTTTACGTAGGCAACATTCCATTTGGCGTTACTGAGGAGGAAACCATGGAGTTCTTCAATCAGCAGATGCACCTGTCGGGATTGGCGCAAGCGGCCGGAAATCCGGTGCTCGCGTGTCAGATAAATTTGGACAAAAACTTTGCATTCCTCGAATTCAGATCTATAGATGAAACCACACAGGCCATGGCATTTGATGGTATTAACTTCAAAGGTCAGAGCTTGAAGATCAGACGGCCACATGACTACCAGCCGATGCCTGGTACTGAGAACCCTGCTATAAATGTCCCTGGTAAGTATTTTTAATTAATATTACAGAAGCAAAGAAGTCTTTTAGAGAATAAATGTAAAAAAAAAAATTGATCAGTACTAAAATCAATGTTTCTTTTTCAGCTGGTGTAATTAGCACTGTAGTTCCAGATTCACCACATAAAATATTTATTGGCGGTTTGCCCAATTATCTAAATGAGGATCAAGTAAGTTCTCATTCTACTAATATGAATGTCCAACTATTTACATTGTATAAAAACATTTATTATGAAGGCATATGACCTATTTATCCATCTCGAAATATCAGTAAGATGTTTAAGTAATTTCGCACTGGAAAGTACTTATAGAAAACATATTCCAAGTTAGTCACAGCTTCAAGTTATAAACATTCAGTAACAGTTTCCAAGTTAGTCACAGCTTCAATTTATAAACATTCAGTAACATTATCTGATAAGTTATCAGATACTGTTACTGAATGTTTATGTATGAAAGCCACACAAACTTTTAGATGGATTGGTTTTTTAATAATTTCAATTTATAAACATTCAGTAACATTATCTGATAAGTTATCAGATACTGTTACTGAATGTTTATGTATGAAAGCCACACAAACTTTTAGATGGATTGGTTTTTTAATAATTTGTTTATTTTATTATATTACGAAGTTTAGAACCTAGACATACAAGTGGCACGACCCAAAACAAGTTTAATTCTTGTGAAGTTTCCTTATAATAATTATGATTTTAGCCGATTACATATTGTAAATTCCTTATGATTAGCAAAAATTATATGTTGCAGGTGGGTAACCAGACTCCGCATTGTATCCACAAATGCAAACAATTCTTTATTTTTAGGTCAAGGGCTGCTAAACAACTTCAAACTTAACTTAACAGTTCATTCCTTTAGCTTCCGGAACTTGCATTTTTTCATTAGCTCAAATCTAACTGTGGTGTTCACGAACCAATTGTTTACTGAACTGTTGTTCACATTGTGTTTGTGAACATCTACAGTGATAGGCCGTTCCCCTTAGGCAGCTAGGTGCCGCAACATAACGGGCGAGATTCAACAGTTGACAGGGCTACAGTGGTGCCAGCAGTGAGCCGCGTTTCTTTGGTCCCTTTCAGGCATCAACGTTTCACAGGTACCTCGCGCTAGCGGGACGAGCGTGCCATCACGCTCGAAGCATTCTCAGACAACTCACTGATATAGTTTGCTTTCTGCCCCTCCCTAGCTTAGATTTGGCACACTCACGGCCCGCGTGTCACTGTTGTCTCTCATTCTCACCTTTACGTCTTGTACTTGAATGAGACGTCGGCACTTCAAGGCAAGTTCCTCTATTCACATCTGATTCTAACACGCGGCTAGAAACAGGTCAGATAACATTCAATTAAATATTGCCATTTGCTGAACAAAATATTACGGGAACAGTAAACTCAGACCAGATCCAATCTAATTGAACTTCGTTATCTATTATATTTGTGTATTGTATAAAAATTGGTATTTATTTGGTGTAGACGAACTTCCCTATACTAATGTGAGTATGTGCGTAACAGGTGAAAGAACTTCTGATGTCTTTCGGACAACTTCGGGCCTTCAATTTGGTGAAAGACTCTTCGACTGGACTCAGCAAGGGTTATGCCTTTGCTGAATATGTGGATATATCAATGACTGATCAGGTAAATAAAAAAATAGCTTCAAAAGTAAATCCAAAATTGCTTTTCTCACTTCGAGACTGATTCTAAAAATTTATTTTTCTATTAGGCAATAGCAGGACTGAATGGTATGCAGCTGGGAGATAAGAAGCTTATTGTGCAACGAGCCAGCATTGGAGCCAAGAACTCTTCATTAGGTAAATAAATATCTTTATGCGTTCTTGAGAATAAGAGTCCGTAACCGACTGTCAGCAACGATATTATTATTATAAGGATTTCTTTTTCCTTAAGATCCTTTACCATTATTATTTTTCTACAGCAATGACGGGCGCTACTCCAGTGCAGCTTCAAGTGGCGGGGCTGACGCTTGCCGGCGCCGGACCCGCCACCGAAGTGTTGTGCCTCCTCAACATGGTCACTCCAGACGAGCTGCGGGATGAGGAGGAATACGAGGATATCCTTGAGGACATCAAGTTAGTACTAGTTCAGGAATAATAAATCGAGTTTTTACGTGCATGTCACTGTTTTATGTCCAAATTTTAATTGATTTAACTTAATTATTAATATATAATTTTTTAGCAAGTCTGTCATCTCACTACAGTAATATAGTAGTTAATTGTAGTATTTACTAAGTATATAGTTTTCAAGTAGTCTTGTAAATAAAGATAACACATTCTTGTTTGATTCCAGGGAGGAGTGCAACAAGTATGGTTGTGTACGCAGTATAGAGATTCCGAGACCTATCGAGGGTGTTGAAGTACCAGGATGTGGAAAGGTAAATTTTACATTGTTTATTTGTGTACAAGGTTTTTATCGATCCATTAGGTAAGAGGCTCGTAAACTCATTTCGAGGTCTACTTTCGGCATTCATTTCGGGTATTAGTAGTATTAGTTGCCAAATCTACATTAGTTGAACAGTAGTGGTATATAGTATTTGAATACAATTTTATCCCCAAAGCTGGACGTTAAAACAAGCCGTTGATGACGATTCCTCTAACTGTTAACTCCTCTGAACTCATGCCGATATTAGGCATATAACGTCAGAAACTCAAAATAACAGAATCCTAAAAACTCAAATGTAAAATCCTCGAATAAGGTATTATCGATAGGACTGCAATAAAATCTTGTAGGTACTCGTTTTTTAATTGTCTGAATATAAGCCGCCAGATACTTTTTAACCGACTTCAAAAAAAGGAGGAGGTTCTCAATTCGACTGTATTTACTGTGTATTACCTTCTACAACTTCTTTCTTTTGTATCAACTTCTTTCTAGGTGAACCGAATTTGATGATTATTTTTTTAATTTGATAGCTAGTGCTTCTCAAGACGTCGTGGTCCCATTAAAAGTTGACCAAGATCTGAAAAGTAGTTTCTCAGTTATCATCAATAATGTGTATTACATTAATTTAATCTGATCAAGGGTTCTGAAGATAAATGAAGTTAGGTTTTTAAGCTTTGTTTAACATAACACGCTTTCACACTCACAGCCCTACACTAAGTTCAATGACTTGTGTCGTGGGTGCCGGAAACATACACATCACACACACACAATCACAACCAGAAACACAAATTTTCCTTAGGGAGAAAACTTGTGTTCCCGCCGGGAATCGAACCCGATACCCTTGCTTAGAAGGCGAACGCTCACCTAACTTAGCCAACGGGCAGTTCAAGCTTACGTTATTAAATATACAATTGATAGTTCGAAGCAGTACAGTAATTACCGATTGCTTTCACAACATCCACTGAAGTTAATAATTGCACAAAAACATTACATTGGATTTAAAATATAAACTCGGCGAGGAGTCATCACGCAAGTGGTATATAGATGCTTGAGCCGCTTTGCAATTTCAAGCGCGGGTTAATAATGAGCGTCGCGTCGGTCGTGTAAAATGTTTTTCTTATTTATTATTTTCACATTTCAGGTATTCGTGGAATTCAACAGTATCGCTGATTGCCAGAAAGCTCAGCAGACGTTAACTGGTCGCAAGTTCAGCAATCGCGTCGTCGTCACATCATACTTTGACCCCGACAAATATCATCGCAGAGAATTTTAACTTTTTCCCCTATATTTCTACGTGTTGTCGGTGTCCTCTATCATATTATGACAGAAATGAATTCATTATCTATCCATCGCGGCTAATAAACTACATAATAAAAGTAAATTATATCTAAATTGTTTTATTTCGAAAATCGTTACAAACAGTAGTTAATCTCATATTTTTATATTGAAATGAAAACGAAGCATAACATAATTATAACATCGTGGCCTATAACTTATAACTATTTAGTATCTTAGAATACCATATATTAAAAGATATTAAAGATACAGTTTTATGTTATGATTATGATACATACTCAATAGTAAGTACAAGAAGACTATACTCAGAATATTTTTTACCTAATTAGATATTCTAGTTCGCGATTCGTTAATATAAACTTATTGTAAGAAAGTTATAAAGGTAGGTACACATGTACCTCTGAACTTAGCATGCTATTTAATCGACTATTATACTTCTTGCTGCATTGCAGGTTGATAGGTGTTCATAGACCCCGTTTCTGAGGAAAGCACCAGTTTTCTCATGACGACGTACAATATTCCTCCGACAACCAACATCCCCAGACCGGCCATTAAACTGATCGCCCACGCAGGCACTGCATTACCACCTGAGAAATATGAAAAATTAATAATCAGATGTTTACAAGAGCTTGCTTTGCTACTTTTTAAATATACTTTATTACCCTTTATAACACCTACTTTGTCTTGGTCGCCCCAAAAACTATTTTTCTCCATTGTAGTATAATGTTTTTTCACTAACCCTCTATCTTGTGATTACCTACAACTTGCTCTTAGTACAAACCATCATCAATGTCCTCGCCTCGCGATTTTACTCGCGTTCGTGTTGATGAAAACGTTGTTATTCCAGGTTCCCAACAAAATAAATAGGTACGTTCTAGGCAAGCTACATCATCGGCCGCATCATCACTTTCCATCAGGTGAGATTGTGGTCAAATGCTTGCCTATAGGGTATAAAAAAAATTTGTTCAGTAGTTTTGACATGATTGAGTAATAAATATATATTATTATCCACTTTCGTATTTACGAGTACCTGACTGCGTCTACGATAGATAAAATTGATTATGATGATGAACAATTTAATGTTTGCGACTAGCCTATATTAAAATTTCAGTTGAATCCGTGTTTAGTAATTCTGCCATGATTGAGTATTCTTGCATGCAAACTTGCATTCTTGGAGTAAGTAGTGGAATGGGATAATAATTTTATTATGATTGCGAAGTGTAATTTTATATACTTACGGTAATAAGTGCGTGTCATCACACGCCTGCCTCTGAGGATTTTTCGTCTTGCTTCTGTCTCTTGTGTGAGTGTGCTTATTATCACTGTAAATAAACAAATATTTAATTTGCAAAAGTGGTTCCCGTCACAGGTACTTTGGTATTGGTAACCCTGGCTAGTATAAAACGTTTTATTTAAAGTAAATACCGGCTTTCTATGTTTTATGAGTAATATCTGGCACACATAGGATGCTGATGGGTTTTATTAAGATTTGCTGATGAGTTGAGTGTGCCGGCTGTAATAATAATTTAACAACTGTCTTTAAACTTAGCGAAACAGTGCTGAAATAGAACAGTTTTGTGATTATAGAAGCTAGTATTTTATGGCTTCACAACACAGAACGCACCTGGTTCGAAAGGATGGCGAGCGTGGACGCGGGCGCAGACGCCTCCCTTGTAGCAGTGTCTACGCCAGCGTCCTCGCACAACTGATCTGTTCGAATAAATGCGTCCTGTGTGGAGCAGCCTTTAGTGAATAGGAACAGAAAAAGGGACGGTTCGTTCAAAGTCAAACCTGTAATCAAGTTGTGTTGGTTTGATGCTGCAAAATAATATATAAGTACTTATTTCCTGTACAAATATATTAAATTACCTCAACTTGTGACATCTCAGTCAGCCACTGATTGATGATACCTAGGTAATATACATGTTGTAATTACGCCTTTATGTGTCTCGTTTCATTTCCGGAATGAATTAAAGCAGATACTATCAGTTCCATACTCCCAATTCCACCCAGAAGCACAAATATCCCTTGGAAAGGAAAATTGTGCTCCTGCCGGGAATCGAGCCGGGACCCCAGGCGTAAAAAGCAAACACATGCCTACTACACTAATAGGGTCGTCAAGATGTTATATCAACTTAGATCCCTATATTTAGGTACATCATAGAGGATCTTTTGATTTAAATTAAGGAAAATATAATATAATTAGGTTTTATGGATTAAAATATTTCAAAACGAAGGTTCCAACGTAGTAGTAAATAAGATAACGCGCTACACCATCAGTTTACGTGCTAACAAAGCATAATATATTGGGAACTTGTTTGACCTGTGACAGAACATATAATTAACAGAACTTACCTAAAATTACGGCAAAATAGAAGAACATCGACCTCCTTTGTGCCATTTTGGAGCTTTATACTTCTCACTTTAATTGATAATACACCTCACAATAAAGGGGAACCGATGACATACTAAAGAGTTAGGTGTGTTCAACGCGAGGCCCTTATCTGTTAGATAAGATAAGCATGATTAGTAATGCGCAAGTAGTATAGTAGCTAAAAGGTGGACCTGACTCAATGCTTATCTTTTCATGGAATGAGTTCAGGATACTTTAATATCTTTTGTTTGTTTTTATAGAAAAAAATACAGCCTCATTTTTTAATGCCTGACTGACAAATAGATGGGAGTTTTAAGTTTATTTTAATGCAATTGAGAGACGTGACGAGCAAGTCGCTGGCATGATAGTCACGCTCGCGGATTACTGAAGAATGAGAAATTTGAACTGAGAATTAGAACTAAGAGTTCAAAACCCTGCGTGGATATGTCTCCTTCTCCTGTCTTGTCCGTCGCATCCTGAATGTTCTAAGATCGCATCATACGCGTAGTTCCCAACGGATTGGCCGATGCTATAGCATCAGTCTATCTTGTGTTATTTATTTAATTACGCACACATGTAAGCACAATAGTAATTTACACAGAATTAAACTCCTAACATGTACATAGTATAATTGGGTGTAGCAAAATACTCGTAAACATGTTTTTTTTATATCATTCATTGTACGTAAATTGATATATTTTATTAGTAAAACCAATGATAGTAAAACCCTTATAATTGATTATATGGTTTTTATCGGGATAGTTCTTGTGACAATCGGTACACCTATTTTCCAGATATGACGTCGAGGTTTATTCAATACGACACTTGTGTTAATGAAACTTCATATATCATGAATATAAATTACCTATTTTATTAGCTACAAATTACTACTACGATTATTAATATCAACAGAGACCTTATTCTTTGAATATATTCTTTATATCAGCTTCGGCAAAAACCTGGGCAGTGACAGATTTTGGATTTTCCGGAGTGAGTTTAGCTGACTTAGCGGCCATCGCAGCTTCATATTGTTCTTTTCTCTCGATGCCGACGTCTGCAGCGGACCTTTCGATGAGCTCTTCTTCGGGAACGCCCTCCGCTTTTAATTTTTCGTATTGTTCGACTAGGCGTTTGGTATGGGTGTCATTGCTTTGAGCCAGCATATTGACAGCGCCTAGCCCGTGGCCTTGCGAGTGGAATTTTCTGTAAAGAGTTGAAATGAAATTTACCTACCCTTGATTGAATAAATTAGAATTCATATTATTTAAAATCTGGAAACTTACGCTCTAACGATGTCTTCCTGGTAGAATATCTGTCTGATGGGTTTGATTTCGGGCTTGGGTCTCGCGAACTTGGGCTCCACGAGCGGTGGGAACGCCCTGTACACGTCGAACCAGACAGGCCTGTCGTCGGCTCTCATAGCGCCGCGGGCTAGCAGGCCTTCCACTCTGAAATAGTTAACATCATTATCAGTTTCTTAGATTTATTTTTATGAATGTATCAGTTACTATTCGTTTTTATGCAATAGTCATCCACGCGCCGCGGCTTCACTGGCATAATAGGTATTGGAAAGCTACTGACACCGTTAATTATGACTTTTTATGAATCAAATTATTTATAACTATCAATCGCACTAATTTAAAAAAAAACTGCTATTTCGACGCGATATTATACATAAAAGTATGTACGATTTTCGTAAAAAATTTGAAAACATATAGAAACCACATAAATATATTTTCTTAATATAAAATAGAATTATTTAATTCAATTAACGTTCAACTAAACGGATACATATAGCGTACGTTGTTACTTCATAAGGTAACATACTCAAAATTTACAAAAGTAGTAGTCGTTAAGACATTTTCGATGCCTTCATGCCACCTGAAAAATCAACACCAATCAAAGACTGCTTACTAGTAGTAGTACTAGTCCAAATGACACGCAAACAAGCAGCAGCCTCCAACCAGTCAGTAGTGTTATTCAAACTACCTCTATTCTCTAACATAGCATTACTTTCTTAGATTTTGTGAATAAAATTGACAAGTATTTTTAACCTGAACAGATGTCCTTATGTGCTATGATAATACTCTCAGCTAAATTGAAGTTCCTAGCTTAGTAAGAAGCAACTAACAAGTACAAGACTAATATTGGACTTAGCATTTATTATCTTTTCTTATACACCACAGGAAATTAAAGGATTACAATAAAAACATTAAAAATTTAATACAAATTTCAGAATCGTTAAATAAGTGGCTATTAGCAACTTCTGAATAAAAATATTGTTAGAGATCATTTTGCATAGCATGAAAAATGCTCCGACGCAGGGATTCCCAGCTGCTTCTTTTGCTTTCCGCAATGAGCTTGTTTTGCAGTTTCTTGATGTCATATTCAAGTTCATCTACTACCTTTTCAGTTTCTGCTTTGTGCTTAGACTCCATCTCTTCCGATCTGAAATAAAAAAATAAAATTTATATAAATTGAAAAGAAAAATTTTGCCAAAACTTAGATGATTATGCACTCAGGGACTATAATCATTTATTAAATGAAGCATTACCCTTTTCAAAAGATGTTCATAGGTGGAGTCGAGTTATTTATGCAAACTGACTTAGCTGCTGGAATAGCTAGTTAGATGTTTTAAAGTATTGATTTAGGAACGGACCATTTATCTTACAAATTATTGACAATGCAAAACATAGATCTAGGTAATTTCTTCTAGGCAGGCTATATGCTACATCTTCGGCAGCATCATTGCTTTCCATTCAGAGATTTTCCACGAGGAGGTTAAACGCTTGCCTATCAAACATAAAAACAAAAATCATTGATCTAATGATTGTTAAATATAAATATATATTACTAGCCCTATCTATAAAGCCAAATAGTAGGTCAGTCATATATTGATGAGCCCTAACAACTACTTCAGACTTACTCTTTCTTAAATGAAGCACAAATCTCTCTAAGCGCTTTCAGTTTCTGTTTGTATGCTGTTCCAGCTTGCTGAATACATTTCATAAAGGATGCTGTGAGATGTTCCAGTTTTTGCTCATTTTCATTTATAGCGCTATAGTCATTATCAATCTGCGTTGTAATTTCACAGAGGCTTTTAATTAAATTTTCATTGCACTTTTTCCTGTTAACATAAATTTGAAATCAATATCTATTATTTACATGAGCCCTATAATTATTACAAAAAAATAATAATATGAGGTTTAAAATTAATAGGATATTGTTAAGATATAAACAGAGAGAGCAAAAGATAAGTACCTCGCATCTAGCTGATGGGCAACCAAGTCTAGTATCTTTTGACGAGATTCAGTAGTGTTTTCTACATCCGTTTCAACTTTCTTCTTCTTAATACTTGCTTGATATTGACCAATTAAACTGGCCATATCTTCCTCCTCAAACTCTTCATTTTTTGGCCGCTTCTGAGGTTTCCTTCCCTTAGGAGAATCTTTATGATATTGTGAGAGATTTCTAAATGCATCGACATCATCTGTTGTGAGTTTAGACTTCGCTGTCTTCTTTGCTGCTGCCATATCAATTTTATTAAGAAAATCACAACAAAATTGAATAAAATTATCACTTGGGCTGAAGTAGTTTTCTTGAAGACGACGAAACCAACGTTTTCCCGCCGAAATTCTTTTTGCCGCGTATTTCAGAAAAAGTTACAGCAAGACTTTTCCAATTTTGAATTTTTTTTTTTGTGACAAAGACCAACAATTTTTTAAAAACTTATTTAGAAGTTTATAAACGTACCTTGAATATATTGTTCCTATCCTTTCAAGTCTGCTACTTGCCATCGTATCTTTTTAGTATATTAATTAAGATTATTTTGTTATAAACAAAAACATTAACCACAGAAGAAAGAAAACCAAGAGTATTATTTATTTTCACAAAATTTTAGGTTATAAACAGCAATTCCTCTATGGTTATAAATTTCGCAGGCCACAGAGAGTATATTTTATTTTTTTTACAACACAGTCCACAGATTACGTGTATGAAATAATACAAAGTTGGCCAAGCCCTTAGGTAAATAAGGCCGCGCCTCGGTGTAGGCGAGGCGGCGGCGGCGCGTCTATAGGGAACTTTTAAGCTATTGCATAGCTTCTCTCGCGGGCCTTGAGCGTGGAGACCGAATCCAGAAATTCCGTAACGAAAATAACCTAACACCCCCCACTCCGACAGGCACAGCGGTGATACTTTTTAGTTTTGCCATCTATCGATGAATAGCAGAACTTTTAATGACTTTTTTGAAATATCACGCTTGTCTTTTTAGTTCAGCAACTCGCCTCTAGGTGGCAGGAAAAAAAATACTGCATAAATACAATAAATAAATAATTATAATTGCATAAATTGATAAAAAATGCTATGCAATAGCTTTACCGCGGCAGTCCCCGAGTGCCACACGTCTTTTTTTATACCGGAAAGGCGCGGCGCGGCGAGGCGGCGCGTCTCTTAGGAACTTTTTATACCCTGGCCTACTGCACATAATTATGCCCTGACAACTTAAAACATTTGGATATTCTGAACTACCAACTAAGAACTGTGTTTATTTTTTACGATATCATACTATAGCCTAAAACTAGAGATTAAAATAGTATACGTAGCTCTCCGAAGCCGATTCTGTATATTAAAAAAGGTTACCTAATTGAGAACTAGGATCACACACAAAGTAAACAATACGTAATTATCTGGGAGTCTTCAAATCAAGAGTGAATAGGTATCTTCTAGGCAAGCATGTCACATCTTCGACCGCATCATCACTTTCCATCAGGTGAGATAGTGGTCAAATGCTTGCCTATTCTGCATAAAAAAAACGTTTTATTAAATTTTCACGACGTGACACATATTCTATAAAAGTGCTGTACTTTGTGCTGGTTTTATGCTTATTGCACTTTATAGTAAGATATCCGTTCACCAAAGATTTTACAGCCCCATGATTCGGAATGTTTCGATAACTTACCGAAACGATACGATTGGATAACTTTCTCTTTAAAAATATATTTTATCGTACGGTAACTATCTGAATTATACGGTAACTGAGTTATCGTATGGTTCTGAATCTGCCTGCTGTGCTACGGGT
This sequence comes from Lomographa bimaculata, assembly GCA_948107665.1. Taxonomy (NCBI): domain Eukaryota; kingdom Metazoa; phylum Arthropoda; class Insecta; order Lepidoptera; family Geometridae; genus Lomographa; species Lomographa bimaculata. The sequence goes on from OX403595.1 coordinate 13,339,628, forward strand.
AACGGTTTTGTGTTCTTTGCTATGGGATTATAGTATGTGTACATTGCATGATGTATATGTATTGGTTAAGCAAATAAAACTTGTAGCTGCAAACGGAAACTCCCACAGATAAAGCAGGGCTCAGCTCCTGATTTTTCCTAACCTGAAATTCTTCCACAACAGCCTTCTATTAACAACCTCACCATAGAGATTAAAATAAACGACATTTCTGGAATTTCTTGCTATAGGAGAGATTCCAGATGTGTGTATCAAACTGCAAGGTGTGAGCTCAAAGTCTTATGAGAAAAACGAAATATTCATAGAAAAGTATTTATTTTAAATCATAAAAGTCACAAAACAACTCATTCATGGCTCCTATCCCAACTTATACTATCTTATCAGCTTATCACTCTTTATACACACTATAGCTATTTACAATTTATTGCCATAGAAGAACAATCAATTTCATAAATTTAATAATACTACATCTATTCCCCAACTGAATTCTTATAAACCGCGCCAAAATGAAAAAAAAAAAAAAAATGGCGTCCGAGTGCTCGGTTTTCGTCTCATTACGTGTCAACGTACATGTTGATGCATAGTAAAAACTGAATGAGCGAATGCGGTTTTAATTTGATTTCTACTGTGACACAAGTTTTCTCATAAGAATCATATAACTTAAGGTTGCTTTGAAATGGCTTTCTAATAATAGAAATCCTAAGTTGAACGCGGTTTATCGTATAAAATAATGAAGCAGCCAAACATATTGGTAGATTAGCAATAATTTTAAGTGTATATATAAGCTTGTTTAACAAATATCCCAGAAATAAATTATCTGATTCAATGAGACCTACTGTTATTGCTTAAAAAAGACTTGTAAACTAACGTTGTAAACTGTATCTAATGTTAGCTTCACACAATCTTAAAAACTCGACTGTAAATGCACCAAACATGTTAAATTCGCTTGATCTCTCAATAATATATAGGTATAGAGTATAGTCTAATCAACCTTCACCAAATTTGTCATACGATTGAGTGTAACATATGAAACATTTGGTGATTCTTATTCGTTTAGATCTCTACAGGTTAAATAGGAAGGGTCATTCAAAGCACCGGGCAGAGGACATCGGTAGCTATAAGGGAATGTACTAGCAGTCTATTTTGTGAGTGTCTTCAGGCGAATCAAAGGTTGCTTCAGTTCTAGTCAGGGAAGAGAGTGTAAAGCCAGGTTCTAAGATTCATTAACCGCTACGACTGCGAGCGATGTTTCCGGAAGCACCGCTTGTCCGCCTGCCGGGTTAAGATGTCGGACACAGACTTCCGGTGCGTGAATACGCGGAGTATGTCCTCGCGTGCCTCTTGAATGCCTTCACATACTATCTTGCTTCGTTGAATGTTTCCCTGTAAAAATCAGTTTCACTTAAACTTAGGCTGCAGTTTTGATATTTAGCTTTGATATATCTCAAACTAAGAAAACGAGTCAAGAGGTAGTCCTACGGTGAGTTAGTTATAAAGAATCTTGTTCCATCTTAATCTCCCCACTATTTTACGGTACCATTTTGTGAATACGCCACCATTTCGGATAATTGACATTATAAGAATGATACAAGAATGTAAAAGTGTTTCCCAAAAAGTATATTAGGTTGTTCAAGAAAAAGAATTAGGAGAATAGGTAGTTTTTTTAATAATAGATAGGCAACCATTTGACCACTACCTCACCTGATGGATAGTGAAGATGCGGCCGAAGATGTAAAATGCTTGCCTAGACACTACACTTACTCTCACTCAGGACTCAGGAAGCAATACGCTTCGAGCGAGCTGGGGGTATGTCAACAATAAAAGCAAAATTTCGCATATGTAATATTTGTATACCTTTAGTAACTCTAGTAGCGTATGTGAATGCGGTTGGAGAGCAGTGATAGCCCGGGGCGATGCAGTTTCTAACGCCCGCAGTAATCCTTGCAGTTGTGAACCCACGTCAGACTCCAACGACATCTGTAAGCGAAATGTTTGATGACTCCACATTTCCTTTGTAATCATCGTCCGTTGACTGTCCTATCTAGCGCTATTTCGATTCAAGTAAATTATATTAAATCGTAGTATCGATTATTATTATTAAAGCCATCCAATTATTTTTTAAGTTGTGTGAAAGGGAATAAGCATGAGATTTAAATTACGTTAAGTATTCTTTTGTTGAATTTGTATACCTATATAATTACACTTATAACATTACTATTTTATTAACTGCTTTTTGAATTAGGAATTGTATGAATGAATTATATCACTTTAAATTAATATAGAAAAACGCACGCTATTGGCTGAACTGATTCGGGACTGAATTCACACATTTTTGACGTCAATTATTGGTCGACTTCCTTCACGGGAGCTGGCGGTTCACTTTCCTTGAATTGGTAATTGTTTTTTAGATGTAAACAGAAAGAACAAGATGGCTGGTTTTACCAGCGTATGAATCAAATTTAAATGGTACCAATTGGAAAGAAACATCAAACAAACTAAAAAAAAAATTTCGAAATCGGTTCACGTGGAAAGAAGTTATGAGGTAACACACATAAGTCGACTTGAGTACCTCCTCCTTTTTTGGGAAGTCGGTAAATAATTGTCTATGTGTAAATCCTGGAAGTCAGCTACCATCATACTAAATTTCATCAAAATTGGTACAGCCTGAGTGAATTCGTTTCTTCTTCAGTCTTGTCAGTTAGTTCTTCAGTCTGCGCGTGAAGAATTAACAAATATACAAACACACTCAAAAATACAATTTGATAATATTAGTGTGATAAAATGTAATGATTTTATGAATGAACAAATTAAATATTTATTTGGCTCTATGAACAAAATAAACTTAACATAAAATAGACGGCAAAAATAGCTTACAAAGAAAGATAAGAAAGGTATTAAACATAACAACAAAGTGCCAAAAGGGTCGTGACTCAGCATTTTTGCCAAGTGTAACACTAGGCGCTGATTTTTAGTCACAACCCGAATGAAATGTCTGGAAGAGATCGCTTTAAGAGATAAGACAGCCCATTGTACTAGCCTAAGTTAGTTTTAATGTATTTTCCTTTATTTCTGGTGTACAATAAAGAGTTATCTATCTATATATCTATTCTCGAGAGCTGCACACACTGACCAAGTCGTCCATCTGCGCCGTGAGGTGGTGCACCTTCCATCCGTCGGCGCTGGTGAGCACGTGCCGCTGGCTGGCGATGGCCACGATGTCCTTGTGCTTGGGCTCGCGGCGCCGCACGTCCGCCGGCCGCACGAAGTGCAGCGCCGTGCTGCGCCACCCGCACACGTAGCTCGAGCTCAGCAGCGGCCCTACACACATTGACTATTATGCTTGTCGTGCTTCCTAATGTTGTATATCTACAGCTATTTCGTACATTGTAGTTCGAGGTCACCAGCGGCTCTAAACACATTGACTATTATGCTTGTACTGCTCACAAACGTAGTAAATCCACAGCTGTTCCGTACCTTGTAGCTCGAGCTCAGCAGCGGCCCTAAACACATTGACAATTATGTTTGTCGTGCTTCCTAATGTTGTATATCCACAGCTGTTTCGTACTTTGTAGTTCGAGCTCAGCAGCGGCCCTAAACACATTGACTATTATACTCGTACTACTCACAAACGTAGTATATCCACAGCTGTTTCGTACATTGTAGTTCGAGGTCACCAGCGGCTCTAAACACATTGACTATTATGCTTGTACTGCTCACAAACGTAGTAAATCCACAGCTGTTCCGTACTTTGTAGCTCGGGCTCAGCAGCGGCCCTAAACACATTGACAATTATGTTTGTCGTGCTTCCTAATGTTGTATATCCACAGCTGTTTCGTACTTTGTAGTTCGAGCTCAGCAGCGGCCCTAAACACATTGACTATTATACTCGTACTACTCACAAACGTAGTATATCCACAGCTGTTTCGTACAATGTAGTTCGAGCTGTTGTATATCCACAGCTGTTTCATATAGTGTAGCTCGAGATCAGCAGCGTCCCTAAACACAATGACTAATATGCTCCTACTTCCTTTTATCCAATATTTAGAGGCAAACATTGGATAATAGGGAATATATATTTTTTATTTATTTTTGTAGCTGCGACCGTACTCATAATAGTCGAGCATTAGAAAATATCCTATGACATAAAATATTACAAGTCTTATAAAATATCACGCTAGACATTATGATGAAACTTTGCTTTCTTTTTTATGCTAGATAGACTATCATTTGACCACCATTACATCATTTGATCACCTTGACTCCGTGTATGTGATGGAAACTGAAGATGTGGCCGAAGATGTACCATGATAGCCTAGAAGATCCACTCTTACCACCGAACAGCGGCTAATGAAACTCGGCAGGGAGATTGCCAGCAAGAATAAAATAGGCACCGTTAAACGGAATAACATATAACTAAGAAATATTGACAACACAATAAAACTCAATTTAAAAACTTACGTTTAGGCGGAGGCTGTATTGAAACGGGAGGCGGTGAAGGTGGTGTCTCTTCTGCAGTAAACTCGCACTGTCGTAACTCACTGGTTAACCTGCAAACCAAAATATAGCATAAAACATATACTGAGTCGTTTATCATTAGACATAAGTACGTTGCGGGTCAGTGCCCGAGCAACCCAGGCACCCAACCTTAAAAAAGGGGTATATAGTACCTCAGCTTATAACTTGGAACAATGACCGACCGTGATGTCAATCTACGGAAAAGATGTAATGTATTACGAGCTGTGACCAACCGCTAGTTTAATGTACGGAACAGCTGCGGTTATACAATGTATTGGGAGCAGTGACCGACAGTGAGGCTTCGAGGTCTATGTAGGGTACAGATGTAGATGTACAATGTATTAGGAGCAGTGAGTAACCGCGAGGTCAATGTACAGAATAGCTATGGTTATTTACACAATATATTGGGAATAGTGATCGACGTTGAGGATACAATTTTCTCTCGAACACTCCAGAGGCATTTTTAAGAATTGGTATGAACGCAGAATTGTACCACAGCTCATTTTTACAACAGCTGCGCCCGTACATTGACATCAAGTTCTCAAGTCAACTGAAATATATAGAAACTTCAAGTAAAGCTTCACCAACTCTACTGAGGTAAGCTTCGATTATGACTTGACCACGACTCTTTACTGGACTGTAACTAGGACGTGTTTACGATTCTATTTGTGAAATTCTAACTTAGAAATATAAAATATATACTTGGCAGATTCTTATTCGTCATGTCGATGGTCCAAAACCACTTATTGTTTTTCAGATGTACTAAGTCACTTAAAATTTTTTTGGCCAGTACTTTGCAACCGCGACTCCAAAGGTCCTCGTTTAAGTCATTGGTTGTACAGACGTTAGGGCCATGAGGGCAAATTTAGTTGTCAGCTAAATGCAATAAGTTTGCAAAGCCAAAATTTAATATTAAAAAATAAGTTGTTGAGTTGTTTCTTCGCTTTTAGAGAATGAAATAACAGCTTCGAGTTTAAATCGTAAGTAAATATAGTTATTGGTGACATACAGCTGTTTCCTCGGTTTCTTCCTGTTGTTTTCTTCCCTGGGGGGGTCAACGTCCTCCTCGGGGGGTGGTGAGGACGACGCGGACATGGTAGTGGAGCCCCCCGAGCCCCCTCCCCTGCCCCCCATCACGTCCTCCCACCCAGTGCCCGTGCTCTCGGTGTAAGTCACTGTAGGACCAGTGTTGGGTTTTATTGGTGATCTGTTGGTATATAATCAAATGTTAGCTTTTTCCTTAGCTAGTGAGAAACAGATACTAGCTGACCCGGCGTCACCCGGGTATAAAAACATAAAAATCGTTTATTCACTTGGGCCCCAAAGAGGCACTCGTGAAAGTTAATGACTCATCGCAACCAGAACCAGTAACACGAACATCCCGTGGGGAGAAAACTTGTGTTCCCACCGGGAATCGAACCCGCTGCTTTGAAGGCGAACACGCACCCAACTACACCAGCGGGCAGTTCAAAGTTCAAAGATGACCCGCCCAGGGTCGCCCAGGTAGAAAAGTATACACTTAAACTCTTCCACACTCACAAACCCACACTTAGTTCAATTATTTGTGTCGTGGAACCGTAAACATTCACATCACACACACAACTTCAAGCCAATAGGTATAAGGATGCTACATCTTCGGCCGCATCATCGCTTTCTGTCAGGTTAGATAGTGTTCAAATGCTTTGCAAATGAAAATAATTTAAACGCTAGCAAAGCTTAAAAAAACCAACTTCACCGCTTTATCTTCGGAACCCTTGATCAGGTTAAATGAATTAAATACGCATTAATGAAGATAACTCATAAACTAAAATTTAATCAAAAAAGAAATTTAAAGGGGATCACACGGGAAGCACTAGCTTAAAAAAAAACACATTGAATTCGGTTCACATAGAAAGAAGTTATGAGGTAACACACATAAAAAAAAGTTCAGTCGAATTGAGAACCTCCTCCTTTTCTGTAAAGGCGGTTAAAAATACATTCACATCAAATCCAAAACCAGAATAAATACTACGTGTTATGTAATCGTTCAAGATATCTCGAACGTATTATACAATATTAACATAAAAAATATTAAAATCAATATTAACATACAATAAAATCTTATAATTTTGGAATGGTTCAAGTGATATTATACTACTTACCCATCGACATCTCTCTTCTTAAGTATCGTCGGTCTAGCAGCTAGAAGCGGTGTGGTTTGTATGGAGACGGTACTAGCTCTGCTTTCAGTCAGCGGAGTTACGGTAGCGTTTACTATGTTTACTGTAACAAACAATGTTAATTTAACGAGAGGTTACGGAATTAATCGAAATTTGGCGTATAGTCTAATTTATATTAATTAATTCTTTTTTTTATGTAATCAGTCGGGCTACCTTTTGTGTCCACTAACGCAGGCTTAGACACGGGGCACAGCTAGTGCATGCATAAGCTCCCCACACTTATACACCACTATCGGTTGTATTGCAAGTGACAGAAAAAAAATTCGCAGTTGCACGCACACATCTACACATCAAGAAACAAGGCATCAGACGATTTGACTCATATATATGTGTGAATCGTGGCGTTTCGTAGTAAAGCCGTTTTTGTTTTGGCTCCGCAAGCTATATGCATTTAGCCAGGGTCATATATTAATAAATTTTCAAATTAGGAAATACACGTTTTTCAACTTTGTATGATTTGCCCACACTCATGCACGTTTACAAGTAGTAACGACAAGTTAATAACCTCGATTATTACACATTAACATATTTTTTTCCGAAGTTTAGTATAATGTTGTTACGTATAGTTACCGGGCGGCTGCGAGTGGAAGGCGAGAGGGCGCGCGTGGTGTGACGGCGCGGGCGCGGGGCGCGGCACCTCGTAGTAGAGCTGCGCGGGCGCACTGTTGCCGACCACACCTCGAACCCCTACAGAGCTCACGCCTACCACCTGTGGAACACCCAACTATTCCAATTATTTTTTATGCATCGTAAGCCAGTGTCAAATCAATATCTCACTAATGGATGGCATATGCTGGCCTCGAAGATACTAATCCAATCTATTCAACCTACAAGTAGTCACCTGACAACTCGTGTCCACATTTTGGCTATTGGAAAAAAACATTTCCCGTTAACTGCTTCCAACTGTTTTCCGTAAATATTACTTACATATATTGTATGTATCAACTTTAAATTTAATGTTTTTTTTTAGATAAACCCCAGGATAAAATAGGTCGAAAAAAGGGATGTTAAGTTGTCCCGCTAAAATGTTATTTTAAATTGAAATAAATTCAGCGGGACAGCAAAATTAAAAATTTTCGAATAACTATGGTTATTTTTTACTCGCAAATTTCTGTCCGATCCGGAACATTATTGTATAAATCTAAATATATAACTCAAAAGGTGACTGACTGACTGACTGACTGACATAGTGATCTATCAACGCACAGCCCAAACCACTGGACGGATCAGGCTGAAATTTTGCATGCAGGTAGATGTTATGACGTAGGCATCCGCTAAGAAAGGATTTTGATTAATCCTACCCCCAAGGGGATAAAATAGGGGATGAAAGTTTGTTGTACTTCTTAACGCGAGCGAAGCCGCGGGCAAAATCTAGTTATTGTATAAAATATCAAAGTAATAAACTTGATTGGTTTAGGAGCTATAAGACTCGTACAGATAAACTGACGAACAAACTGCTGAACACTGAGTTATAGACCTATGCGGCTGTGGTATCGAGTTCCACCACTTCAATGTTCGAATGATGAATGTAGAACCGAAAAGCATCGAGCTTAGAGGACGTTTGTAAACCATTAATGGATGACAGTGAATAATCAGTCAGATATGATCAGTGGAGATGTGGATGATCAGACAGATTCCTTTATTTTAACATGGATACTTTTATTGCTGAAAATACTTCCATTTCTTTCTGTTTATATTATTATTGAAAAATATATTAAACAGCCTAACACACTAAGTTTGATGACTTGTGTCGTGGTTGCTGCAAACATTCACATCACACACATAATCACGACCAGATTAAGAAACACAAATTTTCCTTAAGGCTACATTTTTTGGGGAACAGTTGAAACATATAACAAAGACGTCTTCTCTTATTGGAAGTTTATTGGGCACTTGTCAAAGGCAGTATATTACAGTAAAAATTGCAGGCAATAATTCATCTTTCATAGACTGCCTAAGGAATTGTTAATGTATGTACTGAACAGTGGGCTTGAGCACTTAAATTACCTAAAAGCTCAGAGGGTTGTAGGTTTTTGGTGTATATATGCATATAGTTTTAGGAAATATAGGCAATTGGCCCATAGATTGTAATATAACAGGAAAACTAATTTCAAACACAATTTAAATTGTATATAATTATGTATAATTTTTTTAATATTATAAAGGCGAAAGTTTTTGAGTGTGTTTGTATGTTTGTTACTTCTTCAAAATAAAACGGCTGGAACAAATTTGATAAAATTTGGTATGGACGTAGCTGACACCCCGAACCACCGCGGGGCGAATAACAAGTGTGTCATAACAATGTAAGATTATTTTGCGTAAAGATAACTTACCTTGGCAGGTTGGTAGTTCCTCTGCAGCAGCGGCAGCGGGCGCGGGGCGGAGGCGAGGGGCGCGGGCGAGGGGATGGGGGCGCGGGGGGCCACGCCGCGGACCGCGCTCGATATTACCCCCGTCGCTGTGTTAAAACATTACATTACATGTTAAAAATTAAAATAAAAACATTACATGTTTTTTAATAGTAAGTTGTTTTTTAATATAATAAATAAAAATAATTTGGCTATAAGTTATTGATAGCCAATATTTTTCGCACAAACAACTCCATCCTTAAACAGCACCATATCCTACTAATATTGTAAACGCGGAAGTTTGTAAGAATGTATGGATGTCTGGATGTATGTTTGTTACGCAAAAAGTACTGAATGGATTTTGATGAAACTTTACAATAATATAGTTTCATAAAGATATTGTGTGAATTATCCAAAATATAAAGCTAAATGATAAGTTAGTACGAATAAAATCTGCCATCTGCCAGCTATTCTGGCGTGCGCCACAAAAACCGTAGGAGTTATAGTAGTTAGTATATTGCTTTATCAATTATTTGTTTTAAATTTAATTCCTTTTTGTTATGCTCTTAGTAGAATTAAATTATCTCAATTGAGATCGTTAACAGATCTGACATGTGCACCTTTTTCACTTATAAGAATTGTGCTCGCAAGACAATTCTTATAGGTGCATCAAAAGGGCAAAAAAAAAATTGTGGATGAACAGTACATTTTATTATTTTCACTTCTACCATACTGCATTTATAATTTATTGATTAGTCCATCAATCATTAAATCCCTGAAAACTTGACTAAAAACATAGAAGTTTTGGCAAGCGCTATGACGATAAATTGTATTTACATTTGTACATTGCATATGTTATAAAATGTATATAACTTACAGTTGAGTACAGTAGAGGTGGACAGAGTGACCACGGTGGGCAGCGTGTGAGGCTGGTGAGCGGAGACCGGCGGCGCGTGTGATGCGGCGAGAGTCGCGCGCGGCCGAGGGTTGTACACGAGCGCGCCGCGGGGACCCCGGGACCCGCCCCAACCACTGTCTAGAGATATTATTTATTTATTAGCATACAAAACAAAATATAGTATAATATCACATTTCTGAAACTAAACTACAATCCAAAAATAATTTAAACATAAGCAAAGCTTAAAAAACCGACTTCACTGCTTATATTTGGGTTTTGGCTTAATGGATTTGGATAAAATTTATATAGGACGACCTCTGAACATCTGAATAATGTTCCTAACAAAAAAACAATTTTGGGAATTGGTCCACAAATGGGAGAGAACATAAAAAAAATACATACAGTTGAACATATACTGCTTCCTTAAATAAAAGTGATAAAGTTTAAGGTTCAGATTGAAAGTGTATGCTATTATTTTCTCACAAATGAAGTTCTGAGAATATTTATTTATTGTTTTTGGTGTGGATAGAAAGTGCCTTTCCCACAAATAAAGATTTTCGATATATGCTTATAACTTAGTTTTATTGGAAGTGGATGCTTTCCCTTTCGCACAAATAAAGTTTTTTGCTACGAATAAGCGTTTGTGTTTCTGAAGCAGATTAAAAATCCTTGTGCTTCTGAGTGCAAACAATTTATAAGGCACATTATGGCATTAAGCTTGAAGTTATAAATATCTTGTTGTAGTGCACACTCTGTGAAGCATTAATTGAAAATGCTCATGGAATTCTTTTTTCTGAGTGTGCAACTCTTTTAATTTGGGGTATTATCTTATTATAGATGGTGGTGAAGTCAGTTTTTGGTTACTCTATTTACAAATCTAGCTTACTTTGATTAGATGCAGTCTGTGTGGCAGGTGATGGTGTAACAGGACGTAATGCGAGCGAGGCTCCTGCTGCCAATCCTCGAGGCACGTGACTTGTGACTCCAACATTGACACTTTTGTTCACTAGCACATTGCTGGAACTGGTCACACTGACATTGGACAGTTGAACTGCGGCTGCGGAAGTTAAAGGTATATGTAAATACAAGGTTATTAAAATTATATTTCAATTTCAAGTACACTATTGCCTTGTGGTTTGTGTAATAGAGTGTGTGAGAATATGTTGTTTTGTGATTTAATATGTAGTTATAGATATTTTTTCCAATAAGACTACTAAATAATTATAGACTGTCTAACTGTTGTATTTACTATCACTACTGATTTTCTTGTCAGGTTTGTAGGCTCACCAGGGTACTACTTAAGCTGTTAAGACTGTCAATTTGCAAATCTGGAAGTCAGAGTAATTTATTTATTATTATTTTATTTCTTTAGTTAATTTCAATAAGTGTTTTTCGCTATATTAAAAAAAAATATCTACATGGTCCCTGCAGGTAATTTTTTTTTTTTTTGTGTATGCTGAAAATTAATGTAATTTTGTAATGACATGGCTAGAATAATATTAAAGTGCTTTTTTTAAAAATAGATCTGAGAAACTTACCTGGACGAGCATTATGATGACTTAAGGGTGGCAGCACTCTTACAGTTGGTGGTAAAGTACGCACAGATGAGTTGACTAACAGATTTCCAGATCCAGCTCCCAGCTGGCTTCCCATATTCAGTACCTGTGTACCACCAATGGACGAAGCCACACTTGACACACTATTCAGATTCACACTTGAATTAGACACTTGAGCCGAAAGCTGAGTCCCTTGGCTTATTATTTGAGTGCCTGGACTCAACAACTGACCACCGGGTATTGTAATCTGTGATTGGGATATAATCTGGGAGCCTTGGCTGTGTAATTGGGACCCTTGACTGACAATCTGTGTTCCCTGTAGTATTGGAGAGCCACTTATTATCATCTGAGGCTGGAAATTAAGATGCTATGTTAAATAATCAAAAATTACGGTACAATATCTTTGATTGAGTTTCCTTCTCTGATTACGGAGTAGATAAGTAGGAATTCATAGAACAGTAGTTATTATGGTTGAAAACTCACCTGTGACGAAGCATTTGGTGAAATAATCTGAGCTAAACCAGGACGCATTAGACCAGATGCCGAGTTGCCGTGGCTACCTAGTTGACTGGACCCAGTTATTTTAGGTTGGCCAGATATTAAATGAGCCATTTTTACTTCTGAATTGGAGACGCTCTTTACTATCGTGATCTTTTGAGGCGCCAAATCTATGGGATACATTTTGCCAGTCGTGACTGACCTATCGTTTTCTAAATTACTGCTCATATTGACTCGTACCAACTCAAATACACATATTCATGAAAGGCAGCTCTGATTTTGGCTTGTTTACTAATGCAAAAAATACTTTTTATTAGATTTTACGCTCACTTTCCAGCAAACAAAATAAATTTTCAAAATCAACTTTTGTGATTGTGACACTATGACAGAAAGCAAGTTTGACAATATAATGAGTGAACAATGTTTTTTTTTTAATATTTCCTGACTATGGATGCATAGTCCTTCAGTCGAAATATTAAACAAATTCTATATTTCATGTTAGAAGTCCAGTCACAAGTCACAATCTAAGTTAAGTAAAGAATTCAAGATCCAGTCATACCTAGTCAAGTCATACCCTAGTAAAGTGGTAGAGACTTTACTAGAACTTCTATTGGAGTATTGGAGTGAAGGCGAAGATCACGTTTTTCAACTTTGTATGATATGCCTACACTTATGCACGTTTACTAAGTATTAACGGTTAATAATCCACCATTAACACTCGAAAACATACACAGGTTTTGGAAAATTATACAAAATCAACAACCCTATTTTATCACTTTTGCGGCAAAACTCAATGAACAAATTGAACAATGAACGAAAGAATGTAATGCTAGCATCGACCTTATTAAGGTTTGCGTTCCATGTACTCTAGAGTTTTACCGAAAGGTGAAAAAATTACTCGTGTTGATGAAAAATTAATGTTGTGTATCGATTATCCAAAACTTATGATTCTTAAAGTTTTTATATTAATAGTATAATATTTACCGTTACCGTAATAGTACGTTAATGTGCATAAGTATAGGCAAATTATAAAAAAAACTAAAATATTATTTGCATTCTCTATCCAAAACTTTATTACAGTGCGACAACGATCTCTTAGCAGTCGATTAGCTAGTGATACAGGATAATTAGGTTTTATGAATTCTTGGCTCCTACTTTAACTTTACTTGTATTATGTCTATACTCGTAGCATTTATCGTGCTCATTGTGTGCTAGTAGGCATTTATCCTTGTTTTTATCTATAGATTCAGGCCTTTCTTCAAATAAATAAACACATAACTAGAGCTACGTTCTGCCTAGCGCCCAAAAGTTGTACGCCTCCGTATGTTTTGCGATCGTTGCAGACGCAGTTTAGACTGAGCCTGGCGGAAGAAAGAAATAAAAAAAAACTGTTTGTTATGTCTATGGTACGCCATGGCGGAGCGATTGAGTGACGGTGATATTTCCGACGAAAATATACAAAAATTTAACAATGAAAGGCGAAGCAGTAAGCAATGGGTCAAACTTAACGTTGGTGGAACATATTTCTTAACTACTAAGACCACATTATGTAGGGATCCTAATTCATTTTTGTATCGATTAGTTCAAGAGGATAGCGACTTGATTTCAGACAGGGTTTGTATAGTTTCTCATTGTCTTTTTGTATGGTAATGTGTTGTGCCTTTTTCGGGTATCCAAAAATGTATTCATTGTGTTGCAGGACGAGACCGGCGCATATTTAATAGACAGAGATCCCACATACTTCTCACCAGTCCTCAATTACCTCCGTCACGGTAAACTGGTTATTAATAATGACATAGCTGAAGAGGGAGTGCTCGAAGAAGCGGAATTTTATAATATTACGGAGCTGATAAGATTAGTGAAGGAACGGATATGTCTCCGAGAGAGGAGGCCGTTGAAGGACTCAAAGAAGCATGTATACAGAGTTTTACAGTTCCATGAAGAAGAGCTCACTCAGATGGTGTCTACAATGTCAGACGGGTGGAAGTTTGAACAGTTAATCAACATTGGCTCTCAGTACAACTATGGCAATGATGAGCATGCTGAATTCCTTTGTGTTGTGAGCCGTGAATGCGGCAGTTCTCTCAACAGTAATGATATTGAGCCGACAGACAGAGCAAAGGTGCTACAACAGAAGGGCTCACGAATGTGAGCTTTAGTATTTCAATGTGTGTTTTGAGACTGTCAGCTCTGTTGTGTGAATCGTGTACATATTTGTAGAGTGTAAACAGTCTGGTACTTCATTTCTATTTCGTTTTGTATGTAAAGTTTTCTAGATCAGCTTGTACAATATTTTCATTAGTCAATTGGATGGTAGGTAACGTGTAACTCGATGGTATTGTATTTGAAATGGAAACTATGCAAATACTCAGTTTGATATATTTAGGCAACAAATAGATTTTAATTAATGAGTAGTTACTTGAATGTTTAGCAGAGTATTTAAAATTATAGAAATAACAGGATAATGATGTTCAATCAAGATAATAAGTGTTATTGATCTTTTATTAGTTAAGAGAAACTGCTATATTATTAGTTAACTTGACCAATAAAAAACAGACAAAGTAAAATATTGTGAAGTTTCCAAATTAAGAAAATATGAATCTGATGCCTTGAAAATATAGTATTGTAAATAACACCTAGGATCACTAACCAATTCCAGATTATGCTCATTTACAGAATATTAAAATAGTTAATGATCTAATATTGGTTTTATTCACCTTATTATTTAAAACCAAAATGTTATTTAGAATCAGAATGTAGGGCCTCACAAACTAGAGAGCTGGCTCCTATGCTCAGTTATTGTTATGGTCATGTACAGGCCAAGGAAGATTCTGTACCTCTGTTACACCTCACTCTACATGTACAAAGTTTGTGTGTAAGTGTGTTTGTTCCCTCTTCACGCTTTAACGGCTGAACAAATTTGGATGAAATTTGGAATGTATAAAGTTTATACCTAGGAATAACTCTGGCTACTTTTTAACTTGATAATAGTAGGCGAGGCCGCGGGGCACAGCTAGTAGCTTATAATAGAAAATGGAATATGTATTCCACTGTTTAGATGTAAGCCCCTTGTCTTATGAAAATATACCTAATATGTAACAGGCATATAGGTCTTGGGGAGCAGTGCATTTCAGTAACGCATGGGCAGGACTTTACGGTAGCCCTGCAGTTAATGGCAGGCATGATGCCAGAGTATTTATTTAAACTATTGATGCATGCCATTAATCAAATATCTAGCTTGTATCATAGTAGAAAAAATATTTATACTATGCTTGTATCTAATGTACTACCTAAAATGGAAAAGTATTCCGTTTCTCCCCTATAGTCTCAACCAATCAATATCATTATCTTTTTGGACTTTGGTGTCTTCTAAAAAACAATCTTTGGAGTTTTTTTCTGCAGTCGGTACTAGTAATCGCACCGTTTTGTCAGGGTGTCCTCTGATGTGTTACCTAGGTGCCGATTTGCTTATTCCGGCTGTTGGTGGTAGATACATATTGATAGTGATAGCCTACTGCGGCAAATGAGACCAGTACATTTCAGCTAACTAATCCATTGAGTAGCATAATATGTCGATTACTTTTTCTATGTAGCGAAGAACTTTGTCCCAGATTTGATCTCTTACAAAAATACCTATCTCTCTATGTACGCGGACATCCCATGTACTATGTATAAATAACCGCGCGTCGGTGTGCAAGGAGGTAGATTTGCATGCGAGTTTACTCTCACTGTAGCCATACTATAGTTGTAATGTGAATACAATTGTACGACGGTATTTTATATGAGATTCACGGCGAGGTATTTGCGAGTCACGTATTTTAACGACGACGTCACACACTAATTCTCCGTAGTACCACTGCATAGGAAGTAATAACGGGCCAAAAATACTATGGTTGTATGATGGTATTTCCTGCGAGGTGGACGACGTATAGATGAACTATATCGAGTCGCGTATAGTATACGATGTAATTCTATGTAGTACTTTCTAAACTAACGGCAAAAAAATATATGTATTTTCTATGTCTTTGTGGAGGGAGAGTAGTATTAGTCTATTTTACGATTCACTAACTAAAAAAATAACATATGTTGTGGATTGAGCATGCTGCCCTAGTCTACAGTATGCATGGGACACTGCGTATGGGACGGTTTGAGAATGGGACGAATTGCGACTGCGTGACCAATTTCGAATGGGACGTTCTGCGAGTAAACCATACTTCACTATCTATTGATCTGAATTCGTCAATTTTCCGCTACGAGTCGCCACCGCGCGCTGTAGTAAGAACGCAGTGCAGTGCCGCAAGCATAACGAATCTGGATGGCATTGCCTATATCATAGTCAGATATAGTAGACGTGACACGTACTATTAGGCGAACGACTTGCTTGTCTCAATTACAGAACTGTAATAGCACGTTTCTAGTTCAAGGTTTGTTTGACACAAACTCTCGTATGGTAGAGATGTGAATGAAAAATGCGATATGGAACCTATATACATTTTCCCAGTCAGGCTCTGAAAAAGGATTTATGATTTTAACGTAACTTTATCCTGATTACCACGAACATAAGGATAGTATTCAAATAAAATTCAATTTTGATGATACCTTTATTTCACTGAATAAGTAAACAATTGACTGAAAACGTAATATGATTTGACACGCCTTCACTTAAACATTATTATTAGTCGCTAAAGTTAATCAATTTCATAACCATGTAATATATAAATCTATAACACGATGTTTTTTAAAAAAATAAACATTAGCACTATTTAAAACTTATTACACAATTTATAAAATATTGCATTTAACTGCATTAAATACGAGTTAACAAGAGAATCTACGTTAGATGCTCTCTGCAAAGATAACATTGTTATTATCAAAATACAATAAGTTCACACACTTTGTAAGGCATTGGGGGTTTATTGTTTAGAAATTAGACTTTAATATGTCGAATGGCTCAGTCACTAGAGTAGGGACTTAGCACCAGTCTGCCATGTAGGTGAAGTCTTCGAACATCTTGTGGTCGGTAGAAGACAGCGGGCGCGGCTCTTTGGGCGGCGTTAGCACGGCGGTCTCTGAAGTAAATTCGCTGTCGAAGTTGCTCACATCCTCTAAATTGTTTATAGTTGGCACAAACGGTGGCTTCACCTTCCGAAGCAGTAACTGCTCCCAGTTCACGTTGCGGAAGAATGCCTGCTTCTTCACATCCTCCGCGTCTCGCTCGGAAGACCCCAAACGTCTCTCGGGATTCTTCCTCAGCAATCGGCGCATCAACGCTATGGCCTCTAGAGACAAGGTGCGCGGATACCGCACCTCGTCGTTCACGATGGAATCGAACACTTCGCCCTCATCCTCACCGGGGAAGGGCGATTCGCCGACCAACATCTCGAATATCAACACGCCGAGGCCCCACCAGTCGACGGCTCGAGTGTACGACGTCTCTGTCAGAACTTCGGGCGCCAAAAACTCTGGTGTCCCGCAAAATGTACCGGTGCGGTCACCCCACCCCATTCCCTCTTTACATAGGCCAAAATCGGCAATTTTCACATAACCTTCAGTGTCTAATAGTAAGTTATCTAATTTTAAATCTCTATAAATAATATTATTCTCATGTAAATACTGTAGGCCTAATACTACACAAGCTGCATAGAACACCGCCCTCGGCTCGGTGAACACATCGGCGTGTATGTGCATCATAAGATCACCCCCAGCTGCATACTCCATTACGAAGCACACGTGTTGCTCGGTCTGGAAACATGCGAACAAATTCACCAAAAACGGGTGTCTTATCGCGTTAGCTACCTCGAAAATTCTCTTCTCTGACAGTAGAGAGTCTACTTCGTCTCTAGCGATTATGTCGCCTTTCTTTAAAGCTTTTATTGCGAAGTATTCATTAGTAGGTCTATACTGTGAAAGAATCACTTTGCCAAAATGCCCCCTTCCGAGCACGCTCAGCAATCTGAAGCTTTCCATAGACATTTCACCAGATTGTCTTCTGGACTCTAAATCTTTTCCTAAGGTTTCGATAACGGACGAGGATCTCGATGATGACATTCTCATGTTGCTCGTCACTTCTACTATTTGGTCTTCATTGCTTGGAAACTCGATGACCAGTTTGGGCGATGGAGAAGGCGGGTATTCGACCAAAGGCGTGTCGCATGACGGAGTTTGCGGCTCTCTCTGCACATAGTTGTCTCGGGTGTAGGAGTCTTCTAAAAATGCGAACGCCTCCTGTAGTTCTTTTTCCATTCTGAGTGTAGAGACATTTGGAGGAGGGTGCATGGGCAATGTGGGCTTTGGTGGAGGTGTGACAAGTGTCTGTGTAGTGATAGGATTGGAAGGCAATCCCAACGGTCGCACTCCAGCCATTCCTTCCAATGTGGCATTCTCTGCTTCCCGATTATCAATAGAAGAAGCCTCGAACTGCGGCGATTGAGCCATGTGAGCGCTTTGGATGTTTTGTATGGATGGTGAAGAGCGCTTGAGAAGCCTGCCAAGCACAACCGCTGGGATATGCATCTCGCCATATGGTCTGGGGATATTCTTCCCCTGTTGCTTGAATATCTTTCTCTGGCGTTGCAGTTTTGGCTTTCGGGATATAATTGGGTTTAAAAATTTGATCTCGGCAAAGAGGAGACCTTGCGGCTCCAGTTCTAAGGCCATGCCGTGTCGTATATCATCAATAAATTCCTCCAGTCGTAAAAACTTGATGGCGCATAACCCGCGCCAGTCTTTCCAATGGATCCCTATTTCCAGTTCCCTTGATTTGTCTAATTTGATGGTAAACCTGAAAATTAACCACACAATAATATTAGCACAAATTTCCTTTAGTGTTTTATGTTGTTTACAACTCGGCACATAAATAAACATATTTTAGCAAGGCATTAACTTAGATTTTGTCTGCATAGTGTGGCAGAATGCCAAATTCCAACAAGGCCTTGTACCTTTGAGGATATTGTGGCCATTCTACAGTAAAATGTAACTTGGAAATAGAACTACTTGTAGTAGATTTATGATTAATAACTAGGTATTTATAAGTCATGGTATCTTTCTATGAGCCTACATAAGTGCAATTAATATCCCCAAACATCTATATTCATTCTTATGGAAGTTTTTTTTATATATTTTTTCTTTTACATAATTGAATAGAGATGAGTCATATTTGGCAAAATAGGTACTTGTTGCAAAGTCCTAGTCTTTTAAAGTATGTGATCCAAATACCTAATACACCTTGACCACTAATCCATTCAGTAATTATGTATTGACCGTAAATTATTGTACCATAAAATAACTAGGACTGAGCATTGTCACTTTTTACTTTGGACAAAATATTGAACAACTTCAGTACTCTACTTAGTATGAGTAATAATATTACTTCCCATAAAGAGAGATATGATCTTTGCATTTGATACTTCACATTTAGAATCAATCCTTATAATTTAGCGACAATAGCCTTAGAACCTGCATAAATATCACAAGAAACGCTAGTTACACAATCACTATCTTCACCTCCACCAATTCCACATCAAGTATCGAGCTCATCAAGATGGTGTGACATGCCCATACCTTCTAATTAAATTCTGATGGTGCTATAAGGCCTACATTGATGTCCCGCTTGGGGTGTATTGTGAATTTTCCCTGGCGGCAACTATCCAAACCCTCCTTCCTCCTTTATATACGGTAGGATGGTTCTGGGTTGCCGACTAAGTTGTTTCGAAGTAGGTGTTCTAGATGATATATGTGAAAGTTGTATCGAATATGACTATGTGCAGTAGTAGCTGATGCATGAAGTGAATAGCTGTGAGAATTCTGGCATTTTAATGTTTTCTTTGGGGTGGTGACTCCCGTTCTCCATCACATTCCAAGAGTTTATAAAAAAAATCTTTTGTAGCCTTACATTGGAGTAATACCTGCTCTACAGTCTCATCTTCCTCCATACAGCCTCTATTATGCCTAGTTTCATACATATTATGATTCACACAAACTTTCGGATTTATAGTATTAGTGTGATACAGCTCTGCTTAATCTGTACAATCAATGATGAAAAAAACTGCTGGCTTAGCTTGGCACAGTAAGTCATAAATAAATAAAAGAGCAATGTTGTGACTAATAAAGTTAAATCGATAATTGGATTCAATAATACAGGCAACACCAGTCACATTCATACTCAATTATGCTATTAAATGGCAGTTCATATTAGAAACATTTGTGACTAATTTTAATTCTGAGAGAAGTATTTGATTCACATTAATTCAGTAACTGGCCGTGACATGATCCAACGAATTACATTCAGTGAAATAACACCTCCTTGACTTTGTTTGAACAAATTCATATTAATATTCTGAATAATAATTTTATACATAAGTCTGTAAAATTACTACATAGAGAAATTGTTGAATTATAAACATTACAAAGCTATTAAATCGAGAATTATTAGGTAAACTAAAGATACTTGCCAAAAGTGCAAATTTAATTTGAATTGATTACAATAATAAACATTGTAGTTAGTATTACTTTTGGCATCCTATACTACTACTTAATATTATAAATCTGTAAGTTTGTGTGTGTTTGTGAATGTTTGTTACCTTGTATCTCCATAACAAATAAACTAATTTTGATTAAATTTTTAATGTAGATAGTTTAGGTTCCAGAACACATAGGCTACTTTTTAACTTAATTAACGCAGGTGAAGCCGCGGCACTGCTAGTATGTAATATTATTAAAGATACAATGTTCATGGACTGATCTTGTTAAATTAAAAAAAAATATAGTTTATTATATGAACTACTCATTTGTTTAGCTGGATGCCGCCATCCAAGGGTATCAGATTAAATCCCCATTAGATACACAAGTTCACTCCCCAAGGGAATTTGCAAGGGTTCTGGGTGTGATTTGAATGTCTCCAGCATACAAGTCATCGAACTTATTGTGGGGCGGTGAGTGTGAAAGCGTGTAATAAAAATCATAAGATAGGGTTCTTAGTTTTGTATTTAGGTATAAATATAGCTTAATGTGGTGTAGGATAAAGTTCTATTCTACGTCTTTACCATCTTCATCATCAGTAACATAGGCAAAGCCACAGGGAACAGCTAGCTATTTATAATAGTATTAAAACAAATATCTATAAAATTATTTCAATAGATAGTGATAGATACTAAGAAAAAGTCACATATTGTTGTGCAATAAAGTTTATTGTATTCTATATCTCACATTATCCATACATACTCATAATACTTAATAAGGGCATAACATCATCTTGACGGAAAACACGCAGGTAATGTGTTGAACTTTTAGTCACACAGCAAATATGTGCCTATTCCACTGATAAGATAATGACTAATATAGTTAAGGAATCATAAAGATTGCTATTCAAGGAAGCTTAGATACAAATGATAAATAAAATTGGTGTTACGGATTTTGCTTTAGTTATATAATTCACGCACAAATCATGCTACTGCTTGACATAATTACGAGTGTTTTATCTTAGTAGGCCAATATTGGATTTCATTAAGACCTAATATTTAGTGAGAAACTTATTTTCCTGTGATATATATAAAAGTCTTTGTTTGAAAAATAAAGTGGCTAATTAATAAACACTTTCGCGCTCACAACGCTACACTATGTTCGATGACTTATGTCGTGCATGCTGGAAACATTCAGAACACACACACAATCACAAAAACTAGAAACACAATAATTTTCTCCTAAATGACTACTAGCATTGATATGAAAGATACTTCAGGTTTCTACTGTTAATTAAACATAGCTATTTTAATGCTATGCTAATATAAAGAACTAGCCGTGCCCCGCGGCTTCGCCCGCTATTATCAAGTTAAAAAGTAGCCTATGTGTTAATCCTAGGTATAATCTATGTACATTCCAAATTTCATCCAAATCCGTTCAGCCGTTAAAACGTGAAGAGGGAACAAATATACTTACACACAAACTTTCGGATTTATAATATTAGTAGAACTAGCCCCTACGTCTTGAATAGAATACAATGGTTTGGCCAAAGATCTAGCATGGTTACCTATAATATACATATTGACTCTAGACTTACCCATCATTTCGCTCAAGTATCAAAGACACAGGCAATGAATTTTGCTTCTGTGTTATAAGAATAACTAGCTGTGGCCCGCGGGTTCACCCATTATTCAAGTTAAAATGTAGTCTATGTGTTAATCCGAGATATAAGCTATATACATTCCAAATTTCATCCAAAGCCGTTAAAGCCTGAAGAGGGAACAAACATACTTGCACACTTATGCACAAACTTTCGGATTTATAATATTAGTAGGATGTAATGTAGAAATCAAATGGTGATGTAAGAATATGAACCTTTCCTGATTGAACATGCCATACTGACATAATATGGTGTTGGAAAGCCTCACCTTTGGTCCCAGGCTTGCTGCGAACAAGGTCTCCAGCTGGTCTGAGCTACCTGATGGTTATCAAGTTTCAAAACTGCCATAATCTCGTTGCTTGTATCCTCCTTGATACTATAGGTGTACTTCATTGAATTACGAATAGTCACCCCTTTTACAAAGGATTTCAAATCCGAAGGGCTAGCTAACGGGTCACGGCGAGTGCGACCAGGGACATCTTCTAGTAAGTCTTGGCATCCCATTAGCCGCACTTCTAATGTTCCAGTTACTTGAACGCAGGGACTTATCATCGGCGCTGGCAATACTTGACTTCTTGAACCACTTCCTCCTGTTAAACTAACATAGCCTGGGCTAGAACCGGTGCTGCGCAATTCATGCCCTAGCTCAATAAAAGCTGGGCTTTCTGATGGAAGCTCCTGGCGTCTCATGTCAAGAGATCTACGTAATAAATCCAGTTTTTGGGTAGATTCTAACAATCTTGTCTGTGCTTCTTGCAAAGCCTTTTTGTCAGTGATCTTTTTGTCGCTTTGCAACAATCTAATGGCATTCTTGGATCCCTCTACCACAGCTGCTTCAATGCGCAGGCGGTTCCGTAACTCGGCAATTCTTTCATCTAGAAGTGTATCAACTCCGCTCATGTCCGCGCTCTTGCCATCGCCATTAGCACCGGCACTATCCCCTTTTTGCTGTTTACTTAATTTAGAAATTCTCAGCTTTAAGTATTCAATTTTGGCTTTTGAATCAGCAAGCATTTGGTGGGCTTCAGCAAGGAGTTTTTTGTCCCGTGACTGGTTACTACTACTGATACTTTGTATCATGTTCTCTGCACCCTGTTTAACCTTCAATTCAATGTTGAGCTGCTTTTCTAGTGAGGCGAGTTTTCGGTCTGTGGTAGCCTCACCCAATTGTCTTTGTTGTTGAGCTGCCTCTGAAGCCAGTATGATATCTTCATCGTAAGAGAGGTCTTCCGGTGACGTCGGAGTAGACTGGCCGCGTGACAGGAGCAGTTGGGACTCCAACTCCTGGAGATCAGACTTCAGCTCATTGAGTTTCAGGTTGGCTTTTTTCACAATATTGGCGACATCTGAGAGTGATCGCCTGTCAGTAGCGACTTCACGTAGTTTTTCGGCACCCTCCTTTATTTTGAGTTCTTTACGTATTTCTCTACGTATCACATCCTTGAGTTCCTCCAACTTAGATGGTAAAGCTATTTCTGGAATACACTCCGTCTTGATTCCATACTTGACACCCAGCTCGTGGAGAACAGGGTGCCGAATATAATCACTGTGGTAATAACCTGGGTCTGCCATAATTGAGGATGCACACACCTAACGTCAGTTAACCATAATTATGTGGGAAAATATCACAAAGATTGCTTTTACGATCACAAAAGGTTGGTCGACATAGTAAGGTAATGGGTTACAGTCCTGTATAATTTAACTGATGAAATCATCATGTGAAATGTTATTTATTCAACGTAAATACCTAAAATAATCACAAAACAAAACAATTTACACCAGCCAGTCGGTCTACGAAACCAAAGAAACGACGAATGAAACCCTACCATTTTTACCATAGACAATCAGTTTGTTCTATGAAGGATTTATTATAAACCATAGATCCTATAGATTTTACTGAAAATTTATATTTTCTTTTAATTTTGGCTATGTAATCTAGTGCATTTAGCAAGTGTCAAGTAATAATATATTTCAAGTATACATTTTATATTGTCCTAGTCAGTAGTCACAAGTCACAGTCAAAGTCATGCCCTAGTAAAGTGGTGAAAACTTTTCTAGAACTTCTATTGATATTTTGGAGCGAAGGCGAAAATCACATTTTACATACGGTTACTAAGTATTAACGGTCAATAATCCACCATTATCTATCACACATTAACACTCGAAGAATCACAGGTTTTGGAAAATTATACAAAATCATAAACGCCATTTTTTACTTTCGCGGCAAAACCATCATCCAATTCTGTTTTGTCCGAGGCCGCTATGGATGTTTACCCACAGACTAATAAAAAATTAATATTTCCGATGCTTGTGCTTGACAAATAATCGTAGTTGCTAATTTCGACATCTTTAAGCTATAAGCAGCATCGAGATAGGAAACAAACCTACGGTTTGTAAAAGGAGGGACGACTCCGTCGAAAATCTGTGTCCTAGTGAGAGGTCACAAAAAACCTCTGTGTCCCTTTTCTTTAGGGTAACCCTGATTTTGAGATTTGTGGGATAACCTTTTGAGCCATTTGAATTATGTTCTACTTGAATGATATTTAACTGTGTAATAATGCTACAATATGATATCTAATAAAAATATTATTATGTCATTCATAAAGATAAACTAAAATACACTATATGCGTGATTAAAATCCACACTGATGTTTCAAAATGCATTCAAATTTAATTAAGATTATATATATTTACTAGTATCTATCCGCGGCTTCGTTCGCTTATCCGATTATAAGAGCAGGTTCGATATTTTTCTTAATGGCGGAGATATGTGCTGTAAAATTGTTGTAATAAGCTTCTAGATACATTTACAACCCATCTTTAAATTTGTATCCTAGAATAAAGATAATCCATAAATCGATGACAGATATTATTACTACATTGATATGTCAGAATCTTGGTAAATATTATTATTACATACTTATGCCAAACTGATTTATGCATCCGAAAGTTAGTGTGTAATTGTGGCATTATTTAAGTATGTCTATTTTCTCTTCACGCGGCAACGGCTGAATTAATTTTGATAAATTTGGAATGTACGTAGCTTTTGCCTAGGATTAACAAATAGGCTGCTATTACTAACTAAACTAACTTAACTAGATAAACGCAGACAAAGCTGCGGGGCACGGCTTGATCATCAATATATCCATAAAAAATCCAATCGAGGTAAACCCTTACTTTTATGACACCTTACTGACACAAATTGTTGTGTACAAATTATGTCGTAGAGTGTGACCCAATGCAAAATTAAAAATTACTAAATTCTTCAAGCCAATCAACTCATCTTCAAGCAAACATTTTGGCCTATAATAGTTATATAAGAAAAATATAACAACGCTATAAATTATCAATAGGAAATAAGCATACAATTTACATACAGGTCAAGTATTTTTTTTTAATCTTTATTTTTATAAAATTACACCCATAATATGATTTTCTTCTTTAATTGCTTTTTATTAGGAGTTTTAATAAATAAAATGGATGGGAATTTCAAAATAGCAAAACGCTCACTATTGGCTAAGCTGATCGTGACTAAGTTACACATTTTTAGGTCACTGATTGGTCAACTTTCCTTTAATTCTATTTGTTTTTTCAAAATCGCTGTGTTTAAATTTGCTAAACTTTTTTCTCCGCTATAATTTTCTCCGCGGAATTCAATTTGAACTGACTCCAACTTTCCGAAATGTATCCCTCCCTACCAGTAACTGACCATCTCGAGTTACTCGGTTTGACTCTAACTTCAAAGCTCAATTTTGGTACTTCCATCGAGTCAAAAACCCAACTAGCTGAAAAAAAGCTGGGAATCCTTGCAAAGGTGAGACGATACTTCACACCGGGACAGTTGCTCAATTTGTATCAAGCACAAGTCCGATCATGTATGGAGTACTGTTCTCATCTTTGGGACGGTTCAGCTAAGTACCAGCTTGAGACTCTTGACACCACCGCATGGTAGCTAGTCTCTCGGTTTTTATCGGATACATTTTGGTGAGTGTGCTAAGGTACTGCACGATCTAGTTCCCCCATCCCCGTTCTATCGTCAGACAAGCAGACAAACTGCTAAGCGACACCGCTATATGGTGGACATTCCACAAATGCGCACTAAGTGTTTTGCCTCTACATTCATTGTGCGAACCGCAAAGGAATAGAACTCCTTACCTGAGTCGGTGTTTCCTGATGAGTACAATATGGGAGTCATTAAGTCGCGAGTGAATAGGTATCTTCTAGGCAAGCTTGCTCCATCGTCGACCACTTTGTCGCTTACCATCAGGTGAGATAGTGGTCAAAAGTTTGCCTACTTGAATAAAAAAAAAACCTGATTGCATTTCCCAATGCTTATTTATTTCGATATGAGATGTATTGTTATGAAGGAAAATTTTCTTTCCGGCAATGTATTAACGGCAACAATCGAATAAAAATGTATGCATATTCCATATTTACAAACGTATTGATTAATATAATCATAATTGAGCATCAAGAAGGAACAAACTACGAACACACTCACAAACTTTTGCCTTGATAATATTAGTAGGAAGTATGATAGCAGGATAACTTTATTTTGTTTTTACAAAATATGTTTATAAATGGCGGATGTAGTTGTGTAGCTTGGCTTGTATACCCATATAACAAAAATAATATCATAAAACCTAATGCTATTAGGAAAAAAAACGGTTTATTGAGAATAGTTTGATAGTAGGTAGGGCATTTAGAAACATATTCTGTAAGGTTTCGATTAAACAAATAATTACGACAGATAAGATCTTATTATTACTACAGACTACAATTTCTACCACTTGGAAACTTTTTTAGAACTAGTCGCTCTGTGAGAGAGGGACACAGGGGTCTTTTCTAACCTTTCACCCGATTTCGTCGGGACCGCAACCACGATTGGTTCTTTATGCAATCGATAAAACGATTTGACATTGTAAATACGCTCTTAGTTAGTTGTGATAAGAATCCATGCATGTTTGATATTCGGCACTGTAAGTTTGTCAGTTATCCATCCTATTACTTTAGCTACAACATCCTTGATAAGCAGTTATATATAACCTTATTGGCAAGGAGCATAGAAAATAATATACATACGATGGTAGAATACATGAAATCTGTCAAAATAATTATTTATTATCTGTCTCCACATAAGCCATTATCTATGGCACGCACGCACGCACACTCACACATTAAAAAAAAAATTCAACTTTCACTTCCCTTTTTTACAAATCTGCTAGTTAATCTTTAACGAGAATAATAATTGTTTTCATATTTATTATTTTAGTGTCCTAGAAATTGGCAAGGATTTTACTGGTTGACAAACTGCAAATATAATAGAAATTACTGGAAGGAAAGTAGGCTATCTGTCAAAGCTGCTCAACATCGAGTTGAGCGACTAGCATCTGTCACTAGATTATAAAAGCTGGGTCACTGATATTAATGGAAAAATATGCCAGTTAAAGTTGATATAACTCCTCCGCCGCCAGCTAACTCTAAGCAGCCTGGCGTGACAAAATCTCTGCTCTATAACGGGTCAAAGTTCCAAGGGCACCAGAAAAGCAAAGGCAACTCATATGAAGTCGAAGTGGTTTTGCAGGTTAGTAACAATAACAAAGTACGCATTAATGATACCGTTCCTTGTCTTGTGCCCTACAACTCTTTGTTTACTTCAACAACATCAAAGTTCATACAATGGTAAACAAAATGATTTTTTTACTAAACAAATACTAGTAAATTTCCATTCTCATTCTTAACTATTCTAAAACTGTGATTTTAATTGTTTATGTAACATGTATTGCAGCATGTTGATGAAGAAAATTCATACCTTTGTGGTTATTTAAAAATAAAAGGCTTGACGGAGGAGTTTCCTACACTCACAACATTTTTTGATGGTGAGATTATATCGGCTAAGTATCCCTTCCTTACGAGAAAATGGGATGCAGATGAAGATGTGGACAGGAAACATTGGGTGAGTTGTCTCTGCACATACTATTTTATGAATAAAACAGGATACCTCGCAGGCTAGCTGCTTAAGTAACAGTACCTTTATACACAGTCTTTAAAAGAATCAGCAATTCTGCCACATAAATGTGGTAGAATATGAAGTATATTAGCCCTGCAAATATCCTGCTTGACTCCTGCTCTAGTGGAGTACCCCTGTCTTGCACACAGGTACTTAAAGCGCAGTATAGCACACTACCTTACTGCCTGTCATATTCCATAGCATGTTCTTCTGAGGGGCATGTAATTAACTAATTGTTTGTAATACACATCTTTGTTCTATGTAAGATGATTGGTATCTTTTGTTGGAGCTTATTATTGGGGTGACATATAAATACATTTTATAACTTGATTTATTTTATATCAAATGTAAGGTGATGATGATGGCTATTTAGTGAATTTTAGCGACTTAGTTTATCAGTAATTGCTAGAACTAAAGATTAATTTCACACTTGAATATCATTATTTGATAATTTAACTTGTTGACTATCATCATGTATCTTTCAAGTAGATTACAATGGCATCAGGGTTTGTATGTAAAATTCATAGGTTTGAGCCAGTTTCATAAGTTTGAAAAGAAATGAAATGAAATGCATATATGGGCCATTAAATGCATTTAAGTCTGGTCATGTATGGAATACTGTGATCACCTTTGGGATGGGTCTGCCAGGTACCAGCTCTTGAATCTATTGAAATTGTTAGCTTCAAATTCAATAAAAACTGTTTCCTTTCAGAGTAAGTTCGATCTTTTTGTACCATATTTAAAGTCGTTTAACTCGGACTCGTTCGACTATGACTCACTTGCAAAGGCTGATTATGTATTTATGAGGTGGAAAGAGCACTTCCTTGTGCCGGATCATACAATTAAGGATATAAATGGTGCTTCATTTGCTGGTTTTTACTATATATGCTTCCACAAGTCAGCAGCAACAATAGAAGGATACTATTACCACAGAAGTTCAGAATGGTAAGAACTATTTCTTTAAGCTTTTTAACAGTTACATAAGATCAAATGTGTTTTTAAAATAGTACAGGAAAACTGAAATCTTATCGCATCACACAGCCCTATTGGGCACATACATTGCTAAAAATACAGTCATAATTTCAATATTTTACTTATGTAAAAATCTCTTTTTATGGCTATGCATATACCAAGTTTATCAATAAACTATTTTGAGCATAAAACTTCCTATTTTTAGTGTTAGTTTTTGAACTCTTTTGAAAACTTGCTACATTTACTCCCAGCAATATCACACTAATAGTATAAATTCGAAAGTTGTTTGTTTTCTCTTCATGCTGCTAAACAGATTTGAATGAAATTTGGAATGCACATAGCTTATACCTAGGATTTTGTTATCTTAGGTATAAGGCTATGTTAAGAATATAAGTATAAGGTTTTTAAGTTGATAAATGCAGTCAAAGCTATGGGCTAGCTAAACATGTAATATCTGCTTATGATCATAACTCGAAACTATACTCCGATATATATAATACTAGCCGTGCCCCGCGGCTTCGCCCGCTATTATGAAGTTAAAAAGTAGCCTATGTGTTAATCCTAGGTATAATCTATGTACATTCCAAATTTCATCCAAATCCGTTCAGCCGTTAAAGCGTGAAGAGGGAACAAACATACTTACACATTTACACACAAACTTTCGGATTTATAATATTAGTAGGATCTAGTAGAGGTTTTAATGTGAGAAAAAATAAATTTTAACTCGCAATGGCCTGTGAATAACAACATTAGTATGTCGAAGTTTCATTTGCGTATTATTTAACATAGGGATTCTATTATAATACTTTAAATGAGTTCTTAATTTAAAATCTGCAGTATATGTGCGGTGACATCAGAGGGCTGAAATATTTTAAATAGCTCAATGCAAATATAATAAATTTACTTAATTAAACTAGTTAATCTTGACCCCTGTTTTAAATGAATGTCAACACAACCACTGGTCAAGCTGTTTTGGATATTTAATATTCTTTTCTTTTTTGTCCACTTTGGCTGAGTGAACTGAGATGATAAGCTACATAAATAATACAAATTAACCATTGCTATATTACTTATTATATTAATTACACAGCTTTTACACTCACAGCCCTAAACTAAGTTCAATGACTTGTGTTGTGGCTGCCGGAAACATTCACATCACACACACACAATCGCAACCAGAACTAGAAACAAATTTACCTTGGGGAGAAAACTTGTGTTCCTGCAGGGAATCGAACCTGATACCTATGCTAAGAAGGCAAATGTACACATTACTAAGCCAACAGGCAGTTCAGTTATTTGTGTAGTAACTAAGCAGTTAATTATAATTGTCTTCTATACTTATCTGTAAAAATTTTTTTTTATCTTTCAGGTATCAGTCGTTGACCTTAAGCCATGTGCCAGAACACAGCATTCAAATCTACGAATTCAGATGAAATGACTAAATGGCATCTTATAAAAACGGAATCATATATTTGTCTGCTAGTACTTACTTGTTTATTAAGTTGGTATATAAAAGAAAAATGTTATTACCAATTTTAAGTTTTTCCGTATATATAAGATGAAGATGTCTATGGAGATGAGCTATGGAGATTTCAATGATGACAAGACATATAGAAGAATCGAAATCTATACATTAATCATGATGAAGAATAATTTAGTTTGCTCTTGCATATACTTCTGTTCAATTTTGGAATTACATTGTTAGAAAAGCTAGCGTCGTTGTTTTGTTCTTTTATTTGACTGATTCTCAGATCCGTATTCAAAAACCACAGAGTTTGAAAACTGGCTCACGTCTAACTGTTTTGACATTGCGAGGTATGAGGGTAGACTTAGAATATCAGTCTCATGTCAGCATTGTTCAAGCTCTCTTTATTCTCAGCATAGGGCAGACTAGTGTAGTCAGTGCAACGAGAGATTGAAACATATTCTCAATAATGCTATGTATTACATTGTGATATTTTGTACAAATTACATGAATGTAAGTGTGTTTTGTGTTGCTGTTATTTTGTAATTGTTTTTATTGCAAATATACAAGATGGTGAGACTCAAATAATGTTAGTTACCATTGCAAACTGTTTTTGGTTGAAGTATGTGCAAGTGCAGGAAACATCTATTTTTGAACAAGTCAATATTTTGATCGACACCATACTCGTAGGTTTTAATTATTCAAAAAGTGTAATTGATAAAATTGGTTTTTTTTTTCAATAAAATGTCTTACTGTTTATTTTAAATTATGGTGGTTTTTTATTTACATTTAGTTTAGGATTTGGTAAGTAATTTAAGTTATAAAATCTACGACGAGAGGTTTCAACTCGTTGACTAAAATTAAAAAAGTGATGATGATGAAGTATTATAGAACTTTCGCAGATATTTTATATATGCGAAAGATGTTTCTAAAAAATATGTTTGGATTAAAATATGCTGCTCAATCATTGAATTTTGAAACATGGTTAGACACTGACTAAATAAGAAGACTTCTTAACATATGGAATAACACAGATATATATTTATTAAGAATACATTTTTCATCATGGTTATTTTTATACCCGTCAACGCAGTTGAAACCGCAACGAACAGCTGGTATTATCCCAGAAGGCCTTCCCTCATCAACTATTTATGAGTGTAGCTTACACTTAAAATTATTTTCCTATGAAGGTAGACCCTGGAATAGGATGTATATTAAAGTGTGCACATAGTATGGCAGCGACTTTACGTCTTTATGTACAATTACCATTTGCGTTTACTAGATAATTTTTATCATCTAGTGACAAATTGAGAGTTGAAGAATCTACCTACCCGACTCATCAAAATTTGTTAGGTAAGTGCAGGAGGTAACAGGAGGGTAGATTCCTTGGGGTATGGACTAGTGGAGTTTTGGGCGTCTAGTACGCGTTTTAATTATAAGCAATAACTGAATTCCATACATTGCCAGAATAAAAGTGTCTGACAAAATAACGCGAAATCGTATTTCCGCAAACCAGCTACTATCCAGCTATTTCCGCATACCATCTTATACTTTTTGTCAACATTTTTTAGGGCGCCTGAATGCCGACTTTTGTCCACCTCAATATAAGAGAGAGAACCTCTTGTACACCAAATTGGGTATTCTCTACTGGTTTTCCCATTGTAAAAGCATCTAAAAATATTTTAGGTACCTACCTTTTTTTCTTCTAATATTGGCTTTGCAATCTTGTCTTTGCTTTTAGCCAGTGTCAAGTAATAATAATATATTTCAAGTGTATTTCATATTAAAAGTCCTAGTCACATATCAAAGTCAAGTAAGTAACAGTCAAGTCCAAATCATGCTCTAGTAAAGTGGTAGAAACTTTACTATACCTAACTCCTATTGGAGTTTTGGAGCGAAGGCGAAAATCACGTTTTCAACTTTGTATGATTTGCCTTCACTTATATACGTTTATAATCCACCATTAACGTATACACTGAGGTTAGAGTCTTATTTCTCTGTTACGAACATTTCTCTATTTTCCTTCAAAGTGCGCGTGTCACTCAACAAACACGCGTTCGTACGAAGCGGCAGCATGTTGATGGATCGGAAACGGCGCGGCGTCGCTACTTCTGACCCTCTGTAGACACGTTGGTAGCGAATATGAATTACATTGATCTTCAAGTCACAGGGCTTGTCTTGACAAGCCCTTAACTCTTGAGTTACGACGTAAGTCCCGAATCTACGTTAATAAGAACATTCTGTAAGCGTTGTCTTCAGCTGTGTGTAGAGTATCAAGTTTTCAACATACCTAACTATCTAGACCTTCACATCTTCTACATGGGTGCGTTGCTGTCTGCAGCAGGTGAGGTTACTATAAACCTCATGAGTTGTTCCTCACATGTTAGTCTAGGACACGATGCTCTGTTGTGGAGATACATAACTACCTACCTATTAATTTCAGTCATTTTTCTACATCTCAAAATAAGAAATAAAGCTAGTAAGAAAGACAAGCAAGTCTCTCGTCGATGATAAGTGACATGGTACGCCCGTCTATATACCTATCTACATAATAATATGCTATGCAATCTGGAACTAGCATGAAGTAGTTCCACTTAGGACTGCATTGCGTTCCTCTCCTATCTGTAACGTTTCATATGACCAATAATTTCACTACCATCTCTTAATGTCAGCTGGCTTCAGTGCTAAAGCTGTTTAGCAAAAGGGTGGGACCGCCCCAACCGAACTGGCAAAAAGTACCATCAAATTTTTTTGTCTAACTCTGGTACTTTAACGTTTGTGGTCGCCTATTAGCTAGTTTTTTTTTAAATTAAGTAATAATTAAAAAAAAACTACCTGCATTTTGGAATTCATGAAGAATAAGAGATAGACTGATATCTAATATGCAGTCAAAATAATCTTTAAATGTTCTGGAACGTTTTAATTATGTAAAGTACCTAATACCAAATCAATAAAGCTATAAAGCGAAAAATCTGTAAAAAATACATCGAAAATAAAGTGATCATCCATAACGACTTTCTATACTCATTTAAAAAAAAATAGTGACATTTTTGTTTTATTTTATGTTGTCGGTGTCACACATTATTTACATATTATACTAACATAAGAAGTTATCATTGTTGGTATTTTTTTTGTACTAAGTAGGTACGTCGTAATTGTTTTTTCTCACTGGTTAGTGGAGTACCTTGTATGTCATATTAGATTATTTTGATATATCATAGTCTACGACACCCGGAAAATTGAGACTAATTCGACGATAGGTACTACAATGAAGTCTTAAAATCGAATCCTACCTTTTGTTTTGCAGTAATCGGGTAAAGAGGACTGGCAAATAACAAAGTAATCCTACATACCTAAGAGTTCCGAGTATCCTTTTTGAATCTGTGGTACGGTATCCTAAAAGTAAATAAAAATGCAGAGCTTTCATTTCATTTGGTTTTTAATGTAACACATTCACTATTTACAATAAAATACTGGCATTGATAGTTTCATAATATTCCATCAAATATTAATAAAGCGAATAATTAATTTTTCAATAACATTGTCTGATAGACTCCAAGTTTCGATGCTAAATCACTAAACTCTTAAAATATTTGTACAATAGTATTCATGATAAATAGTTGTAAATATTAGATCACTATACATTTATGCATTACTATAATAAGCATCTAGTACAAAAACAGGTATAAGTACCTACATGGAAAGAAGCGAATGAAATTTGACGGTAGGTGGAATTCACGCTGTTTTTGCACTATTCGTATTATGAACGTGATTAGAGTACTAGCTATAGAATTACTCGTAACCGTCGCTCTAACACTGGTTTCAAAATATCGGACAAGTCACAAGATTTATCACCTATCATTTAAAAAATCGTGTTTACAGTTTTTGTGGTTCATCATATATTTAAGATAATACAAATACTAGAACTCCAATAAAATTATGTTTTTGTTTCATTTAGGCTAATTGATTATATTATACTAAATAGTAAATACACTAGTTTAATGGTTCGTAATAATGTAATAGAAAATGATTATTTATGGTAGAGATTTGAATTATTTTATTGGTGATAAACGCTTGACTTCGGTTTTACAGGGTGTAAACATGACCTCGACATGGGCGTATCATTAGAAAAAAAACTATCTTTTGTAACAGAAATTTTAATTAGTAGGTCATGAAGTACCTAACTATGACAAAATTTTGAATTATTCTCTCTTGATAATAAGAAGAAAAACTGTCAGTAAATTTTTATTTCGATGTCGAAGAATAATTTACACCCCATATTTCTTCAGACCTAGGAATACATTAGAAAAATACATTTTATTGGTCTACATTCAATTAATATTAAGATTATTATGTGATAAAAACTAACACTTATTTCTAAACTTTGGTGGGATCGTTATGTGTAAATAGTTCGGCAATGTAAGTATTCAGACCCTTTCTCAAAAAAAAAATCCTAGACACAGGGTGACCAGCGCAACGATACTGTAAATGAACGTGAATTTTAAAATTAGTATGTCTAAGACAGCATTTATCTCCATTGATAATTTTAGGTGCTGTGAAAAATTATGTTTTTCTTGTAGCTGATGCATGAAAAATTGCAATTTAGTAGTTAAGTCACGAGGAACGGTCACACTGTATTAAGGAGCTAGCAACACCGTATTAGCGAAATGATTTTGAATACATGCAACAATAGTTGAGTAAAAAACCTTTACGAGGCAAGCTCAATCACAAAGAAAGTTAAAAATGTATGTATAGTCAATGCATATATATTTAATGCTATCAAATCTTGTCCCGCAAAGATAATTAAAGTTATCTGAGTATAAATCATCGATGGTTTAAGTAAATTAATTTATTGCAAGGTTGCGTTAAAATATTACATTAAAGATCGGTACCTAAAAACTTTTTAACAAGATATTTGCTTTAATATGTGTTTGTTTCAGGTGGGTTTTAAGTGTCCGATTTTGCATTTGGTTATTGTCTTTAACTAATAATACAAACAAATACCTAAAGCTATATCTACACACAAAAGAACATCAAGTAAACTAAATGTCCTCGAAAAGGCAAGAGGCAAGCCAGTGCCAATTTTAGCAAAATAACTAAACGATACATTTTTAATACATCAACCATCTAAACAAATTTACATTCACAACGAAAAATTATATAAAAATATACATCGAATAAATATAAACCAGATATTATCTTGAACAAATTACATTAACAAAGACAACATTAAGTAATACTATGAAACAAAATTTTGATTCAACATAAAACACTTAAAAAAATATATTTACAGAACTTAAAAAAATCTAACAAAAATTATAACTTAACTATGACTGTATTATTTGGCTTTGAAATAAATAGGCTAATATAATGAAAGCTGTGGATAAATAAAGTTAGGTCTGAA
This sequence comes from Lomographa bimaculata, assembly GCA_948107665.1. Lineage (NCBI taxonomy): Eukaryota > Metazoa > Arthropoda > Insecta > Lepidoptera > Geometridae > Lomographa > Lomographa bimaculata. The sequence goes on from OX403595.1 coordinate 13,375,627, forward strand.
ATGAAATAGATGTCAGATTTTTTAGAAGTAAACGCATGCAATATTAGCTCAATCTTTCATTTGCCATAGCTTTCATTATACGTCGTCGGGTAACATCAAATTTTCTAACAAGTGGGTAAGCGAGCTATCTCTTAGACGTGCCTTCGCTGCTGAACCAATGTCTTAGTCCGAGGAGGCTGTATAGATCTTGGTTGTTAGTATGAGGTCTCGCTGGGCTCAAATGACGTTGGACCACTCTGTGAATGTAACCCTTTAGCTGTTCAGGATACGGATCTCGTAGATTAGGTAAACCAGCATAAGGATAGCTGCGAGGTCTCAAGCTGTGAGGGTAAGAGTGATGGTGACGCCTAGGATTTTCGTGCGTATTGTATACTCCACCGAACCTAGTGTGGCCGGCCCAATAGTCTTGCAGGTGTCGGAAAGGATAATCTGGTGGTGGGGTGATAGCATGTTGACTAGGCCAAGGATATCTGTAATATACCCCATTTTTGGGGTAAACATTATGCGGTTTCTCTCTATGATCTGGATGATCATTTGACGCCAATGTTTCCATAGCATCCGATCCTTTAGGCTTGTTCCGTCGATGTTGTAACCTTGTGCGAGTGCCAAGTATGCCGTCATCTGTAGCTTGCGTTTTCTTTTGATCTTTGTCAAAATTATCATCAGTAGTCACTTCAGCATAACGGCTTATGAGTTTAATCGCTTCACCAATGTCAGAATAATCATTCTCGGGGCTAAGTTTACTAATGTCTTCTTCTTTTTTCAGTACTTGGGGAGTGTCATTTAAATTTCCAGTAGTGTTCGTTGAGCTAACAGTCTTATTTAATTTCGCGGATGGCATGTTTTCTTCATTGACTACACTTGACGAGGAAGCCTGTGAGGGTTTGTTTTGATCATCTTTTTTTACGTTATCGGTATTAACCTCCTCATTGTTAAGATGGTACATTATGGGATCAACATTAACATGCCCGAACACTACTTCTTTTTGTCCAACGTCTTCAGAGGTTTTGTTAAGTACGTTAGTGTCAGAAACATTAACAGCTACGCTATCCCGTTTCAGTTTGTCCTGATGTAAATGCAGATTGATTAAATCGTTATGATTTACTCCTTGAGTGCCTTGAGATGTGTAGTTGTTATTTTGAAGTTTTAGTAACTCTAATTCGGCTTCTATGCTAGTGCCGCTGTCAGGTTTGTCTTTCTTGTCAAATTTTACGTAGTTCTCTTGCAGTTCTTGAGCCTGAAAATGAAACAAAACAAATCGTTATTATTTACGCTGACACCACACCAGTAGGCAACATGAAGAATAAGTTGTTATCACATTCGGTTATCTTTCGGGTAACAAGTTTAATTTTTGTTATATATAAGTAAACAAATAAAAACACAACCTTTTGTAGTTCGACACATTATTTAAATCCAAGGTTTGTTTACCTGGGCCGATGGATCCGGTCCTTGCAGTGGAGACGCCAAGGGGTCCAGGTTTCCTATGGGAATGGAGAGCTGCAGCGGCCCCTGTTCTTCATCGCCATAGTCATACAGTTCCCCGCCGGTCGCTGGCGCTGGCGTGAACAACGCGTTGAGTTGGGCAAGCAAGTTCCGCTCGTGCTCCTCCTTATTGATGGCTATAATCTGGAATTTAGAAGAGCTTGGTTAAGATAATAACAAGAAAATCTAGAAAAGTGAAAATGTAATGTAAAAATAATTTTTGACAAGCTCCATTCAGTTACAAACACATTACTATTTTGCTAACTAATATTTAAAGTTCTACCCTTTATCTAAATCTACTTCGGATTTGTATTATATAAGTAGTCTATATAAAAGAGCCCGCATTTCGCTCACCTCTAATGTACTGTATTCCAAATTTGATCTAGATCGTTATTTTTATAACCTATGAGTATTATGCAACATTGCAGACGTATAATCACTCACGTGATGTGCGGTCGGGTTACCTGTTGTGCCAAAAAGGTAACGAGGGTTGTAGAAGTTGGACACTTATTATGTCGTCTGTCGCTTCGTAGAGTCAAGTCTCAAACGGATTGACCAATTTCAACGTGGCTTTTTAAAGACTTAGTCCTTATCTATGTAGGTATGGTGAAAATAATCATTGTCCTGCAGGTACGATAAGAGCTATTTTGTTAAAAATAAATAGTGTGTACATTGATTTCGGTTGCGAGGGATGAATATAGTTCACCATACAAATATTTATCGAATTATTAAATGCGCCAAAACAACGAATGTAAAGATTGGCTTAACTAACAATTGTATGGTAGGTAATCATTTAACAATTGGCAAATCTCCAGATCCTTCTTGAGGTACGTTCCAAGTAATGATAAATTTACCTGGACACAACCATTTCTATCTAGCCGTTGACCTTTCGGGCAGACGAGCGGCGTGATGAATAGCGACTTGGTGGTGATGCGTCTCGGTGGTGCGTTTTGGTTTCCACTCTCAGGGCTTTGCAGCCAGTTCTTCCAGGCGAGCTCGGCAGCTTTCCGGTCGAGGGTTCGGGGCGGAGCGCGGCTTGTCGTCGCAACCTGCGGCTGGTCCGTCGTCGTCGCCTCCTCGGCCCTTACTAGTGCGCAACACACCAGCAACAACGTTGTCCACTTATGCCACATCGCAAACACCTGAAAAAGATAATACAACAACACTTAGAAATGGTCATGGGTTATTTATTTCTTGTTTAAGATTAATTATTTTATATGGTACAATTAGGACGTACCTAATGGTAAAATTTGTGAAAAAAAAATCGATGAACTACGCATATATTCGATCCTTAGTGATCGAATATATGCGTAGTTAAGTAGGTACATTATTATGGCAAAATATTATTTATTCATTACCTACTCTTCTTGGCGCATCACTTAATCGGTTAGTGAAATAAAAAATAGTGTTTAGGCAACATATGTGTTTAGGTTGTCTTACATACATCATACTAAATCGAAATATCTCAAGTTCACGGACAATGTGCCTTGAAGTTAATGTAGAATACATTCAAGAGGATAGATAGAAGATAGATTGTGCTTAGGTCCAGAAACGGTGTGTTGTCAACCGGATCAAGGTTTGGCCTCATCCATTAGTTCAATAGCTCGGACACGAATTGACTTTGTATTCCGATCTATTGATCTCTTAACATCTTATCTGCGAGTAGATAAGTATTTATCATTTCAAATATCTCCAGGTACTATTATTGCAATTTGACGATCATTCAACGGATGCATAAATTAAAAATCAAATGAAGTGAGCCAAATACCTCAGTCGTTCGACCTTGAGGCCCTTTGTCACTGTTGAGAAAGTGAAAGCAGCCACCACATCATCGCCTTTGGACTCGCATGAAATTATACATAAGCACATAATCATACACCAATGCTATTATTGACTGTTCGGTAATGAATGTTAAATTGATATTGTATCAAAAACGACAGCGACTCTTTCCGTTTCAATAAGAGAAAAAGAGACGCAGAAAGTAGCGCCGACTTTCAGTTAATTTGATTTCGTTTGGAGTGTGAGAAAGTGACAAATTATATGTTACATTTGGCAGTATGATAAATATTAAACATTTGAAATGGAATGTTTCTTGAACACAAACAATCGCCTCTTGAATTTCTAAACAAACACGACGGAGATCGGCGCCGCATAATTTTCAATTGCTGCATTGCTTGGCACATACTGTCTGATGGATATTTATTAAAAGCACCTTTGTAATATAGTCGTTAGAGCATTATTACTAGGTATTTATTATAACTACTTATACTCCGAATATTATGATATTTTTTTTGAGACCACTGAAATACAAACAAATATAATTAATATCGAATGTTATTGGTCGTAAATATTAAACAACTAAGGGCCCAGTACTGTGCCTTGAGGCACACTCCTGCAAACTCAAAGTTATACAACAACCTACTTTACAAAAAAAATGTCAATCTTTTATTATTAAGTCAAAGAAAAATATTCTATACTGTCAACCAGATACATGTCATACGAGTTTGTATCCGCCAAGGATTTGCTCCTTTCACTACTCATTGAACGTGTAGGTGTTAAAAAATGTGTTTATGTCATAATGTATGTATGTAAGTACTCGTATACCAATCAGATATACATATGTATTTATTTTTGCTTAACTGTATACAATGAGAATGTTAACATTTCGTAATTATTGCATGAATTATAATATATTTGTTATTTCTTGTGCTTTCCAATCAAACAGTCAGTTATCTTCTGTTAGTTATAGATTGATGTGGAAAAACTTTATCGAGTTTTACAATATAGGTACATCTATTCGTTAATAATAATGGAGTATTCTTTGGCGTATTTAGTACCCGTATGTTTCTAAGCGATAATACTGTACGTCTTCAAATCAAAGGCTTGAGATGAATCAGTGCGTTAAATTTATTGTTATTACTTGGTATAAAACGTTCCTTACGTTGAACCACGTGCATTAAAATGAATTATGTTTGATTAAAAATCAACATTATCTTAATCGAAAGCGTAACTGTTATGGCTTCTAATGCGATTCAAATCTTACAGTGGAATGAATCAAAACATATCGAATCATATTCTATATTATTGAACAACTTCTATAATATAAGTTGAGTAGGTAATATTATACTCAACAAACATAGAAATTGCGATAAAGACGACAGAGTAAAATATCCCTTACTAACATTGTTAAGAATGTTAATGGAAAACACGTTAGCTGAAATGAAACACTTTCAAAACTGAAAAAAATCCACCTGACGTTGAATGGCGCGTCTTTATCGAATAGACAAATTACGTCCGGAAGCTCATCAGTGTTTGTTTATAATACAGATTTGTAAGCGCTGCATCAGTGGACGCCGACTTGGCACGGGAACGACACCCGAAGCCATTCATTTGCCCTTATGTGTTGATTGCAGGAAACAAATTACATTGTTTTTTACCATCTCAATGGTTTTTTAATAAACTGTTCACACCTATTGTCAGTTATTGAACATTAATATTCATCAACGACGAAGCTGTTGTCGATTACATCATTGCACAACTCGCATAGCGACATCGGATTGTGCTTGGTGAGTGTTAATTCCCTTGACCTCAGCGACGAGTGCACGTTTATGGTTGGTCTGCCGTGCTTCGTAGTAAATAATTTAGTGCGCAAAACAAGGGCAATGGCTGTTGACCCCGTCGTGCGCGATCTATCGACATCTGGCAATGATCTCGCAGGCGCCGCACACGCGGAAGCGACACGCGGGAATTAACCGTGTTTCAATGGGTGCTTCATTAAACCACTCTTCACATCGACTGATGAAAAGGATTAGAAAGTCAAGCACAGATTTGTTACTCAATCGGCATTTCACCCTGCAATAGATTTATATCTCCGGGACCGCGTCTGACCTAATGAGATCATTGTGTTTACATAAAACAGACACACCTCGGGTATTCCGTCTGATGTATTATTATCTGCGCGTACCGAATCCTCGAATATTGAACCCTACCTTGACATGTATGCGAGAGCGAGAAGACGCTCGCGGAACAGAGGTGCGCCAGCGCAGGGTTGCACACAAATAGCTTTTCAGTCAGATTCGAGTTCGAGTGGTTCTGAGAATACTCGGTGCGATCGGTGTGCGTGTACCGACTACTCAAGCTTATTGAGCCAGAGATAAAGGCACCATTAATTATTTAAGCGTTCTGTGCCTATGCTTTTCGTTTCGATTGAACTGGCAGCCCATCTGATGCGATCTACGCGTCAGGCTGAGCATCATTGTTTATGCTTCGCGTATTCCCATCGCATTAGTGCGCCTACTTCCTTTAATTAATTCGTGCGCTGCAATTAACGGTATTGGGCAAGTAGGGGAACATGGGATTCAAACTTTCTATCGTCACGCTTTGTGCGTCACCAGCAAGGATTGGCAGGTGTTAACAGTTTCGTGGGAAGGTAAAGTTTTTTCGAGGTGACTGCAATGCACCTGTTCTCACTTCTCAGGTTTTCACTTTAGGTAGTTTACCGATAAGGAATTTATATAGAATGTTTGCTGCAAGCGCAAACACAAAAGCTGGATGTGTATCTGAAGGTCGTATTTTATTTTTCATTTCGTGTACTAATTTTCCTAGAACAAGATCCGTTACTTGATATCTAGATTTTCCCAGTCACGTCATGTTTGCTCCTATAGAGTTGCAATTTTACTCTGTATTATTATCGCGCCTGCAGCAAAACCTGATTTGAACGATATCCCTTTCACTTGGATATTACTTTCCAGAATATTTATCGAAAGTGTTAAAATAGGCCATGGTCCTTTCGCTCATAAATAATAAAACTTGATAACTCATATTTAAATAATGGTAGCTTTATAAAACTTGTGTTTTCGAATAATAAACTTGATCTGGTATTTCAATACCTTATATTATACAAAAAAATTAACAAAAATACTTTTATACATCAAGACATGATATGTGACGACCCAGTTGGTGCAGTGGACAGGTGCTCGCCCTCTGCGCTGTGGGTCCTGGGTTGAATTCCCGGCAGGAGCACAAATTCCTTCCCAAGGGATATTTGTGCTTCTGGTTCTGGGTGTAATGTGTGTGTGATGTGAATGTTTCCGGCACCCACGACACAAGTCTTTGAACTTAGTGTGGGGCTGTGAGTGTGAATGCGTTTGTTTGCGTTTGTTAGTTTGTATTAATATATTTTTAACATTTGTTGTATTATAAGCATCAGGAATTTGTAAGAGTTTTCTTCGAAGGATATAATCTGGAAGTCTTTCAATCAAGAGTGAAAAGTTGCTTCTAGGCAAGCATGAGACATCTTCGTCATAAATTTTAATCAGGTGATATAGAGGTCAAATGCTTACCTATATAGCATAAAAAAAAATGTTTCAAGTTATTTCATTAACAGAACTGTTAATTTATTCTAAATAACTTTCTCTGTGATAAGAAGTAATACCTACTGTCTAGAATGTAGGTTTTTTTTATTCATTATAAACAAGCGTTTGACCACTATCTTACCTGATGGTAAGCGATGATGTGGTCGACGATGGAGCACGCTTGCCTAGAAGATACCTATTCACTCGCGACTTATAAGACTCCTATATTGTACCTATTAGGAAACACCGACTCGGGCAAGGTGTTCCATTTCTTTGCGGTTGGCACAACAAATGTGGAAGCAAAACGCTTTGTTCGCATTTGTTGAATATCTGCCATATACCGATGTCGATTAGCAGTTGTTGTAGGTAGTCATTAGTCATTCGTCACTTTTAGGAGTTGGCTTGTGAAGAAAGAATTTGTTTATCTTGATTTCTATACCTCATCCTAGCCTTTTCTTTATATTGCTTATCGTTGAGAATATTCGACACAATTCAGTTACCATATCAGTAACTACTATAAGACTAAAATATAACTTGTTTGTCATGCTTGCATGATTATCTGTACAAATATAAATGCTATTTTATCTATATAATTAGTTATTTAATCATAATAACGGCTAGTAATTAAATAAGTCATGTATATCAATTAAGTGAAGTTCTTTTCTTCTTCTTAAGAAATCTTTAACCATGGTTTGATTCCCGGCGGGAACACAAGTTTTTTCCCCAAGGAAAATTTGTGTTCCTGATTCTGGTTGTGATGATTAATGGGGCTGTGAGTGTGAATGCGTTTGTTCAGTGGTCACCTTTTGAAGACATCGTGCTACTCAGCGTGTAATACGATAGCTAATAATGTCTTTTGTGTGGTAATGGCCATGACAGTCCGTAGAAAGTGCTGTCGCTAACTGGTCAGGCACGATTGCGGCCAAATTTGCATATTAGGTAACTACTGGAGCTTGCAGCGTGAACAGGATACTTGGCAGGACGATGCAGAAGAACGTTTACGGAAGTCGATTGAATTATATGTATGTAATAACTTATATTCCACAAATCAAACATTTGTTTTGGTTATATCATTTTGAGATTGGAATTTTAATTTTGATGTAAATATGTTATACAGCAAACTGTCTGCTGGCTTAGTTGGGTGGCGGGTTCATTTCCTAATGGAAAAACAAGTATTTTCCCCAAGGGAAATTTGTGTTTTTGGTTATCATTTTGTAAGTGAAGTAAATGATTGCGGCACCCACGACACAAGTCTTCGAAATTACCGAAGGCTGTGAGTGTTTTTTATGCTAGAAAGACAAGAATACGACCACCATCTCACCTGATGAAAAGTGAAGAAGCGAATGAGTGTAAAAGCGTTTATATTCTCAAGGCGGTTCGCTGTATAATATAGGGACATCAAAATAAGTGAAATAATACGCTTCCAACGTACCTACCAACGTAAATGTAAAAACGCTAGCGGACAGTCTACAAAAAAAAATTATAGATAAGACAGATACGCTGCCTGTTACACGCATATTATTTTTCTATTTGTAGTTACAAATACAATATAGGTACATGGGCATACAATATTACACGGGCCTATGTTACATTTTTGACCTTTACATAGAAAATTTAATATAAAATCACTAATGGAAAACTTTACATAGCGCTGTTTAAGTTGTAGCCCTTAGGGCGTTTCAAGGAAAACTTAGGAAATCTTTTGATTCGTGTTTGATAGAAAAGTTTAGCTTGTGATAAAATGGTAGATCGTTAATTAGGAAAACTTTTCTCCTTGTTGATTAATGAACTTTAGGACGTGTTACATTACTTATCATGGTAGAATACATAGGTACAGTCAGGTTCATTAATGTATGAAAATATCAAAAATATTGTAATATATGTAACTACTAGCCGTGCCCCGCGGCTTTGCCCGCTATTATCAAGTTAAAAAGTAGCCTATGTGTTAATCCTAGGTATAATCTATGTACATTCCAAATTTCATCCAAATCCGTTCAGCCGTTAAAGCGTGAAGAGGGAACAAACATACTTACACACTTGCACACTTACACACAAACTTTCGGATTTATAATATTAGTAGGATACATATAAACAATCTTGCGATAAGTTGAATCCAATGTTATTTTAGTTGTAAAGAAGTTTTGAAATCAGCTCATATAAATTTAATAAACAGTGATGTTTACATGTTTATGCAGCCGACTGTACGAGCAAGCATGTATTTTAATTTCATGGCTGTTTTTATACCCGGAAAAATGATTTACGAGTCACTCATCACAGGTTGTAAAGACATCTAGACGAGCTGGTTAGTTTATACATAATTGCTCTAGAACTAATTGAATTTGTCTGTCTGTTATTTTACTTGAAGTGGTTATTAAAACAACATGATACTGTTTAATTCACCTTACAGGGTAATTTGTAAAATACAAGAAAGCTATCAGACCCTGGTACTTGTTCGGACCATTACCTCATTTAGTTGTACGATTTTTTCTGAATGCTAAATTTTCCGTAATAATTAAGTATATATCATAGATCAAATACCATTAACATAAACGCTTTCACACTCACAGCCCCACACTAATTTCAATGACTTGTGTTGTGGTTGCCGGAAACATTCACATCACACACAATTACAACCAGAAACACATTTTTTTCCTTGGGGAGAAAACTTGTGTTCTCGCCGGGAATCGAACCCGATACCCCTGCTTAGAAGGCGACCGCTCATACAACTAAGCCAACGGCAGTTCAGAATTAATTCTCAATTACTTCTATGTCCTATGAAGAACGACTTCGTCATATGCACACTAACACCAGTTGACACTTGACGGAATGTTTCCGTCACACGACACTAGTCTTCGAACTTATTGTGAGGCTGTGAGTGTGAAATGCGTTTAGTCAAATAATTAGTTTACTTATATAATTTCGCAATCTGAGTATTTCCAGGACTCGAACCGTTACCGCTAACAGCCCGTGTAAGCAGCCACTTGTCACGACTGCACCACCTACAAATACTAATGAGAGTAGCTTCCTGGCTTAATGACCGTGTCACTGTAAACAAAGACAGCGCGGCCACTACGGTCACGCTTGCCGAAGGATAATGGGTGATGTTCCTATTTGGAGGACAATGTCCTTTAACGATACCAACTTTAACTGTTATGTTACATGCTGTTATGGTTTGAGTGGCTGTTTGATTTTCATTTAAGAACAAAGGAACATCGCGGGCTGTGTAAACAAAAATGTATCTAGAACTATAACAATTGTTGATGGTGTCAGTATTATATGGGACTTATTAAAACTCTATCAATGCGACGGCATTGCATGCCATTTGATGAAATATTCTTACGCACTCTTTGGTACAGTGAAATCCTACTAATATTATAAATCCGATAGTTTGTGTGTGAGTATGTTTGTTCCTTTCACGCTTTATCGGCTAAACGGTTTGGATGAAATTTGGAATGTACATAGCTTATACCTAGGATTGACACATAGACTACTTTTTAATTTGATAATAGCGGGCGAAGCCGCGGGGCACGGCTATTAAGTAATACATTTCTGTACTTGCCCGTTGGTTTAGTTGGGTGAGCGTTCGACTTCAAACCAGGAGTTCGATTCCCGGCGTGAACACTAGTTTTCTCCAAATGGAAAATGTGTGTTTCTGGTTCTGGGTTGTGATTGTGTGTGATGTTAATGTTTCCGGCACTCACGACACAATTCATCGAACTTAGTGTTGGGTTGTGAGTTTGAAAGTGTTTATTCTTTGAATGTTAGATAGGTAAGTACGAAAGCGTGCATAAGCTACACCAAATCTACAATTGTTTTATTTATCTCGTTAATTTAATTACAATCTAAATCGATTTTAAATATCTTATTTATCGTTTGTCAAAGTTAAATCTCTAGACTTCAATATCGTTTAATCACGGCCACGTAAACCTATTCTTCGTCATGCTTTTGCCCTTTGAGAACAGATCAACTCGAGATGATTCATAAGCTGATCTCAAACATGTTCAAACAAAATTAAACCCACAGCTAATGAGTCTCTAGGAGCAATGGATATAGGAAATTAATTAACAAGGCCTTAAGCTTAAGATAAAGCCTGTTTTAACTGCGCCGTGATCGGAACAGGTTTAAAATCTTATAAAGACATAAATAGTAATTGTGTTTCGTTTTTCGCAGCTGCAAGCAGTTTTGTCAGTTTCTTGGGCAAGTGTGTCAGTGGCTGCGACCTACTCGCTGGCTCGTTAACATGTGCCGGGACATTTCACTATCTACGAGAATCTCGCTTAGTTTCGGATACAACCGATACCGGTAAAATTCCTAAACATCGATCAAACTCTTTCCACATTTGTAGATGTCGAATGACATACAAGCGAGTCGCTGGAGTTGAGAGTCTGTTGAGTTGTCCTCACGAAATGCAACTTCTTTGTTTTTTTTTTAAGCGATAACAAAATTTTACAAATTAAGTATTCAATTGTGTTATTAATTTAATATTGTTTCATTTAATAGAATTGAAATGTTTAAAATTTCAGGCTGTGACACTGCAAAATATATCTGGTACTATACCAACCATTTCCATCTTACTAACCTTCATTTTAAGCAAATAAATGATAATGATTATGGTTATCTAAGACACCAGACCGAGCTCGAAACGCAACACATGTCATCAAAGAATAGCATTCTTCTAGGACCATTTGAGGAGTTTTATTCAGTTGTAACTGTTTCAGTTAAAAGTTTATTGTGCTAAACATACGCATGCCAAGCTTTTTCAAGGCAGTTAATTTTATCGTCCAGCGCGTCTTCAGAAAAGCCTAATTAATTGTCTCTACAAATAAAATTTTTAATCGCGCCGTAAGGTTACGCATCAAGTCGTTTACTTTATACCTTAATAAAATAAAATAACGCAATAATGTGTATAGGTACTGGAAAACGATTTCTGCTAAGTAATATATTACACTCATGTTTTTTATATGGCTTTTGAAACTATATACCGTCATTGGTAAGTAGTGCACAATCCTACAGGGGGTGGTTTAGAATAGACAACAGAGCAGAAAAAAATATATTTAATATTTTTCAACAACATTTTTTTTTCCTAGTAATAGTAATGTTAGATACTTACCTACCTCGGTTCGGCCACCAGGATCCCCTAACCTGATCCCCTAGATCCCAGTTAACTCATCGGTTCACCAGAATCTCCTTGACATAAAACTGAGTGTAAAGCTGGTAGGTGTATGTGTTAAATACTGCTTATACCTAAGTAAGTATTTACATAGTAGAAATATATATTTATTAGGAGTAGGTAAGTATCTAACATTCTCGTAATTCATGAACAGCTGTGACCCCTCGTCACATGTTAGTTCAATGATTTCGTAGCACTTAGCACTCGTAGAAGCCATAAGCTATTATCAACCGACTTCAAAAAAGGCGGTTCTCAATTCGACTGTCTGTTTTTTGTTAGTATTTCACGCTGTAATTCTGCCAATTATGAATCGATTTTGATGTTTTTTTTTGTTTGGTAGTGTATACTTCAGAGGTGGTATATAAATGGCTATATAAATTTTATCGAAATCGGTCTAGCCAAAACCAAAATATATACGATGAATTCGGTTTTTTTCAAGCTTTGCTTGCGTTTCAATTATTTTAGCTGTTAATGCTTAGAGTTTGCCATAGTTTACTTAACAGTTACTACTTAAATGTCTGCGCCACAATTTACTTACCAGTAAGAAAGGAAAAAACAATTAAGGAAAATAAAAATTGATATTCTGCTCAGTTGTGGATTCTGAACCACCTGCAGGATTGTGCACTATTTACCAATGACGGTATCTAATATTATCTATATCAAGATAGTACCTAACTACCCCCTGCTATTTTTTGTTTGCTACTAATAGTGAGTAGTTTAGATGAGTGTACATTAGAATCTATCCTATGCCTTTGAGGCCTTTTCCCTTTGTTTTGATTTACTCATTGACTAGTACGAAACATAGACGAATAAAAATGAAAATCTCATTTTTTTTATTCATGATAGACAAACACTTGACCGCTATCTCACCAGATGGTAAACGACGATGCGATCGACGATGGAGCACGTTTACCAAGAAGATGCCTATTCACTCGCGACTTGGAGACTCCCATATTGTATTTATCGGGAAACAGAGACTCGGTTATTATCCTACTAATATCATGAATCCGAAAGTTTGTGTGTAAGTATGTTTGTTTCCCTTCACGCTTTAACGGTTGAACAGATTTGGATGAAATTTGGAATGTACATAGATTATACCTAGCATTAATACATAGGCTATTTTTAACTTGATATAAGCGGGTGAAGCCGCGGGGCACGGCTAGTAGTCTTATAAACAGTACGTTACATATCAACACCAAAAACAATAACGACGCGACGTGCGTCCCAGCTGCGTAGTACGGCGGCCTCCAGCGGGAGACACCGCAAACGCTGTTTATTTATAAAAAGAGCCCATTCATCTTCCCTTTCATTTTCGACTTCAACTGACGTGGTGCCAGACTGCGTGATGCTCGCTACGTTATAGTTAGTACATATAGTCACTGCTTTGAATAGTTGCCGCAACGTAATACTTACGTTTTTCAGACTTTTTAAATATATATCTCCTGATACTAATATCTACGATTGCCTATATTTATTAAAACTAAACTGAAACTATATTCAGCAAAGACCTGAGTTACCTACAAGACATCGAGCTTATAGGTAACTCAAGTGCTCAAGCCCACTACCACTGGGTAGCGTTGCCATCATGTTGTGAATAAGTGCCAGCATTTTGATCACGCGTCGCCTCAACCAGGCGACTGATTTTTTTCAGACTGATTTTTGCACGAACCTAGGATTTATGACTATTGGACTATAGCTGGGGTTCGTCCACCGGGATCCCAGCTACCTCACGTTATCCGCTGTGGCGCCTATGTGTTAATCCAAGGTGCCAGCTACCTCCAAACTATACTTTTAATTTGTCCAGCCGTTTGAGCGTGAAGAAGCAACAAACATACAAACACACTCAGTAACATTCGCCTTTATAATATTAGTAGGATCATGATCAGATGCTGGCATTCGGTGACTTCTCTCGCAGGACGAGAATTTAGGCCATAATCCGCCATGCTAGCCCAGTTTGGGTTGGTGGATGATATAGAACCTATAAACATAGACGTAAATGAAAGGTTTTACATTCCCACACTAAGTTTGAACTTGTATCGTGGGTCCCGGCAACATCACACAAAAACACAAAGTTTCCTTAAAGCACTAATGTTCCTTGGGTAGAAAAATTGTGCACCTGCTGATAATCGAACCCAGGACGTACGGCGTAAAAGACCACTGTACCAACTGCGTCGTCAATATTATAAATGTAGGTTATTCGGCCATAGATTCTAAACATATCATAAATCTTTAATGGTTATATAATTAAGTGTGTGGTTTGCTGGATTCCAGCATCTGAGTTTCTCGGTGTTTATTGGCTCCGCACGTGTAAACGCGTAATTTTAGGAATACCATTATTATTAAGAGCTCTGGATTTGCTGTATCATTTTATTCGTCACAATGATAAAACGAGTACATATACATACACGTATTATGGAACTATTTTTGACGTCGGACTAAATGTTGCTCCGTTCCGCAGTTCAGCCACAAACGTTATAGTATACGAAAGAATTGCCGCATAATAAAAAATACAGTCGACTTGAGTACCTCCTCCTTTTTGTGAAGTCGGTAAAAAGTAGGACTTAAGTCGTCGACTTAACACGAGCTACACGCACAAATACACCAAACGTCTAACAATCGGCGTTAATACATCCAATAACTGTTTAGTTGTCTGTGACAATTTGCAGCGAGATGCACAATTACTCACACTCAAAAATCAAAATTGGCCCCAAAGAGGCACTCATGAAAGTTAATGGTTCCTGATGGCCATCTGCCAGATTCGCAAAATTACAGCCATCTTGAGAAGAACCTGGCTAGAAACTCGGCGGCGCATTTTTTTCATAATTTTTTTTTTAATCATTCCTTGACACTAATACATAATTATATTAACCTAGGTATATCTATATTATTCAGTCGCTAGAAAGCGCTTGTGCAGTTTGCCTCCATGCATCCTTGTCATAATATAGTCGATAGTAAGCTTTCTGTAATTAATGCCCGTTTTATTATCAATTTGAACTTTCCCAGTGGTAATTCAGTTACAATTTTAGAAATTCTACTGTAAAATCTGACCCCATTTGCCATAAAAGATTTATTCGTTTTGCTTAATCTAAATGCGCGCACTGTAATTTCATGCTTATATCTAATACATACTCACGGACTTTTGCATGCTTCACCTACGAGTGCTTACGTCCGTGTGTTCAGCTTAATAATAAGTTTATATCATTGACACTTAAATATTTAAAACACATCTATCTATATATCATTATTATAACAGACAAACTGTCAAACGTCCTTCATTTATGTTTGACATACCTCCAGTTCGCTCGAAGCATTTCGATTCTACGTTTATCATCCGTACAGCGAAGGAGTGGAACTCATTGCCTGCGTCTTTGTTCCCTGAACGGTACAATCTAGATGTCTTGAAGTCTAGAGTGAATAGGGTATCTTCTAGGCAAGCATGTTCCACCTTCGGCCGCATCGTCACTTTCCATCAGATGAGATAGCGGTCAAATGCTTGCCTATCTAGCATAAAAATGACATCACATATAATGTTACTCGTACTTCTGGTGAGCCCTGAATCCCACACTAGGGTGAGACCTTTGACTTGGGATTCAATCTGTTTCAGAATTGTACATACATTTGTTACAGACGGTATAACATTGCAAGAAATTAATATGAATATTAATAACATATATTGGCCGCGGGTTCAAACCCCGCCTCAAGCTAAAATTTTTCCATTTTTAAATGTATCACTACATTTTCATGCATGTGGTTGCACGACGTTGTGCTTATAGTACATAATCAATAGTAGACATACGTGTAGCTTATAGTAAACAACGTTAATCAACATTGGTCTTTATTGATAGGTGATAGTATGCACAAGAACCGTTTTAATTACAATTTATTTTGAGCCACCCGTTTCGACGCCCCTTATTCCCAAGAGGCTTAGTTCTCTTTGAAGTGGTATCTGTGCCTAATCATAAATGTGAACATATTTATGAACACGTATTCAATTTCGTAGTCTCTGAAAACACATTGGGTATTTCTATTCCAATGAACGATACACGGAAAGGGCATACCGGGCTGATCTGTTCCAGTTCTGCAACTTGGCTGTGTTATGAGCTATGATATACCTAGCTAGGTTCAGGCTGTACGTTGTCTCTAAGTCAGTCAGTCAGTGAATCAGTATGTCAGGATAAAGATTCTAATAGTATTACATTTTCATATTAATTTTTCAGTAGCAAAATCCCAATCAGTATTTTTTGTAACGCAACTGACTATTTGCGTATTGTGATGTTATTGTTGCATTGTATTATGCTGCAGTATTATATTTAACTTAACTACAATAAGAAATAAAAAATTATAGCATATTTCTGTCTGACTAGCAGACAATAATCCTTCTAAACCTACTAATATTATAAATCTGAAAGTTTGTGTGTAAGTGTGTGTACAAGTGTGTAAGTGTGTAAGTATGTTTGTTCCCTCTTCACGCTATAACCGCTGAATGGATATGAATGAAATTTGGAATGTACATAGCTTATACCTAGGATTAACATATAGGCTACTTTTTAAATTTATAATAGCGGGCGAAGCCGCGAGGCACGGCTAGTCATATATACATAAATATAAAAATTTGTATTTCTATTCTCGTTGTCTCTGATTATAATTTTGAATTGCACGCCTTAACATATAATATCTATAAATAATCGAGCGAAGAGGCAAGTGCTAAATTTAAATGGTTTTAATTACAACACGCTGAAGATGTGCCGAAGTAAATACTCTATGTTCACTACCTAGTACCTACTAATATTTTGCAAATAGAGTTATATGTGTTAATGGAATCTTTGCAGCAATAGTGCAGCCATCCCGAGGTCACAGGTTAATAAGACTCTACACGATGAGCACAGATACTACGTGCGAAGTGTTCATATTTAGTTATATAGAGAGATCTAGGTATTTTCTAGACAAGCATATTACATCTTCGGCCGCATCTTCACTTTCCATAAGGTGAGATAGTAGTCAAATGCTTGCCTATCCAGCATAAAAAGAAAAAGAGAACAGGTTACTGATATGGTGAAAAGCGCCCGATTCACTTGATCACTTCCTGATGACTATCCACGAATGAAAAAGTGTATTATAACAGGAAAACACAACTTTTAGTTTACTATGGGTTTACTTGTAATAATAAGCAGCAAAGCTTATCGTTTATTTCGATATGTATCTTTTATTCAGTAATATCAGGTATAGTTTAGGTATCTGTGTTAAGTAACATTCAAAATAATGCCAGCCATACAAAAAGGATTTTCTTTTATGATCGCAGCAGAACTATGTAGTAGAATTCGATACCTGTATGTCTTTAATTTTCATCGCTGTTATAGTTTGTGTTTAGTAGCTATATAGAATTCTAGATTGTACCTATAAAAAAAAGGATTCCCTGTTATAATTAGAAGCAATACTTCACATGGAGACGGTTTTCGCTAACGAGCGTGCGAACGACTCGGAGGGAGCGGAATCACGCTCGCCAGACGATGCGTTTGGAATAATCTTAGTATTTTTGGAAGGGAAACAGTTTGACGGAAGCGGGCGACAGATCTTGGTGAATAACAATATATCTGTCGCGCTTCACGGCCGAATGGTGCAACTCCGCGTCGAAGCTTTTAGGGCTACCATCAAAGACAATTTAAGAAATGTTTATTAGGAAGCATTAATTTGCGACGACTTTTTATGAATCCCTAAACAAAGAGTCGTAAATGTTTAATTTTCATCAATCACATTGGACAATCGAATTGATTTGATAAACAATAAGTGGTGTAGAGTTGATAATTTCGTATGATATAACTGACTCTACCACCGGCATTAAATACAAATCGGGAGAATAATTTAACGAGAACCACTAGGTAGGCTATTTATTTATATATATATATATATATATATATATATAAATAAATTTACCTACATAGAGGTCCGTAACACGAATAAAATCCCAATTATAAGTATACGAGACAAACCCAACGAATAGGTGCAATAATATATGAGTATGCAAGGAAAACAAACTTGGATTGTAGATTTCAGACTTTGTTTTAAAATATTTAATTCCTTTTCCAACAATTCACGTACAAAGTCTTAGTATCGTCGTTAAGCACGTAGACCCGAGATCGTAAAACTGAAAAACTGGAGCACTGTTATTGTCGTGTGGCAGCCCTAACACTAAATATGCAGACAGTGTGTAAAGGTTATCCGAATGCGTTGCCATAACACCGTCTGGTGGATAATCCTCTTAAAAGTGCATTAAAGCCTGTTGCTGATTTTTTGTGCTATAAAAATATCCAACCAATTTTGTGCTTTTTTTTAGCGAATAAATGAAAGAAGATAGCGGTTGCATTGACAAAGAATATATGCTTGGGATTTAAGCATTACATGGAAAGAAACACTTGGATTGACAGCTATTAATCTGATATATGAGCCTGCATTAAAAATATCACACTTTGGTAGAACCTGGATCTAAAAAACATCAAACTAAATCCTAAAAACTCTGTATTAAATCTAATGAGTTGAATGAACTTTGCAGGTGCGATTTGAATTCAATATTAGGCAGTCGAAATGACCAATTTCCAATGATTTGGAGTGTTTATTTTTCCGTGAAATAAGATAAAGAGTTTCAAATTTGCATTTTAGAGGCAAAGCGTGCATTACGCAGTTTTTAAATATGGTAAATAAATTAGAAAAACCTGGTCTATAAATAACACTAATATTATAAAGACGAAAGTTTGTGAGTGTGTTGGTATATTTTTAACTTCTTCACGCTCAAACAGCTGGACCAATTTTGATGAAATTTAGTATGGAGGTAGCTGACACCCTGGATTAACACAGGCTGCTTTTGCCCGGAATGCCTGCAGGTCCGGGACTAACGTGGGTAAAACCGCGGGGCGCGGCTAGTAATATTATAATTATTTACAATTGCAATAATTTTTACCATGTGCTGCCGGTGAATATCTTCAAACAATTTTGAAGATATTCACGGGCAGCGCATTCGCGAACAGCTTGTACAGTGAATGTATTTCCAAAAGGCGTGTTTTCGCCATTTTTTATTTGTTTTACAGAAATGTCAATTTATTAGAACAATATTAAAAAAATACATTTAAATCATGCTAACATAGGTAAAAAAATACGGTACAGTAATACGGGTAGTTGAAATTTACTCGTTCTACTACTAGTAGTAAGATTTAGTAGCACGGGAAATAAATGGACGTATTTTAGAGAGTTTTTAATAAGAGACAATTTGCATTACGAATAGTTACGATTTTTAAGGTGGTCATTATAGGACATAAACAAACATTCCTCCAATGATGCTTAGGCCACCATATCAAATTATCAATACATTTTGTGACGTAGTAGAAATTGCGCAAGACAATTTTTTTTTTTTTTATATTATGTCGTCATTGGAGAACTTCAGAGAAGGAAAATACCTGTTGAGGACCGATTTATCATTTATATTAAGAAGATTCAAAAATAATTCCTATGAGTTTCTTATCCCATGAATTTTTCTAACATTGGTACTTTCTATTTTTTTGTATTTTTTACTTTATACTGCTTTATCATCGCACGATTTGTTTTAATTGGTATGGACGTATGCCAAGAGTGACACTTACATAAAGAAATTCACGGAATATGCGTTGTACAAATAATATAGTTGTAGTTTTTTCTACCATTTTGGTAAGAAACCTACATTAATCTGTTCTCATTTCAGTTAATATCGTACGTTTCGTACATTTGTGAACTTGAATTATCAAGGTTATCAAATTTTAATGATGATGTGCATGTCACAAATATATTGTTGTGTTGGCATCTAAAAATAGTAGTAGAAAGAGAAAACATATTTACTTCTTTTTCATATTATTACTATCTAAGATGATCGTCGTCAGTTAGTATGTTTGCTAGAATAACAGCAGGCTTTTATTACATTGGTTGATACGTTTCAGATAAAGTACGTATTTGGCTAAGCTTGCTGCTAGGTTAGACCATGATTATGGGTGGTGGATCGTCGTGGTTTACACTTACACGGCCAAGTCACGTTCGTCCATCTTCACGTTGATGAGGATGTTCTATTTGCTTTCTTTAGTCGTTTTGACTCAGATGAAAATACCATGCAAGTACCTCATAGACAACATCACCTTGAATTGTAAAGGTCAAGACCGTACACATAATAAGTATTATAATTATCAATATCGATGAATATGGTCTTGTCGTCAGTAAGTCAACATCATTGCCTGGATGTGCACTACAGTTTCCAAGTTACCGCGGTAGTACGTTTTAGGCAGCTTAGCCTAGAATGACCTTTGCCTTTTTAGGCTAAACTGCCATAAAGGTATGGTCTTGACCCTGTCTTCTCCTGGTACAGCCAGTCTAAACTTGGAAATGCAGCGGAGTTTCAAAAAAAGTTAGCGCGCTAGTACGTTTTAGGCAATTTCACTTAGAAGGCAAAGGTCAAGACCGTGCCATTGTCGTATAGTATTTTCCTGAGTCAGCCAGTCAGTGTCACCGAGAAGTGCAACGGAGCCTCAAAGAAAGTTAGGCTTTGTCAATCAAACGAAATTTAAAAGCTTGTTGGAAAAGTCAATTATAGTCACAAGGATTACTAACAAGAGATATATGACAATCTCAACTTTATAAAGATTTACCACAATATTCGTTCTACGACCAACCAAATTTACATAGAACAATTCTTCTCCTGAGTCAGCCTTGTTAATACCAAATTTTCTTTAACCTACAATTACCAATTTGGCCAATGTAACAAAAAACTTTTTACAAGTGAATTCAAGTGCTTTTTGGAACGGTCAAGTGCAGTCACAAGGATTACTGGCGAGAGAGGAGCTCACCTTGGGGGGAGCGCGTCGACGTGCGCCGCTCACATTATAACGGGCGGTCGAACTCGCCCGGTGTGAATCTGTAACCAAAGAAAAAGGGAAATTAGGATCGATCAGTGTAAATATGATCTTTGTTATAAAAGGTTTAGAATTGAAAGTTCACTCTTTTTATCTTTGAAGCAGTTAATAGGCTCAACATACATGCCATATAAATTGTTATGGGAATATTTTCCCGATAGATTGATGAATATATAAAAGCTATAGCATTATTTATGTAAATCGCAAAGAAATGGAACTCCTTGCCTGAGTCTGTATACCCTGTCCTGATAAGTATAATCTAGGAGTCTTCAAGTCGCGAGTCAATTGGCATCTTCTAGCCAAAAGTGCTCTTGTAGCGTCGACAGCGTTGAAGCAGGTAAGATAGTGGTCAAACGAATAATTTCTGATGTCTTTTTACTGATGTAAGTTTTAGTAATGCCAGTATTAGTGTAATACCTGATTGTCAGTGTGTTAATCTACATACGATTTACATCACTGTCTACCATTTCTGCAATCCATCAGCTAGCGTTTTATTTTGAAACTAATCAAGATGAAAATTTAGAGGTCTCATAATCAAGTTTCCACATAATATGAAGCCGGTAACTAAGCAATTTCTCTCACTGAAATGCATCTATACTTGTTAAGATATGAGGTTCCTGACATCCCAGACAAATCATGTCTGTGGGACGCTTTCTAGCAATATCTATGTGATGCATGCGCCGCCGTGCAGAATGTTGCCGCGCGACTGTGCGCCTGCCACCGGCGACGGCCGTCGGCACACAAAGACGGCAACACAAGAAAGTTGTCCAGCTGAGAGGGCCAAGCCCAAGCCCGGTACTTGACGAGTGTAACCCAAAACTAGACCTTACCTGCTTTCGGAGCCTTTATATAAAACATTAAATTGAAATAACTTAAGTATTTTATAGGGCGATTAAATCGCCCAGTGTCTTAACTTCTTAAGCTATACAAACAGCGCCGCAGCGCTGTCATAAAACTTAAGCCCATTGAATGAAATTGCGTAGGTGTAGTTAAGCTTTTTATTGTTAAAGCTATATAAGAGTAAAGACTTAATATTCATAATCAACATACCTAATTCGTGGTCCGAGAAAGAAAATCAAAAGCATACGTCCGGACAACAAAAGAATATCCCGTACAAAGAGATTAGCCGTCAGTGAGTGGACAAAGAATGTCAATATTGGTTTGTATGGCGGTAAACAGTGGGTGTCTCAGGCGGCTGACTCCCGAGAATCCGACTATTCCGTTCTACGACCACATAATATGGACTTTCGATTGTTTCAGGAACAAAGAGTGTCGCTCTCGAGGCCTCCATGGAATAACTAGCGAGCCTATTTGGTGAGGCAATATTAGGGCAAGCTTCTCATTATTACTTGATGAGGCTAAACTGAGGTCAACCACTTAACAAGAGGGTGCGTCACAGGGGAAAGAAAAGAGAACCGTGCACTGACGGTATTATACCCAATTAACAATTCACCTGTCCTGGATAGTTGAATTGTTAATATGGACTGGGCTGCGCTACGCCACATTGTGCCCTATCATAAGATGTTATACATATTTTAGGAAACCTATTTTACTACATTTTTTTCAATTATAAATAGAAATTAGAAACTACGCAATAAATTATTCAGTTCATATTCCGTCAACAACGCCTATCTGAATAGGTTCAAGTACATAATAACAGTTCAATAAATTCTCAAGCATGGGACGTGAAAGCAAAACAGCAGTGCCGTTCGTTTAACATTGTGTGCAAATTTCTGTCGATAAAACCAAATAATCGTAAGCGATACGTATTGGTTGTTTATGTGCGTTTTGCAATATTATTATTTGTTTTTATTACAAAGCGCTTTAAAACCGAGCTTAGAATGTTTCCATCCATACATGTTTGTATTTTACTGCATTCAAGCGAAAGTGTATCTCCAACTCTCTGTCGGTATTTAAACAAATTAAGAAACTGTCCTGAGGTCTCAATGTTGATAATAGATGGTATCAGACATTTAAAGATAAGAAGTTTGAAGATATAGGTAGGTTTATTTACTTCATAATTAAATGCAAGCAAAGCTTAAAAAAACCGACTTAACCGCTTTATCTTCGGAACCTTGATTAGATTAAATGTATTAAACACGCATTATTGACGATAACTCAAAAACTACTGATCAGATCTCGATCAAATTTTAAATGAGACCAATGGGAAAGGCAACTTTCAAAAAAAAAAAACGATTCACGTGGAAAGTAGTTATGAGGTGGTACCACACTTAAAAAACATACAGTCGAATTGAGTACCTCCTCCCTTTTTGTGAAGTCGGTAGAAAATATAGAGACCCAATAAAATAATTAACTATATATAGTATCTGTGTATATATATTATTGGTTCTTAGCTGAATAGCAATGTATCTAGCAAGATGAGTACAGAATTCTTAACGTTATCCGTCGATTTATATGTAAACCCGGCAGCACTTCCAAATAGAGAACAAGAAAGGAATGGACCGTACATATAAAGTCAGATTATGTTGTGAATATCTGCATTATTACTCATGTAAGTATCATGTTTGTTTACGATATAACACATTTTGCACGTTTCGTTGTGTGCAATCATAACACGTGTGAACGAAACAAAACAAGCGGGTGAACAGTTGGTGTAACATTTACCTTTCATTCACTTTATTGGTAGACTAAATATTTGGAGACAGTTTTGTTCGGGACATTAGCGGGGAACAAAAGCGAAACATTTACCCTCATATACATCAATTATTAAACGCAAGCAAAGCATAAAAAACCGACTTTACCGCTTTATCATAATATTTATTAAACACGCATTATTGAAGATATTTCAAGAACTACTGATCAGATCTTGTTCAAATTTAAATGGGACCAATTGGAAAGCAAGATCTTTCAAACAAAAAACATTTTCAAAATCGGTTCACGTGGAACGAAGTTAGGTGGAAACACACATAAAAAATAAATACAGTCGACTTGAGTACCTCCTTTTTTGTGAAGTAGGTAGAAAAATACTATAAAACGATAGTTGAACCTTCAATATTGTAGTTTTTATTTAATTATTAACTATTCATGGTTAATCACAGTAATATAATAAATTCGTGACTTCGTGTGTAAGTGTGGTTCTTTTCTCTTCACGCTATAACGGCTGAACAGATTTGGATGAAATTTTGAATATTCATGGCATGGATTTAAACACAATTTGCTTGTTTTAAATCCGTGATACTTACCTAGGATTAACATATAGTCTATTATTTAACTAAATGAACATGGCCGAACCGGCCAGTAATATATAAAACAGCACGTAATATTAAATTATATATTTGTTTTGTATTTCCTTTTAGTATACGGTTTAGTGCGTTTTAACGCAGAATACATATTTATAATTATCATTGCCAAACGAAAAAATAATAAACATTAATTGATTGATAAATGTAAGTGCAAAAGGTTGCCAGATTGTGCCAATGTTTATTGAAACTACTAACTGGGTACTGAGAATTAGTGAGAATGTTTGTTATTTTGTATTGAACATAATTACTGGCCATATAAGACATAACATCTTATCTGAAAGAGAAGCGTATTGCAGTCATACGAAGAATTTTTTGAATTTAGAATTCCTGGTGTTACTGCAGATGTATATGTTTACACATGTAGGCGGTCGAGGAGTTTATCGTTTGTCAGTACTAAGTAGTTGGGAATCAGTAGTGCTATTGCTTACTTGTCATTGATGGCGAGATTATCTTAAACGGGTCAATAAGGACAAATGTTTGCACTGCTCGATGGCGAAGTTGGTTGCGCGTCTGCCTTCTAAGCAGCGGGTTTCATTCGTGGAGGGAATTTTCAAGGTAAGTTTTCTCCCCAAGAGGAATTTGTTTTTCTGTTTCTGGAGGCGATTGTGTGAATACATGTTTCCGGTACCCACTATAAGTCTTGTAAGTAGGTCTGGGGCTTTGATTGTTTCGATTCCGAAGGCGAATCTGATTATTTTTATTATTACAGCCCATAACAATTTGTAGGTAAACTTTTAACCTAATTTGTCCAGCGGTTGCAGTTTGATTGAATAAAGCATACGCACTCACATAAACAAGCATACAAACTAGCTAGAATATCGCGGGCGAACCCACAGGGCACACCTAGTTTATTAAGGTATAGGTATATATTGAATACGTCGTATCTAATACTTTTTTTTATTGAATAAAGACATCTCAGTCTTCTTTGCTTATTACGTATACCCTTGTTTTTACTGAGAAAGGTTAAACGGTCCGTGTAATATCAAGACTCTAGGTAGAGATCTTCTTGTAATATTATTTCTCCTCTTCCAACATTTTGTTTTGTTACTTAGATAATTCTTATGATAAGGTTATACTGATCTAAACAGTGCGTTCACTTCTACATAGATATATCTGTAATGATCGTTTAACTGGATGTCCCTTCACGAGAGTGTCAAATATTATAATTATTTATTGGTTGAAGCGAGTTCAGCGGCCCTATTCTGTAAAATCGCAAACGATTGTCTAAGTTTCATCGAGTATTTCTTAACCTACTTCGTACTTTTTAACCTACATTAAAAAAAAGGAGGGGGTTCTGAATTCGACTGTATTTTTTATGTGTGATGCCTCAGCATTTTTTCAAGGTGAACTGATTGAGATGATCCTCTCCTTATTCAAAAGCTGGTGATTTTCATTTAAATTTGATCGAGTTCTGAAAATTAAATAATTAAATGAATCTGATCAAGGGTTCCGAAGATAAAACCGTGAAGTCGGTTTTTTTATGATTTGCTTGTGTTTAAATTATTATTCGTAAATGACATATGCCGAAACCTAGAAAATAAGTAAGTAAGTATTATATTGGTAAACAACACTTACGAGAGACGACCTAAATGGAATGCACTTTCCTATGGCAGGTGGCAATTTTCCTACAAACATCGTTAGGTGCTTGTGATCAGACTTGGCTGGCACGTGTTAAAAAAATTTACAGTGGCACTCAGCTTATGTCTTTCATCAGATTCATAAAGTTCTAGTAATCAAAATCGTTTATTCACATGGGCCTCAATGAGGCACTCATGAAAGTTAATGATTCTACTGCCAGATTCGCAAAATTACAGTCATCTCGAGAATAACCTGGCAAGAAACTCGGCGGCGCATTTTATTCTATAGAAGAGATTCTATAGAAGTATCAATATATGAACATATGAACTGCCCGTTGGCCAAGTTGGGTGAGCGTTTGCCTTCTAAGCAGGGGTATTGGGTTCGATTCCCGGCGGGAACACAAGTTTTCTCCCCAAGGAAAATTTGTGTTTCTGGTTCTGGTTGTGATTGTGTCTGTGATGTGAATGTTTCCGGCACCCACGACACAAGTCATTGAACTAAGTTTCAATGTTTTCGGCACCCACGACTCAAGTCATCGAACTTATGGGACTGTGAGTGTCAAAGTGTTTACGTTTAAACCCCATTCGCACTGAGTTGAAAAAAAAACTTGGCAGGTACGAATTTCCCTAGCGAACCTTGTCAGGTGTTTGGGTTTGACTTGGCCGGCACTGTATTGGTAAACATAGACAGTGGGAGTCGGCTTATACCTTTTTCCGGACCTATAAAGTAAGTATACAAACCTATAATATGCATGCTAATGTTCTCTAGCATACCTACGTGTATGTAACGATCCGGAGGGGAATTTCAAACATTAACCTCTGAGAAATAATCGTAGCGATAAGATCGAGCTCCAGATTCTCCGAGTGTTTTGTCCTCAAAACACTTACTTGACCGCGTTTTAGGATAATATGCAATTGTAATTGAAGTACGCAATTAATACCGGTAGGCTTTGAACGTAATTACCCAGGCAAGGTTGTGCAGGTGTATAGACTTTTAGCGTAGGGTACTATAGACTTGCTCCGTCGATCGCGTTTATTTTATTTTTCTAACAGATACAAAATATATGAATAGATGGATGTTCGAGTGTGCTTTTAAAGGAACATATATTTATTTACAAAAATAACGTATATCATATATAATAAAATACCTAACGATATAAATTTTTTAATAGGCTATAGTTTTAAGAAGAATTTGAGTGACTGGCTATTAAGTAATTGTTTTTATACTATTAACGAATTTATGAAATTTAGAGACAATAACATTTTTAAATATTTGCACGTCTGCATGCAGGCTGAATACATTGTACGTAATATTATTTATAAAACCTTTTTGACATGTATTTTGGCAAATAAACGTTTGAGTTTGAGAGTTTGAGTAAGATGTTTGCAAGTGTGTTTGTTATTTAATCACGCCACCGATTTAGTTGCAATTTGAAACAAAAGTAGATTATAATCGTTTTTATATTTCTAATATATGGATATTTTTCATCGACATAATCATCACATTTTTTTTATCGTCAACTCAGGTTGCAGCTATTGAAATATTATATATTAAATATTATTAATCGTGTTTGGTTTGTGTATGTATTTTGGCCTGCCAGCGAATGATAGGTTATTCGTGATTATGTTGCCTTGAAAAGTCATTATATATAATAAAGAAATAATTATGTCTATATACTATTGATACGGACACTGTAAAATGTTGTTAGTTAACTAACTAGGTAACAATTTATGAGAAATTTGTAAGACAGATACTCCTATAGATAGGTACTGAATAAATTAAACCGATTTTATTAACCAACTTCAAAAAAGGAGGAGGTTCTCAATTGGACTGTATTTTTTTCTTTTTTTATGTGTGTAACCTCAGAACTTTTTTCTAGGCGAACCAGTTTTGATGATTATTTTATATATTTTTATTTGAAACTGGTACTTCTCATGAGGTCATATTTAAATTTGATCAAGATCTGACTAGTAGTTTTTGAGTTATCTTCAATAATGCGTATTTAATTAATGATCAAAGGTTCCGACAATAAAAGCGGTGAAGTCGGCTTCTTTAAGCTATACATGCGTTTAAATTATTTTACATTACATTTCAGAACGTTTTCCGGTATAAGAGATGCGTTGCGATTCTTGCATTTTTGTACACGTTATGTTTTTGATGGTTTTTTTTTTTCACTAAGTAAACTATTTGTAATTTAATAATTATATGAAAGAGAGCGCAGAATCAAGCGTACATAAGATAGTAGAGTAGTAAGCAGATACTATAGGTATCAACCAAATAATCAATTGATCTTGATTTGGCTGGACTAATGTATCTAAAACAGTGTACAGAATCAAGTATATGTCATAGTAGAGTAGCTACTCCAGGCAGGTAATTTATTTTATGCTAAAAGTATAAGATAATGGTCCACATTTTTAGGGGGCTGAGTCACCCACGTCCGTAGGAGGATACCCCTTAAGTCTGACTCCCTACACGTGGTCCCCGGGTGGTGCTAATCAGGTGACATTTGAGAGGTGGTAGAGCATTTTGTGAGTTGTTCGCCTGGCTTGCTACCAAAGTAGCTTACCACCATCAAGTTGAAAGTCTGCCGCCAAGCCAAATACGGTGTTCCGGCAGTTATCCTTGAGAGCCTGCGTATTTCAGGTCTAGTGTGTTTACCAGCTTCGATCACATCGTCACTTCCCATCAGGTGAGATAGTGGTCAAACACTAGCCTGTCACAAATAAAAAAAAAAAAAAAATATCCTTTAAAATGATAAAGTACCCATTTTATAAAAATCTTTTTTAAAATGGGTACTTTAACTCCAATATGTAAAAATCTCGTGTCACGGTGTTTGTGGTCGAGCTCCTCCTAAACGGCTCGACCGATATGAATATTTTTTTTTTGTATATTTGTTAGGTATGAGAATATGACGTAAAGTATTTTATACCTTTCTACCCCAAACCCCATTTGTTTATCGTGTTTTTAGTATTTTTGTATGAACAATATTCAAAAAGTTTTTAAGTACTAGGCGACCATAAACGTGAAAGAGGTAAAACACTTCTTCCAAACGTGGCATTGCAACGCATGTCCGGTACAACTGGTATAATTATATTTTCCTATGTAATTCACCAAACAAATAATGTAGAACTCACATATTTGTACAGTTAGGTGAGTATTTTCAAGCCGACGTTTAATTAATTTAGCGCGACATATTTTGCAGTAATAAATCGTAAATACCGACGTGAAAATCTGTTTAAAGTTCATCTTTATTTGTGTAGCGAATTCCACAACAGCTTTAGCTCAGATTTTAACGTTCTAGTTATTTTAAACCCTGGATTAAGTAATAAATAGTGACCGCGACGGTAGTAGCAATTACTCAGATGAATTAACATAATATTAATCTTAATTTATAGGGTTTGCAGATTTTATTTAGTATATTGTAGCAAGCTCTGGTATTCTTGTGAAGTGAAAATTAGCGATAGGTACTTACTATGAATAATAATAATTCAGTAACCGTGGATTTTATTATTTAAAAGAAAACACAAATCCAACTGCGTAGGTGAACTTACTTTTTTTTTTATAAGACTAGAGCGCCACATAGGAACACATAACTTAAAATATTACATAGGCTGACAAACATACCCTTCTTCGCTTCGTGCATTTGGGTAAAAATAAGCTATAGGTATAGATAGCTTGCACTCTAATAAATGTAAAAGAAAACCGATATGTCCAAGAATCACAAATGGCCAAAAAATTGAGGATAACTTTTATGTGTCCACTAAGCCGCACTAGGCTGGTGGATTTTGATCAGGCACTCTTACTGTTAATGTCTTCACTATTAGACCCCAGTACAGTGGGATGTGATGCAGGAAACCTCCAAGCTTTCATAACAATATGCGAGTAATCTATACCTAAAGTATATCTACCCAATTATTGTATTATTGTTTTGCAATATCAAATACCCTTGGACTGTGTACATGAGTAATGTTGCCTGTAATTTTCCTATGAGATAAACAAATGAGATGCGTAAAAAGTGTTCATCCTATCATTAATGGTCTTGGAAAATATTAGATAGTAATTATATAGTATACCATATGGAAGATAATAAATCATATTTTATTCTGGTTAATTGTCATTGTCATTTTAATTAAAATCACGTGTATGTTTTTGTTATCTTTCAGAAATAATTTATGAGCTATTATCATGAAATACGAAACTTATGGATAATTAAAATTATATGACACCTAATCTTTTGGCAATGGTATAATGGCAATCCATATTAAATATTTAAACAGCATACCGTCCGAATAGACTATTATTTAAGGTACTCATATATTTTTATTATATAATTTACCTACTAGCTGTCCCCGGGGCTTTACCCGCGTAAGTCCCGGACCAGCGGAAATTCCGGTATAAAAATTGCCGATGTGTTAATCCAGGATGTCAGCTACTTCCATACCAAACTTCGTTTGTTTTGGTGAATGTTCAGAATTGAACATTCTCTAAAACAAACTTTCACCCTTATAACATTAGTGTGAATTATGATATATTTTTGTTACATTAGTTATGTATAATCTAAAAAACCACCTGTGATTCAATGCTTTGCCTGCGTTAAACGTATAAAAAACCTTTGTTATATTTCAGGGTCCAGACTATTTACTTGCAAAATTTCATCAACACCCTTTAAGGCCTTATCTACTCGATATTAAATCTCGATTAAAACATTCTCACATATCGACACAAACACTAACCAACATTTTTGGCAAGTTTTTTAGTTATACTTTAGGTGCTGAAAATGTTGCAGTATTTATTCCATACTTTATTATTTGTTCCCAAAAAGTTTAAGATCTTGTCAAGAAAGAAGATGGAATGTTGTAGAATTCAATTTAAGTTAAAGTAAAATGAAAACTGTTTAGCCAACAATACGATACAATTTAGAAACAAGAAAAAGAAGAAAAGCTTTTAGTCTTCATTTAAGACTGCTATGTCCCGCGGTTTCGTCCGCGTTGAAATGGTAATACCACGAACTTGAAAGAAATACAGACGTAAACTCATCCAATCATGGGTAAAATCAAGCATTCTAATATCCATGTGTGCTTTAGTCTCGTTGCAAACTGTCACAGACACCTAAATATTACTAAGTGTATTGGCGCTGATTGTCGGACCTTTGGTGTATTTGTGTGCGTGTAGCTCGCGTTATGACAAGCGACATTTGTAAGACCTACGTGCTTTACCAGTTTTCAACCGACTTCAAAAGAGTAGGTTCTCAATTCGACTGTATGTTTTGTTTTGAATTTTCGCACGTTCGTGGGTAATAAGTGATGGTGATTATGAAGAGTATCCTAAGTATTTTATATTCCAGATTAGTATGATATAGAAATTTTGAATATTGATTTATTCAAAATTTCAACCATATCAGTTCTGGAGTAAGAAATATCTCCAAATAGTCACTATTTATACAAATCTAGTCATGGAAACTTTCGCATACACGTTAGTGCGATAATATAGTCTTGAAGACTGAAAATGTGTTAGTTCTTACAATCTTGACTACACGAACCTCTTCATGATAATTTTATTTAAAAACGTTATACAATTGTAATTATTATGATTTATTGTTAGTATTGGAATAAGTTCTTTAAAGGGGTCTTAAAATTAAATAATAATGTTCAATAAATGCTCATTTTGTTCGTGATATTGAGAGAGACATAAAAAGTTTTATGCACTCGTAGTGATATAACGTATCGTAAAATTTTAAAGGCTTATGCTGACATTTTTACAATGTTTATTTACGGTAGTTTTTCATGTTCTTCACATAACTCGATTTTTGTTCGAGAATTTTATAATGTATTTTATTAAATTGATTTTATTGAACTTTCTCTCGGTACTCAGCTAGAGTTATTTATTATAGATCCGTCTTCTTTCCCATAACTTTTAGTTATTAATAGTATATTTTATTCGGCTAAGGAAAGTTATTAGATCCTATAGCATTAGGTGTCAGGGTGGTCTCGTTGACTTTGTGGTTTTCCTATAGAAGTTATTGGTACTAATATTGGATTTCAATCCATAATGATAGGAATAATTTCCTTATCTATATATAGATATAAAAAAGGAAATAACCAAATGGACTCTTTTGGCATAATCAAAAATATTTATATAATTAAATGAATATTATTAATTATTATTTATATATTATACTTATATTAATATAAATTAAAGTGATTATAGGGATTTAATATCTAATATCTGAGGTTGACGAGCGCAGTGCTTGGCCGCGCTAGAGTTGAGATATATAAGTTCAAAACTTTGGGTGGCACTCAATTGAGTAAGCGTGACGACGCGTGACCACCAGGCGAGCGACTTGCTCGTCTCGTTCTCTTAATTATATAATAAATAAAAGTATCTAAAGGAGATGTAGTCAGAACTGAATAAAAATATGTTAGAACATTTTTTTTTTGTACTTTAATATATTGCTGAAAATACTATCTACAGGCCAATTGCCTATATTTTCTAAAACTAAACTAAAACTATGTACAGCAAAGAACTAAGTTACCTACAAGACATCGAGCTTATAGGTAACTCAAGTGCTCAAGCCCACTACCAGTGGGTAGCGTTCACATCAACGATAGCATTGAATGTAGTATTTTATTTACTTTTGGCTACACACCGTTATTCTTTGTTAACCGAAGTTAAAAAAAAGGGAGGAGGTTCTCAATTCGACTGTATTTTTTATTTTATTTAGATAACCCCATCACTATACATTTACTCAGCGCAAACTAGTGAACCCGACCAGTAAATTAAGATGTTTGGAGTTGTCAGGGTTCTCATAACTTGAAAAATTGTATAAAAAGAAGTGCTTAAACGTATTATGCTAAATTGACTTCGCAAACTAAAACACCCGACCCTAAGACATTTTGTTTGTTTTTTGATAGGGTTGCTATACCGTACTTCATATTGTTTGTTATGGTACAATAGCTACCATCAAATAAACGTAATAGATATGTTGCCGACGTTTTGTATAGGCTCTAGTGTAACATAATTTAAACGTAAGCAAAGCTTAAAAAAACCGACTTCACCGCTTATATTTTGGTTTTGGCTTGATTGATTCAGGGACCACCACTGAAGTACCAAATCTACCGAACAAAAAAATAATTTTGGGAATCCACAAATGGGAGAGAAATCGGTGGACATACATAAAAAAAATACATACAGTCAAACCCAGAACCTCCTCCTTTTTTGAAGTCAGTTAAAAATATACAAAGCTTCCGAGGCGCGCGTACAGGGTGCTTTGTATATAAAGTCCATTATTCTGTGATTATTTCAATACTAGCGAGTTTTAAAGGTCGCACAATTGAAAACGCTTCTGGAGGTAACGAGGCGCAGATGGGTTGAAGAGAATATTATAAAGAAGAGACAGGATGTGCGTATTAATACGATTATCATAAGCTGTTACTATGCACACTAAAGCTATGTTCGTTTATTTAAACTTAGGTAGTAATCTCAGTGTAAAATCAATTTTTGATGAGATTTTTTTATATATCTGTTTTGTAACTTTAATTATTTAATGTTGATTTGTACGTTATTTGTTACGTTAATTAAAAAAATATGTAACATTATTGTCACAATAATCGTTTTATTTTATTAAAATAATATTACTTTTAACAGTACTATATTTTTATGCCAACCTTACACACGAAAATCGAAATCTTTAAAAAAGAAAATGTCATAGGTTGAGTTAAGAATACGCATAGGATGAATTAAGAATAAAAAAAATATAAATTGCTATCGGTTAAGTTAAGAATACAAATCGGTTGAGATAAGAAAAAAATTGCCGTAGGATGAGACGTCATAGGATGAGTACGGAAAAACCCATTCCGGCGAGTGCCAATGGGGAACCACTTAAGCTTGTAGCGAAATTCAGAAGTTATCTATATATCAGGTAGACGTAAATATTTAAACACAAGGAAAGTTCTTTGGCAAGAAAATAGTAGAAGGGTTTTGACAAATTGAATGTTGTGTTTAGTAGCAATGCAATAATGGGTAGTTAGAGTACCTACTTGGAATAACAACGATATAGTTAATAAGTAACTTTCATATGTTTTAAAACATTGATTTCATGAAATGACATTGCCATTAGTTTGGGCTAATATCACACTAATATTATAAATCCGAAAGTTTGTGTGTAAATGTGTGAGTATGTTTGTTTTCTCTTCACGCTGTTGCGGCTAAACGGATTTGGATGATATTTGTAATGTCATAGCTTAAAATACACAGGCTACTTCTTAACTTGATAAACGCGAGCGAAGTTGTCTTGAACTAAATTAAAAAATGTGTAGGTACTAAGTTTTGTATAAGCCCAATTAAGAATTTCCACATTTCTACAGTAAAATAATCAAATAAGCGCCAACCCTACTTTGAACCGACTATCCCGAACACTTCGGTAATTGCTCTAACAACCAGTTGTTTGCTAAACGAGTCTGCGTAGGAAGCGAACTCCAATGACAAATTAACAAGTACGCCACCACTCGATTATGGAGCATCCGAAACAATCGAATTGCAAAAACTATTCACTGGTCATCCCTACTATTTGATAGTTTAATGCTGACATTTCCTTATCCTTCTGTAATGAGGTCGGCACAACGTGAACTGACTTGAGAACTCATGCTAAAAAATTTGGCATGAGTTTATGATCAGCCGCATGCCGACGTTATCTCTTCTTTGGAATGCTTTTGTTATTCACCGCAGCCTTGTTTGTTGATTGGCAGGGGCACTGCGTGCAGGTGAGATTGGCTTGGGCGGCTTGGTGTAATACCGTATTGCCCACTTTATGATAATATGCCAGTGAGTATGTGCAAAATCAGAAGTTGATAATCACGTTAATAATTCTTCAATTATTTCTTTTCTATATATCGTTCTAGATTTGTACCTAAGTATGAAGTTCAAGCTGCATTGTATCCTGCTTAGGGTAGTTTCAATGATGTTCTTTTATATTTTACTAAAAGAACTACGTACCAGTTTTCTTTAGAGTAAGATCTTGTAGTCTTTTTTTGACCGAGTGCGAAGCGTCTCCGTTTTAGCTTGAGCAAAAATATAAATGTCCGACGGATGTCCGGCTGTTCTCCTCTACAGGTCGCAATTCTCAACCAATTCTCATGAAATTTTGTGAGCTAGTGTGATGGTTATATAGTTTTTTTTTGTCGATTTAGTTTTTGTATTTTTTTAAAAAGGCTATAGATAGAGAAGGAGATAGATAGATAAACTCTTTATTGGACACCATATTTGTGACAAAACAGAATGGGAAATAATTACTTATAAAATAAATGTAACAATAGGCGGCGGTCTTATCACTAAAAGCGATCTCTTCCAGACAACCTTTAATTATGCAAAGTCAGACTGGTGAGGTCTTCAGCTCACAGAGCCACTAGTAGTTTATTAGCCATACTACTGTGTTTAGAAGCTAATTTCAGCGTTTCACGTGAATTGAAGTCTATCATCAATATCTGCCATTCTAGTCCATATACGAACATTCCTCAAAATTTATTGCATGTCTGTCAGACCTATTTATTTGTTATGTAATGGGTACGTAAATCTTTCGAAAATGGGTAAGACGACTGGTATAAAATAGAAGAAAATAGTAGATAGGTTTAAAGTAGTACATATCAGTACCTGGGGAAGAGACTTTAAGATTGTTTGGTACAATACTGTTTCATTAATTATTTAATTCGAAGCTACACTGTAATAAAGGATTCGATTTTGAAATACGAGTATGAGCTGCATTCCTCGTTTATGGTGGCATCGTCACCTGTCGTCATGTATGTTAAATACTGATCAATCGAAACAAACGATAAACAAGCAAAAGCTTTCACAGTCACAGCCCTCCATACCTCCCTCCAAACAGATATTTCCCTTCGGGAGAAAATTTGTGGAAATCGAACCCAGAAATCGCAGCGTAAGATGTCAGACATGTAACCGACTACGCCAGCGGGCAGTACAAACGTCATTTTTATGGTCATAAGAAATGTCATTGAATGTCCCGGATAAAATCATCACTCATGTCAACCAATCACGATACCATTTATTAGGTAATATGAGCAAAACTTTATGTAAGTATGAATCATTTTAACTCGTGTAATAATATTTTTGTATAAAGTTTTCTATGATCAATAATACAGGAGTTTTAATACGTATGTACTTACGGTTTACCCAAGACGATCCTGCCTTACCAAAGTTAAAATCTAAATATCTATATTGGGACATAAAATTGTAAAAGAACTTGGTACAGGTCATGATACACATAATATCGGCAGTCTCAGATGGCGACTGATATGTAAATTAAACGGAATAACAAAGATGATATTCATTCATGAATCGGAAATATGTATTATTCTCAAAGGTAGCTTTGTGTACTATTTTGAAATGCGTGCCGCTTCATCGGGTATGTTATACTCTATGACAATACATGAAAGCTTATTGTACGATAGGTAAGTGGAGTTTTGCCGCGAAAGTGAAAAAATGGCGTTGTTGATTTTTTGCACGCTTTATTTTGTATAATATTCCAAAACCTGTGATTCTTCTAGTTTTAATGTGTAATAATGGTAAATTATTAATTTTATACTTAGTATACGTGCATAAGTGTAGGCAAATCACACTAAGTTGAAAAACGTGATTTTCACCTTCGCTCCAAAACTCCATTAGGAGTTCTAGAAAAGTTTCTACCCCTTTACTAGGGCATGACTTGACTATGACTGGACCTTGACTCTTTTACTTGACTTTGACTGTGACTTGTGACTAGGACTTTAAATATGAAATACACTTGAAATATATAATTAATAATAATAATTATATGTTATTATTATTAATAATAAGTATCTTCTAGGCAAGCATATCACACCTTCTGCCGCATCATCACTTTCCATCAGGTGAGATATTGGTCAAATGCTTGCCTATTCAACATACAAAATAATAATATTACTTAACACTAGCTAAATGCAAAAGATTGCGAAGCCAAAATTAGTTAATAGAAAAAAAAAAAGATAGGAAAGTACCAACTAAAGTAGCGTTGACGAAATAATAACACTGCCAGTGGCATGGTTCATATATATATCAGTTTTCTTTACATAGTTCCTAAATTCCCTTTGTGATATAACATACCGGTAAATTGATAATTCTTGCAATATCACGGGTCAATTGTAATTTAACTTAGTTAAATTGCAATTTCATAGACAAGCTAGTTGTACTACGCTAAAATTATTGATTTACCTGGCACTAGCCCACTATTGCCGAAATACGCTCGCTTCGCTCTGTTGGCTCACGCTTCTTGGTCATTAAACTAAAGCTCCTCGCTCCGCTCATCGTCGCTCTATTTAATGACTTTGTCTTAGGTTAGTATTATTTGCTAAAGACGATTAGGGTTTAGACCCAATAAAGAGTATATTGGGTCGGTTTATACACCCCAAACTCTCAATAATTTCTCTTAGTAGGAGTTTTGCTTCTTTACGCATAGCAAAATCAAAATCGTTTATTCACATGGGGCCCAAAGAGGCCTCATGAAAGTTAATGACTCTACTGCCAGATTCGAAAAATTACAACCATCTCGAGAAGAAGAACCTGGCAAGAAACTCATAACATAAACCTTTTCTCTGCACCTCCAGGATGACTGGCAGAAAATGCTGTTCTAGCATTAAGTCCTCCTTGTACTGTTGTTTTGTGCAAAAGTATTAAAAAATAAAAATAAAATAAACCCTTTCACACTCCCTATACAAGTTCGGTGACTTGTACCGCTGGTGCAGTAACATTTACACACGCAATCACACCCAGAACCAGAAACATGAATTTCTCTTGTAGAGACAATATGTGCACCCGGAATTCCCAATAACCGCTGCCTAGAAAGCGGACGCGCACCTAACTACGCCAGTGGGCTGTTGATATGCGTATATTAATCATACTTCCCATGGCTTACTGAACCGTGCTGTAATTGAGATGACATGTCCGACTGACCGATTTTGATGCAATGGACTTTACGTGACTGTGAGTTTTATCTTCAACTGATGGAATACAATTAAACTCATCAAACAAAATTGTATACTACTAAAATCCATGTGATCATTCCTACACATATAATTAAATAAATATGCGAAATTTGGAATTTTTGATGTTCAACGAGAAGATTGTTTGAGTAATAGAGAAGGCTACATTTATTCTGACAAAAAAAGATGAAAGCACAGTTAGTGTTTTATAAAAGACGAAAAGCTCGAAGTTCCTCTTCCCTTTCTACTTGTATTATTAATATGTTAAATTTCGTAATAGTTTTACGATATTTAACACATTAAATGTATATATCGTGAGACCGTAACAGTGTTTTCTTCAACAAACTCTTGTTTACGCACTTAATACAGCGATAAGTTTAACTCGGCCTGTAATTTGAACCGCGAAGTTGCAACTTTCTGATAGATAAAAGCTTGTCAATAGATTTATGATTTGCGCAGTTGCACAGCTTTACCTACTGTTACCGTCTCATAGGCTCCGACGCCTATAGACGCAGAGCTAAATCCTAGTATATAGAGCTAAAACTAGTCAGTTTACTATTCATGAAAGTTGCTCCTGGACGCAAGAATGCCCGTTGGCGCCAGCTAGCTACTTGGACTTACAAATAGCAGCTAGTAGAGACAACTGGAAACAAGACTGCATCTAAGGCCTTATTACGGTTAGGGCCTGTAATCATCGATCTGTGTGGATGAGTGTCGGTAGTTACTTATTGGATCATTAACTTTGTCTATAATTAATATGACTCCGCAGTGTAATGATATGCAATTTTGAATGTCGCAGGGTTTCGATGCTATAATTATTATTGTTGCTTATGAAGTACTTCAGCGCGGTCAAGATAAGCCAGTATAGATCATTCTAGGATTATCTTGTTTACCACCTTTGACCACTTAACAGAAGGATAGTAGACAAACGGTAGCCAATCAGATATAATAATAAATTTAAAAGTATACGCCATTCTAAAAAATTTGTCAAAAGATTAAGTGCCGAATAAAGACATTTTAAGAATAGATAACGACATTATCTCTACTATTACATGAGTTCCTACTTTGTATTTTAATGGAAACGTTTAGTACTTTCGCTTTTTTCGACCTTACGGTGTATTTATGTTGGATGTTGAATCTGTGGTAAAAGAGCAATTTATCTTACTGCCTTAAATCTCATGCCTTCTCTAGAACAGCTTATTAGTCCACACAATAAACAAGCGAGCATGATTTTAGATCGACGATGCTTAAACTCATTCGTTTCTTAGAACTATACTGAATTATATTAAGCTACTATATATCTACAACTTACTGCCCCGCACTAAGTTTGACTTGCGTTTCGGGTGGTGGAAACATTCACATCAATCACAATAACACACACAATTATACGCATAACCAAACAAACAAGGTCCTTTGCTGCGGAGTATTGTTGTGATTGTGCCAGAATTCAGTGCTCTCAGCGTTACGATCAATATAATACGACTTAGAAGGAGTTATTTTTTATTTACTATGCCCGACCGACAATTATCCCTATACGCTACCAAATAAGTCAATTAGTTATGAAATATGATCAAACGAGAATTATATTTTCACTCTGTTGACCCAGGTAACATAATGGAACAAATAATTACTACAAGTGTAAGCTAATCGTTACAAATTGGCTTTTTACCCAATGATATAAATCAAAGAAACTGAATAGTGCCGAAACAGAACCCGAAACCAAAAATAAACGAAAAATTAATCACTTGGTATAAATGGTATGTTAGGTACCGGCCCCCTATTATCTCTGTTGCGAACGGTTTCAATACTAAATTGACTAAACGCCTAAGAAATAAGGTTAATTTTTGCTTAATTTAAATAGAAACCGCGTGCAAAGATACGAAATAGGGGGGCTGAAAGTCGTTGTCCCAGTGTAATGCCCCGTTTACGTGTAGTCACCTATCACGTCGTTGAGTGGGTTTACAACCTTCACTTTTAGCCGGCTTTTTAGCGACCACGTGATCTTTACTTTATCTTCATGAAATAGGTCGCTGGTAAAAGCTTTAAAAAGCTGGACGCTAATTTATTGCACGGCCATATGAGGCTGTCAAATGCGTTCGTTAATACAAAAAAATAACACCGACATGAGTTGTAAGAGATTTTAACACAATGTTGCAGCTATACAAAGCTTATTTCTTTACAACGCAACCAATGTATCACGATGTTAGTACAGACAAATTTTGCTATGAACATTTTTTAATTCTTCTATTTTTTAAATAGGTTTATCCGCATCTACGCGGCAATATTGGCAAAAACGTGACTCTAATACCCAAATACTTACTTTGTAATGAAATTGAGCGTTTGCAATGGCGTGGGCATTGCTCCCAAATAAGAAGCATGGTGAACTTGCTGCCCAAATAGCTCCGTGTAAATGACCTCAAGGTACAAGAACAATGTTTCCTACAATAAATATTTAATACATGTGCCATTAACGGCCAACAATTGAATTCTTACGACTGTAATTGAGAAGACAAACAAAAAAGTAATGAACGTACAATACGCATATCTTCATCTCGGAGATGTGGATAGCTTCAATAATGGATACGAAACAAAAACCCATTGAGTTTTTGAATAATAATTACACGTACAATGTTAAAATAACTGTTGCCTTCACGGTCGGTGGTAATTTCTTTTAGATATAACATCTGCTTGTAAAATCATAGAATCATTGGAGAACTGTTACTCATAGAAAAAAATAGCATTGCTTAATGATCCCGCACAGTTCTCATTTGGTTGTATCATTCCTTTTGTGTTCATGTATTGAAATTCAAAAGTAGGCAACTAGGTAAGTCTGCTTGAAGAACCAGTATGTCTTTGTAAGTTTGTGATGTTATATGGTTCTTATTCCATAGACCTGTCCCATTATTTAAAACTCAGTCAGGTCGCAATTGTTTATAAAATTTGCAATGCTCAAAATGTTACATATTGTACTATTGCAGTCAATGTTATGACATTTGTGTGTCAATTTTGACGAGCATAACATGTGCAACTTAATTAGTAGCATAGTTTATATTGTTCTTGTTACATAATGCTCTGTTTGTAATATTTCTCATCTTTGTAACTTTCAGGAGACGACAATTACATTACCTTTTGCTATTGCAAATGATATTTAGATATTACAACCATAGAAGCATTTTTTTAAATTTAAAACAAGAATCTACACTCTATCTACGGGCCAATTGCCTATATTTTCTAAAACTAAACTAAAATTATATACATCTATACAGCAAAGACCCAAGTCACCTACATGTCATCGAGCTTATAGGTAGCTTATGTGCTCAAGCTCACTACCAGTGGGTAGCGTTCCCATCATGCTGTCGGCATTGCCTCTCTCAATTGCAATGCTAATACGTTGAGCCAAATAATCTAGATATTAAATATTATCTTCGCAAAGTTAATTATTATGATATACTCATAGATTTGGAAGTATTATTATGATACTTACTATAATTATGGCGCCATTGTGATAGTTCAAATGTCAGTTCAATATGCAGTAAATGCGGCATTTATGCATTTTATAGTTACCATGCAATTCAGATACTAAACAAGGAATCACGGATGGCTGTAACCTAACCCAGACTTTTTTGTTGATTGATAAAGTGAAGGTTTATATATTTACCTACATAAGATTATATTTAAATATAAATACCTACCAATTTTTCTTATAGCGAATTCATGGCGATAATCCTGCAGAAAGGACTCGTCAATTAAAATTCCACAATTACCAAACAAGCGATTTCTTTCTGTTGCAGGATGAATTCCTGTTACACCCATGGTTCGATGTGAACAGGACGTAGCTGCATCAGTCTCGTCTGTATTTGGATGTCAGTCACGTTAAGTGGAGTCTATCATATCACTCATATCATTATTGAGTCCGTAAGGGGCGGACCCATTACGGCACATCCGATTCACAATGCCACTTTTACTAGTTGCCACACAATACTTATCATTATGTCACTCGAAATTATGTTACCTATAATGACAGACAAGAATGCACTGTTATATAACATTATTATGCTAATTTAATTGGGAGGATCTTCTTATAGTGATTCTGGTTGTGTATGCTATCAGATTAATTCTTTTTATGACAGCTTTATATGTTTGTTTATTAACGAAAAGAAATTTCAATGAGACCCATGTTTACTTTTTGTTAATAAGTATTTTATATTATAAAACTGTGATTCGGTAAAACAAAAGCATTCGCAAGAACGTCAAGCAGTCGGCCGGTCATAAAAACTTATGCCAAATCATTTTACGATGTGGATTCACAAATTAGTTCATATTGTTGTGTACACTCCAATCGTTGGAAGATTGACAATGAGGTGATGACGATGAGTAGAAAAGGTTCTTTTTAAGGCAATGAGACCAGTAACTTCAAAATACCTCATATTTATTTAGAATAAGAAATAAATAAACTCTCACGGCCTAGTTCGTGCTAATTCTCGTGGGTTCTGGGTTCGATTTCTGGCAGGAGCACAATATTCATTCCCAAGGGACATTTATGCTTCTGGTTCCGAGTGTGACTGTAAATGCGTTTGTTTGTTTAGTTCGAGGTAAACAACACCGCGACAAGCAATTTCTGGCTCCCTTTAAGAAATCTATTTAGAAACGCAGTTCCATCCTCCTACAATAAAAGGTCTCATTGACAATGGTAAACAGAAGCTGTTTTCACTTTCGTCGGATGATAAATGAGGTGATTAACAATTCCGCCCGCGGGCAGGACGTCACGTCGCAGCTTCCGTGTTGCGCCGCACTCGCTGCTCGGCCTATCGAGCACGGTGCTTTTCTCAAGGGGCGTTGCAAGTATATCGATATGATACCGATAGCGTGCCTAGAGAATTGAGTAGTGAATTAATAATAAT
Organism: Lomographa bimaculata; assembly: GCA_948107665.1. NCBI lineage: Eukaryota > Metazoa > Arthropoda > Insecta > Lepidoptera > Geometridae > Lomographa > Lomographa bimaculata. Next base: position 13,418,301 of record OX403595.1, read on the forward strand.
TATCGATATATTGTGATGATTAGTCGATACAATTAAGGAATTAAAGTGCTTTTAGATAAACTATTTTGTTAACATATGTGTAACGAACACACGTTATTAAAATAAAATAACGTTTATTAAACCAAAAACCAACGTCATCTGCAATATTTCGGAACATTCACATCACACACACAATCCCAACCAGAATCATAAACACAAATTTTACTTGGGGAGAAAACTTTTGTTTCTGTCGGGAATGGAACCCGTTCGCCTTCTAAGCAGGGGTACAATGGGAACGCCATCCAAATAAACCAACGAGCAGTTCATTATTTCAAACAACAAATCCATATCTAACAACATACGCTAGAGGTATTATTATGTGGTACCCACGAAATAGATAGTCACAGAAAAGCAAAAAACGCAATTTCATTTAATTGGATATCATATTTTTTGTGAATAGAACTTCTTATATGAAACGTGTAACTTGAACTATTTTATAATTTGACACTGGCTAAATGCACAAGATTGCGAGGACAGATTACACGTAAAGGAAAAAATAGTACCTGTTAGTAGACATTTGTTCACTATCTCAACGTCCGATGAGCACGTGTTTTTACTTTCTTTTCTTTCCACGACAACCATTACTTGCCTGACAATAATTAATAGTTGTAGCTTATTAAATTTAGATCATCAAATTGCGTTGATCCGCGTGGGCGTCTAATCGATTACTTTCACTACTTTTTTAATGTCGTAATATCGCTCACTTCATTAACTTTTAAGTAGAACAATGACATTTATAATTATGTCAGAGATTGTCGATATCGGAGAGCAACCGCAGTTTCTTTTGCCAGGTTTTAAATTTGGCGTGTTTTCATGTTGTGTCGGTAATAAGGATTGTTCCCAGTAGTCCCCTCTTAGAATTGTTCCCAGTAGTCCCCTCTAGGGGGTGACAGCTGGGAAGACAATTCCCAGCTGTCACCCCGGGAGACAGGGCCAGAGGGGACTAATTCCCAGGTGTCACCCCGGGAAACAGGGCTAGAGGGGACTAGTGGGAACAATCCGGTAGTAATATTAATTTTTATTTGCGATAAGCAAGCTTTTGACCACTATCTCAACAGATGAAAAGTGAACATTTTGACGTTTTGATAGGTTTGATTAGATATATACAATGTAAAACGCACGTGCCGCCGTCATAGGAGCACATTACCAGGTTCAAAGCAAGATAAATGTAATGTAAAAGCAACTTACTTTATGATTTAGGATTTCTTTTAATATAAAACAGATTTACAAAGATGATTTTGTAATATGGGATTTGCTTGCGTTTGATTGTATATCATAACGTACTATCGATCACATTTAATTAGGAAATTATAAGATTACGTAATAGTATTAATTCCTTAATTTTCATGTTAGCGAAGTGACATCACTGAGTGATGTTGAACAATTAAAAAAAATCTTGTAGTTTATTAACGAATACAATATTTTTTCTGCTCACATACTTGGCGACCATGTATCCTTTAACATAAATATCTATAAGTTATTAAAAATCTATAAGTTAAACGACTACTACTACTAAAAAAATACACTCCAAAAACATGAAAAATAACCGATTATGTGTGAATATTTTATAAATCCTCGTAAACAGATTTCTCGGAAACCTAAGTGATAATTAGTGAATTTTACTTAACTGATTACATTTTATTTTATTTATCTAATGACTTCCATACAACAATGGGTATCCGAATTGAACGATGTTATTGAGTGTCATCGTCATTTATACAGATTGGAGGATTTTTTGTTGTTGACTCGACCACTAGAGGAATTAGTACAGTCATGTAAAAAACTTTTTCAAAAATTGGTTCTGATAAAATCTAGAGGTTATTCAATCCTGCACCACTGCATTATCACTGTGTGAATATTTTATACTAGTTTTACAGTTGATTGGTTCTTCAGGAGATTCCATTAAAACATTCAACGCACTGTTTTACCGTTCCGTAAATTTTATGATACTGTTTCTAATGTAGTTAGCAGAGATAGGACCGGAAATAGCGTGGTACGTAATGCTTCGTTTATATTAATATACGGAATACGGAATAATATGCATCACATCACTATCCTTGGTACTCAGGTACCTATAAACTGTGAGTGTAAGTGTCTTATAAAATATTCAATGCATGTACTAAAAGCGCGGACGGGACATGACTTCCTTCCGCAGTATAAATACTTAGGCAGGTACATACACACCTATGCCGTGAGATAAAGGTGTCATCAAACAATTACGGGGTAATATGTAAAATACCTACCAGAAAGTTCTTGGGACATCATTCCATTCCAACCATTGAGTCCAACGTCTTTCGTGGTAGGGCTGGTCTGTTCGCTTCTTGCCCCCTTTCTGATTCTGTCTATTATTCTAGCCATTTAAACAAATAGTGGATCATTGCCCTCTTTACTAAATTACGATTAATAGATTAGTGTTTGGTACAAAACTGGAACTATCACAATCATTTGCAGTCGTTTGTACACTATTTGTAAAGTCAAGTACTTAATAATAAGTACTTACCTATACATAGTTGCATACTGCGGCTTTAAAAGATTTTGTTTTTATGATTTTTCAAATACATTTTAAAATATATTATTTATCGTCTTTGTTAAGTGTAAGGTGTCAACGGGCTTTGGCGTGCTACGAGGAGCGGAGCGGCAATGCCGTTCTTTGCAACAAAAAAAAAATATACATAACCTTACAAGTCGTACATTAGGTTGTTATATATATAAACGGTACTTATTGCTTTCCAATCGCATTGCAGCCTACTGTTGTTTGCCTAATTGGTTAGAGATATTCCATCACGATAGCATAGTTGTTGACTAAGTGATATACGGTAAAAGTTCTTTTGCTGTGTTTCAAGTCGCAATTGTAAAAATTTGCGCGTCGAATACCACAATATAATATACTATCTTCGATCACATAATATATACCGTCATTTGTAAGTAGTGTACCATCCTGCAGGGGGCGGTTTAGATCCGACCACCAGATTTGTCTTTAGCCGTTTTGCTCGCCTAAATTCAGTTAGCAATTATTGTAACGAATAATCAAAAAGTAATTCGTCATATATTTCAAAATATGATAAAAGTCAAAATGTAATATTGAACGTTATAATAGATAGATGAAACGCCTCGAAACAACGAAATGTATCATATGTATTCCCATAGCTATATAACCAAATATATTTAGCAATTTTTTTGAGCTTTACTTGCTGACTGTACTCAATACTTTTCTTGTGGAGCGAAGTGGAATAAATGTACTGTCTTAAATTATTTTACTTAATAGTCAAAATATGCGCGCGTGGAGCGATGCCCACTATTCCGTGGAGCGCAGTGGCATAACTCAATATTTTTTATGATTTAAAAAATTTTTGAAGCAATTTGTTAACCCGATTACTTTATAGGAATTGAATTTTGTAATCAAATTTTAGTAGTTTAGTATGAATTTAATATTATTTAACAAATATGTAAAATAATGGCATACCCCGGTGGAGAGAAACTAAAAAAAAACCCGACTCATTTAGAAATATAGAGAAGATTTAGTATGAATTTAATATTATTTCACAAATATGTAAAATAATGGCAAACCCCGGTGGAGAGAAACTAAAAAAAAAACCCGAATCATTTAGAAATATAGATACTTATACGGCTGGGCAGTGCTAGACAAGTAAATGTCACGCATAGACGCATAGACAATATAGACAAGTAAATGTCACGTTATGTTAGTGCTGTGTGTGTATAAATCTTGTTCAATTATTTTCCGGATGCAAGGCGTTAAGCGAATCTGCAGGCCTGTCAATCAAGCTGAGTAATCGAGCAGGTTCATAGCATGCGAATCGCTCTATTTCGCTTTATAGCCATTTCGCAGTTTATGTTTAGCGGTTGTTTAAGAATCGACGTGGGTCTAACCGTGGCCTTAACGTCTATAAATTTGAATTAATACATCTAGGGATTGGAAGAGGACGATAAAATCCCGTTTTATTTACCTACTCAAAGAAGGTTTGTAAGCTGGTTCGATTTAACTGGAGAGCTAGTGTTAAACAAATGTCGTAGTGAGTTTTCAGGACGCTTTGTTATATAGAGCTTTTGAAATGCTCCCGTTATATCAGAAGGACCAAGTTCAAACAAAATTCAAAGTCCACGAGCGTGTATTTGTAATCGCAAACAGTAACTTCGCGTTTTCGGTACAAATTCGATGCATAATTTATTTACGAGAGTGGAAATAATAGGGTAAACGATAGATATGTGTTTTGTTTAGGTTTTTTGATAGCTCACTAGAGCAAAGAAAAAGATATCATCCTCGTTATTTTTTTTTAATATACACTACTTTGTATAGTTACTAATGTAAGAACCAATTCATTCATATTTACTTTTGGCACTTTTTTGTTATGTTTAATTACCTTTCTTATGTTTTTTTGTAAGCTGTTGTTGTCCATTATGTCGTCATAGTGCCTAAATATTTCATTTATTCATTCATTCATTATTTCATACACTCATTAATTCAATTAATTAATGATATTTTTTTGTGTGTGATCCTAGGTTGTAGGCCAATAAGACTGGGGCCAATGAATAACTTGAGATGTTTTCCTTTGTACATATTTAGGCCTGACACACAAATCATTTTGCGAGTTTAGTATTTTTGCTTACATTCTCCCTGGTCCTAGGTACACATCACATTTAGAATTAAATTAACTTCGTATACAATATGTTACTTTCCCTAATATAAACATTAGCTTTGGGTAACGTAATACGGTAAACTCCTACTCTAAATTTAAATAAATAGAACAGGACCATTTCTAACAGGAAACGAGTTAGGTACTATGTTTAAATGAGTAAGTAATTAAAACCAGTTGCCATTAGGAGAAATTGTTTCCCAGAAAAAAAGGTAACGGTGGGAGGTGGTGATTGTCACCACAAGTGCCGTAACATGTAACATGTCACAACATAATATGACAGTCGTATCATGCATGTAACTTTGATTTATGCTAATTAAAATTAGCAACATGCATAATTTATAAAATATGTTATTCTTTTCGAGATGGCTGTATATTTATAGGCAAGTCAATACTCTTAACTTTCAGGACTGCGTCTTTGGGGCCCATCCAAATAAACAATTGATTTGGGTTAAATGGATGAATAACATTGTACATAAATCATAAACTGGCGTTGCTGACGTCTACTTTACGCTGCGGATACCGGTTTGATTCCCAATGGGATCACAAATCTTTTAAAGGAAAAACAATCCAAATGAACTCATCCATAACTCGAGGGGTTGGACGGATTCCTCTACCTTCCTTTTGGCTCCAACCTGGACAAATGACACTTATTGACATCTATCTCCAAGGTTTTGATTTAGCCAAAGAAGTGTCATTTTATTTCAACATGTCACATGTATAAATTGTTTAGTTACAACATGTCATTATTTTGAGGTGATAACACTGCTAATTGGTTTTATGTTATGTAACTAATTATTTTGTCCATTGCGATCAATTAAATAGATTAGTATTTGTAACTGATTTAAAACCTAGATTTTTTTTATAGATTGGTTATTGACTTCTACCTCGCTTGTTGACAAGTGGACGAGGGTTGTAAACACGCGAGGTTCAAAATGGTAAATGTTAAATTACTTATTAAAAATATTAACTATTAAACATTACATAAAACATAAACGCTTTCGCACTCACAGCCCCACCAACGGGTAGTTTTGCATTGAAAGGGCATCTAGTGAATTTATTAAGTGCCTACGTATCATATGCTTTTTCCTGATAATATAACGAACACGTACGAAATTTAAAATTTACTACAGAAGGGTAAAACCTCCTTCCTTGAGCAGACTGAAGGTCAAGGGTCGCCAGATTAGACTTCAAGAACGGTCACAAGTTCATTTTGGAAGGTTTTGTGTCACGAATGACAATACTTAATCGTCGAACAAAGCATCATTTAACATCCAGTTTTTTTAAACATTTTTAATTGTTTGGCTTCGCTGGTTTTGGGCATTCAGCCAGTGATAACTAAGCAATAATAAAAAAAGTATTTAATACGCTTAGACCTAGCCACCAGTCACATTATTAAAAAGTCAGTCATGATCCAGTCAGAGTCAAGTCATGCCCTTTATGCCCTAACAAAGTGGTAGAATCTTTACCAGAGCTTCTGCGAGATTTACGGAGCGTAAACGATAATTAAGTTTTCAACTTTGTATGATTTGCCTACACTCATGCACTCATAGAAACAGGGCACATGGTCATGTATGTTATTTTAAAGTTAATTGAGTTGATACTAAAAGCCTCCAGTGAAATAAATCCTACTAATATTATAAATCCGAAAGTTTGTGTGTAAGTATGTTTGTTCCCTCTTCACGCCTTAACGGCTGAACGGATTTGGATGAAATTTGGAATGTACATAGATTATACCTAGGATTAACTCATATGCTACTTTTTAACTTGATAATGGCGGGCGAGGCCGCGGGGCACGGCTTGTGTGTTTATATGACAGATACGGCTACATATAGGCAGGTATTATGTATTGCCTTTTTATCTTTTACTATTAATTGGTCTTTCTAAGTGGTTTGGTCACATGGTCACCGAACCTAACTCATTATTTTATGAATACGTAGAATCGATCGAAAGGCCGGTTTTTAACCGCAGGCGTGTAGACACCAATCAGAAATGAATATATGCTTATACCTGTAGTTTTCTAATAATGATTCATCTTATGAAAGGATTCATTTTTAAGCTATTGCATAGCTTCTATCGCGGGCCTTGAGCGTGGAGACCTAATCCAGAAATTCCGTAACGAAAAAACCTAACGCCCCCCACTCTAGCGACTTCACAAAAAGTTTTCAGTCACGTTGAGATACGAACTCCGTACCGATGCATGCGAATCAGTGTCCAATACCAATCGGCTACTGAGTCTTCTAACTATGACTTCGAAATAAGCGTATAGGTCTTGACGTTTACGTTTTTAAAGTAAACGTCAAGACCAAAATGCTATGCAATAGCTTTACCGCGGCAGTACCCGAGTGCCACAAGTCTTTTTTTTTATTTTGTGAGTGTGAATGCGTTTGTTCGTTTGTTTGAATTTTTATTTTGAACCTGGCAAACTAAAACTGGTATTATTAAAAAAAAAACTTGTGTAAATGTCTGTTTGTTTTCTCTTTACGTCGTAACGGATTTAAATGAAATAAAGAATGTGCATAGTTTTTAACCAGGACTAACAAATTACAGGTACCTACTTTTTACGTAATTTACGCGAGCGGAGCCGCGGGGCACCATTCGTTATATATATACTATAATCAACAGCAAAAGTTCACGATCTAGACTCTCTTTACTTAATTCATGACTTCTAAAGAGTCTCTAAGGAACTTCTAAGGAACTCTTTAGTCGACTGAATATCGCTTTTTACCTAGTCTTTTTGGGTGTACGTTATGGCGTACGTACCGATTTAGTTGAACATTTTGTTTATTTGGTTCCAAAAAATTATCAAATTTTAATTTTTTTTTAGGATTCCAAAGATATTGACGTTCACGGTCACGATAAATTCAATTTAGTTTATTTTAATATCGACATTTATAGGGTTTTTTTATTTTATTATATTTTTAGTATGTGGTCTAACTGCGTCGTATGTGTTCAGCCGTCAAAGAACAGTCTCAATTTCAAATTTCTATATATATCAATATTTATAATAGCGCTTGGTTGCAGCGACGCATGATCAAAATGCTCATACTTAATTAGCATAGCAATTCAGAGAGGCAAAGTCACCAGGATGTTGGAAACACTATCCATTTTTTTTTCTCCGTGTAAGAGATTGGCCAGTACGCAGATACAGTTTTCTAGTATTTCATTGGCATAAGAATGACAATCACACCTAAAACATTCAACCTTGGCTTGTAAATCAGTTAGCAAAATGTATTGTCACGGGAATTCTAAAAAAATCTGTTCCGTAGCAACAAAGCATCGCTTACAACGGAAATAAAACATCTAGGGCACATTAGGCTAATGCTACCTGTGACTCGTCTGTAGATTAACTCATAATTATACACCACAGATAATATAGCCCCGAACGAATAGGATACACAATTTAGATAAGAGAGGACGTCGTGAGTCAAAGATACAAGATTATTAATGAGTAGGCCAGTAACTGCGTTTTGGTTGAGTTGTCATAAAGAAATCTAAAGGTGTCAAGGGCTGTACCTACGTTGATGTCTGCACGTGGAAATCGTGGAATGGAACGTTAGTATGACAATATATTAGTGATGTGTCATGTGTAGCTTAATTTTTAGAGAAACTTAAGTCGAAGCTGCCTTCTAAGTAGCGGGTACAGGGTTCGAAACAAAAGCTTCTTTCCATGGAAAATTTGTGGTTCTGGGTGTGATTGTGTGTGTAATGTGCAAGTTTCCGACACCCACGATACGCTTCGAACTTAGTGTGGGGATGCGAGTGTAAAAGCGTTAAGTGTTTAAAAGTCTTAAAATATTGGTAGTACTTATTAATTGTTTCATTAGATTTGACTCTTAAAAACATATGTATTGTTTCTTAATATATCAACGCGCAACGCTCAAAAAGAGTTTCAATCAATCAATCAATTTATTTATTTGCAGAAAGTACTGATAATCAAGTTAGAGAGTGGTGTCCTGGGTTCGATTCCCGGCAGGAGCACAAATTCCTTCCCAAGGGATATTTGTGCTTCTGGTTCTAGGTGTAATGTGTGTGTGATGTGAATGTTTCCGGCACCCACGATACAAGTCTTTGAACTTAGTTTGGGGCTGTGAGTGTGAATGTGTTTGTTTGTTTTGTTTGTTTATTTAATGATGGAGTCGGCAAGTGTGTGATAGCGTTATTGGCATCATACATTCATCGATTTTGAGTATGAAGTACAAAACTTCAATTTGATAAACAAATCCGACAATATATACCTAGCGTGAGTTTAAATTAATAAAACTAAAGACAAGTAATAATTTAATTTTTTTTAAACAAGTTTTTACCAGTTCTAATTAAAAAAGGACTTAAAAGTTGTATAACCAGAGATCTTGTCAAGACAAATCAAAAGAGCCCAAACTCGATGGGTTTATATTGTTTAGTTCAGAAGTTCCTTTGATCATTTCCGTCTCCATCATCATCAGACCAGCTCCATACAATATTACTATAATGTATTTGACACCGAAAATCCACTAGTACAACACATGTGATTCCGATCGGACGACGAGAAGTGGGTCTAATTTAACTTGCAAGATTTGATTACAGACCGACAAATAGACAGACAACCGAACAGGCGAAACTAAATAAAAGCTTGTAATAAACAATATACATTATTGAATTGATGATTATGGGATGGGTCAGGTGCCAGTATTAACGATTGTCGCTAATCGTCGAAGTTTAAGGAATCATATAAAATAAACAGGTTTTTAATGTAGCAGAAATCAAACTGATTTTTGTAGCAAATTTAGTAGCACATAATTAATGGATCCATTTTTGTATCGTATTAATAGAAGTTTGACGCAGGTACTCGTCAAAGCAGTTCGTACTTTTGGGCCATTGCCACGTTTCACGCTAATGAGGGCGTTTTTTTGTGTTTTAAAGCTAAAGTTTTTGTTTATGTTATATATACAGTTTTAGAAGTAGGTAAGGAAGCTTGATTATGTATTGTGAGTGAATCTTTTTATGGAAAGGCTTTGAATTTCTGATCCGGAACCTTACTCGTATTGTGTGATGAAAAATGGAGAGGTAAACACTGTGCTGAATAAACAATTAAAGTTTCCCTGTGATACAAAAGTTGCATGTACATCACGTGTCTTTTGGTCACAGCCTGTTTTTTTATTGTTTGGTTTATTGTATTACCTAAACAAAGATTATTTTCGGATTCCTTTAAAAAGTTCTGTAAGTTTTGGGTTGATATATTATCGCTTGTTCTTTTTCGTTCGAAAGAGTATTTTTTTTTTTTTTTATTTAAGATAGGCAAACGTTTGACCGCCATCTCACCTGATGGTAAGTGACGATGCGGTCGACGATGGAGCACGTTTGCCTAGAAGATGCCTATTCACTCGCGACTTAAAGACTCCCATATTGTATTTATCAGGGAACACAGACTCAGGTAAGGAATTCCAATCTCTTGCAGTTCGCATAATGAATGTGGAGGCAAAACGTTTCGTTCGCATTTGTGGAATATCAACCATATAGCGGTGTCGCTTAAGAGTCTGTCTCGATGTCCGATGATAGAATGGGGATGGGGGAATTAGGTTGTGTAATTCCGTTGCACACTCTCCGAAATGTATCCGATAAAAAACCGAGAGACTCGCCACCATGCGACGATGCCCCAAGCTCTGAAGTTTTGCATCAGTCAACTGGTCGCTGTTGATAAGTCTCTTGGCTCTACGCTCAATGATTTCAAGAGCCTCAAGTTGGTGTTTAGCTGAACCGTCCCAAAGATGAGAACAATACTCCATACATGAACGTACCTGCGCTTGGTACAAGTCGAGCAATTGTTCCGGAGTGAAGTACCGTCTCACCTTTGCAAGGATTCCCAGCTTTTTGGCGGCTAGTTGGGCTTTTGTCTCAATGTAAGACCCAAAATTGAGTTTTGAGGTTAACGACATACCAAGTAACTCAAGATGGTCAGTTACTGGTATGGAAAGTTCGAAAGAGTATGTTTTGCATGACCTGTGCTTCTACGAGCTATTAGAAACACGAGTCTATAAAAAAACAAAACAAAATCACACGCTTTCAAACTCACACTACATTTGAATACTTGTATCGCAGGTGTCGGAAACACATACATCACATAATGGTCGATATTATAATGATGTATAATGCCATAGTCTATTTTTTACTCAATCTATTTCTATAAGGAACATTTTATATAATAACAGAATTAATAATTTCACAGCTTCAAGTATTGTTATCATAATTTATATATTAACTTATTTTGTAAAAAGGGTTGTTTAGCTACTTCTATATTTAATTCTAATGTAATTAATTATTAATGTATTTAACTGTAAAATTTGCATGAACAATATTGAAAGAGACTGAATCCCACGACACAGGACTCATCCTAGTGTGGGATTCAGGGCTCACCAGACATTATAAGTAATTGTCTTGTGTTATAATTTTTAAGTGTCAATGAATAAATTATAAAAAAAATCATTAAAAATATTGTGGTAAAAGTAATTGTAAAGGTATTTGATAAATTCTATTATCTAATTCTTGTGTAATAGTTTTAAAGGATAAAGTTGGAAGTACCGAATTCTTCACAAATCGTTACAAAAAAATGTTTAAGTAATATATATTAAATAATAAATAAATAAACGCTATCACACACACAGCTCACACTAAGTCCATGACTTGTGTTGTGGGTTCCGAAAACATTCACATCACACACTCAATCACAACCAGAACCAGAAACACAAATTTTCCTTGGGAAGAAACCTTGTGTTCCCGCCGGGAATCGAACGTTATGCCCCCCCTGCTTAGAAGACAAACGCGCACCCATTCAAGCTAATGGGCAGTTCATATTAAAACATTTATTCCGCTCTTTAGCGACCACTCGTTCCGCCACAGTAAATCCAAGAAACCCATGGAGTGTACCGGAACAGAATTATTACGAAATTCATTCAAATACTGACAAAAGGGAAAGCATAGAATCAAGAGTCCGACTCATTGTTTGGCGGACTTTTACTGAGTCCAACACGACCGGTTATTTGTCTTTTGGCCGTTCTTTTCTTTGGAGATGGACAATAGGTGCGATTGTTTGTGAACAACAATTAGCGAATTTTGATCACGACGGTGGATCAGGAGTTGTTCACCGTGTCGTGATGTTGTTCTAGATAAATCTATTGGACAGTTGTCCAATAACATAACAAATGTATAATTACTTCGCTAGTCAAATAGTTCCTATACTTGTTATTTTTTTTAAACGCTTGAACACTCACAGCCCCACATTAAGTTCGATTACTTGTGTCGTGTGTGCTGGAAACTTGTGTTCCCCGGGAATCGACCCCGACACCAGCTCTTTAGAAGGCAGACGCCCAACCAACTAAGCCAGTGGGTATTAGTTCAAGTACCAGTGGTATTATATAATGAAATGTATTTTGACAGTTAGATTTACCATTTTAAAAACTATGGAAACAAAAATATGCTCTCTTTCTCAGCGATTGTTCGTCATGATTACTTAATCTACCTTTTTGATTAGCTGCTGACGTACCATGAAATAATTTAATCCGTTCCAATTGATAACTTCATAAAGTTTCATGGTAAAAAATTGTTTCATGGTGAATAATTTATTATGATGTGTTTATTTTTAGAAATAGTTATTGTATTTAAAGTAATCTTTCCTTTAAATTTATCGGTCACAAAATTTGTCACACTCTTTTAGGTACTTCATATTGTTCAATGTTACTAATGTGTGAATAATAGATTAATGATAAAGTTATCAACATATATCAACTGCCCATTAGTTCATGGGTTAGTTGGCCTTCGCTTTCTAAGCAGAGGTATCGGGTTCGATTCCCGGAAACACCGGTTGTGTCCCCAAGGAAAATTTGTGTTTCTGGTTCTGGTTGTGATTGTGTGTGTCTGTGATCTGAATGTTTTCGAACTTAGTGTGGGGCTGTAAGTGTGAAAGCGTTTATGTTTATGTTATTTTCCCACGATTAACGTTACACCATGAAGTGCAATCCACATTATGTTTGCTAGTTAAACAGGCCATGTACCCAAAGCTTTATTCCTGTCCTTACTTTTTACTGCAGGTTGAACTCAAGTTCAAGAACATAAAATCACCGAAGCGCCTAAAATCAACAAGTTTCAAACTGAAGAGTATTATGGTTGTAAATGTAAGATGACAATACACATGCCAAAGTACTTTGACGAAGGTCACCAATAATACTACTTGATTTGAGATGCTTTGTAATACAATTTCATCTCTTCATCGAGTACGCTTGATGAGGGCTTTGTCCAATTATTTAGGATTAGTCAGAAGTTCGATGATGGAGGTCAGATTGGACAGAGGTGCGGTTTTCGACAATGACGCTGGATTTTCATTGAATCTTACAAATCAAATATTCTAAGGCACATATATACAATTGAGTTGAAGGCATACTTGCGGCTTCTTCACGTGTTATTATGACATACACGATTCAATTTACATTGCTGCAATTTCATGGTCACTTAATTATGTACTATGTTGCTAAACGTGGAAAACCATTATATAGTACTGAACCGCCCGTTGGCTTAGTTGGGTGTGCGTTCGCCTTGTAAGCATTGGTATCGGATTCGATTCCCAGCGAAAGCACAAGTTTTTTGCAAAAAAAAATTGGTTGTCTGTAAAGTCGGTTTACGGACGATAATTTTGCGTGATAACGTAATAAGACGAACGCTTAGACCGATCGTGCCTCTCTATCGCTTGTTCCGCGCTCTCGCTTGCACGCTCAGGCTCAGGCGGAACGTGACACTTTTTCGTGCGTGCAGCCGGTGATAATCGATTTATAAGACGTTATCACGACAAAAAGTGTGTTTCTAATTCTGGTTATAATTTTTGTGATGTGAATGTTGCCTGCACCCACGGCACAAGTCATTGAACTTAGTGTGGGCTGTGAGTGTAAAAGCGTTTATGTTTAAGAAACCATTGTTATTTGCATACATTTTGCGGTTGTTATACCACAACCGACCTTTCTTTTACGGATATTTACTACGTACTCGTATTTATGTATTTTTTATTTATACATTTTGTTGCAAGTCATGGACATGTTATTCGAGGACAATATACGTATAAAGCCTGCTTGAGATTAATGCCACATTGATATTCTTTTTATAGGATTCCATCTACGGTTACTAAAAAGAATCTCGTTCCTAGACCTATATTATGATCCTTATCCTGGGTCTATTAGGGTACACATTACTGCGTAGCTTATAGGCACATTATATAGAACTTTCAAGGTAATATATCATGCGCTAGTCATACGTATTGACAATTGACAAACCCATGTGCGGAAAAGCGAGCGGACTATATTATAATATCCTTTTGATTGATAAACCAGAGTGACCAGACTCAACGAGGGTCTTCGTCAATTTCACAACCAATAGATAACTTCTTGTTTGTTTTTACATTCAGTCGTATTTAAAATATTATCATAAGAGTAAATATAAGAGGTAAGTTATATATGGACAGCAACCGTATGTTGATTAATTATTACTGAAATCCCTAAAGGTAGAATAGTCTTCCGGATGTTTCTGAGTAAAAGTTTTCTTTACCCTAGGTTCGTTAAAATACTGAACCCTATCCAGTTCAGTACATTGTTTGTATTAAATTCCTTTATATGCATATCGCTTAAATTCTTAGAAAATATGTTAATTTTCATTATGTACATTTGAGACTCTACTTTAAAGCGGTGATAGCTTAGTGGTATCACACCTCGTGTTGGAGCTTTTGGGTACTAATATTTATTTTGTGCTTTCAGTAAAGGTAATAAAGCAATGTAGAATACCGTACCATTGTAAAATGTGTGCCGTATATTACACTCACGTATAGTCACATATAGTCATAGTTTACTATCTATCAAGAAGAAAAGTCTGTCGCCTTGCATGCACCTCCTCAAACAAATTATATTGTACGCCCGAAAGTGCAGACTAGTGTAACGCTAATGAATAATCTATTTTAAGATCTTTTTAATATACACAGTTATACAATAAATATTTTTCTATTCTAGATAGTGTCCACCAGCTTTACTTGGGGCCGGTTTTAGTTTTAAGCTAAAGATCTTTATCTCCCTAAATATTTTGGATTCATGATTCGAAATCAATAGTCTATGTAACGACTAGTTCAAGGTCAAGTGGAAGGCAAGCGGTTGCGGGACCAATCACCAATGCGCTTGACAGATTTAATTAAGATTTCTAAATAAAGATCTATTGTCTTAGTCTCTCCCTACGCAACCAACCGGAATAGATGGAGCAGCCTCCTGGTTTAGTAACCAGTGAGTACAACTCGCTCTCAACTACTATCATGTCTGTCAATAGTGCACAACTGCAGAGAGAGTAATCATCCTCGACATATCACTTACCTAAAGGTAAAAGTGTAAATGTAAGGAAAAAAAGATCTTTCAACACTAAAAGTGTATGTATTCTAAAAACTAAATATGATGCGGTCACTGGCATTGGCAACTCATTATTCTGTCGCTGTACAATGTCCACCGGATATTTACCGTGTAATTTCAGCGCTACTCTAGTGTTTTCAATACTTTTTGCAGTTGTTTTAATTGACTACCGTTCTGTGTTTATTCTAGTTACCGCTTTCTACTGGCAATCAATTGTTAGCTTGTTACTGCAGTGTGCGGGAACAATTCAGAACCACGAACTATTAAAAGCCACTTGGAATATTGTCTGTGTAATAAATGTGAATCTTGAATATCACGTTTCTTTTTTGTTTGTAATGTTAATAATGCCGCTTCAGGACAAAACTAAGGTATAATGAAGAAGCTTCTAATTCATATAAACTTAGTTAGCTACATATTTGGATAAAAAGTGGTTATTTTCTGCGGTGCTAAGAGTAGGTCGCGAACTGAGTGCATCATTTTTAACCTATTCAACGTACCTAAGTATTTTTCAAAGTAAAAATAGGCAAGAGAAGCAAGTCATGAAAAGCTAATGCATATTTATTACAGGGAAATAAAACCACAAGGGGTGCGCACAAATGTTTTCCTTAACGTTTGAAGTTGCAATTACGGTGTATTCACCTCGGCTGCTCTTGTCTCGGCTGTTGGCCATTACTGGATACACCGTACCCTTACAAGGCATGGGGGAACTGAGATATGTTCCCCTGGGGAGTGCACATGCCGATATTTTGGTGCAGGTAACTTGAGGTAGAGCAGAGTTTTACGACTTTTTGACTTTAGCATTGGGGGGACTAAGGTTGAAAGGTTTTGTTTTGGTTGTATTTGTGAAAACCGCCCCTGTGCTTTTTATCTTAGATAGATGAATAGATGAGTCTTTACTGTACATCAATTCATAAAAAAAATAACAGCGAAAATTAAAATAAATAATAACTATAAAAAGAAAAATTAAAATTTAAAATATTATACGAGTTGTAGGTTATCTGTATTACCTTATATTGTTATGGATGGATTTTTATATCCAATATCAAAACAAATATTTTTTCATTCTACTATCCCATTTAATATAGATAATATATACGACAGTTTTAATGTCTGTTTGTTACTCAAGCACTTAACTGCTTTATGCTTAATGAGGGAAGAGTCGTAGGGCACAGCCTGTCAGTAAAATATATTATGCTCAAATGTTAATTCCTAAACATCACCTAAAATCTTTAATCGTAAAAAAACAGTTTATAGACGGACTACCCGCATACAAATTGATTTCAGTATTTTTTTAAAGATTCTATTCTTAATTTACTCGTAAACTTTAATAGTTTTTTATCAACCGGCTAATAAATGTCATAGAAACATAAACGATTGCATAGTTGTATTTAAAAATAGATTTAATATCCCTACAGTGGAATTGAATTAGACACGTATTAAATTATTGCGACCGGAGATGTAAATCTAGATAATTTAGGGCTGTATTAGAATTTACAGGAATCGCGTATTATTCGACATATTATAGGGTTCCGCAAAAGTCGTTAAGTCACGACCAAAACGGGACTTAGTTTGAGTTATATTTAAGATCATCTTTAAATAGCGTCATTAAGATATTGAGTGCGATATTAGCGACTATTTATTAGCCCTCTAGTGTAAGATTTCCGGGTTTATTTTAATTAAGAGTGTAAATTTGAATTAAAGTGCTTATTATTATATCTACGATTAATTATTAAGTAACTATTAAACATTAGTATATTGAGCTTAAATTTGTTTTAGTTTTTGAGTTGTAAAAAAACAATTACCTATGTTTTACATATTATACATTGGCAATGCATAATATGTAAAATGCAAACCTTAGGTAATTGATATAATTGTTGTAAAACATAGGTATATGCCAAAACCTCAATAATTTTTGGCATGTACTTTACAACAAATTAAAGTGACAAATTGATAGTGTTTAATTGTAGGTTGAATAACAAATAAAATTATTAAGTCATAATTAAAACTCCTAGTTTTACAATATAAATAGTTAAGTTATTAAAAGGTTAAAGATGGTTAAGACAATCTTTAATGTTCGGCAATGTTCCTAAAATGCTTGCTGCATTACCACGCTGTATAGCAAGACTTATCTTCTGCCCCATCAATCAGTCTCTTGGACAAATCTATGAAAATTTCTAAGTGACAAATTGAATTTCTAAATTCGTCATAATGTACTATAGTGGTTGTGAACACTGGTACAAATTGTTATATATATAGTCCTCCTCACTCCTCCTCATCCCTCGATTTCGATTACGGCGACCCCAGAAATTACTTATTATTTCCCTTTCTAAAATGAGCCCTAATATGGCTCGCCAGACCGAATTTGGTCTTAAATGTCCTGCGACACGTGCTACAGTAGAGTTCGTCTGCGGAGTTGTATGAGTAAGTATAGGAGGGCTTAGGTCTCTCTTTGCATAATAGGCGTTTCACTTCTAGAGTCTGGAGGCGATTTTCGTAGACGTAAGATCGCCAAGGCATTATATGTAGGAATAGAAACAACAGGTTCCTGCCGAGACCACTTTTGGCCAACATGCCTACCGATCGAAACAGACTTACTTTCTATAAAAGGAAATCGAAATTAACTCAATACTTGAAGCATTCCATTTCTCTCTCGGTAGTTTTGATAATTGAGACCCCACTCGCTCGGTTTTACTTTTATCGTGCACTTGTAGACACCCAAATACGAAACGCAATCAACATTCTTCACTTTAGTAGATTTCATCATTTGACGTACTTGAGGCCTCTTGCATAATTCAATTGAATGTATGGAAGTATGAGGTATCGGAATTTTTGGATTACGTTTTCGTCCCTTCCATCACATTGAGAGGAATATACGATTGTATTAGGCTCATCTCAATTTGAGCTCTCACGAGCTGCTGCGAGTGCTGCGGCACAATCATCGATTCGAGTATCAACTGCTCCATTTACGAGGTTATTATATGAGCATGACCTGATGTACTCAAATACCCAGCTTATTGAGTTGAGGCTTGGCAGGTCACGGCGAAACTCAATTTCCTGTTACTATTAGTCGGCGGACGATGGCCCAGGACGTGTCGCTTTTATCCCATAGCCATGCGCTAAAACAAGCCAGTACCAGCTGGACACACGACAGAAATTGTTACAGTAAACTCTGACCGCAAATACACTTAAGCCTACAAATCTCATGTGGCATTGTTTACTCGACAAAGGCCCTTAAAAAGGTTCGACGACCTCGTGCGTAAAAAGTGACTGTGTATATACCAATATCGAGCTCAGAACTTTTTAAACAAGAAACGGGGAACTATCAATCGCGAATAAAGTAAGGGTATTCAATAAAATTACGGTTCAATGCAGCACGCGGGATCACATAAAGCGCATTCTAGTTTGCTGTAAAAGGAGGCAGATCTTCGCCTGGAGCGTTATAAATAGCGGAGCCGGCCACAGATGTAGAGTGGACACCAGTTTAAAAGTGCTCGTGTCTATTTCGAACAAGTGTAAATAAATCAAGCTAGTCACTTTCGTGGTACTCGGTTGTCACTTTCATTGCGATGTGTTCTCTGTCTCGTCTTAGTCGTAGTTCTTGACCTTTTCTGGTGTTATGTGTTTAGTTAGGACATAGATATATGGCTTTTAGATTGTGAAAAGGTAAAGGGTATTTTTAGAAGTACTCGCCTCTTCGATATATTTTTATTCTTTGTTTTGAGAATAAATGTTTTTTTGTTAGTTGTACGAGTTCAAAGTTATGTAATGTTTAAGATACGCTTGTTATTTGGAGTATATAGAATTAATCAAAAGCGTGCACACGCACACACACAAATGTCATCGCAATTATCTGATAACCTTCGTTGATATTAATTAAACGTTGAACTTGACTTGCGGTGCGCTCTATCTGCCCATTTGAAATTAATCACCAATGAATACACATAGGCCTTGATTTATCATGCTGTATTGAATTGATTTTCAATCAAAATATATGGGAAGTGTAAAAGGATCACGAACGCGATTAGTATATATATAAATGTTCTAGCAAATATGGAACAGTCACACTAGTAGTTATATATAGCCATACTTCATCATAACAAGTTCCAACGTTTTAAAAATAATTACTGATAAAACAATTTATAATCAGCAATAATTTTTGTTATGTAAGAAGTGTCTGTTCAACTATGTATAAAGAGCCTAAGTTACATTACTTGCATGAAATAAGATAGCGTTACTGCCTTTTGCAGAAAAATAAGTGCATTAGAATGATGTTTGAGTTAGGCCAATAAATACTCGATTATAAATACGCGTGTAAGAAACTTAGAAGAGCGTCGTGTTTCGTGTAGAATATGATCGGTATTCAAGACTGTAACTGGAGAAGAGCTACATAGCGATATTTAGTTGGGATGGCGCCTAGATATGCCAATACGCAGCACTTCACAAGTATTCAAATGCGTAAATGGCTCTAGACCACGTGTCTGCAGTCAGGTCACATTTCACTAGTGTCGGCGGATTCCACACGCAACAACATCCTTCCCACGGCCTTGCGGTATGTTCACACCAGCTTAAACCTCGCTGAACGTTGCCAAGTGAAAAGAATGAACTAGAAAAAAACAATTAATTTGACCATTAACTGCGTACGTTTAGAGGTCAAACAAAATTATAGTGTGAAAAGTTTGACGTCTCGGAGTTAGCACTTGTGAAATGCATTCAAACTTGAAATCTTCCTATTAAATATATTCAAATGAATGCAGTTTGTAAACGTTTGCATCAGACGAACACAAAGTAACGAGTGGTGATATAATAGGTGCGCGTGTGCATACTTATGCTCGAGTAACGCAACCCGGTCGGCCTCGTGGCTGGTGGTAATGGCGAACCAAAACAAATGGACACTACACCGTTACACCACTTCGCAGAATTAAATAAAGAAAAAAAAGTGTAAGCAACGGTAATCTTTGTTCGCGTAAGGTCGAAACCCCGTCTTCACGATATGGCACCGAGCGCAAAATACGGCAATGCTATAGCTATAATTAAAATCGAAGCGAGCGCAGAACACTAGCAATTCATCTTCAGCGCATAAATATTCAATATTCAGCCATTGAAATATTATGTATGTACTAACACAGTATCTCAATGTATTCAGCCAATGTCGAGTACAATACATCCATGTGTACGAAGGCCAAACCCGCTCGCAAAAACATTTCAAGTGTAACCATGTGGTGTGGCTGTTTTTTTAAGGAAGGGAAATTAACTAATCTGGTTCGGCTGTCACCTTTTGAAGTAAGTACCAGATGGCACGGTTCCCACTTAGCGGTCCAAATGAAATAACAAACATGAGGAAGCTCGCCTCGGCGCGGCTCACACCAGAACCGCAAATTACATCCAGTTGGTGCAACGATTACAGCGGTATACGATATGTTACATGAAACCGTTTCTTCAATTAACACGAAGCAACAGCCAATTAAAACGAGGACAAAGCTCGTCTAGAAAAAAAACTCCCCATGACTTGTCAGTTTTGTACTTGCACCCTAATAAAGTCAATCATCACGTTCCACATTTGAATTGGACTAGGTCGGCGCCTGTCCCGAAGGACTGGTATCGACATTGCAAAAAATCGATACGCGGAAGCTATCTTGATCGAACTAAATGTAAGAAAAACAAAAGTTTCACTTCCAGGAATGTTCAATGCACGTTAATGTGCACAACAAAGGAGGATAAAAACCGAAGCAGTAACGTAGCCATTGTATGTCCATGAGGTGAAGACGGAAGGTAAGCCGTGGGAGTAAGCGCGGGAGCGACCTGCTCCGCCGCGGGAAAATGCATCTCTATGACTGTTCACATAATTAAGTGCACACGTAAAAACATTTTAGTTTGTAATGATCGAAATCTTAGAACAGGAACAGAAGAAGAGAATAATAAACAACTACGCGTTATTAGAGACCAGACTTCATAGTTTGGACTGCTGTTTTTTTTTAAACGCTACTGTTTTATTTTGTTTGTAATAATACAATACAGAGAATGTGCGAAAGAACAGCACAACATTCTTCCAGTACCATCCTTTTTTCATCGTTAATAGTATTAGTCATCAATAGAAAATATAGACGACTTCAAGTCGTCCTTTTATGGTTTAAAAGCATTTAAAAGTATTTAATGAACAGTAGTTCATTCACACTACATATTCACAGTACATACGTCAAAAGAATAGAACTCCTTGACGTTTTTTTGACACACGATGAAGAATAGTAAATAGTCGTTTACTGATATCGTTCTACACCATACACTCCATGGTCACTTTCTATGAGGTGATACTTGCAGTCAAACGTTAGTACGTTGTAAAGAAAAAGATGCACCGCTCCCGGACGTCGCAAGTCGTTCTAAAGCCCGATGTCGGTGTCGTATTTATTGTTATTAGCTGCCATTTGCGAGTGAATTAATTGAAGGAAGTATATTTTCATGTGAATCGAAGCAATCCCGCTGGGCTTTCACGAACGCTTTGATGTTATATCGGTTTACAAGGTCTTCTCACACGTTATTGGAAGAAATAATTAAATACTTTGCAAATAATTTACCATTCCATTAGCAAAACAGTTAGAATTTACATTTCGTTAATTTCGAACACAAATACGCAACAAACGCTGACAATGAAGCAGCGCCACGTGATTCGACAAAAACAGCATTTGCTAATCTTACTTTATCACGCTTAAAGATTCGCGTCTCACTTACCTACAGTTAAAGATTTTCTCTAATTAAGCCGTCCTTATTCTTAAATTAAAATTTCACTGCATGTAATTGGAATAAAAAGTGGAAGAGATCATTGATCATTGGGTCGGTTTGTGTGCCGTCGTCGACACTTCGACAGGTGTTCAGTGATTTCGCTGGCGACGCCTCGGGCCCCCAATGTCAGTAGAAGACAGACTTGACCTTGCTCTGCTACTTTTATTCTTAAACGATGTTTGTTTAAAACGTTTAATTATTTCGATCGCACGAATAATAAAAGTATAGGTAATACAGTTACTGAAATGAGAAATTATTGGGCTTTGGTTTTAGTAAAATGAGAAACGAGTTAAGCGGCTTAATGAAATAGCATTTGTAAATAGTAATTAATATTATTCCCTTAATTTGCTTCTCGTTTAATGCAGTAAATATAATTATATGAAGAAATTCTACATGACATGAAATTATTAATAAATTGTTAATTGGTATTTTAAACTGTTTGTATATGCATAATCGGAGCAGTTTTTAGTCCTAAAACAAGCCTATATAGCATTCCGATATTTTCTTGAAGAGTACAGAAAAGCAATCTTAGAAGCAGCAGTTGATACCAAGAAATTTAATGTGTTATAGGTATTAGTAAAAATAATATAACACAAAATGTGTGTAATGTTATTTTTGCTGTATGTACGTACGACTCGTTTTATATAGGTCTTTATGTTGTTTCTAAAGTGCATAGATTACATCTCATAGATCTCTGCTCCGTTAAAACAGATCTTCAAATGCGATGTTGTGGTACATCAATCTAGTGAGTAATCTCAGTAGATCTTTAAGAACATATATATCAACATAGACTTAAAAGTACCTAGAGTAGGCGTCGACGGAAACAGAACTAGTTATCTCGGCTTTGTTTACACACGTCAGACTGCTTCTGGTATTACTCTGTAGTTGAATTGATTTGTATCATTTGGGTAGTATTTTGATACTTGACATGTTTTGGTATAATATACTTAGTTATAGGTGTTTTTTTTGTTATACGTAGGTACTTACGTAAGTTATTTTACTTCAGGATTCAAACGGTTTAGAAACAATACGAGAACTGAAAACGAAAGTCGTGTAAAATTTCATCATTTTGAATGCTTAGAAGTGGTAGTCATTTTAAAGATAGTCTCCGTTATCTTTCCCATGGAATTCAAATAGTAAAAAAGAAATAATGTTTTAAATTACATCATATATGTACATTATTAGCGAATGCATAACCAATGGTTTATCAATGGACCGTAGTTGTCGGTGGTTTTAGTATAAAAAAAAAACTATTATTTACCGCGATTTTTGGTACTCAAACTTAAGTCGCCAGTTTGATGAAATTTTGTTTAATTGATATAATTGATATATTTTTACACGAATCTTACTGGAATCGATCTTACTTGAAATCCCGACGGGGCTTCAAGTAAAATAAATCGGATGAAATGATAAAAAAACGAAAATTCCATATTAGCAAATACCGGTCTGTCGGTACTTTAAGGAAAAAAGAAGATGGTTACACAATTACTTACCTTATTTTTAAAGATGCGCAAGTGAGCGTAATTTCATAGGTTGCTAGAGCTTTTCGATTGAGTTCGAAGTCATTGTGTTGTGATTAAACACTTGTGAACTTGATACAATCAAGTATATAAAATACACTTGCATTGAGAATTGTGATTATATCCGCGTGTTGTGACTAAAACTATACTTTATTCTTTACTATATATAAATATACTTTATATCTTTATCTGCGAAAGTTATTCGTTCAGTGATAGAACCACATAGGAACACCTTCATCGTTTGATTATATACATAGTTATTTGAACTACAGGTTTAGTTGGGTGCGTGTTCGCCTTCTAGCAGAGGTATCGGGTTCGATTCCCGCTTGGAGCACAAGTTTTCACCCCAAGGAAAATGTATTGTTATATATTACTGGTTCTGGTTGTGATTGTGTGTAAGTTTTAAATGTTTCCGGTTCACCTATACGTCATCAAAGTGAGTGTGGAGCTGTGATTGCGTTTATGTTTTTTTATGTTTATTCTAGGATACTTAGCGCTCCTATTGCTTGCTAGTGAACATAATGTTACAGTTGCCCTGCCAGATAACTGTGTACAACAGATTCGTAGTACCGACATAGTAGCTGGAGAACAATGATTGTGTTCTCATTTATCTGTCAGTTTCTGTAACTCGATGCACGGAACGCGACCGAGCACGCACTGTGTACAAACATTGTCGCTATTGTATCGGTGATAAAAGTAAGCAATATGTTTTACCTAGCGGTAAAGAGAACTTAACACTGCGCCTACAAAATAGACCATTCTTAACTGCTCATTGGCTTTTTTGGGTGAGCGTTCGCCTTCTAAGCAGGGGGGGTATTGGGTTCGATTCACGGCGGGATCACAAGTTTTCTCAAATTCAAAGTTTGTGTTGCTAGTTCTTGTTGTGATTGTGTGTGTGATGTGAATGTTTCCGTCACCCACGACACAAGTCATCGAACTTAGTGAGCAGCTGTGAGTGTGAAAGCGTTTAAATTCATATATTTTATATTCTGGAGATCTATTCTAGAGATCTAATGTACTCGATAGACTAGGCCAAGGACTGAAGCGACTTTGATGATGAGCTGTGTCCCGCAGTCTCGCGGCTTCACATGCTTAATGAAATTGCGAATTATAAACAATATTATTTTTTGTTACATAACATATGACCAAAGGTTATCCTAATTATTTTCTCTTTAATGATAACTCGTGTTAAACATATAAATATTTACTCAATCACTATCCCCTTGTAGTGGGCTTGAGCTCTTGAGTTACTTATAAGCTCGATGCCTTGAGGTAACTTAAGTCTTTGCTATATATGTATATGCTTACTAGCTGCGCCACGCGGCTACCCGCTGTGTCAGAATAAAAAGTAGCCTATGTGTTAATCCAAGATGTAATCTACCTCCATATCAAATTTAATCAAAATTTGTCCAGCCATTCGAGCGTGACGAAGTAACAAATATGACACTGACATACTTTCGCCTTTATAATATTAGTAGTATAATTTTAGTTTAGTTTAAAGAATTATAAGCATTTTGTCCGTAGCTTAGATAGCTTGTTTTCTCTGAAACACGTATCTACCCAGTATATTATTACGTCATGTACATTCTCCCAAACTTTGAGTGCAAGATATCTAGAGCAAGATCCCACGTCCTACCAAAAATAAAAAAAACTGCTTAACATTAACTGGTACTTTTTTAGAATATATACCGTTTATTTAATCTGATATTTGTGATTTAATAATCTAAGGTGATTTAATATCAGTCACTTCTTCCATTTTGACGGTCGAAACATCATTCAAGTAGGTTGAAAATGCAATATTAATAAATTCAACAGAGATTTCTAAAATAAAAAGCTTCGTCCAGATTAAAAGCTGTGAAATGTCACACGTAATGAAAGAGCAATCGCCGATGGAACAGGTTCTTGACACGTCGTTCAAGGGACCGACTTGTAATAAAAACGGTACGTAGGTTGTTAGCCATCACCGTCATTGTCAGTATAAACCGATTCAAGTGCTTCACAAATAAGTCATCAAAAAAATAAATAATTATTATGACGACCCAGTTAGCACAGTGGGCAGGTATCTGTCCTTTGTGCCGTGGTTCCTGTGTTCGATTCCCGGCAGGAGCACAATTTTCCGAAGGACAATTGTGCTTCTGTTTCTGGGTGTGATTGTGTGTGATGTAAACGGTTCTGGCACCCACGATACCAGTTTTTGAACTTAGTGTGGGGTTGTGAGTGTAAATGCGTTTGTATTGTTTTGTTTTATTTCATTCTCTTCACAAAAGCAGAAGTATAAACTTCTATCGTATAGGTATAAACATATACTTTTGTAATCAGTCTTTTGTTTTTATTTGTTTTGTTCATACTGGTATTATATGTATACTCTGTTAGCCGTAGGCAGATTTTACTCTTTAACCTATAATAGCAGGTTATAGAATAAAATCTACCCTGATAACTTTACAGGTAAAGTTATCAGGCTCTCCCGCAATAGGAACAATAATTAATAGAATAATTATATCATATCGGTACAGTTACATTTTTTTAGTGCACAATAACTATGTGATAGTAGTAATGCAATGCAATTGGCGCCGAATATGTTGAATAAATACTTATTAGTTTTGAATAAAAACCGATATTTTATTGTAGCTAAAGTAGAGGTGTACTGTTTCAGTCCTCGCTTTGTTGTTTTCATATCTCGTATATTTATATCTTAAACGTGATGTTAACAGTAGAAAAAAGCGTGTACGACGTGTAATTGTAACTTTTTAAACCTTTTATTTAACCTTTCAAAGAGTGAGGCATCGTAGCAGTATGTGGTCTTTATTCTTCATATCTCAAAAATGTCAGGTTGATACTGAATTCAAGTGGACTTATCTTGTAAAACGATTATATATAAAAATAGCAGTAATTACGATTATGTGTAAAAACAGAATTGAATACTGAAATATGTTTCGCACTTAATGTTTAAATATTAACTTTTATACCTGGCAATTGTAAAAATATATTAAGATTCTTCGTCTGCATAATTAGGTTGATTTATTGGTGTGATAATAATTATCCCAGCAAAATATCAAGACATTGGGTATCAAGTAATGGGCTATAAATTAGTTTATTTCTCGTGCTACTACTAAGTCCTACTATCAGTAATATAATGAGAAAATTCTTTACCTGTGTTACTATCCCAACTGGTACAGTAATTTACATTTGTATCGCTGCTGTTCCTGCGGTGTGCTCAATCGAAACACTGAAGAAAAACATTTCACAAAACGCTATTCTACTGTTGTCATAATAATCAATTGAAATATCGGCTTTCTTATCGTACCAAGTCATGTTGGTATCAGAACAATGGATAAAACATGCTTCTAGCTATGTTTATTATAAGCTTTAGTATGGTTATTTTTCCTACAGAATATGGTTATTTATTTCGTCACAATTTTCTCTTGCCACTGATTGATATTTAAACTAGATTTGATAGGTAGGTTTGGTAGTAGGTATATAGAAGAAAACTTAGTCGTATATTTAAATATAAAGAGAGAATATATCTTATAAAAAAAAACTAAATAGTAAACTAGTTAAATATAAATCAAACGACGAGATTCCTTAACTAACTCCAAACCATTGTTTGTTATATCTGTACTCAAAACATAGGTAGTGTAAACGGATAAAAATTGCGGTAGGTATTGAGAGTATCAGCTGTATGAAATCATTCTGAGATAACCGTTTCGAATACTAACTACCGATTTTCAAAAAATCTTTGCTAGACATTGAATCAACCAAATATTTGCCTTATTAAACCATCACGTATTATAAATGTTTGTATTATCATCTAAATATTTACCATGTCTTTAGTTTGTTATGACTTTATGAGATTCTGATTATGATTTTTTTATTCTGCTATGGCATTTTCTTGCAAGAGAACCTTATTTAATGGCTTACTTCTCGGGATAGAACTATTTATCAAGCTACGACTAGTCAACGATACAAATTACTGTTTGCATAAAAGCAAGTGTCATTAGCAGCCAGACAAATGAATACCACAAAGAACAGCTTTAACAAAGATTCTAATTATTATGTTGAGACTATTGCTGCTTGTTATGATTAAAGCCGGTTAAGTTCTGTTTACAGTAGTTAGAAGGACGGTGTAGTTTACTAACTTAGAAAGACTACTGTTTAAAAGAATCAGGTGTAGCGGAATAATTAATGCAATATTGTCTGCTCTGTGTGAGTAGAAATTTAGCTTCTGGTCTTCTACGACGCATGACCTTTGTACTGTGTTTGATTCCTGTAGGTAGACAAATTTGCCAGCGAATGTATATAAAATTTGTGCTTTTGTCTGTGGCGAATGTTGAAAAAAACTTAAATCACTGACAATTACATTGTTGTGTATAGTTTAGATTCTTTATTTTTGCACTGTTATTTTAAGGAAAAGATTTTGGGACTCTTGCTTCACTTTCAAAATTCAAATACCTAAAACTTAATTTACGCAAATTTTCTTAAATCTAAGGCTGAATTTGATAAACGTGTCCAAAAACGCTTCTTTTTCAAAATGCGGTGACATTATTATCTAAAAAATGTTAACATTTGAAGTGGTTTGTGTAACGGTGACAGGTTGATCGCGCGTGTCGGACATGTCTGATTAGCTGTTTGTTTTAGCATGGCGAAAAATAGGTCACAATTTAGTAGTGCCTTTTAATTTCTAAACTATAGTTACCTGGCATATTAACAAAGACCGACCATTGTAGTCTAAATTATTCTGAGTTATTTTTGCGAGGGCAATGTCGCTAGCATCAATAGCAGAATTACAATGGTCGGTCTAAAAGAGTACCACGTATTTAGCTTAGAAATTAAAAGGCAGGCCTGAAGATATCTCCAATTCTTGCCTTCTAGTCCGACAGATGTCCGACACGCACGATCAACCTGTCGTCGTTGTACAAATCATGTTAAACGTTATTTTCCTTATCTGTGTTACGCTAGCGTTTAGCCATTATATCACCAGCTTATGGTAAGTCATGATGTGATCGATGATGGTTAATATGGCCTTGAGTGACTGGCTCTAAAGGATCGCTGCTGGAATCTTGTCGACAAATTCAAGTTGAGAAAATGAAAATATATTTTTATAAATGTGGATGTATAACTACCGACCATACAATATTTTTTTTTAAATGGGACTAATTAAAATTATACTGTAAATAAAAATGGAGGAAGTCCTCACGTTAATATATTAATTATTTTAGTCACAATGAATTGCGAATTTATTGTCCTTCCATGTACTCCTACTTTGTTTAGAGGCTAATCCTAAAAGAAAAGAGAGGAAGAACTGCTTTTTGATGTGCTGATACTGCTCACCCCACTTGTGGGAAAACGATGAGAAAGGATAATATAATGTTCGCAAAAAACTCAAATTTCGATGTTTTTCTCCATAAGGATGCCTCGATATCTCATGTTCTAGTCATATTTCTCTTATATTACGTTCTTCAAAGATATAGAGATCTTTTGAAGTCGGTTAAAAACGAGAACATCGTCAATGTCGCCCACAGAATACGCATTTTTGACGATATTTCAAGATCTACTGATCAGATCTTGATCAAATTTAAATGGGGCCAATTGGAAAGCAACATATTTGAAATTTAAAAAAAAATCGAAATCGGTTCACGTGGAAAGAAGTTATGAGGTAACACATATAAAAAAAAAATACAGTCGACTTGAGTGCCTCCTCCTTTTTGTGAAGTCGGTAAAAACAGACCAAATGATGATTTTGGAGACATGAAGTTAAGTTTGCAGAATGGTAGTATTAGGTATGGGTTATTTACCTATAGTAACGGATAATACTGACTATTTTCCCACTGTAAACTGTCAATATACTAACATTCTTTATCATTAAAAGAAACAATTATCGCTAAACATTTCATAGTTCAAATATGCTTCCTCTTATTTTGATAAATGTCAAAAATAAGACGGAAGGTTTGTGGATATTAAGGGGGTTGTTCTTTTGATTATATTTCATTTATAGAAATTTTCAATTAATTATATTATCAACACAGTGATACGCAAAAATACATTAGATAGATACTACACGTTTCAGCTTCATAATTGAGAAAGAATGGAAAGATTCAAATCCAGATCGAGTTTAAATTTAATTCTCAAATGATAATTACCAATTAATAAATAAGTTAGAACAAGTTTAATAATCAACATCAAATATTGATTAATGTGAAAGTAGCAAAGAACATTTTATCAGCCACCAGTGAATGGATCGATAACCACTCACCGAACAATTAAGGAAAGTGTCATTTTGACAGGATCAGTTTTAAGTGGCAAGTGTTACAAGATAACGCGACTCAACAACATATAAGGTCTGTTTCACTTTGTCTCGATAAACGATATTTACCAGATACATTCAAAAGTAGAACCTAAATTGTAAGGACGTGTAATAAACATTAGGACGTGGTAGAACTGGCCTTTAATATAACAATGATGTTTGTTTGTTTTAATTATAAATCAACGCGGACGTGTAATGTTTACAAAGCCGACATATTGGTAGAAAAATAAGATTTCTAACAAACTGTCAACATTTGGCGATTTGATAGTAAACGGCGCTAAGTACGTAGCGATTTTCGTGTTACCTTTACCTCCGTTGAAAAGACTTCAACGCACGCTATCGGAAGACAATTAGTGTTAGGGCAATTTATTATTTATTGGCCTTTGTATAAATCTTTTTTGAAATTTTGGTAGTAAACAATTATTTTATTAGCTAGTTGTTGTGGCTATTATTGGTCAGAAAGATCTACTAATTACAAAGAGATTCCGATGCTGTTTGGTTATATTCAAATTCACACTAAATACCTGCCTATGTTTACATTTTCATGTGACTAAGTTAATGTATATTTAATAGTAATTATCACTTAAATAACAGTGGTGTACTTATTATAATGCACTTTCCTTAATATCCAGTATTAGAACATAATATAATAAATTACGTGTGTACCTATGTTAATTGATGCAAATTAAAGAAACAATTAACGACAGCTATATTTACAAAGACAAACAATAATGAGCTGATAAGCGGACCTATTTGACCCAAAATCAGTAGCGGCATAGAAACCGTTGCGCGGTCGACCTTCGATACAAAATGCACTCGCCGATCACCACCGCATTCATCAGAGACGAGCCTACATAAATATAATATGTTAAAATACTACTCACCGTAAACAGACAGAATTGAAAATAAACCGATCACTTCCAATGCGGACACAAAAAACAAAATAAACAACACAAAACCAAAACTGTTCGTCGCGATGAAAGTTACTGGCAGTTTTCGAGACGATAAATCAAAAACAGCGCACTTGTTTCGCTTCGTTTCGAACTGAGCGTGCAAAGTTTCGCTGTTGAGGGCGAACGCGGCGTGCGTGCTTTGCGCTCGACGGACTCGCATCGAATGGTCGGAGTAGCGCCGAGACCGAACCTAGCTGGGAAGGGATCCGCTTCACCCGCCGTACAATTTCAAGACAAGCCGTTTCCGTACCAACGCATCGAAAAAGAAAATTGACTGCACGTTGCATTCGTTCTAATATGCATATAATCGGACATCTCCGAAGTCCCGGCATCCGGTGAACAATTTTGACTGATGTGATACTCCATTAGCATTTTGCATGACATGTTTATTGCCCCGGTGACTAACCGATGCTTTCTGTCAACGACACTTCATGCTTGGCGCTGCATGGAAATTATTGGTAACTTTGTATCAAAAGAAAGTACGCTCGTTTTTTAGGCACACCTGCATATATAAGGGTAAAAAAGCAACACATGTCTATTGTGCCTATCAAATGTTGCAAAAAATATTTTCCTCTTTCCCAAAATCGTTTAATATCTCGTCCCTGGTCACCACAGCTCAAAATATGTCATATCGACTATGTCTATATCTCTTCCTATATATGTATTTAAAGATTAGGTATACATAATAATAATAAAATATTTTACTGCTTCTCGCTTGGCAACTTCCTGGCAATTAATCATAGCCCTTCATTTAAAACCTACCCTTGTCCTCAAATCCTATAAAGTTTTTATTTATTATGGAACAACAAACAGCTACACTATAAATAATTATTATAGCAATTAGTAATAATGTAGCCCACAGCGATATCGTCAGGGTTATGTACAGGATTTGTTAGTATATCGCTAGAAAGCTATAAATTAACAATACAATTACGATTGAAAGAACATCTGATATGATTATAATCTAAGTAAATTTAAATATTCAATTTATGGGTGATATACAATAAGGTAATGAACAACAATGGTAAGATACAAACTTTTAACGGGATAATTTATTCCTAATTCTGTATGTCAGCGTCATGGATGCAGACTAAATAGCAATAAAAACCACCGAAGAACGGCCAGCTCTAGATAATCTAATTTATTATCAGCAATATTGTACAAAATAATTGATGTTGTGTACGGCTTGAAACACGTCTAAATTTCGACTTACTTTGTAGTCGACTAGTTTCGGACAAATTTGTTGTCCTATATCAGGATGAGTCAGTGAGTTAATTTTCATAATATTGTACAAGTAGTGGTTTCGAGATAGTCTAAACTCGAGAGATAACATTTTATATTTGCTTAGAAATTGGGAATAGGACAAGTCTCTCTAGCGCATCGCGCGTAAAAACTTACGTTGAACCTTCTCAACAGCTTTTTTATACTTATTGTAGTATGTTCCAAATACTACGTATTCTAGTTGGGAGCAAACAAGAGTTTGTAATGGTATTAAATCGCAAATTGTCCTCATTATAAAACTAGGTACATTTTAAAAGCTATGTTAAAAATTTGATCAATGTGTGTATCCAGACAGAGTTTTGTATCTAGATGTACTTCAAGATCTCTAATTGATGTTACTTTAGTCGAAGGCGTATTTTTTTATGCTCGATAGGCAAGAAATTTACCACTATCTCTCCTGATGAAAAGCGATGATGCTTGCCTAGAAGATACCTTTTCATTCTTGACTTGAAGTCTCCCAGATTATACTGCTTTGGGAACAAAATAGCGGGGCAATGAATTCCACTCCTTCGAAGTACGGAAGGCATTACAAACTTTCTCAATTATAATATTAGTGTGATTGAATGATGGTGTATTCCATTAATACACACTTTTATTATCAGCTGGTGGGCTATGTTTCCTGATTTCAACAAAATACACACATTATTTTTTTTAATTGTTGATTCATTATTGGGATATGTACCTCAGATGAAAAAAAGACTTCTCAATCGAAATATTTATTTTGCCAAACGTAAATTTACAGCCATATCAAAAAGAACCCGGCAAGAAACTCGACAGCGATCTTAATTTCACTTTTTTTTAATAATGCCACAATACTAAAATATTTACCTTATGTTATAGGGTCAGAAAGTATTTGAATGTATTTTGCATGAGTATGCCTCTTTTTTACTTTATCTCATTCATTTTTACTACTGATTTGAACAGTTATTAAAATTAAGAAATTTATTATTTCCCTTTGTTAACTGAGCCATGTGAACAAATGGTAAAAAAAAGTATTGTGCTAGTTTTCGGCCTTTTTGTTTTATCATATTATATTTTATAAATGGTTTGATGAAGTAAAAGCAGGATAGAGTTTTTTTAAACATTATTATGTTTTTTTGAAATAATAATGAAAATGCGAATGAGCTTTTCTAATTAACATAATCACTCCGTATTATTTAGATAATTAGTAGTATTTAAGAAGATAGTGAAATGTTATGCTAATGTTATGCAGAACTTTTGAACTTCGTGGCGTCACCGAAGCTAATCACCGTACATTAAAATTGCATATTTCCTTTTTCAGGGTCCACTTTCATTAAAATTGTTTGTTGTTAAAGGCTTGTATTGTAATTGCCGGCAACATTTACATCACACACACAGTAAGACGCTAACACACATACACTGTGGGATTTATAGCAATATGTAGATAAATAATAGCGGAGGCAAGCCGGTGCAGGCAGGTATTTGCTCTAACAAATAGTGAAAGAAAATATTGTGATGAAATGGACATGTCCAAGAATAATGAAATTCGAAGCTATGTGATCCATCAACTCGCAATAAGCCAGTGTTGTAGGTTATGGTCAAGAAGATCCGCGTGAAAGAAGGCTTCCAAGTCTCAACAGTGGAAACAAAATAGGCTATGATGTTGATACTCTCGCGGGGCTTAAACCGAAAGAAACCTATGTCCTATTCCAAGTCAAAATATATCGCTATTAAAACAAACACATATTATCACCCTCGAAGGTTTACACCGGATTTCATTAAAATCCGCACAGTAGTTGGAGAGATACCGGTTTTTAAACTCAATAATATTCACACACATAAAAACTTTCAATCTTATAATATTTGTGTGTTGTGATTTTTGCACGGCTGCATAATACTTTCCGGTATGCAATATTGTTGTTTGAAAAATGTGCTCATCATAAACAACTCCCAAATAAAAATAAACAAAGCATCAAATGCAATAAAAACATGATTTAGCGACAATACATTAAAGTCGGTTAGCGGTTAAGAGTCGGGACTTTATCTTATAAAGACTCAAACAAAAACTTCCCCAAATACAATGAGTTATACCTGATTTGTACTACTAGAAGCAACAGTCGTCATTGGATAGTAGTGTACAATCCTGCAATGGGTGGTTTAGAATCGACAACAGAACAGAAATATTATATGAAAAATGTTTTTTGTTTTGAGAATAATTTTCTTTTTCATACTAACTGGTAACTGGTAAGAAATTATTCTTACCAGTTAGTATGAAAAAGAAAATTATAATATGGCGCAAACAACATGTACATTCGTTTCAGTTTTCTCTTCTGTGGCTTAAAGCGCACAAACTTCACACTTATAATCATTAAAAAGCAATTCCTAAAATCAACGTTGTTTATAAAAATACATATACACGCTTTCTTACTCACAGTTTACTCACGTTGTTTATATAATTACAAACGCATTCACACTCACAGCCCCACACTAAGTTCAAATTCTTGTATCGTGGGTGCCGGAAACACATCACACACACATTACACCCAGAACGATAAGCACAAATATCCCTTGGGAAGGAATTTGTGCTCCTGCCGGAAATCGAATCCAGGACCCACGGTGCAGAGGGCGGAGACCGTGTCCACTGCGCCGACTGGATAAATTTTTATCATTATCAGCCTAAGCTTTTCATTGATTCTTTCTAGCTCTTTTCATATCTACGCAGGAAATCGTGAGCAGGGCCAGCCTTTTTGTGGCAAGATAGAAGTCTGGTGTTTTCGGATCGTTAGTAATGGTAGCCACGCCAGGAGTAATTTATGTCGTAAGGTATTATCTGTTCCAGTGGTGTCAATGTACATATGCTTTCCAGTAGATGTCTTCACCCTGAGAATAACTGCAATGATGATGATTATACAAATGTCATTTTTTATAGTTTATGATCGATATAGCCATAATACAAAGTGGGCTCGAATAAACAGTGCTTTACTGACGTAAACTGATTTGATAGTCAGCTTTTTATTTTATGGTTGTATCTACAACACATGAAAGTAGAGTCCGGGTATTCATCTTTGAAAACAAATATACGCATTAACACTCACAGCCCCAAACTTAGTTCAAAGACTTGTATTGTGGGAGCCAAAAATTTACATCACACAAAAACTTACACAGATCTAGAAAATTTTCATTGGGGAGAAAACGTGTGTTTTCACTTAGGAACAGAACCCGATACTCGCTGCTTAGAATGCAGATGCATAACCAACAATGTCTCCGGGCAGTTCTAAGAGTTACCTACAGCCACTCTGGTCTGCGCTGCGTGTCCTTTATTACTCCATTGTCGAGCGAGCAATGTCATTTCTTGTTCTGAACAATTTGTATACATATAGCTCATTCTTTAAAGCATCATATTTTGTTTTAAGTACTTAGCCTTGGGGTCTTGTTGATTACTCCGAGGGTCTTGGGGTGTAAAATATCCTTGATGCGAAGGTTGCATGGACTCCAGACATGACCTCGTAACTAGGACACGGATGTACCATGAAGCATAATTAATTGATAAACGGTTGAGCTTTGAGAAACAATATTGTAAATGGAAATTGAGAATTTTTATTAAAAATCTTACCTGTATTTATTATTTGAAAAATTTCGCGCTTGAATATTTTTTGAAAGTAATGCGCACACCTTTATAAAATAAGGAATGGCTATATCTATTGTATTTTTTAACTTTTGCGATTAAAACACATAGGTTATGTTATATTCTAGCTTTTTTTATCTAACTAGACTAAATATATCTATTGTCCTACTATATTTTATCAGTAGTATCTAAGAAATCAGTACAATTCAAGCAAGATCTAATACATGTGGCATGTAGTGTATTTGTAAGCTGTCTACATTAAAATGGGTAAGTATTTTGGACGTTATAGAGTTTTGACAAACAATAATTAAGATATAAGATAAATATAAACAAAATAAACAAACACATTCACAGCCCCAAAATAAGTAAAAGACTTGTATCGTGGGTGTCGAAAAAATTACAGATCACACACACACAATCGTAACGAGAACCAAAAGCACAGATATACTTTAGGAGGGAAAATTGTACTCCTGCCGGGATTCAAACACAGAAGAAGTCGCAGAGGGCAGAAACTTGCTCACATATCGATTTTACCGCCTCGCCTCTATCTCCGGAATCATCAGATCTTGAAAAGTACTTTTTTGGTATTCAGTTAACAAGGGAGAAAGTAATGTTTCATTATAATGATTTGCACGGGTTTTGAAGAATGACAATTGATGATTTACTGTTTCGAAAAAAACTGTAATATTCAATAAAATTAAAACGAAAATTAAGTAGCGTGACTTACGCAGTGTCGATATCTAGATCGACAATTGTTTCGGCTTCATTCGCAAGCCTTTTCTACCGACTTCACAAAGGAGGAGGTACTCAAGGCGATTGTATTTTTTTTATATTTGTTACCTCATAACTTCTTTCCACGTGAACCGATTTTGAATTATTTTTTGTTTCAAAGATGTTGCTTTCCAATTGGTCCCATTTAAACTTGATCAAGATCTGATCAGTAGTTCTTTAAATATCTTCTATAATGAGTGCTTAGTACATCTAATCTGATCAAAGTTCCGAAGATAAAGTGGTAAAGTCGGTTTTTTAAAGCTTTGCTTGCGTTTATTTATACAGGATGTGTGCGGAGCGCTACCAGCCGCGTCCCACCTCGCACCTCACACTTCTTTACACACCGCAAAATGTGCGCAACTTTTTATCAAAAGAACTGTTATATTTTCTCAACAAAATCAATCGCAATGTTGACTAACCAATGCGTATTCATTTTGTCTATCTAGAAAGATATCGATCTATTGTTGCTTTGCGTCAAGATCCCCTGCAGATGATTGCTCTAAAGAAATTCAATTTATTGACTCTATAGAATTTTACATTAAATGTCGTGCATGAAAATCTGTATTTCATATTTTATTTCATCAAGGTTATTCTGTTTTTTTCTCTTACGTCATACTACATACTTGTCTTAGAGGAAATTAAGAAAATAAATGGGTTTTTCGGAATGAGTATAGTTTGTTTCCTTCGTGATTTTTCATGACCACCGTTTACAAAGTGTCATCTTGAAATAATTAATAACTCAGCGTCTTTAGAAATCTCTTTGAAGTTTCCCCGCGATACATCCTATGTGCGGTTTGTGAGAAAGTACCGCCTATCGGCCAAATTTGCTATGATTTCATAAAAAATCGATGTTATGAACTACCCGTTGGCTAATGATCTGCCATATGGTTTAGTCGGGTGCTCGTTCGCCTTCTAAGCAGGGTTCGGTTCCCGGCGGGACCATAAGTTTTCTCCCCGAGGAGAATTTGTGTTCCTGGTTCTGGTTATGATTGTGTTTACGATGTGAATATTTCCGGCACCCACGACGCAAGTTATAAATGTGAAAGCGTTTAAGCGGTTATTATGTATGAATGGAAGTAATGAGAATATGTGGAACTTGCCGTCGAGATATGTAAAATTAAGGGTAATGCTTACTTTAACATGTACCTTGTGCATTGTCTTTTTAATGCAAATGTTTTTTTTTATATGTGTAAATGTAATTAATACCAATATTTTTTCATAAACATTCACTGACTGTTTTTTAACTATGCAAGTTATTGCAACATCCGTAAACATATAACCTTGACCTATTACTTGGGGACAGTGACCAACTGCAAGGTCAATGTACGGCACAGCTGTGTACAATGTATTAGAAGCATTAACCGATCGTAAGGTCAATGTACGACGCAGCTGATGAGCTGTTGATTTTATAAACGGTCATACAATTATTTTTTCAAGGTAACATGCTCATACGCCGACTCATACCCATGGTATTTTTTATGATTATTAAGCAATCATTAGACCGCAATTTCACCTAATAGAAAGCGACGATAATAATTAATAATATAAATCTAATTTACAACTTTGTATAAAAATATCCCTTTTCAGAAATATTCAATTAAAATGTACCTGTCTATCAATCAAAAGTAATTAGTTACGACTAAGTATACTCTCATAAAAATAGACATGAACATACTCTTGATAAGGAGCTGAGAAAATAGACTACATGTGTTTATTAACTAACGATTTGCCAAATCTCCAGTTGACCTATAAAAGTGTATAGGTACAACACAACACTAGCGGACAGTGATATATGACGTTGATTTAACTGCCAATCAGAAAACAAGCGAAATCAAATATTTGTAGTAAAATCGTTTGAATTCAGTAGCATTCAGAATTAGTCAAAACTATAAGGCTTCGGACCGCGTTAACTATGAGGAAATAACCTACCAAATGTCAAATTAGTGCAGGGATTACTCGTTTCAAATAAACTGTCAGGTTTATTATATTATTGTGATTGTAATTGAAAGTCGGAAAATTTTTGTCTTAACTGTTGGTGAAGGGCAAAGATAATATGTGAAGGGATATACACAGCAGAAAAATAACTCGCACCTAGCACGGCCTACAGGGTGCGCAGTATGCAACTTATAGGAAATATCAGGATATAAAAACCGGATTAACTTGTAATTTTTTTTATTTCTTTTGAAAGTCGCTACACACTTTGTCTATACAAACTTTGGTGACGGATAACTAATATGAAAATGTGTTTGTTTGTTCTTTGGCTAAAACCATTATCAAGATTTAGGTGTACGTAAAAAAATTGGTTGTCTGCAAAGTCGGTTTACGGACGATAGTTTTACGTGATAGCGTCATAAAGGCTCTGACGTCACGCGAGAAGAGAGATAAATGTGTACAAGCTGACTACGACGCTTGGGCCGATCGTGCCTCTCTATCGCTTGTTCCGCGCTCTTGCTTGCACGCTCAGGCTCAGGCGGAACGTGACACTTTTTCGTGCGTGCAGCCGGTGTTCATCGATTTATAAGACGTTATCACGTCAAAATGATAATGACTATGAATCAGCAAGAAGAATAAAATATTTAAAGCCAGCTAATATTGTGTACATTTCGACTACAAATAACAGCTGAACAGGTTTCATTACATTTTGGCAGGGAGATAGATGGAGATTAGATAGATACGACATTGGCTACTTTTTATCATGATTGACGCGTGCGAAGCCGAGTAGCACAGTTAGTGCGGTAATAAAGTGTTATGTTTATGGCCTATTCTCTGCTGTACCAGCGGGCAAGGAAGTAGGCCGATTTTGATGAATGAGGTGTCAAATGATTTGTCATGTGTTCTGACCTAGATTCTTTTCCCCTTTGCATGTCCACTGTCCACTGAGAAATATTGAATGAATTACGTACCTAGCCTAGTGTTCACCGGTTCGTATTGACATTTGTGTATTGAGATGTCTGCTAATGTCTAGCCTACGCTTTATTCTTCTAACCGACTTTTAAAAAAAGAAGGTTCTCTATTCAGAATATTGATCTCTCGGTCATTTACCTCATATTTTCGGCATGTATTAGCCAATTTGGAAGGATCAAGATACTGACTTTATATTAGACTAGCAATCCGCCCCGGCTTTGCCCGGGTGTGATAAATAAAGAACCGCTCGACCGATTTTGTGCAAACTTCACATATACCATCTTCTAAATAGTCCGAACAAAGCCTAAACATTTGGTTTGGATAGGTGAGCCCGTCTTGAGTTATAAAATTACAACAAAAAGTGGCATTGATTTTTATATATATAGATGATGATTATTTTTTGGTTTTTATACCCTCTCTACAAAAAACTGCACTGGCATAGTTAATTGTAACTGTAAGGTAACAAGGAATTCCTGCCTACACTAAATAATACACTTAGCGTAAAAGAGCTTCTAAAAGCTTTCGCAACTGAATTTCATATTCAAGAATACAGCTGAATTAACAATGTCTGGAGAGCGTACTTATAGATGTTCACGCTTAAGTTCACAGGTGGTAGTGGACTAAAGTTACGTACGTTTGTGCAAATAAATACCTAAAGATCTGAGTAACAAGGAAGTTTTTGGTGAAAATCTAATTAAATATCTAGCTTTGAAGCTAAAAAGAGTAAATAAAAGATTACTTGGTGACAACAATATTTTAATCGGGACTTGCGACTATTTATTATTTTTGATATGTATGTATTGGAATGTTATTTCAAGCCTTAAATAGTTTTGAATTTCATTTCAGTCTAACATTATTATTTTTTTTGTAAATAGATATTTATAGCCTCATAAATAAGGGTAGTACAATAAAAAAAAATACAAGTCACAAATTTAAATCACTCTCAGACCAGTATAAATGTTTGATGTTGAAATTTATGCTCCTGCCGGGAATCGAACCCAGGTTTCACGGCGTAGAAAGCTAATACTTGCCCAATGCGCCAACTCGGTCATCAATATGTTGATAATTTACTAAAAGAAACAAAATCCGATTTTAACACCAATATCATCATCTTAAAAAAATAAAGAATCTTCTATACATATATATTGCACATACATATATAAAAATCATTTGCCGTGCAAGGACTTAAAAACGGCTCGACGGATTTGAAATTTTTGGTTGTTACATTATTGGGTCTGTGCAGGAAAAATGAAAATTAAGAAAATCCCCCAAGTTTAATAGGTACAAATTAAACGCGTCATCTACTTTAATAAAAGTATCGAGAAGTCGTATCTTAAGCAACTACCTGTGTCATCAGCGATCTGACGAGAGTAAAATATTCCATTCATCTTTATTACTCTTAATAACAAGCAATCACTTCTAAATTGTTTCAAATTGTTCAACGTAATCGTGGACTTTTCCTTTGAACAAGATGTTAAATAGACATCTGCTTAGAACAAGATACATCTATATATATTAAAATGAATTGACGTTTGTTAGTCTCACAAAAACTCAAGAACGGCTAAATCAATTTGCCTAATTTTTATAGTCCAGGGAAGATTTATGAGAAAATATAAAGAAATTGCAAGGAAAATAGTAAAAACAACTATTTTATTTTCCCATAAATGGGCGGTACGAAGTTCGCGGTCAGCTAGTTTCTATAAAATCTGTTTAAAAGCGGTTACTGAATGAACTTGACGTCTCCTGTCATAAAAATGGTGAGAAATTTAAGTCGATGTTGCAAATAAACTTTTCTGAGCCTTCCTAAAATTAAAGACGCCACTACTGCAACATACTTATGACGCGAATTTGATTTAAAAGAAGATTACGCTCGGTACCTTTTTTATGTTAATTGAGTGATGAATCGAGCAAGTCGTTCGCCGGATGGTAAGCGACATTCCAGTCCGTCATTACGGTTCAGTGCCACCCAGAGTTTTGAACTTAGGTCAAAATCCTGCTCGGTAAAGCACTGCGTTCATCACCCTGAGGTATTAGATGTTAAATTAAACATTGCCTTTCATTCCGAAATAAAGTAATGTTTGCGCACTACTGCTAAGCTGCCGAATGTCTGGCAGTGGTGTGGTACTGCCCTATGCAATCTCTGCAAAAATACTTGTCCTATTTATTTTTTGGAAAAGTGTAACCCTATTCGGTTCCATACACATTTTATCAATTGTCAAATTAGCTATCTTTGAGAGCCACACAGGCTTTGCCATTATACAATCCTTGTCGCGGAACTCCAGTAGAAGTTCTAGTAATGTTCCTACCAATTTGATAGGGCAGGACTTCACTATCGGACCTTGACTCTTATACTTGACTTTGTACCATGACTCAATTTATAAACAACATTTAAATAATTAGGAAACTATTTATTACTAGACACTCGCGAAATGCACACGGATTGTGAAACCAAATCAAGCAAAATATGATTTCTAAATATTTTGAAACGTAATTGTACTAGTTTCTGCAGTAGTACTCAATAATTTACGTAGAAAGGCATGCTTATCCACAACGACAAAGATGTCACGATTCCGCTTTCATCCGCAGTGCATATTACTAGATTGTACCATTATGACGAAAGGAGTTTCACTTTTGTAACATTACTGAGCTATCACTACATACTATAGTTCCAATAGCTGTATGAAAAGTTAGCGTGCTTAAAACAGTATAATATAGGTATAAATTATGTTCTAGTGAGAATAAGGCGAAATATAGGTCTACCTACTACATTTTTTTTGCCCAAAAATGTACGATGTTAGTTGAAGAAAAAAAGACGGTACAAACATCTAGTGTATGTAACAAAAATATATAGTTAAATAATAAATATTTATTTGCAAAGCATGTGGAATATTTTTCGATAGTGTATCGTTAGCAATGTCGTTCTAGACTCTAAAACAATATTGCTAACAGATACTCTAGAATCAAGAGTATCTGTTGACGTACTCGGCTCATCACCGGTGTTTTCGCATACAGCGGTCTTCCCGGATCTACGATATTATCGCACTTAGAAGATTTTATGCATCACACTAACAAACACACAATTATGTAATTAGAAAATTCTAGATTTAGCATTTTTACCACCGTCGACCACATCGATACTTACAATTAAGTGAGATAGTGGTCAAGTCAATAAGAAATAAAAAAGAAGTAGGATAATAATTTGGCTTAATTAATTTCTGCACGTTATCAGTATAAGGTAATGGACCCACGCAATTTTATAAAAGCTAAAACTTGTTTTAAAGCTTGCTAAATAAGCACACAGCTTTATATTTCATGCCAAATTTTATTTATACCTTGTTGTATATGCTTTTACAATTATAGCCACACAAACTTTTGGATTTATAATATTAGCGTGGCTTATTTAACCTAAATATACATATATTGATCTATAATAAACCTTAGAGGGCAAAAACGTGGGACACAGGTACGAGTAGAGTAAAAAATAATCATTTAGAGCTTTTTCTGCAGAGTTTGACCGGTAGAGAACGCCCTTGGCATTCAGAAAGTTATCCTTTGTAGTCATGTCTTTGTAAACACTATAATAATACTACCTACGATAATACTGTCTGCTGCAGAGATTTATCGCAATTAATGCTGTCCATTGTCAGATTGAGGATATTAAAACGTTTTTAAAGCAGTATTATGATATAGGTTCTTCAGCTACCATGGTCACTGTCT
Source organism: Lomographa bimaculata (assembly GCA_948107665.1). Taxonomy (NCBI): domain Eukaryota; kingdom Metazoa; phylum Arthropoda; class Insecta; order Lepidoptera; family Geometridae; genus Lomographa; species Lomographa bimaculata. The sequence goes on from OX403595.1 coordinate 13,461,202, forward strand.
CTTTAAATGTTATTGCCAATAACGGGATATTTGTGATCGAAACTAAAAGTAACAACGAGAACAATGGTCATGATATCCAACGCAACAAACGAGTACGTAAGCGGGTAGATCGTCGTTTCGTAAATTTAAATCTTCACCCACCCGCACAACTCCAGTTACTTCGTGATCATGGCGCTTGAAACTGCCGAAATATCGAAAACTCAAAACTAACAAACTACCTCGTAAATATCCAGATATTTATACTATTTTTTGTAGCATTATGATCGTGGGTATAATATTGCATAATATTTACTACAATAATATAATTCAAATTGTGATATTATGTATGTGTATGTGGTTCTATGATTGATGAACTACATATTTATTTAATGTCTTTGCCGTCAATCTTTCGAGTTATTTTACCCTACTTCCGGTTTAGAAGATGAATTAAACTCTAGCGAAAATCTAAATTTGTTATTTGTCTACTCAATTACTCGACACACTAAGTTTTCTTCGCGTGTCGAAATAGTAAAACTTAAAATAAATCACATTTTGCCTTCATCAACTGAACAGACTCTTTTCCCAAAAGAAGTACAACTGTCAGTCATTACTAAAGTTTAAAATTATTTACACCAAGACGTATCTCAAAGCTTAACTACCAACAAACGCTTGGTGCTAAAGTATCACAGAAGCAAATTTCTTCCGTCATAGTATCTACTAACGGTTAACACGTTATCATGACAACATACCCGTAAAATACAATTTTTGCCAAGCCGTGGCGATGTTATCATTGAGCTTTTAGAATCAAATATGGTTGATACATACACAGTTCCGTAACATTCATGTTACATTTTTTAATTATCTTGTCTTTGTTGTAATTGTATCCGTGTAATAAGCCCTTGTGTACTCGACTTAGAAAAGTTTTGTACATACCTAATTTCAAGAATATTTTACTGTGCTTAATTTGACAGTCCTAATATTATTAAGTCTAATCCAGAATAATGTCAGTCATTTATAAAGCTCTAAATTATTTCATCTTGATTTGTCGAATAAACCTGAATATATAATTTACCGACAATTTCTCATATCAATTGTAGATAATTATGTTAATTGTGGTCACAAATGATCTTAATTTGTAATGTAATTGAGTGTTAAATTGATAAATAAATGATTAGATTATAAATGCTACCGATAATTAATCCAATTAACATCTGACATGAAGAATAGGTTTTTTTTTAAACAAACTTCTACGTTCTGAATATATGAACTAGTGTAAGCTGACCGCAGTTGCCGTGTTCGATTCCCGGTAATCCCGGTATTCGCTTCCGGGAACACAAGTTTTCACCCCAAGATAAATTTGTGTTTCTAGTTGTAGTTGTGTATGTAATGTGAATGTTTCCGGCATCCGCGACACAATCTTTTAGCTTAGCGCTGGGATGTGAGTGCGAAAGCATTCGTTTGTTTTTGATTTGTATTCGTAGCTTACGCTACGGTGTGACACGTGGCCATTTTAATGCAAACTCAATGGCAAAAGGCGTACGCATAAACCTGCCAATTTGTCAGCGTCGCGTTCAACATGCGCTGGTTCCGATAAAAAGGCTTAGATTGAGTGTAACGAGCCTCTTATCATTCTGTAATGTCGAAAGCATTTTTCTGGAAGCGATTTATTGTATATTTTGTATTCAAATAACTTAATAAAAAAAAAGTGTTATTAAACAAGTATAAAATTAAGATATATTTTACTACCGGGAGATACGGAATCGGTTTCGTTTGTATAGTAGATTCTTCTAACTAGACATATCTGATATAATTGCCACCAACAAAACTCATCATTATGCGCATGTTTTTAGTTCAAAAGGTATTCTTTATGTGGTTACGATAAAGTCTACCTAAAGTTAATTCCTCCATGCCCGTTTTACCATGAAACAAAAAGACAAACTGGCAAATGGCATCCATTTATGGTTGGCATACCTCCAGTTCGCTCGAAGCGTTTCGCTTCTACGTTAGACATCCGTACGGCGAAGGAGTAGAACTTATTGCCCGCGACTTTGTTCCCCGAACGGTATAATCTCGTAGTCTTCAAGTCAAGAGTAGTCTTTAAGAGTAGATCATATAGAGTCAAGAGTAGATCTTCAAGGAGAGAAAGAAAGATATATATTTATTGCTACTATAAAAAACCAAAATACATCAAATTAAGCTAACATTCTTTACTATATACTTCTTATAGAGCAATCGGAGTAAATTCATCTTTGTACTGCGTGTTCATTTACATGAGCACACAGTGCTGGTTTTCAATTTATGATCAAGGCAAGTATGCTACATCTTCGGCCGCATCATCACTTTCCATTAGGTGAGACGATCTTAGTGGCCAAATGCTTGCCTATCGAGCATAAAAAATACGTTCAAAACATTAACATTCAGATACAAATCAAGAATTAATCCAAAGCACTGAAATATGAATATCTATGAAACCGCATAAATAGTTTAATTTGTAACTTGTGTTTGGCGAACATAAACCTCGACACAAAGACAGATACTAAGTGCTACAAAACAGAATATTACCCTCATTCATTAAAAAGCAAAATGCAAATGATGAAAAAAGTCGAAAGTAAATGAGACAAAAGCGTACCAAGTTCATTAAAACGAACTGCAGCTAAAAGAGCAAAGAGTCAACGTGCTCTTATACGAGACTAGGGATAGTCTGTGATTTCACTCATTCTATTTTTATTTATAGATGTTCTCTCTGCGTTATGGCATTTTTGAAAAACTTGAGGCTAAAAGTTACTAGATTGTTATAACGTATTATTTGCGTTATCTGTGTATTTTACGTAAAATTGCGCCTCTGTATAACTCCGCCTGGAAATTTTGACAATATTTGAAGTGTAGCCGTAGAAAAGAATTTGAACATGGTCCATTTTTAATTTTTTTTTTATTTGTGACAGGCTAGTGTTTGACCACTATCTCACCTGATGGTAAGTGACGATGTGATCGAAGCTGGTAAACACACTAGACCTGGAATACGCAGGCTCTATCTCTCAGGTCCATCCATTTATTTTTTGACCTGAGCAACAGAGTTGCAAGTTTTAATGATTGCAATTGTAAAAAAATCTGATTCATATGCAGCTTAAGCTTTGGGGAAATTTAATGTGCTCTAAATTTCAGGCAATGTGTGTGTGTGTGTACTATGTGTTTGTCTGGCTTTATTTGTAATGGAAAGTGATTCTGTCTGATACTGTGATTTTTCAATTGTGTCTTATTAATTCTCAGTGCAGCTTGGTTATAATGTCACGTGGGTGGTTAGGCTTATCATAATTCCTAGACAAATCCTAGCAAAATGATGAACGTGCCATCTTATAATGCCATAACAGAAACTAAATAAACAAAATGCCCTTGTAGAGACCAGTCTCGACTTTCAATTCTCATATATATAATAAAACGCATGCAAAGCTTAAAAAAACCAACTTCACCGCTTAATCTTCGGGACCTTGATCAGATCTAATGTATTAAACACGCATTATTTGCGAATACTCAAAAACTAGAGATCAGATCTTGATCAAATATACAATGGGAAAACATGAAAAGCACCAGCTGTAAAATTAAAAAAAATATTCATCAAAATCGGCGCACAAAGATAGAGGTTATGAGGTAACTTTTGAAGTCGGTTAAAAACGAGAACATCGTCAATGTAGTCCACAGAATACGCATTATTGAGGATAACTCAAAAACGAATTTAAATGGGACCAATTGGAAAGCAACGTCAAAACATCCAACAAACAAAAAAAAAACTCAAAATCTGTTACGAAGTTTTAAACATAAAAATAAAATACAGTCGACTTGAGTACCTCCTCCTTTTATGGGAGTCGGTAAATAAAATGAAGACTTATTGGTGCTGTTTTTTTAAACCCATGTTTCACATCCGTTGTAGAACGTTTTGTTCAATTCTCGTTCGCAACAAAACCAAGTGGCGAAATTTTACTAGCAAGTCTTAAAAAAGAAGTGGATTTTTGTGGTCCAGATCGACAAAAAAACTGTGTAATCTTAGTTACAGGAAAGAAAGGTGGCCTGAAAAAAGAACTAGAGGTGTCAACTTTACCCTTTAATATGATTAATATGTAGGTCCTAGCAATAACGGTTGTTAACACCATCGAAATATAATAGATATTCATATTATATCTTAAGTGCTACGGGACAAGTGATATTGGATCGACAAATTCAATTAAGTAGATACTGATAGATAGGATTTTCCGTTGATCAGGTTATCGACTGATAACACTAACCTTGTTTTAGCAATGTCAAATAAGCAATCAAAATTACTAGGATTTATCCAGACGGCTTGATCAAGAGTTATGAATATAAGGGATTTTTATACGCTATACATTTATACACTTCCAATAAAAAGAGCTTTGCGGTTTTATCGTTATTAATCGTATTCAAAATTAGTATATAAACTGTAAACATTCAAGTATCATGCAATGCTTGCTGTAAACACCAAATAAAAAACATTTAAAAATAGCGATTCGGACCGGCTTCGCGCGGCTTCAATTTCCGGTGGATTAAAAAACATTCAATCAAACAAACGTTACAAACCTTGCCATGACAATTACGAACACAACATAAAAATAATCAGCCTAATCGGTCGAGCCATTTTCAAGTTTCCAAGAAACTAACGCAGAACAATTGTTTTTTTCATATATAGATAAATAATATAATGTTGTCAAAATGTGTGTAATTGTGACTAACATTTAATGATTTGTTCCACCAGCAAGTTCAGAGAATAACTCGTACTTTAAACGATGCAAAACTAAGCTTTACTGCTTATTGGGACTTCCTCAATTGCTAAATTGGACTGTCACCCATATATGTGGTCACCAGTAATTCTCACGCAGGTGACACTTGCAGCTATTCTGTGGCGCTGGGTCTTAGAATCTAGAACAATGTCTACAAAGATTAAGATCGACATATTACTAAAAGGATGGATATTTTTGCGGTTTTTGAAAGTTTCAGTATATACCTACTTGCACTTAGGCTTACACCTAATGTGCTACATTTTGTGGCTATAAAGTACGCTTATTAGTGTCCGACCAATCCAAAGCGAAGGGATGGGATAGCTTGGCCAGAATATCTTCATATATATATAATTCTTCTGTACGTGTGTACGGGACTGAACTTCTAGATGGTTGGACTGATTTTGATAATATTTTTGTGTGTATTCTGGTGGATGATAGGAATTCATCGCGGTATCAAAACTATTATTACAAGGCGTTGGTACTTAAACATAATAGGTAAGTATTATATGAAAGAATATTAATTAATAATTGACTTAATAAAACATAATACATATATTTAATAAATATAATAGTATTTAAGTCTATTACTTAATCTTTACATAATACCATCTCTTCCTTGAAAACCTTCGTCAATGAAAATTTATCGACGTTTTACGCCAAAACCAGGGCTTTGAAGTTTCTAACATAACTATATTACAGTTTTGGCAACTTTGTAAGTTTGTATGTATGTATAGATATTATAATATAATAGGCCCCTCGTCTTCGTGTCTATCAAATATGTCAAAATTCAGCGAAAACATCGATCAGTTTGGTCTTCGAGCTATGCCCTGAAATGTTGTTACGTACTTGTTATATGAACTTATAAGTTATTACCTTGTAACGTTGATGTAGCGACTGCACAAAAACATATTTGTACTAAATAATATTATGTGTTCTAAAAATAATAGTTTTACTAGAAACTTACGTTTATATAGCCGTGTACAAGTGATAAACTTTAACTTACAACACAATCAAGCAACGCCTTTATATCACTAGTTCCATTGTATAGTACCATTCCGGTATTTTTAAAAACGTTCAATTTTTGCTTCCTTATGAGCCGTAGCTCTCTAATGATGTTCTCCCACTCGCTCAGATGGAGATAGCTACACCTAATGATCCAAGATGAAGGAAGAGAATAACTTGGACATTGAATATTCAGGAGACACATTATTTTAGTAGTGACGATAGATTACTTTGATATAAAGTCAGTAACAATGGAGTGAAACAATGGAGCCGAGATCCAGTAAACCAGCCCTCTGTGCTCCTGGAGAGCAGTATTGTGGCAGAACATAGGAGAACACTCCTCGGCTCACCGACGTCAATGACGGAGGCCTGTGCCGACATCAGGCAAGATGCTGGTTTTCTCAGGCGATATCGGGTGGCTGGACTAAAGCGCCGACCAACCTACACGAAAAAGGGGCAACTTACGGCCTAGTTGCGTAAAATAGCCCGCGAACCAAGTACCAAGTAAGTACAGTGAATATGATACATTGAAAGAAATTACGAGAGGCGCATTTCCGCACTACGAAGGAGTGGAACTCATTGCCCCCGTCTTTGTTCCCCGAACGGTATAGTCTGGGAGTCTTCAAGTCAAGAGTGAATAGGTACGTTTCCATCAGGTGAGATTGTGGACAAATACTTGTCTATAAGGCATTAAAAAAAATCCAACTTTGGACTAAAATATACTAAATATGATGCCATTAGCATTGAGTTATATATAGAATATAAAATATCCAGCTTCGTTGAAAAACCGGTGGTTCCACACTTTCTGCCAGAAGTGTTGTCCACAATCGAAAAGCGCTAAAACTTTTAATGGTCCGGATGTGCCACTTGCTACGAGTGGGTGATTTGTCTTCCATTTTGTTATCCGTTGCACTTGCGGTCAATTTTATTTGCATCTTGTTGCTCTTTAGAGCTTTAAAATGCTTTTAGAGAGTCGTTTATAGGAGTTATGTGAAGGTTATTGCGGATGTCATATCTTGAGCCCAGCTTGAGGTTCTAACAAGACGAAAGAGAAAAACTAAAACTCGACTACTACAGTACAAGTTTTCTATAATTTTAAACAAAGAAAAATGTGTACCTTTGCTATACTTTGTTATTATATGTAGTATATACTTTTGATATGATATTTTGGAATTCATTTTTTTATAGCAATGATGGTATTTGAGTTTTTATCGGCCAATTCTTTATGGAGATCATAGACGCTAAAAACAACCTAGCCTATTACACCCGTAGAATTGACACTAATTCAACAATATACTTACACGTTACAATCGGTATATTAGTTTGGAGAACAAACGTATATAGGTAGATTTGTTTAGGGACAAACGTAAATAGGTAGATAAATATGAAATACATACGGTGATAAAATCATATTCAAATAGATACTTCATTAAAATAATACTAAATACTTCAGTGCATGCCGGCAGTGTCAAGCAAAAAGAGAAAATAAATGTTCTAAACTTTTTGTAGGCACGTGTTCTTGTAAGTGCGACAAATGTGTCACGTGACCTTTGTTACTGACCACGCGTAGGTACGACCGCATATTAATCTACTATGGCTTGCAATGTGCAAGGTGTAGGTACTCAACTTAGTCAATCTCCACAAGTCCACATGTTATAATGCTACAAATAACTGATAAAGAATTTATTTTTACTATGACCAGGAATTTGTATTAGACCACGTTTACGGAGACGCCGCGCGTCGAGTAGTACTCGTACGTAGGGCCAAAGAGCATGTATTAAAAAAATAAGAGATTGCACGAATTTAACTCAAATTCTAGCATTTATTGCCAATAATGTAGGTTACAAACGGCGTACTGAAAACGTAACGATCCTCACAATCTGCTCTGTTTAAGAGTGTACAAATATTATGTGTAAATTACTATTACAGTTCCCTATGTTTACAGTTTACAGTACAGTAAACTATGTTTTCTAATTTTAAATTTGTAAGTAATACATTTTTGGCATAACACTAAAGCAATTTATTCAATGAATAATTCAATTTATATTTAAAAAAGGCATAATTTTCAACAGAGATATTAATCATGGTTCTCTAAATTTATGTCAATAAATGTTTTGTTCGATTGATTTTTTCATGTGAGATTTATTCAATCCCGAAACTAGCTAAATGAAGGATACGAAAAAGCCTGAAGAATTATATTTTAAAGTTACACATTTATAAAATATGTGATTAACTCCAAAATATTGTATTTTTATTGAGCTTAGGTACTCGCTCTTCATCAAGCGATGATGATGAAATCCTCATTCATCGAATCTGATTTTCGTTTCAAGTTATAAAAAACATGTCTATATAAAATTGAGTAATCGATCCACATGTCCAACTCTAACCGGAACTATAGCAATGCCCTATTTACAAATAATGTTAAGTTAATTTAAATAAAACCCGTAAGAATGTACTGCGCAATGTCCTCAGATTAGCGCAGATTAAGCGGCCGTATTGTGAATGTTATGATTACATTTAATAAGTAAAGTAATAAGTATTTTATAAGTGGTTATCGAGATCAAGGAACGGTGATTCATATTGTATCCATGGACAGATGTGGCGCTATGAGTCATTGGTAAGTATTTCGTAAGTTAAGAAAAGTGCGATGATATTCAAAATGGCACAACGAAAACTTTTATCTATTCATTTATTGCAATCTATAATAATAATATACAGGTTTAAAAATACAGTTCTTAAAGAGTTCTTTGTAGATTCTGTAGGACACAGCCAAAATTAGTTAAGAGAAGGACTGCTAGGTTTTTACAAACTAGCGCGGTGCAGCTAGTTTGTAAATAAAAAAACGCTGTAAAAAAAAAAGTTGTTAGGTTAGGTTAGTTACCTCCAAATTTCATCAAAATTGGTCCGTCTGAGCGTAGTAGGATACTAAGTAAATAAACGGAGATAAATACCTGACAATAATTATATAACTGTATTCCTTTATTTTGAAGGCCGTTAGGAAAAAATATCAATCATTATTATATAAATAATTTTGAGATAATAGAAACGCAAGTAAAGCTTAAAAAACCGAGTTCATCGCTTATATTTCGGTTTTGGCTTGACTGATTTCGATAAAATTTATATGGAACCACCTCTGAAGTAGGTATACTAAAAGCCTCGTACGGAACCAGTTCCGAAACTCCGGTTCTCTTAACGGCCGAAGCGACTCTACCAAACAAAAAAAATATCAGAATCGATTTATACCTAATTGGCGGATATATCGCGTAACATACAAACAAAAAAAGAAAAAAAAAATACTGTCGAATTGAGAAGAAAAGTTAAAAAGAGAAAACTTTTTGAAGTCGGTTGAAAAGGCATTTCGCCTTCGTTTTACGGGACAAAGAGTTTGTACTAGACACAGAATACTTCATATTATGGTACCTTTGATCAGTAAGGCGAAAAATAAACGAAATGTATAAATATGTCTTGATATAAGTATCAAAATTACGGTTAATTATTAAATGCAGACAGAATGTAGTATCTTCTTGGCGCATTGCCAAATGAATAACCTTTTAGCCAAAACGACTTTTGGCTGTTATTGCCGACCAAAAGTAGAAGAGAGTTTTGACCGAATTACCTGTTGAATCTTTATTGTATACTTAGATATAAATAAAGCTACTTTGAGGTATTTAGTATTTACTACTTATTTGATAATTTATTTGTTACTCAGTTGCCGAGGATACGGAATACATTCTTACGAGTAACAAAATATGTTACAGGTGCAGTGTTTGTTTAACGGGCAGTTTTTGTTTTCACCATGAAGTTCACCTTATGTAAAATAATGATGCGATCGAAGATGTAGCATGCTTACCTAGAAGATACTTATTCACTCTAAGACTGAAAGTCTCCCAGATTATACTGTTCGTGGAACAAAGACGCGGGCAGTGAGTTCCACTACTTCGCTGTACAGTCCATAGAAATCTTTAAATCTCGAGTGAACAGGTATCTATCTCTAGGCAAGCATGCTCCATATTCAACCACATCGTCACTTTACGTCAAGTGAGATAGCAGTTAAATGCTTGCCTATCGAAAAAAAAAACAGTCCAAGTTCACCTGCACATGGTGTCCATGCGAAGGAAAGATAACGTCAGGCGGTCATAAAAACTAAAGCAAAACGCGGTGAAAAAATCAAAAAATCAAAATCAAAATCAAAATCAAAATCGTTTATTCACATGGGCCCCAAAGAGGCACTCATGAAATATATGAATCTATTGCCAGATTCAGAAAATTACAGCCATCTCGAGAAGAACCTGGCAAGAAACTTGGCGGCGCATTTTTTTTCATTCATTTTTTTTTTTTAAACATTCAAACATTAGGTGTTATTATGGTCGCTAGAAAGAGCCTGTGCAGTTTGCCTCCAAAAAAATGGTTTTATAATAAAACATGTAATCTAAACACACATGAAGTGGAATAAGGCCAGAGAAGTAATTAATGATGATGACTTTTTACCCAATTATTGTGAACAAATCTTCAAGAATGCAGTAAACATCGATATGACATTTATTTCATGATTAATTACAGCTTGACTTGACCACACTCTAGAGAACTAATCCCTTAACCAGCTTGTGAGAACACGGCATATAGCACGTGACTTAGGTTTAGCAAACACTTGTACAACTTATAGGCTTAGAGACACTGGTGATTAGTATTACCTTTCTGCTATGGTATTATTTGAAATAATAACGTATGGCTTAAAGCTGTGTGTGAAAGCGTTTTGAAAAGGGAGAGCTCTCTAAATCTACCAAATGGATAATCTATACTAAGGATTTGTACGATTTCACTCACGGTAAACTACGGGCCAATTGCGTATATTTCCTAAAACTATGTACAGCAAAGAACTAAGTTACCTACAAGACATCGAGCTTATAGGTAACTCAAGTGCTCAAGCCCACTACCAGTGGATAGCGTTCCCATCATGCTGGCGGCATTGCCTCTCTGAATTGCAATGCTAATACGTTGATCCAAATAAGTGCCAGCATTTTGATCACGCGTCGCTTCAACCAGGCGCTCTGATAGAATTTTGAAAATAGAATGAGCTCCCGGTTACTTACGGTTGGTTTTACGCATTGTTACGAGACTAGTTTCGGAACAGTCGGTGCTCCTACATTAGTCGAGTACGCGCGTAGACCGTCCGGCGTACCTCGTCTCGACATGTACTGTGATATGTAATCGTTAAAGTTTAAATAATATAACCTTAAATAAATAAAAATAAACGCTTTCAAACTAACAGCCCCATATTAAATTTGAAGACTTGTGGCGTGGGTGCCGCAAACATTCACATCATACCGAAAACCAAAAACATACATTTTCTGTGCTTTGGGTTTGATTAACGATGGAAACTAGTTTTCTCTACAAGAAAAATTTGTGTGTGATGTGAATGTTTCCGACACCTTCGTCACAAGTCGTGTGAATGCGTTTATATAATAAATTATGATATAATTGACAGCTAAAAATACTCTTTATGTTTGATAATTTTTTTTTTTTAAGATAATGCTCCTGACATTAGTGACCAAATCATTCCGCGGTACCCAACCTAAAGAAAACGTGCTTACCTCGCGTACATACGTCTTAATCTTTACGAGTGTGTTTTCATTCAAGAAATGAAGCTGTTGTGATTAGAAGCCTTCCTATTTTGGTTTAGGAGATTGCTTTTCTTCTTATTGTGTAAACAACAGTTTAACGGTTTGTTACTTCTTGTTAGCAAATAAAAAAGTGTCTTACATCCGTGATTAAGAACAATACATAACGAGCCCTAGCGATTAGATGTAGCGACCGTTAGCACTATCACTTTTATTGTTTTCTACCAATTTCACAACAAAGGAGGAGGTACTCAATTTGAATGTAATTTAAAAAAAAGTTTGTTTACTTCATAACTTCTTTCCTCGAGAACCGATTTTAATGTTTTTTTTTTGTTTAAAAGTTGGTGCTTTCCGATTGGTCCCATTTAAATTTGATCAAGATCTTAACAGTCGTTTTTGAGTTATCATCAATAATGTGTGTTTAATACATTTGATCTGATCAAGGTTCCGAAGATAAAGCAGTGAAGTCTGCTTTTTTAAGCTAAACTATATTATGTAAAACTGTAAATTGTTATTTACTAGTTATATTTTACCTATTCGTAGCTGTAAAAAAGGAGGCATTCGATTTTTCATGATACTACTGATTTTCAAAGTATTGCCTCCGACATTGCTACGTACCGAATTATACAAAGCTTGAGCTTTGTATAATTCGGTTCTCTAGCTTACTTACCCTCTTTTTAGTTATACAATACAATACTTATTTATTGAACATCAATAAAATAGTTAAGTAACAATATAATAAAATAAAAACTAAAAATAATAATTGTAGTACAATGGGCGGTACAATGGAGTTATGCTCGCAGTTAGGTTATATTTTTGTTGTAAATATATTTATTTGATAAATCGTTACCCTTTTATTATCCAGTAGCTTTCACTATTTACTCAAACCGTTTAAATTCAGTATAAATGAAAGAAAACAATTCATTCAATTTCGTAGCTCGCAGATAGATTTATCTCGTTCAAAATAGTAATATTTCATTAAACTGGAACAAAGATAATATTAGTCCAATATTTTCTTTGATAAATGTCTCCAACAGAGCCCGGGAATGGAACAAGTGACAAGTTTCCACGTGGAAGGTCACGTGGCTTTCAGGCGCAGGCTTGGTTGCAAGAATGTATATTGAGACATTTCAGACTTAAAGGTTGAATTCAAGGAAGAATGCACCCGCTTACATTGGTAATAAGCCATTGTTTTGTTATTCGTAGCATACAGTTATTTTTACCGACTTCCTAAAAAAGGAGGAGGTACTCAAGTCGACTGTTTTTTTTTCTGTGTGTTACCTCATAACTTCTCTCCACGTGAGCCGATTTCGAAAATTTTTTTTAGTTTGACAGATGTTGCTTTCTAATTGGTTCCATTCAAATTTGATCAAGATCTGATTAGTAGTTCTTGAAATATCGTCGTTTGCTTGCGTTTAATTATTACAGTCTTTTATTTAGTTTCACGTGTCCTGTTATATTTCCGTCTGTATCAAATCTTGCAAGCTAAATTCAACTTAATTCCCAATGTCCGATTGGACTCAATTTTGATGTACTTATGTATCTTCGGTGACAATACAATGATATGGTTCAATGGAGCTGGTCTGATAATGGAGACAGAAGATGGCCTTAGGAACTTCTGAACTAAACTAGATAAACCCATTGAGTTTGGGCTGGTTTGATTCTTCGTGACAAATTTCTCTGGTTATATAACTTGTTAGTCCTTTTTTATTTACAAAAGCTTGATTGTAAAATAATTTATTGAAGTATTATTTGTTACATATAAGCTTTTAATTAACTTGCAATATTTTTATGTTAGTTTGTTTAGGTAAAATCTTGCAAGCTGAATAAGAATCACTCCCTCTTATTCTACGGAGTTAAATTTTCAACCGACTTCAAAAAAGGAGGTTCTCAATTCGACTGTGTATTTTTTTTGTATGTATGTGACGCGATGTCTAAGCCAATTATGAATCGATGATTTGATGTTTTTTTTTGGTAGATCATACTTCAGAAGTGGTCCCATATAAATTTGATCGAAATCGGTCAAGCTAAAACCAAAACATAAGCGGTGCAGTCGCTTTTTTTTAAGCTTTGCTTAATTATTATCTGTTGGTTCAGTTCCTATGATTTTTTTTTCTGGCAACAATCTATAAATATTGTAATAATTTTCCAAATTTGACTCTGTTTATTGATCTTCTATGTAATTTTTCTGAAACAACAACAAGTTTAATAGTGATTTATAGCACACACTAATTATTTGTATCATATGAAATATTAGTAAAAGATAATTTAGTTTCGTTTCTTACCTTTGGTGATGTATGAGAAAAGTTTAAAAAAATATGTAGCGACTCATGCGATGAGTATACCTTCACAGGTTTTATGGTATCTGATTGCATAGCATGATATGCCGTGAACCTATATATTTATTATATACAACTAATTGGGTCCACAAAAAGTGAAAAGCAGAAAAATATATCGGAAACGTCTACGCGTGGTACAATGTTAGCTGCTATTCGGTTAACACTTTCATCACTGAACAAATGATCTACTTCTATTAAACTATTTTTTTACCAGCTTGTGTAAATAAGACATCTCTAGCGTCAGTCAGAAACGATTCTCTTCGAAGTTTATGAGCTTTTCTATCGAGTACTGTAAAACTACACATCTTTGGCACGGAATTGAATAGGAAGCTTCAGCTACCTATTCAAATCAAACACAAAAAGAAAGTTAAAATAGAAACCCGACTACTAATAGTGTACTCAGTAAATGGCTTCCATGAAACATAAAAAAATCTTTCTACATAATATTTTAGTTTTTTTTTTTTTTATTAATATTATGTTTGAGCTCTTTCAGTTGATACTATTAAAAAACAACAAGATAAACTGTTTACCGTCATCCATATATGGTTGACATGCCTCCAGTTAGCTCGAAGCGTTTCGCTTCTACATTTATCATCCTTACTACCGTATAGGAGTGGAACTCATTGCCCTGGTCTTTGTTCCCCGAACGGTATAATCTGGGAGTCTTCAAGTCAAGAGTGAATAGGTATCTTCAAGGCAAGCATGCTACATCTTCAGCTAAATCAGCACTTTCTATCAGGTGAGATTGTGGTCACTTGCGTACTAAGTACTAGTGAATTAATTGTCATACATTTTTCATAACCGTCACAATACGCTCTCTACTATAAAAATTTGCCAATCATGTCAGTCTATTATTTCCAATAAACCCTTCTTAAGACTAGCCTAGCATCATTTCCTGCCAGTCTATCCAGGATATCAAAGGTGTTTGTGCTAATTTGATTATATGCCTGAGGTCGTCCACAAGTGGGTCAAGAACTGGTGAAGTGGGGAACTGGAGTACTGCTACGTAATCTACGGTCACTTGGGTGGGCTAAGAACAACCAACTGTGTATTAATAACAATACTGCACAGCTAAATATATAATTATTCTGTTTAACGGATACCTTTTGACAAGATGTAATCTGGATTGGATTTTTATGTTAGGTGATAAAAAGTTAGGGCAGAATAATACCTATCACACCTCTGAAATTAGCAACCATCCTCTCTTCAATGTTCTATACTTATAATGTGACAAATATCATATATTTTACTGTGATACATTTCTTATATAATCGCATAATATAAGTCTTATTAACGAAAAATTGTAAAATCTATATCTATATATACATATAATCTTTGATTTGTTGGATTTATCTCTACCCTGAATAGCAGAACAAACATTTTCTCTTACATTTAAACATTTTGTAACGGAATTGGGGTTTTGATGATATTTGGAAAATTTACGCGAAGCCGCGGGGAACAACTAGTAATTCATAAATCATAAAACTCAACTGCCCAAAAAAAAGTAAAATAAAATTCTAATTCGGGACATATTGAATTTAACAGTCGCGACTCGTTATTAGTAATATTCAAGCCGATCTAGATTTGCACAATAATAATAAAATTTTTGTTATTACGTTTTTGCATTGACGTAGTTGAGCGGGAAATCCTTTATTATTTACGTTCGATATAGATCGGTACGTATTCGTGGTTAGGTAGACGTTTTATTATTATCTTAATAAGCTTATCTCACAATTAGGAGAATGATAGACTATTGGGGAGTTACGTATGTAAATAGGTTTTTTTATGAGTAATCTAGAGCAGTGTCAGTTCCTGTCACCGATTTCGGATATATGGGCTTAGATGCCAGTGGAAATAGGTACGCTCGTGCATCAGAAGGAATTTACCAATGAGTATGTAATAAAAAAGTGTATCTTTATATACAATATACCTCATTTCGCAATCATAAACGCTTTAATTCTCACAGCCCCACATTAAGTTCAATGATTTGTGTCGTGGGTGCCAGGAACATTCACATACACACACAATCACACCCAGAACCAGCGACACAAATTTTCCTTGGGGAGAAAATTGTGTTCCCGCCGGGAATCGAACTTGATAGCCCGCTTAGAAGGCGGACGCCCTCCGATCTAAGCCAACGGATCTTACATTGTTTAAGATGCACCCAAAATAATTGTTTTTTTTTTATCTAAAAAATTATAGTAAGTACCGAATGGTGTTGTAATTTTTTTAGCTGTATGTTTTTTCCAGGTTCTATTCGTATGATCATAATTTGTAACATGTGCTAACTTTGGCATGAGTCATGTTGTAATGTAGTGTTTAATGACAGGTCTGGTGATGCCTGTTGTGTGACGCATCCACTCCAGAGGTCCGGCACTATGGCTTATCAAATATCATTATATAGTAAAGTTTATACATACTGTTTCCCACAGCTTTGCATGTTCTATTCAACTTATATAATCACCTAACTTACATAATACTAGCTTTTCCTCGCGGCTCTACCCGCGTGAATAAAAACACAAAACAAATCAAATTGTGAATCTCAACCATACTTGAATCCCCCTTAAAACACAAAAAAATATCAAAATCTATTCAGCCGTTTAGGAAGATTTCATTTAGTCACATGCACACGTACAAAACAATTATATATATCCAGTCCAGACTATTAAAGTCACTATGTTCTGCATTAGAATTTATTTAACTTGTATTTTGCGGTCGGGTTTTATGATATATTAGTTAATTTAGTTATTGCGTTTTTACATTGACGAAGTTGAGCGGGAAATCCTTAACCTCCTTATTTAACAAATCGTCCCCTTTATTTGTCAAATATTAGCATGTCTTAAGTGAAATAAAGATACAATACTGACTTTATTAAATCAAATTAATTGTCTAGAGAACAAAATTATAAGTCTGGAAATAGTTGAAACAACTGTCTTTATTAATCAAATCACTATGCCTTAAATAAAGAAAAAAATGTGCTAATAGTATGACTCGTGTAATTTTTTCTAAGAAATACACAAACGAGGTAAAGGAAAACCCTCCTTCACACCTTGAATCGGCTCACGTAATCTCTTTAGGCAAAACCCGCATTGCAAAATAAGAGGTTTTAGTAAACAATGGTATAATAAAACAGATCTGTATTAGCTGTAGCGCTAAATACGACATTGTTAGATTAGTAAGAATAGCATAGACTTACAAACAATGGATCTCGGATCTAACAAACTTCAAGAAAAAAAACATGCGGTGCTGTCTTTGGGGACTCCTGATAGAAGTGAAAACTGGAAAGAGACAGATGCCAGTAGCCAGTATACTACGCGTTCGGTGACGATGACGCGAGTTCCCTGATTTTTGTTCACCCAAAAAGTGCTCAACGCGCCTAAAGAGGTTTTCACGTAACAACATTGTCTTTGGTTGTCAGTCTTTGGGTTCTGCCGATAGAAGTGAAAACTATATAATATATATATATATGTATATACACAGTATACATATATACCCATTATAAATGATCCTCTATCGTGGGCAATATGTATCGCGCGTAGAGCTCAACAAATATTGGCCGTTCGGTGACGATTACGCGAGTTCCATGATTTTTGTTCACCCAAAAAGCGCTCAACGCGCCTAAAGAAGTTTTTATTTCAAAAAGAGTACCGATTAACCTATACAAACGTGTATACATTTGTATGATTATAAAATACTAAAACAATTTAATTTATGTCTATTTCCATTACTACATATTTTGTTTGCAACAATTTAATAAATTTTAATAGCGTAAGCTTCGACAGACGACGGTCGCACTATTTTTCATCCTACGCAGCTTTTAGCGAGGCGGGATTGTCGCTTATATTTAGTTTTGTCGCTTATGTTCCGTGGAAACTTATGAGCGGATCCGACATCTATATATTTGTAAGTCGACGGAGAATAGTAGAAAAAAGTGTAAACATTTCGTCCAGATGGTTTCAGTCGAGGTATGGAGTCTGTCTGCCAACAAATCACTCTGTCTAGTAGAGACTTTCAATGCGCGCCTCTTCGTCTGCTTTTCTATCCTTGTGCTGTAAATATTATGGCTGATATAAACTATGTATTGCTACTAAATGAAGTTTCATTTTTCCGCGAACAGGAGCTGTAGTGGCTTATATCCAAATGTTTTGTTATTTGATTCGTTTGTTTTGCTACTTCGTTTGCACGCCATTCTCGTATTCGCGATCTTCGGGACGGCTTTGTTTCATAATTTGAGTTTTAAATGTATCGTATCATTTATTTCTATCTATCTATTATTTACCAGAATAATAGAAGGTATATTTTCTATTCGAGCTTCTCAATTCGGATGAATGAAAATGACATGGAAGAATTTATGACAAATACATTTTTATCATTTTAATATTGTTTCATTTAATTTTGTATCTTATTAAAATCCCGATTAACGGACATGATAATGGTGTATTACCTAATACAACAGATATTCTATTATATGAATATTTCAAATTATATGAAAGCCCCCGTATAGTCTGAGTTGACAGGACTGGCCTCGTCTGAACGAGCAAAGTTATTATTGTGTCACGTTTGTTCGTTATTTAAAGTTTTGGGTGGCACTTAGTCTTACCATCATATCAACGTCTTGTTTGTCTTTTACTTAAAAATAACAAATCAATGGACATTTTTGACGTGATCTGTTGTTGAACATAACTCTGTACATTTTGATCCCAAATATGTAGACAAGTAATAAAAAAAAACTTTTTGATGATGAAAAAATGTTGGAAATACCCCTGACTCTCTATCTGTAAACAGATTTTGTTTATTTATTTAATAATTACAAACATGTAAAAATTACAATAGCACTTTATTATAATTATTTACATGCACCATTTTCACCAACATCTGAGAGCACTCTCGACCAAGTCATATTTAAAACAAAAATCAAAATCCAAATCAGTCCAGCCGTTAGGGATCTATGCTGTCAATCTTATAACACCCATTTTTTGTCCAGGGTTAAAAAGAACACAAAACACTTAATACTTATATTACTAGAAATCAAATAGCATTAATCAGTCTCCTATATAAACTGTTTACAACCAATCTAGTTTCTCAGCATCACTGACTCACCCATGGTATCTTGTTCCCATTACTTTTGCTTTTTTACTAATGATGCCGATGGAGGAAGAGAAATATTTTTTACAACTCGTGAGTCAGCTAACCGCAAGGTGCTCGCTTCGTTTATCTAAAGCGGTATTTTATTGAATCTCCAATTACCAAGTGTTATTGAGTCAACGATCATCATTTAGGGTGGAGATTTTATTTGTTTATTTTCTTGGGATTTCACAAAACAAACAAACAAACAATCGCATTTACACTCACAACCCCACACTAAGTTCAAAGACTTGTTTCGTGGGTGCCGGAAACTATTTTCTTGGGATTTCACAAATAATAATAATATTTGACGGATAATAACAATAATTAACGATGTGAACACTAGGCATGGATCGCAGCTTCGCCCGCGTTTAACAAAGTTAAAAAAAAGCATAGTGTTAATCCCGGTTATAAACTGTGAAGATAGCAAATTTCACCCAAATCCGTTGAGCGGTTACAACGCGAAAACAAACATACACACAAACTTTCACATTTATAATATTAGTGTGTTAATCAGATCTTCTCACTCCTTGTTAAAGATATAAATGAGCATGTTTGCCAAACTAACATTATGGATTAGTAACTTTGTAAAAAATAATGACCCAAACAAAAACTAAACAAAAATTGTTCTATAAACTAATTTAACTCAAATTTGTTTTTTTTTGTTTTAACTCTAATTTGTTTTTTGTTAGTTTTTTCAGAAATCAAAATCACAAATTTAAGACTAAACGATATTACAATTTTGTTTAAGGCCTAATATCTCCATTACAATCCGAATCCGAATTGTACAGCGCTGGGCCCTCAGATAAGCTCTATAATAAGGTCCCACCTTATTACTCTAATTTACGCTCAATACATAACTTACCAGTCCGGGTCGGGGGACAAAATACTTCTTTTAGTGATTTTTAAAAGAGTCATAGTCAAGTCATGCCCTGGTAAAGTGGTAAGCTTCTATTGAAGTTTTGGAGCGAAAATGAAAACCACGTCTTTTTTGCACCTTGCCTCTTATTTTTTTAATGCCCTATAGGCAAACATTTGACCACAATTTGACATGAAGGAAAGTGATGATGCGGCCAAAGATGTAGCATGCTTCCCTTTGGGGCTTATATGAGTAAACGATTTTGAACTTAAATTTTGAAGATTAAATAATTAAGCAAAATTTTACAAAATCGACACTGCTATTTAATATTTCCATTTCGCGGTATAACTCCTAGTGATTTGCAGACGCGAGAATCATGAAATAGTGATACGGTACTGTTAGTGACAATATATCTTCGAAAACGTTACAATTTATAGTAAGTACCTATTGTAAAATTTTAAATAATGAGTGTCAAATCAAGTGGTCAAACGTTTGCTTTAGAATAGGCAAAGGTTTGACAACTATCTCACCTGATGTTAAATGACGATACGGTCGACGATGGAGGACGCTTGCCTAGAAAAAACTATTCACTCTTTTTTTTATTGGAATAAACTGTAGTGTAATTATCTGTTTTACATACAATTATTTTGTTACGAATCTTTAACACATCTTCCGTTCCATTTGCATGCTTTACTGAGTTATCTTCACCTGCCGGGGGCTGCGCCGGTTTATCGGATCACTATGGAAATGGAAGGTTGGTCGATACCAATTTGCGTTGTTGTGATCGGAAAATTGTGTTTATGTATGTGTATGCGGAAAAGAGATATATCTATCTATAACGGTTCTCTATTTACGTGTCGTCACGTGTACTTAAATGATAAATTAAAATAATAAAACATTTTTAAAAAAGTAAAAATATTTTTTAATTAATTAAAATAAAATTTACATAATTATACGGATTTAAATGTTACTAAATCAAGTATATGTTAATGTTTATGCGTTAGTCCGCTGTCCCACCTGTTGATAAGTGTGTGGTCGAGGATGGCAAGGATATTAAGTTAAGAATAGGACTAGCTTTTTGAACTGCTTGTTGGCTAAATTGGGTGAGCGTTGGCTTTCTATGCAGGAGCATCGTGTTCGATTCCCGGCGGGAACACTAGTCTTTTCCCCTTGGATAATTTGTGTTTGTGTGTGTGATGTAAATGTTTCCGGCACCCACGACACAAGTCATCGAACTTGTGTGTGGGGCTGTGAGTGTGAAAGCGTTTATGTTTATGTAAGCTACTACCGGTAACCGTATGGTGCTGCATAACTAATATTAAAATTATAAAGGTAAATGTAAGCTGACTAATTATATAATTTATAAATAGGTGCCTAAACTATGTTGATAAAGTGATAATTATTATCAAAATACAATTAAACGAAATACGATAACCATCAAACATAATATGAATTTCACATTTATAATATTAGTAGGATTAATAACAGACTGAGTAACAGAAATCTTTGCTGTCTTGAATATACGTCGACCCTGCAATTTAGAGCTTTAGAGTAAAATTACATTAAATCTCAAATATTATGCAAATGTAATCTACTACACGTTTCATCATTCATTCAACATCACAATAATCCACAATTGCTTCTCTCACAGCATAATTTAACTCACCTAAAATCCATTCCATCCGGACTGTATAATCCAGTGTCAAATTATCATTGGTGAAACTCATAACAAATCAAATGGTGCATAGAGAGGTAGCTTATTAATTTGTCATAACTTGGGTCTGGCACGAAACATGCATGGTATGTGTCGGACTGCATATTTGCCGCGGTGACTGAATGCCTGACACATTCCACAGCGAAGCCCGAGTTGCTGAGCCAGGTATTCGAACCTTCATAATTGGGATGATTGACGATTTGAATCGATCATAATCGAGCATCACTAATTTATTTACTTACTGACTTTTGCTCACGGCTTAGTCCGTACAGATCGTTGGAGATATTCGTAAATGTAAGTTTTTATGTAAATGTGTAAGTATTCGTTCGTGTTTATTTTCTCTTCACGCCGATGTTACGGTGGGCTTAGGCTATCATCCCTTTATTAATATATTACACTTACAGGATACCTTTCATATGAATTAACGCGGACAATGCCTCG
Source organism: Lomographa bimaculata (assembly GCA_948107665.1). Taxonomy (NCBI): domain Eukaryota; kingdom Metazoa; phylum Arthropoda; class Insecta; order Lepidoptera; family Geometridae; genus Lomographa; species Lomographa bimaculata. The sequence continues at coordinate 13,483,065 of OX403595.1, forward strand.
GCGCACAGTTAGTGATACATAATGATAAAATACTTTTATACATACGTGTACCTCTAAAAACTTTTTTCTTTGAATATCAACACCAACCTTTTTAATATTATTTTAATTTTTTTTTAAATTCTAGCAAACTTAGAAATAAAAGCATTGGCTGTTGTTGAAACGACGCGTGATCAAAATGCTGGTAAGTACTTATTCGGCTCAACGTATTAATTCAGAAAGGCAATGCCGCCAGCATAATAGGAACGTCACCCTTGAACCGGCTTGAACACACAAACATAGATGCAATATGTTGTTTGAACATAGAAAAAGTTATAAATAAATTACAACAATACGAAAAACACATTTAGGCTTTCAGAAGGAATTGCGAATTGAATATTGAACTAAGTACTGTAACAGTGTAACACAAGCCTGTTTAACCTTAATTTTGCTTTCCATAGGTATTTAGTTAAGTAAAATCTATGTATATAAAAATCAATGCCTCTTTTCGTTGTAATTTTATAACTCAAGAACAGGCTCACCTATCCAAACCAAATGTTTAGGACATAGGTGAGGTTGAGGCTTTGTTCGGACTATTTTGTAGATGGTTTATGTGAAGTTTGTACAAAATCGATCGAGCGGTTCTTCATTTATCACACCCGGGCGAAGCCGGGGCGGATCGCTAGTATCATATAAGATTGACTCCAGTCCATGAATATCTGCATACGTAAATAAACGCTGAATATATCTTAAAACAATTGTCTGCTTACCTTCTTATTATTCTGTATAATATATATCAAGAGCGCAAACACATTTTCATCACTGGGTAAACGTACAGGAACAAAAAATATTTACACAGCCTGAAAATATTTCACCGTGGAACAGTGGAATGCCTCCACGCAAAAATTAAATTGCGAAAAATGGCAAGGCTGCTTGTAAAATTCAAATCAGTTGAAATAATTTAGAATTTAAAGGGCATAATTTTAACGACTGCCTCACACGCACCCAAAATGTTGATGCAGTTGTTTTTTTCCCCAAAATCAAAACATTTCGTTGCGATTAAGTCGGAACACGTAACGATGCGTGTCCGAAATCCGAAGCTTTTATACGTCAGTTATATAACAAATCACAATATTTATGCTGTGGTTTACGGTAGTGCCAACATAATTCGGGGCTTCCGACAGTCGCGTGCGCCCATTAGGAACTATTTTGAATAGGTAATCATTCGATTCCGGTAGATTTACTCTGTTACCTCTTAAAGCAGGAAACGTGTGATCGATGGATCACCGAATATCACTCCAGGCGAGATGAAGAGATGGACAGGAGCATCGATCGGGTTTCCGGTGATTATCTGTTGATAGACAGTTCTTTAAAGAATAGTCAATATTGGTTGTGATTATCTGACTTCCTTGTTTATACAATAACCTTGTTACGTGCGATTATGTATGCGATGCGAGTAATATTTTAATACTGAAGCAGTTGGAGAATACAATATAATACCACAGCTTCGGCCTTCGTATGAGTTCACTTCTTGTACGCTTCGCCTTATTGCTTTATATGTACAGGTGCTGTTATATTTCCTGGTTATTGAATAACTCGAAATTTCTCTCATATTATATACACTCGGATATCTTTTAAAAATGGTTAGAGATTCGCCACCAATATGTCTTTTTCCATTCAGGTTTTAGTTAATTGTTGTTAGCCTGTGACCACTCTGTCACATTTTGATAAGCAATGATATGGTCGAGGGAAACCATGCTAGAATATGAGTCAAGGATTGTTGCTGGAACACTTTTTAAATGATTTTAGCGACAGATATTGTTTCATTGCTGATAGGCTAGTGTTTTGACCACTTACTACTTCACCTGATGGTAAGATGTATATTATGATATTTCAAACTATGGGGGGTAAACAACGGCTGTAAAGGCTTGTTAACCAGACAAGCACAAGAAAACGCTTTGCCACCATGAATTTCATCAAGCCAAGAAGGTATGTTCACTACGACGCGATAGATCTAAAATAGACCCCAATAAATAGAGCGTAGAAGCTTTTAAGGTGGCGATACCAGAATTTCATCTAAAACGCTTGTTTTTGTAACCGTTTTACTCGGCATTCATAATAAAACCAGATAAATAAAAATATTGGTCGTAATCTATGTGATACGATAGATAATGCCCTCTTCTCAGAATATTCATAACGTTCGTAAATATAAAGGAAATAAATATTAAATCTCATGCAAATAACATCAAGTTGTATTTTTGTAACCATTTCGTTCGGTCATTTTATATCAAAACACTGTGAAAGTTATTTCACATACGCATATTTACTAGACAAATGATGTCTTCAGCTTATTTTATTTTATTTGAGGCGCTTTTTCACGAAATTTGAATAAAACCATTAAAAATCAAAGATCGCCACGCCCGACCTAGCGTAACCGCCACGATGTAATTCACGCAATATACACCTTTACGTGCAAAAGTGTAAGGGGGATAATTGGCTGTGGTTAAAAAAGATGCTCGCATTGACATATACCTGCCCCTTAAGCTCCGCTATAGATACGAGATTTTTTTATCTAGAAAAGACAAACGTTTGATCTCACCATGTTAAGGGGCCTGCGGTGGTTGATTTGCCCATACAATCGTAATACCGAAATTATTTATAATTCAAGCATATTACCACCATACTGTGATGTTATTCAGAATAAAAACGTGTTAATCTAGGTTCCTGGATAGTTTTTATTCCAAAATAATTATCTAAAACTAAATATAAACCAATTGATTTTTACACATTATTACGACGTAAATGTTGCATCTTTAACTTATTCATTTTATAATAAAAACGTACACATTTCTTTTGGCACTACAACAGGAACATAGATTATTATTTCAAGGTACTATTCATGCAAAAAACATTGGCTAAACATTACATTTTCATTCATAATTTTTGGTATTACGGCACCTATCATAATTTGTTCGGTCGGTAGTGCTATCGCATCAAGCATGGGCACAGTTTGCCAGTTAACCAGAGACAGCCATAGACTCGTTTTACAGACTCCCCGGCCTCTTAAGGGACGATGCGGTTAATAATAGAGCACGCTTGCCTGGAACGTATCTATTCACTCTGGACTTGAAGACTCCAAGTACTCCAGTTATAGTCAAGGTATGCCCTAGTAAGTTTGTAGAAACTTTACTCTTATAGAAGTAGAGGTTGAGAGCGAAAACTAAATAATTTTATTAACTTTGTATGATTTCTCTGAATGTATGCTTGGTCACTAGCTATAATGACAAAAATCAAAATCTTTTATTTACATCACAAATAAACGCTTTCTCACAGCCCCATACTGAGTTCGATGGCTATGATGTCGTGGGTGCCGGAAACATTCACATCACACACACAATCACAACCAGAACTAGATACACAAATTTCGTTCGGGAAGAAAACTTGTGTTCCCGCCGGGAATCGAGCCCGATACCGCTTCTTAGAAGGCGAACGCTTACCTAACTAAACCAACGGGCAGCTCGTCATTAGTCATTATTGCTTAGACGTAAAGTGTATTTCCAGGATCTATGTATAGAAGCTGGCCTTAGAAGTCACGTTATTTGCAAATAGCATACATTCGAACAAACGACGCTGCTCAGCTTGCACTTTGGCAAGTTCAATCTTCGTTGAAATGTTTATCGTCTCACCAAAGTCACGGGCCGATGGACAATGTAGATCTTACAAGATTTGTTTAGTCGATAGGTGCATTAGCGAGAAGGAAGTAGGATAATCGTGTTAGCATCAGGCCGGCGAGATGGGCCGTGTAACTCGGGTGAGCAATGTTGGGTGCGACGCCTTCCTGGCGGCACTCTGCGTAGTACTCACCTACTATGCCGATATGATGTACTTTTTAGTTACTTGTTGGTCTGCTTAGACCGGGTTAATATGGATAAATATTGTCTTAGTCCTATTTCATGGTAGAGATCCGAACCCGTTATTTCCAAATTTAAATATACTTTCATACGCACAAACTTTTGATTATTTCCAGTACTAAGACATACTACCAGTAGTAGAACGGGAATAGACACTATTCGTGTAGCTACCAGCTGTGATGGTAGCACGGAAAAATAATTCTTACCTATACATTTCGTACTTACATAATAATATAATATTTGTTCTTAATTTATGTCTCCATATATTCAACGTGTGATATTTTGTCGTAGCACTTTTACAAGCTTTCAAAAGTGGGTATTAAGTCGAGTTTAACAGCGCAGCAAAGCATATTACGAATTCTTACTATTAATTTAGTTAAGATCTACTTGAACCAGCCTATTTGAGCCACCCCAATGGCGTAGTTAGGAGCGCATTCGTCTTCTAAGTTTTAAGTCTTCGGGTATAGGGTTCGATTACCGGTTTTTTTTCACAATCCTAAGTTTTCTCCCTATGAGAAAAAGGTTCTGGGTGTTATTGTGCGTGTGATGTGAATATTTCTCATGACATAAGTCACTGAACTAAGTTAGGGGCTGTAAGCGTGAAATCGGATATGTTTTGATTATTTCGTTTCGATAATGTATATGTATAAGTATGTACAGTACATCGTCGTCGTCGTAAATGGGCCCAGGAAAACGGTTTCATCAATATGCATTTGAAGTGACAGTGCATGATGATGTTTATTTCGGGATAGGTACAACGTCCAACGTTCTACTGGATCATTTATTACAGGCTAGTGCTCTCTGAACTATGTCCTTGTAGTGCGGTCGGTGACTGTACCCATTTTTCCGTCGTTGGTCGATGCACCTCGGTTCAAGGTTTAGCATCACATCGGCCTCTGAATCTGACATTGACAGACCAAGGTCTAGACACATTTATAACGTAGCTCTGAATCTGGGACGGATCATTAATCAATTTTAAACACATATATAACTCTTCATTAGGTGAACAATTATAAATCTCTCGCAGTAATCCCTTACAACGTAACCGTATACGGAAAATACCATCCGATTGAAGAATACTGCTTATGTTTAAGCAGTGTTGCCTGCCTGACAAAACTTTTGCCAAAAATTCTGAATGGTAAAATTATTTATTTAATGTTCTTCATCACATTTAATGTTCTATGTCAAACTATTTATAAGATTATTTCGTACCCACTGCTGGGGCCCTTTCTTTCAGTCTAGGCCATAATCCACTACGCTGGCTGGTCAAATCAGAACTCGTGGATGAGATAATAGTATCCTTAAATTTTGTCATTCTTGGACATGTCGGTTCCTTAAGCTTTGTCACTCAACTATTGTCATAATCAGCCTAATTTTCTCACTGCTAGGATTTAGGCTTTTCTATCGCCGCGCCGGTGAGAGTGTTGTGAATGAATCTGGTGAATGTGCATTTTTCGGCTTAAGAAAAGATTAAAAGCAATTTTTTACTATAGTCTGTACATAATTGAAGAACCTAAATAAAAAAACCGTGTGTGTGAACTTATGTACGCACGTAAAAAGTTTTTTTTTTAGCGTAATGCAACATAATTAAGTAAAAATTTCATCCCATGTGCCAGTACTTTTTGTTTGTAAAAAAGGTATCAAATTACTAACTTGAATGTAGTTTTATCAGTTCTCATGAAAACTTGAAAGACAACTTCATGGTGTCGCTTTTAGATGTCGGTGTGCCACATTGTGAATATTCTTCTCAAAATTTTCCCGAAGGCGACAAAAGAAGTATAACTTAATAAATAAAAGCTTTAAAAGAGTTCTTATGCAAAACAAGTTTTTAACATTTATCGATTACTTGAAAATCTTGAAATAGTACTAGTCAATACATGCTTTACTACATGTTTAATTTATCGGCAAAAATAAATTTGCGTAGCATCTAAATCAGTTTTATCTTTGAGAGTGTTTATCATCTCAGCCACTATTATCCAGTTCAGGGGTCTTAGTTTCTGGCAACACCACCAGGTATGATCTATGCAAATCAGTATAGCAGCAATAAATTCGGATTACTTACGAGGCCATTGCGGTGCATCTGATGTACCGTTAATAGTTTATACGATTATAATACTCAAATAACTCATATTTGTTACGGTGAGCGTCCTGTTAGTTCGTCAAGAATGTGAAATAGGTACTTTGTTGACTTTAAGAATGTTGTGACATGTGGAAACTGCTCGCACAAGACAAAACCTTGTTGCCTTTCGATTAGGTAGGAAATAAACAATATGATTAAAGTTAAGTAAAAGGAAAGATAAATTTAGTGCCAAAGTGTATAATGTTGCTGTGGAATTCGTTTATAACTCCAAACAACTAACACAAACTAACCGGCAAGGCACTAGCGGCATATCCCTGTTTTCTTTTTTATTATAATAAACTCTTTCACACTCATATCCCCACACTATGTTTGACTTGTGTCGGTGCCGGAAACATTCACACAATCACAACCAGAACCAGCTCGAATTATAAATTTTCATATATTTACACTTAAAAGTTCGTGAGTGTTTATTTAACGCTTTCACATTCACAGCCCCTCACTTAGTTCGATGACTTGTGGTCGTGGGTGCCAGAAACATTAAAATTACACACACAATCGCAACCAGTACCAGAAACACAAATGTTCCTTGTGGAAAAAACTTTTGCTCCCGCCAGAAATCGAACCCGATATCTAATATATAAAATTCTCGTGTCACAGTTTTCGTTGCCATACTCCTCCGAAACGGCTTGACCGATTTTGATGAAATTTTTTGTGCTTATCCGGTATCTATGAGAATCGGCCAACATCTATTTTTCATCATCATCATCATCACTCTTCATCATTATCAACGCGGGTGAAACCGCGGGGCGCAGCTAGTCATACATAAAAGGCGAACGCGCACCCAACTAGCCAACGGACAGCAATAATACGATCATACCACCTTTTCTAATGCGATTAAAAAGTCTGTAGAATAAGTAAAAAAAAATATAATTCTGAAGTGATACAATACACTTTATTGTATCCCAAAAAATATAAACAATGACAAATAAAATATTACAATCATCGTGATAGTACCATAAGCGGTCTTATCGCTTAAAGCGATCTCTTCCAGACAACCTTTGTATGCACTGTAACAGAAGAATGAATAGACGGTGGTGTACAATAAAAAGAAAATAATAGTACATCATTTTTCACACCTACTCTAGATACTATCACATAAATAAAACAATAAAATACACTAATATATGTATTATTATCATACATTCTGTTTTGCCACTTTTATCCAATTTGGAACCTTTCTACTATACAATACTTTGGTACACAATAGTTATGGGGTCGTAAGTCAACGGACGATAACATTTTCAACATGGTACATGTTGATTTACGTACTTCAACTTACCTTTTTTTAGACAGACCTACCAGCATTATACATTTTATTAGATAATTTCTGTAATATATTATACTGAGGTGGAATTACGCTATGAAGTACTTTCCAGTCCATTACCATGTTTATTTCGTGTTTGGCTCATTATTTCGAAACGGTCGCGTCGGTGTTCGGCCAACTCCTTGAGAATTGTGAGTAATAAATGTCAAGTTGATGAAGGAAAAGCTATTTGTTATGCTGGCTAGAAGAGTCATTTGCTAATAGCTAAAGTTCAAAGTCTGTTTTTTTCGCTTCCGCTTGACAACAATTATTCGTTTCTGAAAGAGTTACGCCTATATACACGTAGGAAAACTCAATTTCAAGCATTTCTGAAACTTTATTTTTTTTTGTGACATGCTAGTGTTTGACCACTATCTCACCTGATGGTAAGTGACGATGTGATCGAAGCTGGTAAACACACTAGACCTGGAATACGCAGGCTCTCAAGGATCTCTGCCGGAACACCGTATTTGGCTTGGCGGCAGACTTTAAACTTGATCGTGGTAAGCTACTTTGGTAGCAAGCCAGGCGAGCAACTCACAAAATGCTCTACCACCTCTCAAATGTCACCTGATTAGCACCACCCGGGGACCACGTGTAGGGAGTCAGACTTAAGGGGTATCCTCCTACGGACGTGGGTGACTCAGCCTCTAAAACTTACTTTGGCCTATAACATTTAATATTTGTTTGATCAAACAGACAGTAACCAAATCATAAAACATTGCATGGTTAAGTATAAATTGAGATATGGCTCATCAATTTTCATTTCTAGATTTATTAAGACGATTTCACGAAATCCCTTTTCAAATGAATGGCAAGGTCGTGGTCAATATCTTCAGAGTTCTGACATTATATATGATCTAACCGCTGATATACTGTTGAAATTGAACTCTAGAAAGTGCATAAATCTCTGAAACTACTTAGATTGATAGATACAAAATGCGTGTACCTATTAATAATTAACAAGGGTCTAAGCACGCTTCATATCTTCTAATTAATAATGAGTGTAACTGATATACACACCTCGGCTATTGAGTGATATTTTAGCAAGTCATTGGTTCTTTACTCATTAGTGAAAGTGGGCTGGGCTTGTCGAAATTCATTCGATTGTTTAAGTGTAGGTATTTAGCAGGAAACTTTGGTATGCTTACGTAAATTGGATACACCATCGAGGTAGGTGACAGCCCACACTGTTTTGACTGCATGTGGCGTGAAGCGTTCTCTGTAATTACGGAACGAATTATGTATTCGTAAAATAATAATATTGAATATATAATCTGTAGTTGCGTACAGAGGTTGATACAATATACTCTACGAACTTAAATTACGAGTAAGTTGACATAACTTGTAGTAAAGGTATTATTACTAGGTGAAACCTGAACTTCCATGTATATTTGATGTACATTGATTACAAGTTGGTAACGTCTTATTTAATATTGCCCATAGCTGTCAGTGTGGTAGTGCTATTGACCAGCTTGGTCACAACGGACTCCCGTGCCAGAAAAGTGCTGGTCTAAAATGGCCTATATGTATCCTAACTGTCCAAGCCGACCTTATCTACACCTACATACGAGGCTAAGCTGATGATGCTGAATCAGAACAAGTATTCCTAAGGTTGAAGGTTGAAGGTCATCTAGCCATTGTAAATAAGGACATGGGCACCACTATTTTTAATGTACTTATGCTGTAATTTTGCGAATCTGGCAGTAGAGCTTTTAACTTTCATGAATACCACTTTGGGGAACAACGGGAATAAACGATTATGATTTGATTTAATTTTGACAAATGACTGACAAATGTCGATGACCCAGTTAGTATGGTGAACAAGTCTCTGCCCGATTCCGGCAGGAGCACAATTTTCCTCCCCAAGGGAGATTTGTGTTTCTGGTTCTGGGTGTAATGTGTGTGTGATGTTTCCGGACCCACGATACAAGTCTTTGAACTTAGTGTGCGGCTGTGAGTGTGAAAGCGTTTGTTTGTTTGTTTGTCTGAAGCTGGTTGTGCAGGCTCCAGCCTCACGTACAGTACACAACTACTGTTACAGTAATTATTTTAATTTTACGTGTAGTACAAACATAGTTTTTAGAATTATGTTAACTAATCATTTTGTAGATTAATTTGCTTTGATCAATATAGTATTCAAAATGAATTTGAAGTCATGCCGGCCGTCGTTCATGACCAATATAAAACTTATTTTATTTATTAATCTTAGAAACTTTATGTCATGGCTGTTAAACCATCCGAATCCCGGCGTCGACATAAATCTGGAAACCGGAGTGCAGAGAAAGAACATGTAAATGACAGTATTAATAACGATTTGACGTTGCGGTGCTGGCCTCGTTCCACCGGCGTTGTCAGTGGACCACGGAGAATAACAATAATTCGAAGTTCCCGTGGTGCTACGAGAACGGACAGGGTTTTTTATTAACATAATAATTAAACGCAAGCAAAGCTTAAATAATTAAACGCAAGCAAAGCTTAAAAAAACCGACTTTGCCGCTTTATCCTCGGATCCTTGATCAGATTTAATGTATTTAACACGCATTATTGACTATAACTCATAAACTACAGATTAGATATTGATCAAATTTCAATGGGACCACATGAAAAGCACCAGCTTTTAAATAAAAAAATAACCATCAATATCGGCTCATAACAAAAGAAGTTATGAGGTAACTTTTGAATTCGGGTAAACGAGAACATCGTCAATGTAGTCCACAAAATAGGCATTATTGGCGATATTTCAAGAACTACTGATCAGATCTTGATCAAATTTAAATGGGGTAACACACATAAAAAAAATACAGTCGACTTGAGTACCTCGTCCTTTTTTGGGAAGTCGGCAAAAAAAACCGCATTCTTGTGGCGATACGTTTTTTTTTTTGTAGAAGTCGGTTAAATTTGTAATATTTAGTTGTTGTTATTTCAAGCCTTTTGGTACCTCATTCAATTTTGTCACGTATACCTAGTTTTTATTGGCAAATTATACATTTGTCACATATCGTTCTTTTGAACTGCTCGTTGGCTTAGTTAGGTGGTGTTTACCTTCTAAGCAGGGGGTTGTCGGGTTCCATTTCCGGCTGAAACACAAGTTTTCTCCCGAAGGAAAATTTGTGTTTCTGGTTTTGGTTGTAATTGTGTGTGTGATGTTAATGGTTTTGGTACCCACGACCACAAGTCATCGAACTTAGTGAGGAGCTTTATAGTGTCACGAACTTAAGTGTATCTGAACGAAAATTTAAAATTCGAGCTAGCTCTAACTTGCTTTAAAAAAATTTAAAATATGAAAGAGTACTTTAACCATAGTAGAAATATATTTCTACTATGCTTTAACCCAGAAAACTAAAAACTTAGTAATGCTTGTCAGTCTTCTCGAGACCATGGCCAATGCAACTTGGCCGAAACGTCGAGGTAAATAAAAATAGTTTTTTAGTGCGAATAAGTCCCGAGATATTACCTAAACTATTAGTAATACTTTTTTTCACAGATTGTAAAGCTATTTTACTTTAACTAAAATAGTTATTGGTCTTCACATAAAATGCCAAAACATTATTGTATGGTCTTGTTATTAAAAGAGACACGACCACTGTGCAGCAGATTGGCCGGTGCTGGTGGTCCGCTCGCGACATTGACAAGGCCGCTCGGTGGCGCCAGCGCGTGCGCTTTCAACTGTGCATCGTACAGCTACTATAACCGTGGGTAATGTGTGTAGGCACACTATACGACTGTTGAACCCTTATTTATTAAAAAATTATTAATCTCTCAAAGAACTCTTGCGTTAAGGTATGATTTCTAACGCTTTCAATATGCATATGCATACATGCAGCGTATTGAAAGCGTTAGAAAAGCGTACGTCATAAACCTATTGCCAATTGCGCCAAATTTCAGAGAACTTCAATGCTTTTTTATGTTCGATTATTTGATTTCTCTATAAATACTTGAAAGTTCTGAACTGTAAATACTGGTACCATCTAAAGGAGTATTTCAAAGTTTTAGACTAAACCTAAGCATAACAATCAATTATGTTTCTGCGTGTACTTATGTAGCCATGTTTATACATGGCTAAGATGTTCCTTATTATAAATGTATGCTGAATTCCCAGGATCATAAGTGCAATTATGCATAATACACGCTTTGCCATGCCTTTACACAAGTACAAAAAAAACAATTTTTGGTTCCTAATTTCCTATGCTTTCTTTTTGCTACGTAAACCTTTCACAAAACATTGACGCAACATAATCGATATAAACTCTTACCCGGATCTAAAATCCCACAAAGTCAAGGCTATTAGGCTTGAATTTTTTCGTATAGTGTGATCTCGATGCAACGTTACATAATCTGCCCGAATTCGTTCGGTTGCGCAAGCACAGCGTCCGGGTGCGGTAACGGTGCGCGCACAATCCGGAATGCCGGCGATTTGACGCGGGTTGCCTCATCGTCGCCGTCGCATTTGTTATTTCGTATCGAAGGTCGTCCGTGTTTTTGACGCCGGTCATCAATTCTGAAGCCGTTATGTGTGATTGGTAGTGCAGTGGGATGCGTTTTAAGTGCAAGCAATGCAATGTATGACCGAAATGACTGGCATTCAGCGAAATAAGTTTCGTCCATGTTGACTTTATGATTTCGATATAGACTAGACTAGTAGGTACTACTACTTTTTCATCAAGTTTTTGACTTGTAAATTGTGTATTTGAGTATATAATAATTATTTTTTTATGCTCGATTGGCAAGCATTCGACCACTATCTCACCTAATGGATGGCGGTGATGCGGCCGAAGATGTAGCATGCTTGCCTAGTAGATACCTAGTCAATCTCGACTTGTACAATGATTAGGGCAATGAGTTCCACCCCTTCGCAGTAAGGCTGACAAACGTAGAAGCAAAATTAAAATAAAAAAAAGAAATAATAATTATTACTAAAGTTAATTCTTGAAATCATCAAGTTTTTAATTTTTTAATTTGTCTGCAACCTATGTGTATTATTCAGATAGATTTCTTCACCAAGCTCATGAGCTTCCTATTTCCCCCGAAACTGCTCTACTCACACTCACTACAACTGGATCGTTATCGCTTAATCTGTTCTCAAACATAAAGTATACAGTACTCGGCATACAAATTGAGCCTTGAACTTGGATGCGCAGAACGATGCATGGTACAAAAGCATGTAAGCAATCGACTGATGCGCAAAGCTCAGCTTGCGTGCTAGGCACGGTTCCCATCACCGACATGTTCCCATCAATGCAATGGTTCTCCAGTGTCCGGTGTTTAAGAATACTCATCATTTGAAATTGTTTCACAACTTGTGCGTCACAGATGACATTATATAACAGTCTGTGGTTGTGGTAATCCATTGGCGTCAAAGATTCTCAGGTCAAGGTTGACGAGTAGGTATCAACTTTTTGTGCGAGACTCTTGTTATTGTTTATTATGTGTTATTATGGGGAATTAAAAATAATCTGAAACGTATTACGCTCTAGTTACACAAAAAGCTCTAGTTAAACAGATGCTATTTTGGTTTGTGCTTTAAATATAATTGTCAAGTATTAGAGTAATATGAATTTACTACAAGTCATTAAGCTGATAGGAAATGTTTGAGCTTTTGGTGGTTCTTTGCTTAATAATATATTTTCGGATTGAAAAGTGATATTACAGGGCTTAAAGAGACACAATATCTAACACCTTAGGAACTTATGACGAACGCAGGACTATACCGAGCAGGATTTTAACGTAAGTTCAAATCTCTGGACTGCACTGAACTGTAATGGGCCGAACCAAAACGAGCAAATATGTGACTTACCATTAGACGAGTGACTTACTCGTTTTGTCACTCATTTATCATAAAAAAAAAGGTCATAGTTACCATAAATCCGGTTACAAAGACATAGTTTAACTTATGTAGTAGGCTCGTTGCTAACTTAAGTGAGCATGCTGCCTGCATGCTAGACACTTTACTACACTTTACACTTTATATCACAATGTTCACAATAAACAAAGAATATGAACGAGCTAGATATTTCTAAATTTAAAATATCGCAGTTAATGATCTCAACAAAATGAGCTCATTTGTTTTTTATCTAGTTCTCGTGAACAAAATGTCTGAAGTTTACTTGAAAGATGAATATGTTGCATCATATTATGTTATTTTTTTTGTACGTACCTACATATACATATTTCAAGGCTAAGGTTCCATCCTATCTTTTGCAATACGGCTATTTGGAAAAAGCTTCAGTTTTTAAGAGGAAACGTATTGGCAAACCAGAAAAATCGTTGTTGTTTGAAAAGTTTACTTGCCCTTTTGAAGAACTTGAATGGTAAAGTATTTTAAGATTAGTAGGATTTTCAATTTTAATCCATAGAGTATTAGTTTTTGTTCTATTAATTCTGTGGTTTTATCATTATTACCTACTTTATTTTAATTTATGCATTGTATATTCCAAAAAATATATATTTATAAAAGCTTGATCTAATTACCTACTGTAAGTGAAAATGATACTCTCTCTCCAAAGTAATTTATCTACAATTTATAACGAACGCTAATGGCTTGCCGCGCTCATAAAGCTAATTCCATTATTTATGCAGTAAGTAAAATATAACAAAATGAGTTTTACTTATAATATCTTACCTTGTAAACTAAAGATTATCTTTATGTGGTGACATTTGAATGATATAGGGAGGATAATAATATAGGAAGTTTTGCCGCATAAGTGAAAAAATGGCGTTGTTGATTTTTAAATATTTTGCCACTCACAAATAAATCAAAACCTTATAGTAGGTACTTCTCGTTGACTAAGAATTTTGATATTTGTCAAGTAGCAAGGTCTACTAAAGCATATAATAATACTAGCCGTGCCCCGCGGCTTCGCCCGCTATTATCAAGTTAAAAAGTAGCCTATATGTTAATCCTAGGTATAATCTATGTACATTCCAAATTTCATCCAAATCCGTTCAGCCGTTAAAGCGTGAAGAGGGAACAAACATACTTACACACTTACACACAAACTTTCGGATTTATAATATTAGTAAGATATTGGTAATTTCAGCAATAATTAATTATCTATGTACTCTCATTCTCACGTTTTTTACTTAAAAATTAAATTAAATAACAGACAGTAATTCTCGAGACTTCTTCCCGTGATACATATTTTAATTATGCGTCTACATCATGAAGGACAGATTTGTCTCTCATAGTCTGCATACAAGTTTGTAAGGAGCCTTCGGTGTGCCAGTCCAACTCACACTTGTTTTTTTAATTTTTAATGCCAGTAGCCCAAATTTTGAAATAGTGATATCTCGGTCGTACTGAACATGCCTCTCGTTCAGGTTGTCGCTGTTTCATATCCTATGATGTGCTTGAGTATTTGTCCATCTATTCATGTGCTAAGTTTTCGATGAAGGTCATCATCTCAGTCAGAAAACAAATCCGTGAAATTTATGGTGGAATAAAATTTTTTAGAAATCGGCTCACGTGGAGAGAAGTTATAAGGTAACACACATAAAAAAAACAATCGACTTGAGGACCTACCTCCTCCTTTTTTGGGAAGTCAGTAAAAAGTTGTCAAGCTCTACGTGGTGTTTCAGAAACTCTGACACATTTTAGACCTAGTGCGCTTACCATCGCTTACCGACCCGGAGATAGTGGTTAAACGTAGGCCAAAGATTTCAAACCAGAAAATTTAACATTATTCTAAATACGTCTTCAGTACAATCAAACTGGTATACGGAAAGATACAAACATGAAATGAAATAAGAACCGAATAAAAAGTGAGTCTGGATGGATATCAATAAATTTATCACTTTTAACTTGTGTTTGTACACTTAGTTTACATTTGTAACGCCTGATTGTTTTATTGGAATGGGGCCAAAAAGCTCTGTACATGTGTTTATACAGTAGCTGTAGGTACACTATAATATAAGTCTCTACGTACTACATTAACACTAGTAGTGTGGTCTGCCTGGTCTATAGTAAATATCTGACAAGGTTGAGCAACATAGAGTAAGGCCGGTACTTAGATGGGTGATCGTTTAGGGAGTTTTTCTACTGATTGTTACCGTGCTTTGGAGAGCACGGTTACGATTGTCAATCTTAAGATAACAGTCGCTAAGTCAAGCCGGATTATTATGTTCATTATGCCTTAAATCCTGAATTAAGATCGCGTATAACAGACGCATCAAACGTTTTTCCGTTCACAACCCCGCACTATATTTAAAGATGTGTATTGTGGGTGCGGGCAACATTTACATCACACATAATCACACCCAGGCCGGTCAGCTACGAATGGATTTTATTTTCACCCGGGTGAACCCGAGGGCATATCTTTAAATATTATTATTACCTAGTTAGTATTTTTTAAATACTATCAATATGTTTAAAGTGAGTTGAACGCAAGACTCAATGCCAGGTGCAGCCCGAACTGGATGGGTTGCGGGGACGCGGGCGCAGTCGATTCCCTTAAAGGATCGCAGTCGCGGCCCCGCACGCCGCCGATCTGTTCGAACCAAATGCATCCTGTTTTGTGCAGACTTACGACACAATATAATAGGTCATAAAATGCAATGGAAGCACAGATTACTCAACCTGGTTATAATACTTCCCTTTTATTTATTTATTTATTAATACTGTATTCCGAAGTTCATAGTTGCCCCATCTCAATAAAAGTCTCATCGACTTGTTTTCAGCGTGATTCCATGAAGGAAATGATCGATTCCAGGAAATCGTTTTAGGTCGATGAGTGTAGGAACTCATGCGCAGCGTAAATAGTGGAATGAAGGTCATCGAGGCTTGAGAGTTTGTTTAGCATTGTTCTCTTCTTGCAACTAAAGTATATTATACGATCAAATATTATCTGAAAGATAAAGAATCAAATACATGATATTGAATGAAATAACGTTTAACTGATTGTATCGCATATATGTAGGTATACATTATTTGTATTTCAAAATATACGCGATAAAGTCCGTTAGTAGTTGTTAAATTCAAGGAATAAAAATCGCGAAATATGATATTAGTAGCTGCGCCTGGCGGTTTTACCCCATAAGTCCCGGACCCGCTGGAAATCCGGAATAAAAAGCCTATATGTTAATCCAGGTTGTTACCTCCATACCAAATTTCTGTATATATGACGCATTTTCTCAGACCTTAGCTCAGCTACATCCTATTTCTGACAAGGAAAAACTTCGATCAAACTGTGCAGCATTTACTTTATTCGAGAGTATCCTATTGACGGATGCCTAAAACAACATCATCGTTGCTCGAGATTAGTTTGTTCAAACCCGAATGCTATTTGTGAATTAGACTCTACGGCACAAATTTACTATAGTATATTTGACGATAAATAGATATATCTAATTACATACTACTAGGTATGCCCCGCTGTTTTACCCCCGTAAGTCCCGGACCAGCGGGAATTCCGGAATAAAATGCCTATGTGTTAATCCAGGGTGTCAGCTACCTTCATACCAAATTTCATCAAAATTAGCCTAGCTGTTGTAGCTGAGCGTGAAGAAGTAACAAACATACCAACAATCACAAACTTTCGCATTTATAATATTAGTGAAGATAAGGCGAACCTGCAGAAGAATTCCACTCATCGCATATGGTTTTAATTTATTGCCTAGTCGTTTGACTCTGGCAAGTTGCCTTGAAGTGAATTTGAATGTACAAATGCATAATATACCTATCTTCACATTTTTTACGCAAAAATTACAATTGTCAGTTACAAGATTTTGACTTCATCTATCTAAAATCCGATTGTTGCTTGTTTTTAAATTCCAATCAAGTTTAATGATAACGTAGGTATCAAGTCTCACGCAGCGCAGTCGAACAAATCTCTTCTTTTGTCTTTGCTTGTCTTGTTTTAAGGTAGACTATTATTTTAAGCTGTCCAAAAGAATTTAAAAATATTATTATACAAAATTGATTGTTTTACCATTAGCAACCGCGATGTTTAAAACGTCCGAGACTCTCGGTTTTGGTACTTTTAAATACAAGTACCTACTACTGCAATACGAATATGTATTTACTGAGCAAGCGTGCTCCATCTTCGACCGCATCGTCGCTTTCCATCAGGTGAGATTGTGGTCAAAAACTAGCTTAGTCTCGAATAAAAAAAATAAAAAAAAACAATTACGAAAAAAACTTCTTTGATAGTTATGATTGACGAAATACTTCAATTCAAGTTGTCGTTCTTTCCATCATCTAAGTTATTTCAGGCGTTATTTTATTTACCGAGATCCAATCTAACTACATGACTTTGAAAATTATGAAATTTCGTAAGAACTTTGTCTTATGAAGTTTTATTTTTGCCATTGATCTCGAACAGGCGTTTGATTCCTATAACATTTAATTACACGGATTCTACTCTTAATATAAAAAGAACTAAATTATTTTATTCAGACCATTGATTCACAAAAAAAGTTAGTATACACAATCTTAAACACTATGTTAGTACACGTAAAATAAAATTACAATTATAATTGGGACAGTAGTTGTACATGCGGCTGTAGCCTGCACAACCAGTGTCAGATAATGTTGGAACTCATATCTCCATTAACGATGGCCAGACTATTGGTGCTCAAGTGACGTATGTAGCTCAACAGGGATGCTGTTCTTTTTCGCATAATGTTAAAGAAGTCATCTACGTGTGCGTCTGCAAACATCCCTGATGCGCTACAAAAACGTGGCAACCTTAACAGCATCCTAACCTGTTGTATTAGACTCGTAGAGAGTTGTAAGATTTGGACAAAACAATTGACAGTACGCTCTAAACACTGGCAATTTAACTGGCATAGTACAAATTGCAAATCTACGAGACAGCATATTACACCTCAATGACAAGAGTAGTTGGAATTAAAGTCACTCTAGTCTTATCTCATGAGGCGCTTCTATTGTTCGTAAATGTTAGTTATTGTTCCATTTCTATAGTGCTGTTGTCTGATCGAATGCCAATTCTGTGTTTAATGTTACAGTTTGGGTTCTATTTAGAATTCGACAGAACCTTGATCAATGGATGTCTTCGGATGTCTATTTACAGTACCTTTTGTTAATAGACCGGGGGCCTGACGACTGTATTGACAATCAATGTTAGTATATATAGTATATGCCTATATAATATCATGAGCCCATCGATAGACAATGGTGTCTAAGTTTGTTATATGTAGGTATAATTATTATTATATCGACACCAGATATGAACAACATTGTAAGTCAAAATATCATGTAATCGAACTATAGCATATTAAAATTCAGTAAAAAACGTAATTTCATTCTGTGTTTGAAACTTCTTCCTACGACAAATAAAACTTTACTATTATTCTAAATGAACATTTTCATGGTAACTCTAAATACATAAAGACAAAATCTTTACTAATTATATCACTCTTGGAATATGTCATTGTTTGAAAGTATTCTCATTATACTTAGGTAAAATGTTTTTCTGTTATTTATGTGACCTGACCAGATTTAATGGATGGAAATTTGTATGTCAATTTTATTGGATTTTATGTCATACTGAGAGTTGGTTCGTTACGTTAGGTAATCTACATACATTTAATGTTAAAAGTAAAAGAAAACTTCGTAACCAAATAATTTCTTTATTTTTATATAATTTACTTCATGATGCATTTTCGTTAAACGTTACAAGTTTAAGTACATTAATGTATAATTCAATATTTTCAAAACAATAAAAATAAGCGCGAAATCAAAACGTTAAAAATAACCCCGCTAAAACTATTTGGAAAATAGCTGCACCGATTTTCACTAAACAGCTAAGAACACTCTCGATCAAGTCACTTTTCAAACAAAGTTAAAATCGGTTCAGCCGTTTGGGACCTAAGATGCTACGGACGAGAACACATGCTAAACTATATTATAATAGCCCTCTTTTTGCGTCAGGGGTTGAAAACAAAGAAAGTTAGCATTCAACTTAGCGCCGCTGCTTCTTAGTATAGTTGTAGCCTAGAAGAAGGACATCGTATGTCTCACGATAATTTTCATATTGAGTTATTGTTTCGTATAATTATTTATAATGGCAAACTGGTATAATGTTGGATGAGAGAATCAATCTTAATGTTTCCCCATTCAATGAAAGATTTTATTATATCTCGTAACTATGTCTATAAGATAGATACCTACTTCACATGACCCAGAGTTCTTCCAGTACTATTATTTATTCTGTGGCCAGGGTTTAGATGCCGATGCTGATACGAGTATACACAAATCGTTTGGCACGGATATACCATTATTGCATTTGAAATTTAATTTCGACTTATATGTATATGCTATGAACGAATATAGAGGTAAATGTTATTAAGTTATTTGGGACTAGCTATAACCTGCGGCTTCGCTCTGCGGGGTAGCCCTGCTTCGAAGGCGAACGCTCACCCAACTAAGCCAAAGGGCAGTTATTTAAACATAAAAGCTTTTACACTCTCAGAGCCTCATAAAGACTTGTGTCGTGGGTGCCGGAATCATTCACATCACACACACATTACACGCAGAACTAGAAGCACAAATATCCCATGGAAAGGAATTTGTGCTCCTGCCGGGAATTAAACCGAGGGGGGGTACCCACAGCGCAGAGTGCGGAGACCTGTCCACTGCGCCAACTGGGTCGTCTGGTCTTAAATATTATTATTAATCATTAACAGACAAACTAAAGTTTTACTACTCATATATTTTACAATTATTACTGTTTACGACTTCTAACTTTAACTATTGTATCCGAGCTCACACTACGCCACAATGAAACATTACATTATGACAATCTCACCTTTCAACCTTTACGGATTTATGTTATTATAGTTTAATACGCGTGTTATTATATATTGGTATTCAATGACGGCCAAATTGTTTTACAGGTTGTGAGTTATTATATGCAGGTTGTTTAGTTGTTCCCAAGGAATATTTGTGTTTCTGGTTCTGGTTATGATTGTATGTGATCACACAATCATCAGTGAACCCAATTCCTGCTAAATTATAATCATTGTAACTGATAGTATGTAAGTAGCTATTGTGAAAGATAAATAGACTAGAAGTAAATAAATACCTGTTAAATATTGTGCGTCGTCACCTTGCAACTTAGGGGCGGGGCTCGGAGAAGAATCTCAATATCCTATTTTAAGGTCTAATTCAAAAGCAAAGTGCGGTTTATTGGAGTACTCCATATTTACTCTAGCTATTTACCGTCGAAATACCTTTAAAATACAAACACTTTTTAATAACAGCTCCACAAAATGTTCCTTAATAAGCCCCACATTAAATTCAAAGACTATTTATCTTTGGTACCGGAAATATAATTTTATGTTAAAAACACACAATTTATTGTATAAGCACGTAATTAAATAGCTTAGTATGTAATAATATACATAATAATAGCTCAATATGACTTGTAGACGTATATTAAAAAAAAAAAAGTCGCCGTTTCGCAGCGCCAAAAGTGCCCTGGCATGAAACAATTAAATAATGTTATAATTGTTGAATATGCTAAGGAGCTAAGGGTTTAATATTGTAGTTGATAAAAAATTCTAAATCAATATGTTATACTCGCGGTCTCTCACAATTTAAACCGACCCCTCCTAAACAGTACAATCCGGGCAAGGTGAGGCAACTGAAAGGGCAGCTCACTCGGATATATACCGAGCTCATCCTTGCTGTCAGTACTTCCATCCGAGTCTCGACACACGCAACACGAAGACAAGACATGACGAAACTGGTGAGAACACTTCCATCATAACCCATACACGATACATTCATTCAATACTTACTAATATATATAATTCTCTTCTATACGTATATATACGTGTATGAGACTGAACTCCTAAACGGCTGTACTGATTTTGATATTTTTTTTGTGTGGATGTTCAGGAGGATTCAGAAATAATTTAGATTCACAAATTTACACTTTCAATCCGATATTTTTTTTTTTAATTAACGCGTGTTTAAAATTATTAGCAGGGAACTACTAGTACTTATATAAATCACCATAACAGTAAAATTATAAATGCGAAATTTTCTGTTTTGTGAGTATGTTTGAGACACGAAGCCTCTGACGGGCAGATTTGATTAAAATTTTATTCAAAGATAGTCATATAATAAAGTAATGCAAATCCCTTAACACCATAATCTACACTACTATACTACACTAACAATAAAATGTAATCTTTACCAAGACTTCCCCCATACCCCTACATTGGCAGCGATTTTTATCTTTATCAATATAATGTAGCTTTGATTACGTTCAAATTATTTTCATACTAGGATTCTAGTATGAAAATAATTTAAACGTAAGCAAAGCTTAAAAAACCGACTTCACCGCTTATATTTTGGTTTTGGCTTAATCGATTTCGATAAAATGTATAATAATATGGTAATTATATGGGACCACCTCTGAAGTATAATCTACCAATAAAAAAATAATTTTAAGAATCGTCCACAAGTAGGGGAGAAATCGGTGAACATACTTAAAAAATACATACAATCGAACATGGAACCTCCTCCTTTTTTGAAGTCGCTTAATGACAATAATATAATACAACGACTATGACCGCAAAATTGGTGTTATTGAACGTTACTAAATCGTTCAATTCTGGAATAGATATCAATTCTAATCAAAAGTACACACTCAAAACATTCGCATTTATAATACAAGTATGACACGTAGTGCATTCATAATAAAAAGCCAAGATCATACATGAAAGATTTGCAAAGTACAATACAAAATGTTGCAAGTTTATTGTTTGAATAATTTGTCTGACCTTTTCCTTCAAGAGCTACATGAGGCAATCTGTAGGTACCATAAATAAGACTCCTACGTATTAGATATTGGCTGAACTATGCTCTAAAATACTGCCCTTCCCTTTTAACATAATTCCAAAGCTATGAGTCCTGCAATAAAAGATCGATAAGGCTACGGGAGTTATTTTGATTTTGCCAGCCATCTTTGTTATTATGTCGGAAGCAAACAAAGTACGCAGTTGACAGATACTTCAAAGAGAGCATTATCATCATCATCATCATAATGTATTTTGTCATCACGATGCTTCTTTCACCGGCAGCTCAATTCCGTCTTAGGATTCGAAACCATGACGCCCTATTACAAAGCAGGCAAAACCAAAATCGTTTATTCACATGGGCCCCAAAGAGGCACTCATGAAAGTTACTGACTCTACTGCCAGATTCGCAAAATTACAGCCATCTCGAGAAAAGCCTGGCAAGAAACTCGGCGGCGCATTTTTTTTTAAATTTTTTTGATCATTCTTAAACACTTTAACATGCATTATATTAACCTAGGTATATCTATATTATGTAGTCGTTAGAAAGCGCTAGTGCAGTTTGCCTCCATGCATCCTTGTCATTAATGTAGTCAATCGTTTAATGATAAGCTTTATTAATTAATGTCCGATTTATTACTGATTTAAACTTTCCCAGTTGCAATTTTAGGATTTTTATTGTAAAATCTTACACCATTTGCCATAAAAGATTATTCGTTTTGCTTAATCTAAATACGCGCACTGTAATTTTATGCTTACATCTAGTATTAAGATTGTGTGCGTCGCTTCTTGATTGATGTTTATCAATATTTTTGCGAAAATGCATAATATTTTCAAAGATGTAAAGCGAAGGCATTGTAAGTATGCCTGTTTCTTTAAAGAATTCCCTGTGAGATTCGCGCGGACCCATATCATATCATCATCAGGTATGTTACAAAGAGCCGCGCCGCGCGCCGTCAATGCTGCAACTTATATCAGCCTCTCCCCATGATGCATGATAGGGATGATGCCTGGGAAAAAAAATCTAATTAGTTCGTCAGTTTGATAATCAAAATATATTGGACCTTTATTTAAAAAAAAAGAGCGTCAAAGTTCGGGAGTGGAGGCTCGTGACGTCACGCATTTATTAGTAAAAAGTAAACTGAGGCGAGACGTCACGCGAAATTTCAATGCACTATATCTTTCATTTTATGGTTTACCGACTTCCCAAAAAAGGAGGAAGTACTCAAGTCGACTGTATTTTTTTTTTATGTGTGTTACCTCATAACTTCTCTCCACGTGAGCCGATTTCGAAAAATTTTTTTTAGTTTAAAAGATGTTGCTTTCTAATTCGTCCCATTTAAATTTGATCAAGATCTGTAGTAAGTAATTCCTCAAATATCGTCAATAATGCCTATTTTGTGACGAATACTGCGTACTTTGACGATGTTCTCGTTTACCTGACTTCAAAAGTTACCTCATAACTTCTTGCGTTGTGAGTCGATTTTGATGATTATTTATGTAGTCCCATTGAAATTTGATCAAGGTCTGATCTTTAGTTTTTGAGTTATAGTCAATAATGCGTGTTTATACATTAAATCTGATCAAGGTTCCGATGATAAAACGTTGAAGTCGGTTTTTTAAGCTTTGCTTGCGTTTAATAATTGACAAAATAATAATACGTCTATAATCTTTTTTAATAATGTACTGACTAAACACTATTTTTAAGGTATATACCTGCCCTAGCCCTAGCTATTTGTCTCCTATCTACAGAATTTCTTTCTCTCCTTTCAGAACATTTGTTTAGCGGTTCTGCTTGTAGCTGCCGCATCATCAGAGCGCCTGGATCACCTGGTGCCACAAGGTTATGCTGGCGGTAATAACCGTGCCCAGGACTTCCAATTCGAAAACGTCAACAACGGCGATGGAACCTACCGTTTCAGGTAACTGTTTAAATCAATTTTTTTGTTTTTCGAACATACAGTTTAGATAATTTCTCGGGACTTAATCGCGAAAAAAACTATTCTTATTTACCTTGACGTTTAGGCCAAGTTGCATGGGCCATAGTCTCGAAAGACTCAAGTCTTCTTCAAACGCGATTAAGTCCTAAATTAATCGATAGCTCGAAATCAAACTTGTAATTATTTTTTCTTAACTATTGTACATAATTCTGGTCTTTAAATAACATCTCACACTAGTAGGTATTAATAATACGAGAGTTTGTGTGTGAGACTTATTAGAAACAAGATAGATAGCCTGGAACCTAGACAAGGACATGGTACGAACGTAGGCTACTTTTATTACGTTTCGCCACCTTTACTTAGGAATGAACAAAAATTAACAAAATTTTAGTAACGTCTGAGTTCATTGAGAACTTATATTTTTAGATAATTTTGTCTGAATAATTATTTATTCATTAATTTTGCCTACCTTAGAAAACAATTTTATATCAAGATTTATACATAAGCGACATGTGGTTTTTCTTAAAAAAAGGAAAATGGGCTAAAATTCACAAAAAAGATTAGTCACCACTTACTTACATGTACAATTATAATTTAAGCTTGTAACGTATCCAGTCATCGAACTGACAAGTTTCTCAAATGTTTCAGTTACGATACCCAAAACGGCATCTCCGCTCACGAGAGTGGGGCTCCCCGAGCGCCGGGTCCCGAAGGGCCCGCGGTGACGGCTGAAGGAGGGTTCTCTTACCGAGCGCCTGATGGCCAGCAGATTGTCCTCACTTACACCGCAGACGAGAACGGTTTCCATCCTGTAGGTTCTCATTTGCCAACACCTCCACCAATCCCTGAAGCTATCCAGAGGTCGCTGGCGTTGAACAGGTAGGTCCTTCGTCGTTACTTTGTCTTATAGATTTTCGCTGTCCTATATTTACTGAGCTCCTGAGAGATAATAGATCGCTCTCGCTTATAATCTTTAATGCTTAGAACTGCCCGCTGGCGTAGTTAGTTGTGCATCTGAATTCTAAGCAGAGGGTATCGGGATCGGTTCCCGGTGGAAAAACAAGTGTTTTTACGAAAGGAGACTTGTGGTTCTGTTGTGATTGTGTAATGTGAACACACACATGTCATCATTTAGTCTTGAGGCTGTGAGTGCGAAGGTTTTAATTTACTGCTTATCAATTCTTTTCTTATTCTGATAATAAAGATCTGTTCTGATCTGATAAAAAAATAAACTTTATGTAAAATCACAAAAACCAAAACTTGATGTGTTGGATTACAAATCTAAAGTGCCTACTTTAACGATAAAGAAGTATGAATTCCAACGAATGTTTAAAATTTGACGGTTTCACTGCCCAAATATTTTTTGATAACCTATAAGTATTTCCACTTTTACAAATCACAATACTACTTATATGTTAGATAATAGATGTATATTTATTCTACACGTCATTTTTTTATTTCAGTGGCGCTGGACCGTACAGCGGGAGAAACACTAACCAATACTAATTAGTTGGTTGGTGTACCTACTTACGACATTCCGTTTCTGTAAAATTTTGTATAGCTTACCTCAAAGGGACTGTGATATCTCAAAATACCATGTATATAGCCTAATATTTATTAAGCGTATAAATACTAATGATGTAATTAAATGATGCTTTTTTAAACTGCAATTTTAATTAACACCTTCCTAATTTAACTCGAAAATTCCAAAGCCTAAACTTGATTGATTTACTTTTCACCCTCCTAATTAATTAACATACTTTCATCTGTGAAAGTCTAGAAGTCAAACGAATCCAGTCTCGATTGTTGAAGCAATGAGTTATTGAGGAATAAATATGCAATTGTGGATAATTCGTGGCAGCGAAAGGCTGCAATATGCATTTGAGAACCGGTAAAACGGTATGATGTACGCCCGTTCGAGGAAAACAGTTCCAGTTCCAGAGGTTGATAGAGTCCACAATCTAGGCGAGCTGCTATAGAGATATACTTTTATTTTAAACATCTAATAGTCTCTCTCTCATTTTACACACTCACACATACATACAATCTAAGACTCAGCTGGCGAAGCGGGCAAGTCTGCCTTCAGCGCCGTGGGTTTTGGTTCGTCTTCCGAATTTTTTCGGCATACACGATAGAAGTCTTTGAACCTAATGTAGGACTGTGAGTGTGAATGCGTTTGTTTTGTTTAATTTATAATATAAGTGTCGGACACTTTGCTTGTGGCTTCGCCCAGGTTTATGCAGGAGGAGCGTAATCTATGCGATATATTCTATTTCTATCTACCTGCCACGGCCTGTCTAGACTTTACAGGGATATCGTGTGTTAAACCATCAATACAATAAAATAACTCTTTATTGACACCAAAAAATTAATACAGCTTACAGAAAAACTCATAGAGATATATACAATGGGCAGTCTTATCGCTAAGAGCGATTTCTTTCCATAATATCTTTGGATGGAAATATAAACATTATAAAAATAAAATTAAGCTGAGAATAGAATGTAGTCACATCAAATTAAAAACAAGTCAATGTACTAAAAATTAAAAATACCCGACTGCGACAAATGTGAATCTCCTTTTTATGTAATCCCTTTTATTTAATTTCCTTCTTTGATACCTTACGTCTTGGATTTTATGACGAATAGAAACTCATCCAGCCTTTTGGAAGATACGATACGATATATTTCAAATGTACGTTCAAACAAGATAAGCGCGAAAAACATACTGAACCCTTTCTTGGCAGTTGGGTAAAAAACCCTGACTACGAAATTAATTTGATATAATCCTTTATTTTCACACAGTATCAAGCATGTATGATAAAGATATTATTTGTAAAGTTCCTTGCTTTCAGTAAATTTATTTATAATACGTTCTCAATGTTTTGTACAGAAGATGTATAAAGGCATAATCGGTTTCTGTGTTCCTCGACCCCATTGTAAGATAGAAATTAATGTAATTGTTTTGTTTTTCCCGAGCAATGAATAAATGAATGTGAAATAGTGTGAATAATAAAACGAAAAGGAATTATTTGCTTCCTGACACGAGAGTAATTTAAATACATGTTAACAGCACAGCGGTTTTGTTATGACTGACATGGTTAATATTGTGAATGCTACTTTTCCGTAGATCTGTCTCGTATCTTGATAAATGCCACATTATAAAAAATTTATGGTTTGTTCTGTGACTTAACATTAACTTATTGGATTAGAAACGGTTTAATCTGGGGGTCTTCAAGTCAAGAGTTGAATAAGTATCTTCTAGGCAAGCATGCTACATCTTCAACCGCATCATCTCTCAAATGCCTGCCGTGCTTAAAAAAACAAATACAATATTTAGTGCAGTAGAATAAGTGGCGATTGACTGACTTTTTAGGTATGAGTACTATTAGTAAGCGATAATTCTGCATACTACATAATCACTTTGCCAAAGATTAAACACAAGTTATAAAAATCCTGTACTTGTAAAAACAAGAATTAAATATTAAATATCTTTCATATAACTCATATACCCACTCGTAGCACTCGTAGACGTCGTAGCAAATTAAGAGTCGATCTCGCATACCGAAGGTTCCGTTACGTCACAAAATGGTGCAAGTCCGACCTGCATTGAGTCTGTTCTATTATTTATTATTATAGTTAATTATTTTTTAGTATTCTTACGCTCTTAAAACTACCCGCTGCCCTAGCTAGTAACATGTCTACCTGGAATATTCCACTTTATTCACTTATATTAAGAAAGTAACATAATATAACTTTTTTATCCCATCAGAATGAAATTATTTAGGTGATATGAGCTAGTTATAATTAAACGCAAGCAAAGCTTGAAAAAAAACCGACTTCACCGCTTTATCTTCGGAACTTTGATCAGGTTAGATGAACTAAACACGCATGATTAACGATATTTCAAGAACTACTGGTCAGATCTTGATCAAATTTAAATGGGACCAATTGGAAAACAACATCTTTCAAACAAAAATCTAATCAGTACACGTGGAACGAAGTTTGTCATTTACCGAATCGATATACGATTGGCAAACTTTCTCTTTACAAAAACTATTTTAACGTACGATAACTAAGCGAATCTTACTGTAACTGAGTTATCATTTGGTTCTGAATTAGGCGGGCAGATTCGATTCCTAGTGGGAACACAAATATCCTACAAACTATATTTCCATCTCATGCATCCGTCCCTCTTAGTGCAAAAACTAGTCATGTTCTACACTATAAATGCGTTCGTCTGCTTTGGTATCTTGATTGTATTCAGAGTAAGGTCAGTAATTTCTGGGATTATAGTAACCACCTATCTATCATCTTGTATAGAAGCCGGACTGTTTTTGCTTACAAAATCATCAGCTTACAGCGTCAACATACATTTAGGCTCGTTTGTTCAATGTCCATTGACCTACTAAATTAAAACTTGTCATTGATCATCTACATAATTAACATTTTGCTAATAACGCTTATTTATTAAACATATCATTAATGAAAATTTAAGAGATTTAGAAAAATAATTTTCCAGGCGACATTGAATGAAGTCGCAAAATGGTCAGACGTGGAAAAAAATCCAAAAATGGTAATATTTTTGTATATCTGCCTAAGGTGGTAAATGCATCGAGATAGGAAATAAACCTATGGTTTGT
Organism: Lomographa bimaculata; assembly: GCA_948107665.1. NCBI lineage: Eukaryota > Metazoa > Arthropoda > Insecta > Lepidoptera > Geometridae > Lomographa > Lomographa bimaculata. The sequence continues at coordinate 13,511,741 of OX403595.1, forward strand.
GGAAAATGTCACCATTAGATCGGTTGTTTGCTGTCATTTGGTTTGTGGGTCTACTAAGATATTTTCAAGGCAGTGCTAATTGCAACAACTCAGAAATCTAGCATAGCATATGAAAGGTAAAATAGAGCTCATGATGATTAGCACAGTGCAGTACCTACTTCGCTGTTTATAATGTTGTTTTTATACCTACTTATTTTGTTCTGAGTTTCTGGATTGTAGTTATTACAGATACGTGATTAGAGAACGAGGAAAAAAGGAGGAAATCTAATCTAATACCTTTAAACGAACAACTCTTGTAGATATGTATATGTATAATCGGAATTTTGGAAACGGCTCCAACGATTTTTATGAAATTTAGTATGCAGGGGATTTTGGGGGTAATAAATAAATCTAGCTAGGCTACATTTTTAGAAAACGTCGTTTAAAATTATAAAATAACGAGCGAAGCTCGGTCAACCAGGTTACCACAAGCCAAATGTCTTGTTTGTTCCCTTATTTATATCTAGAAAAGTTATTTTTCCTTGTATTCTAAAGGTTTTATTACTGAGAGACAGTGTGTGGCCCTGTAAGGAAAATACATTTATATTATACAAAATATATACTATCTACATTCCAAATTCAAAAATATCTTCATCAAAATTGGTTAAGTAGTTACGGAGATACGTGGTAACAAACATTCACACACACAGATACAAACTTTCGGATTTGTTATATTAAGTAGGATCTTACTGTCCTACTTCCTACAAAAGTATGGATGTTTGATTGTTAATCACGTCATAATGGGTAAAGGATTGTAATTAAATTAAGCATGGAGATAGATTAATTTGCGGAGATTAAGATAATATAGGCTAGGATAATATATTTTATTCTTCCTTTTGCGAGCGAAGCCGCGGTGCAAAGCTAGTTTAAAATAAAAAAAAAAGAGTATCGAGTATATTCGGCACTCTCTCTTGACAGTTATACACTAAGGATAGTTTTAACTCCATATCTTTAAACAGAAGAGAAGGATATCAATAAGTGGATAGGCACATTAAAAAGGGTCGTAAAAGATACTTCGAAACATAATTTTACAATTTAACATTTATTTAAAGCTTTAAAACTAAATTAATTAGAAACACTGCAATAAATAAATCGTGGTCTACGTCCTATGAGGTAATGCCGTGGTCTTTACTGAACTTGCAGTAATTAGTAGTTGTAGTTGCCGTGGTGGCCGGGGTTGTAAGCGCCCTCCCTGTATAAAATAACAAAATACATATTTACATAACAAAACTTATCAAATAGTAGCCGGGTAGAACTTTTGCGGGTTTCCGAGGGTTGTCCACAGAACAGCTATATTAAAGTAACTTGTGTCAGCAGTGCTTGTATATTATAATGAAGTAGAACTCGTTCCCGGTGGAAAAGCAAAGTTAGCAGCAAAGTAAATAAGGCTTATAATGCATCACTGTGTATTTAAGCACAGTATACAGAATAATAGATGTTTTATATAGGTATGCTTAATTCTCAATTGTAGGAGCGAAGTGCATTGATAAAGCGAACATTGTAGTAATTCAAAGCTATGAACACTCTGCAGTTTATAGACAAGCAACTCTTTGTCGCATAAAAATAAGATTATCTTGTAAGTATCATAACTTATTTGTTCGGGTAGGTGTGACCCGATTTCTGGAACTAAAGTTGCACGTGGACAATCAAATATTTTGGTTCGCTTGAGCTTGCTGAACGCATTGTTTTTAATAAATGATTTCTTTTTACAATAAGATGGGCTAGACAGCGAATTTTCTTATTACTATTTTAGTATAGGTAAGCTGAGAGTCTCCTATAGTCATATATTCTCATAGAGTTATAGTTTTGAGCCCTATCCTTGACTTTATTATACGGACATTAAAGTGATGAAAAAAATACTAGATCAACAACTTTATTAAGACACGGTACGGACGACTCAAGGCTTAGCCTCTGGCATTAAAAGATGGATGCAAGATGGATTTAAAACTTTTACCTACAGTTTAACATTTTGCAAAATAATCATATAGTTTAGGTAATATCTCGGGACTTAATCGCGCTAAAAACTATTTTTATTTACCTCGGCGTTTCGGCCAAGTTGCATTGGCCTGGTCTCAAGAAGACACCAGATGTGGACTTCTTCTTAGTCCCGAGATATTACCTAAACTATGTGTTCGAATCGCAAAGTTTGAAAGTTACAAAATAATCATAATTGTTTATATTTCGTTACTTACGAAGAAGGGTTTTGTCTGTTGAACTCCAAGGACCGGAGGATAGCCTCTGGGATCGGAGGGGGAGTAGGGATGTGAGATCCAGTGGGGTGGAAGCCGTTTTCGTCAGCAGTGTACGCGACGGAGACCTTCTGTCCATCAGGAGCAGTGTAGGAGAAGCCTCCTTCAGCAGTTACTGCGAGGCCTTCGGGGCCTGGAGCACGGGGAGAACCGCTCTCATGCGCCGCAATACCGTTGCCGGTCTCGTAACTAAACAGAAAACAGTTTTTTTTAGCACTGATATGCTAGCGTTTGACCACTATTTCACCTGATTTTAGATTTAGGAATAGTTAAGTATGTATGACTCTGTATATATCCTCCGTGTAACCGCCCAGGACAACCTCACCAACAAACGAAGGTCCGGTGTTTCACAACAAGCATTGCCGAGGCGAGTTGTTGTCTGATAAACTTACTTATAGAGTAATTGATTTGCCCGTTGGCTTAGTTGGGTGCGCGTTCACCTTCTGAGCAGAGGGTATCGGGTTAAATTCTCGGATGAAACACAGTTTTTTCTCCAAGAAAAATGTGTTTCTTTCTGGGTGTAATTTTGTTCTGGGTGGGATGTGAATGGTTCCGGCACTCAAGACAAACTGAACTTAGTGTAGAGCTGTGACTGTGAAAATGATTATTTTAATGTTAAATTTTATTCTTCACTCAGTCTACCAAAAAATAATACTGACCCCTCATAGCGGAGATGAAGACGGGCATAGATGAAGATAACACTTATATTTCAAATGAAATTACATCCGGGCAGATCTTAAACTAAATATCTACAACGTAAAGCTTGACCTTGCCATTTGAAACAATAAAGTGGAGAAAATTGAATTCCACTCAGTACGTCTTTTTCTCCCACAAATTAAGACATTTTAATCATCGTTTTATTTACGTTAATTTACAAATGGGTGTTATTAAAGATGAAGTCAGATGGCAATTTGAATTGTTTTGCTCAGTGCTTTATTGCTCGTGAACATGTTATTAGCTAATAAATGCGTTTGAGGCCTTGGAGATTTTATGATATATTTTGGATTTTGACATAAAAGCTAATTTTGGATTGTTAGCGCATTTGTAATGTGCCTACGCTTCCGGGGCTTGCAAAAAAAAATTATGTATCATGTACTGCTATTCTTCTGTGGTTGTAGTTAATAGCTCCTTGATACGTCTCCTTGATTCAACTAATATAGTATGAATTCTTAGACTCGCCTTTTAAGGCATAAGATAATTTCCGAAATAATTCGTGTTTTTTTTTCTGGAAAATAATATTTTCCTTATAAACTACGATCAAAGTGTTGCAACAACAATCATCACCCAGAATGTCAAAAAAGATTCAAGGTATATATATTGATAGGTTGTCTCATGTCGTTAAAAAACTATTTACGATATTATAAAGAGTTTCAGCAATGATGAGTTATACAATACCTGTATCTGTAGTTGCCAAGTCCATCGTTAACATTGTCGTAGCTCAGTATGGGGATGTGAGCCCCGCCCAGGTTGCCGCTGTAGGCAGCGTTGTAAGGGCCAGCGTTGAAGCCTCCAAGACCACCATTGAATCCACCAGTATTGAAGCCCTGGCCGGCATGTCCGGCAGAGACCACGGTTAAAACCGCGAGGGCAGAGATGCACTAGATAATGAACATAATACGTCAATTATTGAAATATTCTATGCATAAGTTTCGTTGATGATACTTGGTATATCGGTAACAGTAACTATTGAAACAACTCGAATAAATGACAACGTTGTGTTGTTTTAAACATTTAAATTGCGCACTATACACAGAGCACCATAGTGTATTTACTGTGATCAATTGATACTTTTAAAAACGAGTTATGACCTTTAATACCAAAATTGTATATTAAGTCCTTAATATATTATTAAAATTATTAAAAAACTGAAAAAAAACAACTTCACCGCTTTTACTTTGGTTTCGGCTGGATCGATTTCGAGAAAATTTATATGGGACCACCTCTAAAGTATAATTTACCAAAAAAAAAAAACAATTCATAATTACCGGAGATATTGCGTAACATACATAAAAAAATACAGTCGAATTGAGAACCTCCTTTTTTGAAGTCGGTAAAATTATTCATTTAATTTTCATGAATAACGAATATTTGAATTTACAAATTGTTAAATGGATCTGAAACATTCTTGAAATATAAAATGAAGGATCTAAAACTTTTTTAAAATAAAAATTAATATACGTCAAATAGTTTCTTACAAAAATTACCAAACTTTATACACACCTTGAAACCGATCATCTTGTATCCAAATTTGCTTCGCTTCAAACACTTGTTCCGAAGACAGTTCGTTGACTGATAGCTACAGAGTTCAGAACTCTTTTATATCGTAACCCTTCACCCATCACCTTGTTGTGATGTTCGGTTTCAGCACAGAATAGTTAAGAGTTGGTGGGCGGAGGCATTCCGATGAGGCCAACCCGCGGGCGGTATCGTTTGATGCCACGATTTTAACGCGGATTTTAAGAACGATATTTATTTAGATCAGAATGTCAAATCATTTTATTTTTTTATAAACGTAGGATCTTAAACAAAGGATCCAGAACAATTTTATAAACCATTATTCATTCTTATTCTTATTCAATATGGGGGCTTCGTCGCGCTTGGGGTGTATTGTGCATTTCCCCCTGCCAGGAACTACCCCATCCAACCCAGCTCCTTAAAATAACGGAGTGTGGTTTTTGGGTGCTGGCATAACTGTTCCAGTGATGAAGTTGTTGTATTTGTAATTGAATTCTATGAGTCTTCAGGTGAGTCTTTATGTTTGTGGAATGTTGCTCTAGCATTCCAGTGTTGACTCTAATTTCTTCAGTGACAGCACACTGAGCTATTACGTGTTCTACGGTTTCGTTTTCCTCCTATAAACCATATTTTTTAATGACCAATCGGCAAGTATTTTACCGCAATCTCACCAGATGGAAAGCGACGATGCGGTCGACGGTGGGATATGCTTGCCTAGAAGATACCTGTTCATTATTTACTTGAAGAGGCCTTGATTATAATTATCAGGAAACAAGAACTAAAGCTGGGTGTTCCATGCCTTTGCAGTTCGCATTATAAAAGTCGTGGTGAATCGGTTGGTTCGAAACGGAGGAATGTCCACCATGAAAGGATCTCTTTTTTTAGTACGCCTTGTTGTCCGATGATGGAAGGGAGCTGGAGGAATTAAATCATACAGTTCTGCCGCTCACTCTCCAAAATATATCTTGTAAAACACGCACAACCTTATAATGATGTTCGAGGTTCTGAAGTCTTTTCTCCACTAGTTCAGTATGGCAAATCTTGCTTCCAAGCTTTGTAGTTCGCTTTTCAATGGAATCCAAAGCCTGAAGCTGTTACTTGGCTGAGCCTTAGCAGAGGTGACTGCAGTATTCCATACAGGATCGGACTTGAGCTTAGACCAGTTGTTTAAGTACTGGATAGAATACTGTACATCGAATAATTGTCACGTATACGCCGGCGTTTCGTCGTACTTTATCAAAGCTGGTATTTCCCCGACTATGGGGAAGAAAAAGGTGGGTTATGATTTTATCTCTGTATGTATTCATTATGTAAGCTGTGAGGGGGGAACAAACTACGAATGGCCTGTATCTTGGGTACCCCCCAAGATACAGGCCACGGCGCCAAGCGTTGTTTGTTCCTGCCTCACAGCTTCCAAACTAATTTCGTAACTTACAAAGTATCTTAGAATATAAATCTATATATATATAAAAATCAATCCCACTATTCGTTGTTATTTTATAACTCAAGACCGGGCTCACCTATCCAAACCAAATGTTTAGGCTTTATTCGGACTATTTAGTAGATGGTTTATGGGAAGTTTGCACAAAATCGGTCGAGCGGTTCTTCATTTATCACACCGGGGCGAAGCCGGGGCGGATCGATAGTAATATATAAAACTTTCCAGGTATCATAGGCTTTTCATAAAACATACACATAAACGCTTTCGAAGTACAAATTGTCAGAAGAACAATATTCTTCCCCAAGGGACTTATGATTTTGGGTGTGAATGTACATTTGGCATGAATGTTTTCGGCACCCGGGATACAATTCTTTAAACCTAGTATAGAGCTGTGACAGAGTGTAAAAGCGTATGTTTTGTTTTTTGTAGTCCAATGGAGTTGTGATTGCTTAGTCCGTGGTTGGGCCTTAATGAAGTGTCCAGTTGCTGCCGCCACTTTTTTAATCATACCTCCCATCACATGAATTTATGAGATATAAAAAAGTTGTGTATAATAGACACTTTTAATTGTTACACCTTTTATGTACAACTCTAACTGGCTTACTAAATATATACTTACTAAACAATAATGCATACAAAGACAAATTAAAGCGTACAATCGGGGGTCTTATCGCTAACGGCGATCTCTTCCAGACAACCTTTGACTGGAGATGATAATTCTTGAAATATTTAAGCTATATCTACACATACTGAACTATTACTAGACTAAATATTTAAACTGCCCGTTGGCTCAGTTGGGTGAGCGTTCGCCTTCTAAGCAGGGGTTTCGGGTTTGATTCCTGACGGGAACTCTACTTTTCTCCCAAAGGCAAATGTGTGTTTCTGGTTCTGGTTGTGATTGTGTGTGTGATGTGAATCTTTCCGGCACCCAAGACACAAGTCATCGAACTTAGTGTGGGGCTGTGAGTGTGAAAGCGTTTATGTTTTTTTATGTTTATATACATTAAGTTAAATGAACATATTTACCAACACTAATTATAAAAAAATTTAAAGCCATTAAAGTGTTTTTTGTTATATTTAATTTGACTCGTAATTATAAACTATAGGAAACAAAATGTATCTGCTTATTACTTTATACTTTATTTCTATGTTTTATTGTACAAAGTTATAAAACTATTATTTTTTTATAATTATATAAGTGTATGTTATTACACAAAAAGCACAGAATAAGTACTTATCAGTAAACAGAAGGTCACTAATGATCAATACCTAACTAAGGTCGATTAAGAACAATACAGTGTAAATACTGCACCTTTTGAGTACGTTAAATATTATTTGAAACAGTAACTTATTCCTACAATACGACTACAAACCATCCAGATCCCATATTCCCTAAGGAATCGGTTTATATTTGAATTAAGCAAAAATGAATCTTAATCCTTTGAAGTTTTGTCGGTTTTCAATTGAAATCAACTGAGATAATAAGACAGTTGTAAGTTGTATTTACCATGGTTTAGGACGTGATAATTTTAATTCCAGTAGATAGATGTGTATATGATGTGATAAATTGAAGGCCAAGGTGATGAAAGAGAAATATATTTCAACACAAAATACAGTACCTATATTCAACTTTAGAAACTAATTTATTAAACAATAATTAAACGCAAGCAAAACTTAAAAAAAAAGCACCAGCTTTCTAACAAATCGTTTTACGTGGAATACGTTGCTGTTTTTGTGTACTATAGCATATGTTGAATTATTAATTGTGTAATCCGTCTCCACATAAACACATCGGCTACCATCTTTGTCCGATATAAGGGGTAGATTGTAAATCAGCGCTGTGAGCACATAAAATGTACGCACAGCATACGCTGAATCTACCCCTATTGCCCTATTTTAGAATATAACCCCATGTATGCACATGCATTGTGAAAATGTTTTCTTCTTTGTATTGCTTCTTTTTTTATTGTTTTTGTACTTATGGGCAATAAATTCCCTTAGTGCAAGAACCAACTAAATGCATCAATTATAGTTTTGAGAAAATTGAAGTTTAATCTCTGCATGTCGAAATTGTCATTAAAGATTTGTATATGTTGATATCTGCAATGTTTTATTATTTTATTTATATGTCTTATTTTCTGGCAGGATTTCAAGTTCAAAGTAACGATATAATAGAAACTAGTAGTTAATTCTCATATGTTTAGGACGCATTTAATTTTTCACGATTCGTGATGTCATGATTCGTAAGAAAATTAATCACGAATTGTCAATAATGGATTATGTCAACAAGCCCTAAAACGCATTATTTATTATGTCAGTACATTGCTTGCGGAGATTTTTAAAAAAAGACTTACAGACCATGTTAATAGTAGCATTTATCTTTATTGCAAATAAATATAAAAATAAAACAGTATCGTAGAGATCCTTACAACCAGAGCTTTAGAATCATAAATGCGGGATGCCTTATAATCTATCATGAGCCAATTTGCTGAGTCCTACGACTTCGTCTTAGGGTCAGTATTAGTACCACTACAGCTAAAAATCAATCGTCATCACTGCAGCTGATTTCAGCTAGTGCTACATCCGGTACTTAATCAACGATATTATTTTCACAGTTTAAAGATTTAAACCAGCCATGACGTGTCCTAGAATAAAGAAATGTGTGTCACATTACTAGAGACGCATTTCGATAAATAATGCAGTAGAATTGTGCCAATTTCTGCACTCCCCTTTTTGCCATACATGTACCTCTGACCACGTAAAACAAAAGGCGTTATTTGGCAAAGTAATTTCATATATTATGCACAAATTAAATAATTAAACGCAAGCAAAGCTTAAAAAAACCGACTTCACCGCTTTATCTTCTGAACCTTGATCAGATTTAATGTATTGCACACGCATTATTAACGATAACTCTAAAACTAGAGATCAGATCTTGATCAAATTTCAAAATAGGACCACATGAAAAGCCACCAGCTTTCAAATAAAAAGGTAATCATCAAAATCGGTTCACAACGAAAGAAGTTATGAGGTAACTTTTGAAGTCGGTCAAACTTCGTCAATGTAGTCCACAAAATACGCATTATTGACGATATTTCAAAAACTACTCATCAGGTTTTGATCAAATTAAAATGGGACCAATAGGAAGGCAACATCTTTCAAACTAAAAAAAAAATTGAAATCGGTTCGTAAAACCGTCGACTTCGACTTGAGTACCTCCTCCTTTTTTGGTAAGTCGGTAAAAAAAAATATCTTTTCTTTATGTTTTTTCTAAATAAAGCGCATACATTTTCGAAATATGTATTCAAATTGCAATCTAGCAATTTTACCATTTTAATTAAAAGCAATCTAAATAGATTACTTTCTCATATAATGACCCTCCATTGTTGGTTTTTTTTATTTGTGTAACCTCATAACTTCTCTCCACGTGAGCCGACTTCGAAATTTTTTTTTAGTTTGAAAGATGTTGCTTCCTAATTGGTCCCATTTAAATTTGATCTGATCAGTAGTTCTTGAAATATCGTCAATAATGCCTATTTTGTGGCCCACTTTGATGATGTTCTCGTTTACCCTACTTCAAAAGTTACCTCATAACTTGATCAAGGTCTGATCTCTAGTTTTTGATTTAATACATTAAATTTGATCAAGGGTCCGAAGATAAAGCGGTGAAGTCGGTTTTTATAAGCTTTGCTTGCGTTTAATTATACTTTTTCTGCTGGTGTTTTGTTTGGTGCCTCACGTGGTGAGCGGGGAAGGGTGCAACACGAAGCGCGTAATTGCATTTAAGCGGTTTTGCCTGAATGACTCTTACTGTTGATGAAAGGTAACGCAGTACAAGCAAAACCAACCAAACTATATTTTAACTGTTTTGGGTGTAAGATTCTTTTTATCTCTTGAGTAAGGATGAAATGGCAAAAACTGTTTAAAGATTTTTCCCGACGACAATTTTAAATATTGTAAAGCATAAGAGATGATAAAATATTTTTGTTGGAGAATATTTTACCACCAATAGCTTTATTTATTTTATTTATTTATTTGGTTTACCAACAGTAGATACACAAATACTTTCATAATTTATAAACTAAAACAATTATATCTATGTGTACAACCAATTATAGGTAAACACAGCATGCAGCAGCTTTATCATGCATTTACGGGGTTTTTGAAGTTTATGGTGTTACAAAATTACAGTTAAGTTACTTTAAGAGGACGCTAATTCAGCAACGGAGGATTGTATCAAAAAACGGGTTTTAGCATTATGAAAAGGAGATTCTAATGGCGTTCGTAACTCATTTTTGACAGAAAGCGCTCTTAGTGGTTTTTGCATTAAGGGCACGAAATATATTTTTGATTTTTATTTGAAACAAACATGACAAAAAATACAGTACCTACTAATACCTCCTCCTCCTTTATTGTGAAGTCGGTAGAAAAGAAGTTGTTTTTAGTTTTGGCTACGTAAACTATGTTATTTTAGTCAGTGTCAAGTAATAAATTTGTTTCAAGTTAGTTAAGTAATTCATAAAACCTGTCCCAGTTACCAGTCATAGTCAAAGTCAAGAAAAGAGACATAGTCCAGTTAGTCATGTCCTCAGTTAAGTCATGCCCAAGTCATGACAGTGAAGTGATAGAAATTTTATTAGAACTGGAGATTTGAAATTAAAAAGAAAATCATTTTGTAGGGTTTGCCTACACTCATGCACGTTAAAGAAATAATAGCGGTTAATAATTCCAACATTAATACACATTACCACTCGAAAATAATTACAAATTTTGAAAAACACCGACGTCCAACTTTGTTGCGTAATTCCTCTCCATCCAAAGGTTGTCTGGAAGAGATCGCTTTTAGCGATAAGACCGCCTATTGTTACACTTATTTTGTAAGTAATTATTTTGTATTCTGTTTTGTCACAAATATGGTGTTCAATAAAGAGTTTATCTATCTATCTACTTTAAAATATTTTTTTAAAATCAAGCTTTAAGCAGTTGTAAATAAAAAAATACTAAAAAGTTATATAACCAGAGAACATGTCAAACGAATCGAAACGAGCACAAACTCTTGGATTGAAAAATGGTTTTATCTTGTTCACTTCAGAAGTTCCTATATGGTAATTTGCCGTCTCCATCATCAGACCAGCTCTATGGTACTATATCATTGTATTGTCACCAAAGATACATAAGTATACTACATTTGAGTCAAATCGCACATAGGGAAGTGGGTCTAAATTAGCTTGCAAGATTTGATTACAGACCGACAGATAAGGACAGGGAAAAATAAATAAAAGCTTGTAAAAACTGAGAGATTCTGGATTCGACATGTTCAGGATTCGACATGACATAAGTACCCCTTTTTGAAAGGTGTTTGTTACCTGAAGCAATCTTTTTAATGTCAACGCGTAATTTATGTTAATTTTAACTAATAAGAATAATTAACTATGCAATTATCATTTCAAAATTTATTGTTAATTAATTTTGAGATGATCATTGCATAGTTAATTATTCTTTATGTAATTGTTTATGTATGCTACTTAGGCAAGCATTTAAATACTATCTGATGGAATTTGATGATGCAGCCGAAAATGCCACATGCCTGTTTAAAGTTATATAATTGCCTTAACTTAAATTTTTTTTTTAATTAGTATGATTTTTAACAATCTAATTCACTTTATTTTATAAACTTAGGACATTTTTCAATGCCGCATACATTGTTTTAGTGTATGGAAATTAATGTTTTTTATTTCAAAACATTAATGTTTTTTTTTATAAATAAGTTATGTAATTTGATATAAAAATGTGCGAATCTACATTTTTTAAATATAATGCACCGGAAAAATATGTTTTTAAGACGAGCTGGATTACTCGATTTGAGTACTGAGTGTGTCCGTTAAAATAAATAGGTACATCCTTTAAAAAAACTTTAAAACCTCTACGACCCTCTCCTCAACTTTGGTATATTAATTAGGTTCTTTATTTTGTGCTTATAAAACAAGTAATGTCCGGCACATATATATTGTCATAACAATATGACACGTATGATGGTCGTACCATATGAACTTTCAACGCAACTGTAAGATCACAAACTTGCTTGGATTTCAGTTGTTTTAGACAACCAAAGCTTTCGGCGACGTTTTATAGTTTTGTCTTTTAAAGACTTTGCTACAAATTTTACAGCAGGCTTTTTAAAATATTTTTGTTCTCTCTTAGTTAATTATTTGTAAATACAAAGCGAAGCAATGAACGAAATTGTTTTCAACATACACATTTACCTACCTACCTAAATATGTCTGACATTTTAAAACAAATAAACTAATAATGTAAACCGTGGGCTTAAATTATTTTCGTACGCTCAAAATATTAATTAAAAGTACCAAAGCATAAGTGCTACTTCAGATAACAATAAATTACCCTTTAGTATAAGATTTAAATATAATATAATATTTATCCGGTGCAATCATTGCAAAATTGAAAGAAGTTTACATAGTATTTTTGTGAAATTTAATGAATTTGTTTTTACTGTTTAGGCCAATGCTTGACTACCACACAATAACTAATGGTAAGTGACGATGTGGTCGCTACCTCTGTAACGATTGAATGAATTTAATTGTTCTTTAACCTGGAATATGGTTATGTTATTTGTGGCTATATGTTATTAATAAGGGGTTTTTTAATCCAACCAGATATAAAATAAAAGTCTTGTTAGTGTTATAAAATAAAATTTTATAAAAAGTAGGTAATTTTGATTAGATTTTTGTAAATTTATTTTTCAACCGACTTCAAAAAAAGAGGTTCTCAATTCGACTGTACGTTTTTTGTATATATATACGCGATATTTCCGCCAATTATGAATCGATTTTTTAATTTGGTAGATTATACTTAAGAGGTGGTCCCATATAAGTTTTTATCGAAATCGATCTAGCCAAAACCGAAATATAAGCGGTGAAGTCGGGTTTTTAAAGCTTTTATTGCGTTTAAATTATATAAGTATTTACTCAATCTACCTTGTTAGTCCATTATAATATAAGCCAAGTTTTCTGTAAAAGACTAGTATATTAAATCATAATACTTTCACCTCTTTCAGAGAGTTGAGAAGAAACATATTTCAGGCACTAAAGAAACACAAAGATTAAATAAACTTGCTCATTTTTATACGAAATACGTATAACTAAATAGAGGTTCAAAAAGGTTCCGATCCCAGATCTTTATTTATTTATTTATTTATTTAATCATTTTGCACAAATCAGAGTACAGGGAATGGCCTAATGCCAAATAGCATTCTCTACCAGCCATCCTGGCCGTGAAAGAAAAACGGTGGGTGTGCGGCAGAAACAAAATAACCGAATGTATTATAAATATTTTAGGATATATATATATAACTAATATACATGTTTATTCTACATTATAGATATTTAGATATACAAATTTACATAATCTTTCTTCAAATCTTATATTAGATTAGTTGTTCCCCTAAGCCTCGTCCGCTAAAATAAAAAAAACATGAATTATAATTATTGTTATTTTTATTTAAACCGTTCTTGACTCCACCTGAATACACACGAAAAAAATATCAAAATCGGTTCTGCCGTTTACGAGAGGTTCAGACAATAACATATAGGAATATACATATAGGTACGTACAGAAATATTACTCATATATATATATATATAAAGATGGCGCCTAAAAGGAATCAACCGTCTTTACTGCATTCATCGTGCTAACTTAAGCATAACAGTAATTAATTAAAGCGCTAATTTAAGCTTTAAGCTCACTTAATTACCTTTTCCATGGTTATGGTTCGCACAACAAAGAGCAGCAATTGTAGAGCCTTGTTTACTCAGACAGAATGCTACAGGTGTTTCTGGAAATTAGAATAACATAATAACTCTAATAATGTATATTTGGAGATAAAAAACCCCTTGATAAAAATGTGTAGAAAACATATGTATGTGTGTATGATACTCACTCTCTCACTCCTCACTTATATTTCAATTCTATTTATTTATTTTTCATGTTGGTTCACACTTATGATTAATGTACACAGTGGAGGATTCAGGATTGTCGTTTGGGAGGGGCTTGACTCAGCTGATGGTAGATTTTGCTGCAGCAATAATTATAACGAGACAAGATTGTTTTTTACTTGAGCCCTTCCTCCCCTTGAATCTGTCAATGCATGTACACATATGATCTTCATTGATATTTTTTTAGGGTTCCGTACCGAAAGGGTAAAAACGGAACTCTATTACTGACACTTCGCTGTCCGTCCGTCCGTCCGTCTGTCACCAGGTTGTATCTCAAGAACAGTGATAGCTAGACAATTACAATTTTCACAGATGATGTATTTCTATGGCCGCTATAATAAAAAATATAAAAATAAAATAAATATTTAAGGGGGGCCATCCCATACAACAAACTTGATTTTTTATAGATAATGGTATGAATCCTTCGTGCACGAGTCCGACTCGCACTTGGCCGGTTTTTTTTACTGGTGCATGCTATATCAAATACATTTTTCTGCTGTTAAGAGTTTGTAAGAAGCTATCCGCTGGCATTGGTTTGTATGATTCAGATAAGTGTTATTTGTTATATTTTTACGAAGTATACTATACATAAACACTGTTGTACCTTGCTAGAGGACATTTACAATATTTTTCTCTTCCATACTAGCACTATTATTGTAGAAAGTGTAGTCAAACAAATGTGTTTATAATATTCGAATTACCCATTACTCTTAATTGGGTGCGCGTTCGCCTTCTAAGCAGGGGGGTCGGCATCGGGTTCGAATTCCTATGTATAATCCAGGCGAGAACACAAGTTTTCTCCACAAAAAAAATGTGTTTCTAGTTGTAATTGTGTGTGTGACGTGTGTCGTGAGAACCGAAAACTCAAGTCGTCGAACTTAGTGTGGGGCTGTGTGTGAAATCGTTTATTTTATTACATAAAATTTTTTTTTTGTCACTGATAATATTTGTATTGTTTGCGCGTTTAGCAAATGCTGCCTATTATGAGGTAACGTGTTTAAGTGTCGTTAACAAATTTATTGAGCAAAATAAATAAACGTGATATTGAATTATATTTTTTATATTATAAATTATAATTTAATTTAAATTGAATTTATTTTTAGTTTAATAGTATTTCTATATATTGTGTACTTATAAAATAAATCACTTTCTTGAATTTAAAATTTTAGTTCTTTAGAGACTTTTTTTGCTGATATTAGGTCCACTGTTAAATTTTTTCAGCATATTATAAAATATAGAAGATATGTGAAAATCACATGATGCTTGATCACGACAAATTCGAAATTTAAATTCAAATTCAATTTGTATGTATAAAAAAATTGGGATATTACAATATGAGAAGAAATAAAAATTTATTCGTACAATAGGTTGACGTCACGTTAATAGCTTTAAATAAAAAAGAAATTTTCTCATATACTCACTTTTATTCATATTCATAATAAATGCCTATTTACATCGATAAATTACATTTAACATACAAATTAACCTATATAGTGCGCATTATTATGTGGTATCACAGTCCAAGTATATCCAAGTCGTACGTTAAGCTATCATTGTATATAGAGTTCAATAGTTCAGTTTTGCTAAACTCCAATCAATTTGCGAACAATTCAACCTAACAATGGTTTACTTTCTGCTGTTCGGCACATCACATCACTTGTACAATCGAAACTAAGATGCATTTTGCAAACTCTCGAAGACACAACAATTTAGGGTATACATAGTAGGGTCTTATGTAATTTATAATAGAAGACGTTTAGAGGAATATATTAATAGGCAAAAGTCCATAAATAATCGAAAGAAATTTCACACAATTTACTTACAAGTACGCAGTGATGTACACATTTAGATATATTGACGTAATGTTTCTATAAACCTACGTTATTTTACCACTAACATTTCTGTAGTTTCTGTCGATTATATTATGAATATTACACAATTGTGTCATTTTATTCAATATGTACTATTTTTTTGTAAGTTTACACTGTGGCAAAGCATCGTTAACCCTTCAGTTTGGCAAAGCAATTCATTCAGTCCAGTTTTGTCTGGTCTTAACTGCTTTTGAGAAGAATCAGCCGTGCAGGAGGCTTATATTTTGCCTCAATTGGTTTCCATTCATCGGCTTTAGACTCAATTGGTTTCATCGGATCGGGTGGGCGATGTCCGTACTGGCTTTAGGTAAACTACTTAA
The DNA here is from genome assembly GCA_948107665.1 of Lomographa bimaculata. Taxonomy (NCBI): domain Eukaryota; kingdom Metazoa; phylum Arthropoda; class Insecta; order Lepidoptera; family Geometridae; genus Lomographa; species Lomographa bimaculata. The sequence goes on from OX403595.1 coordinate 13,527,908, forward strand.
AACGCGATAGATTCACATCTATTTTTCTCTGCTCCGAGTTCACAGCTCTGGTAGAATTCAACAAACGTATTCAGGTTTTCACCATCTATCTTATTCAAACATTATTTTGCTGTATTCGGAGAAAAGTTAAAAAACACTAACGAAACCAAAAGGAGTTTTGTTTGCATTAACTGATGATAATCTTCCGTTTCTGATCAGGCGCTTTCGTTTGATGTTATTTCTCAGTTTTCGTGCGATATTGATAAGAGCTAGCAAAACTGTGAGATCACTAGAGTTTAGTAGTGGTAGCCGTTGGCACCGCCGCCGCCGCTGCCCTTGCCTCCGAAACCGCTGCTTCCACCACTGCCGCCTCCAAATGCGGTGCCGCCACCACTACCGCCGCCGAAACCGTTTCCAGATCCGGAACCGCCACCGGGGGTGTAGGAGCCCTCGCTGAAAAGTAAATAAGCTGAGGTAAACTTTCCGGATGCTAGTTTCAACTTACTTCTAAAACAGTCGCTTACAATGTCAATACTCTAATTCCGAGCTTAAGTATTACAAATTTTAACAAACAGAGTAATTTAAATAGTTTTATATATAAGTTAAGGTAAAAGAAAATGATAGATATTCAGGTCAGCAAATACTTAAATATTAATTAAATATTTAAGGATATAAAACCTACCCATTGGGATTGGCCTTGTTAAATTCAATGGAGCGGAGGATCTCTTCAGGGATCGGCGGGGGAGTGGGAAGGTGGGGTCCTGAAGGGTGGAAGCCAGTCTCGTCAGCAGTATAAGTGAGGGCGATCTTCTGTCCGTCGGGTGCAGTGTACGAGAATGATCCGTCAGCGGTGACAGCTGGCCCTTCTGGTCCTTGAGCACGAGGTGCGCCACTTTCTTGGGCGGAGATGCCATTGCCGGTTTCGTAGCTAGAAAGGTAACATTACACTTATAGATAACACATACTTACTATTCAACGACTCAACAAGCGCAGTGGGCAGGTCTATGCCCTCTGCACCGTGTGTCTGGGGTTCGATTTCCGACAGGAGTATAATTTGTGCTTCTAGTTCTGGTTGTGATGTAAATGTTTAGAACGCACTCACGATACAAGTGTTTGAACTTAGTGTAGAGCTATAATTATGAAAATGTTATGCGTAATTATAAGTCAGATTAAGAGGTTCGTTTGATAAACAATACATAGCTACATATATTTTTACGAACATCTGCTCTGTAATTTGCCAATATCTAAAATAGTAAAATATTGAAAAAGCTTCTATCCTTCCTATCTTATATTAATGTCAGCTTGTGATTATTTTTAGAGTATTTTTAAAGGATGAAATGCATGCGATTGTGTGACTAAAAATCACTTCGAAACACTTATTTAAAGTTTTCATTAGCTGCTGATTGTCATCAAAGCTCTTGAACTTTTGTTGAATCATTTACATTAGATTGAACTACACTGCTATTGATTAACTTCTCAAAGGAGTAACATCTCGATAAACGTGACTTAAATGGTTAAGATAGTCATCTATACCTCGAACAGTTACAAGCATACCTGAAATGGTAGTTGCCGTCGCCATTGTTCACGTTTTCGAACTTAGTAATCGGTATTTGTCCATTGCTGCCACCACCGCCGCTGGAGCCTCCAAAAGATCCGCCGCCGCCTGATCCGGAACCACCTCCAAAAGATCCTAAGGGCAGTAAGACGTTATATAGCCGTTTTCCAGCTAGAGTTAGAGTTACGGGGGTATTTGCAAAAAAATGATTTTACGGCTTGTATATTTAAAGGACGGTATAGTCATAGCGATAGCTGGTAAGAGAAGTAGAGGCAAACCAGCTGAACGATGGCTCGACGAAATTTTAAAAATTACTGGAGAGGATTGGATGGAGAAGGCGAGCGAGAGAAATACGTGGAGTAAAAAGAAGGAGGCCTATACTCGTTGAGAGGTCCTTAAAAAGCGAGTTCTATTATATATATTAAAATTATATTTTATCTTGTAAACTTTTTAAGGAAATAAAATGGCTTTATTATTATTATTTATTATTATAGTCATAGCGATCACTTTATGTCAGTGTGTAAAATAAACATATATAAAAAAACAATAGATAGTACGTATGTGTAGGTTAATACGTATGACAGTGTACAGTCAGAATCAGATTAGATATGCTGGCTTAAAATAGCATTAAGGTATTTCTAACTGTGTATAATATATTTAATGGGTCTTTCTTTACGGATCGATGCCATTTAATCTTTTGATTAATGCCAGAAACAATACCTACGTGATTTTTAATTATTTTTCGCAATTTAATTCTTAGCTGTGACAAAATAAATATATATTTTATTTAAATGCAGTAACTTAGCCTGTGAACGTCTTGGCTGCGGGTAGGTGTTTTTGAAGTGTTAGTTATCAAAATAAAAAAGAACTTTTTAAATTAACTTCGCATAAAAATGAAGGTTACTTCCACATTTTGAAGGTGCTATGTCCATCTAGTAAGATGGATGTCCTATTTTTTTACCTGAACCTCCTCCTAAGCCGCTATTGCCGCCTCCGAACCCGCTGCCGCCGCCGCCGCCGCCCCCTCCAGGCCTTGGTGGAAGATACTGCGGCTCCAGGCGGCCGCAAGAGCAGATGGCTACAAGAGCCGATGTGACAAACAACTAAAACAATTAAACATTTTAGAAGGTTAACAAGGTTTTTATAAGAACTCTAGCTGCGCCCGCGGTTTTACCCGCGTAAGTCCCCGACACGTGGGAATTCCGACATAAAAATTGTTAATCTAGGGTGTCAGCTACCTCCATACCAAATTTTATCAAAATTGGAATTTTTTTTCCATTTGAGATTGAAGAAGTAACAAACATACAAACACACTCACCAACTTTCGCCTTTATAACATTAAAGTGTGATGAACGTTGTCCGGGATGAATAGATAATCATCCCAGACAACGTTTTTATAGATACAAAGACAACAGCAAATTATAATTATTATTTTAGGAATGCTCGTACTAAGCACGCGTAAGCTTAAAGTAAGTAATATTATAATTTATATAATTCATGTTAAAAAGTAATCTACTTATGTGTTAAGCCAGGGGATAAGCGATTTACATTTTCACAAATTCAATCCAAATCCGTTCTGCCGTGACAGCGTGTAAACTGAAAAACGTACACACATACACGTACACACAATTTATTTATACATTTTTACACAATAAAAGCAATGTATAATAGGAGGACTTAATGCTTGAAGCATTTTCTAACAGTCATTCAACAATGATATTAATAAAAGTAGACCTTACCAAGAATTTTTGTATTTTCGTAAAGAGTCGTTTTATTAACACAAGAAAGAGATAATAATTGGCACATTTGTACGCAGATCGCTGAAACTGCTAAGTACGAATAAATATAGGTAATTTAGACAGTTCAGCTACATTTAACCGGCACAATTTGTATAATATACAAAGTTAAAGGAGGTCACTGTTGTGATCATTCCATTTACTGATAATATTTAAAAACCTAAAGAAATAAAAGTATAGTTCTTGATACGCGACTTCATTTAAGTACCTAGAACATACGTTCTAGGTACTTAAATGAAGTCCTAATATTTGTTTAACAATGAATACTCATTGTTAAACAAATATTAGGATTTTTGGCTAGTAGACGTTTCAAAGCTCCAGGGCTGAAACCTGAAAAAACAGAAATATCTACCACCATCAACTTTCAGTTGTTTTAAGGTCTGTTATTTTGTTGAAATTAAGTTACGTTGTTAATTTGAAAAGCTGAATAAGCAATGATCTAATTTTCTCAAATACAAATTAGTTTTTTTATCAAAAATTTTCGATTTATCCTACTTGTTCAACTGGAATACTCACCACTGCAGTAGTCATGATTATTCTGACTGTAGTGTCTCTTTGTTCAGCTATTAGCTGAATACAGTAAGCGAGGATGTGCTTCGTTTTATATTGCTCCGGATTGCCCTTTCTCGCTTGCCTCACCTTGTGCGTGCTATAGATGCTCCGTGCTTTGCCCGAAGCTTGATGTTTACTTTACCTAGTATTCCCGGATGCAATGCCTTAACTTTCAACATAAATGTAACAGGCTATAGGCCGCATGTTCTATTTTCAAATCTAGGTCAAATTATAAACTCTTGGCTCGAACGTTTATGCATTTGTTCGTGTATGCAGTTGTAAGCATTTCTAAGGACTCAAAGTCCGCATCAAACGATCAAAGCACTTCATACAAAATGTCACCAAGTCAAACTTGGTTACGTAACAGTCCGAGTGAGGTGTTTTAATCTAGTCTAGTCTAGATAATGATGGAATTATTTAAATAAGTGGCAAAATTTACATTTTGAAAATACCCCGGCGATGATTATCACTACACAGCTGTCAAATAAAAAATATCGAGAGGCTGCCCATCATTGTTTGTTCAAAGAATGCCTTGGAGCAAATTGATCAGTCTAACTTTTTATTTAGGTATAGGAGGTTTAATTAAAACTAATTCAAAATTACTTCAGCCGTTTTGGAGCTACGAATGCTATAGATAAACAACTTTTAAGTATAGGGTTAAAAATATAGACTACATGGCTGAAACAACCCGCGGGTTTTCTATAGCACAGTAGGTATAATTACTGAACCTCGTAGTGGTGTATATAATAAATTGAATCTATACATAAGGTTTCAGGTGTCTCCGCAGTAATCTCTTGCTTCTATTTCGAAGATCGAGGAGAATACGAGGTAATTAAGATAATTGATCACATCGCATTACTACCTGATATAACCCTTTGTATAACTTAATCCTATTAAAGAGTAGTACATAATTATAAAGGTCTATCCACTAATTAATTTGCAAATAATAATATAGAGGCATAAAAGGAACCAATAGTATTTTTTATATAAATACCACAATATCTTCAACTTCATCGCATTGAAATAGTTAAGAAGTATATATACCTACAGGGAAAATATTTTAATCTTTACTGTTTTGATAATATGATCTAGGGTGCCACGCAGGATTATTAACTATATAAAATCAAAACTTTGGGTGGCAATGCAAGAGGCACGCGTGACTCTTACCATCAGGCGAACGACTTGCTCGTATAGAAATATAATTAATGAAGATAAAAATATATATAGATAATTCTAAAACACAAAATACATAGACTTCTTTTTATCACTAAACAAATAGAGCGAGCAAGCGACTCCCTACAGGAGTCGCTTACTACCCTAATGCTAACAATATTTTTACTAAACTGTGGAAATATTTTTAACAAATGCAATTAATCTCACAAACTTGCCAATAATACAATTCTTGGTGGAAAAAGACATTGAATTTTTTATGATTCAATACTATGGGTACCGACCGTCACTGCCCTCTTTCAAGAGATTGCAAGGAGACAAACACTTAAAGCATTCTATACAACTTTCGCAATAAAGACGCAAACTGATTAAAGTTAACGCCTCTAAACTATAAAGAAGTTGAAAATGAGAACAGCAACTTCTTTACATTGTCTCTTTGATCAACTTTAAATTGCCCAGATCCGGGACCTAAAGTGCAAATTCGGAGTTTTGCGATTAAGTGAAAAAATGGCGTTGTTCATTTTGTATGAATTTTCAAATCCTAGGAATCTTCGAGTTTTAATATGTAATGTTGGTTATTAACCGTTAATATTTAGTAAACGTGCATAAGTGCATGCATGCACGTTATGATCATTGTTAAATAAATATAGTAAAGTAAAGTTGAAAAACGTGATTTTCGCCTTCGCTCTAAAACTCCAATAGAAGTTCTGGTACAGTTTCAACCACTTTACTAGGGCATGACTTGACTAAACTTGACCTTGACTCTTTTACTTGACTTTGACTCGTGACTAGTACTTATAATATGAAATTCAATCATTATATTATTACTTGACACTGGCTTAATGCACAAGATTGAAGATCGAGGCCTAAATTAAAAGAAAACAAAGTGCAAATTCGTAAAAAAGTTTATCAAATAAATTTGTTCTAAGTTTGTCTATTCAGGATTAAGAACGGGAAACCCATTAGGTTCTTACCTATTTCCTTACAAAGCAGCCCTTTTGATGACACGAAAATGTTATCCTATTTTAGACCCAAAGACGCAATTTTCTAAATGGTTTATTTTAGTTTCCTATTTTCAATTTCCTTTAGGAAATGAACTTAAAAACACCTTTATTGAAATAGAAGATTAATGGAGCTCATAATGTACATAGATTAGCATTTATAATTCGTAACAGTTTTCAAAATAGAAGGCGGTTATTTTTTTGTAACAATTGTTTTTTCTACTTACATTGAAAAAAAACAAGCGTTACAACGAATGTTATAGGTAACAGGAAGGGGATGGCAATGATTGCTCAGGTATTTTTAAGTAAATTAACGTAATATTTTTTACACGCCATATATCATTAGCTTCAATAGCAATGGAATTTTGGCAAAAGTATAAAATTAAATCACAAAATTTGTGATTCTTTGAGTGTTCATGTGTAACAATTATAAGTTTGTTATAAGTTATTATAAACTATAAATACTAGTATAAGTTATAAATACTAGTTTGTGAACTTGTATAACTGTAGGAAAATCATACTAAGTTTTAAACGTAACTAAGTATCTATTTACTCCAATAGTTCTTGTAATTTTTCTACCACGTTATTAAGACTAAGGCTTTGATAGGGCTTTTGACATGGCTCTAGTCTTACTTACCAGAAATTTAGTGTTATGACCTACTAGCCGTGCCCCGCGGCTTCGCTCGTGTTATTTAAGTTTAAAATTAGCCTATGAGTTCCGACACCTAAACTATCTACTTTCAAAATTTCATCAAAATCGGTAGTCGTCAGATACGTGGTAACAAAAATTCACACACACACAAACTTTCGCATTTATAATATTATAGTAGGACTTATATTAACTTAAAAAATATGTGTTGCTTGCACTGTCTAGTAGGTAGGTAAATAGATTACGGAGACTTAAAATAAAAAATGTAACCAATCTTCCGAAGATTATACCTATGTAATTGTCAATGATTTGAAACTTTGCTAATATATACTTCACATGAAAATATACCAATAGTAAGATTCTAATTATAATTGATGGTAACTTTCAATGGGTGGCAGAATGTTTGTGCATTTGTGTAAATGTCGTCGGGGTATTGAAGAGCGCGTCCGTGACCGTTCGTTCGGCGTTCCACTCGTGTCATCGACTAATAAGGCTGCTACACACTGGAGCTGTAATGTAGGCAGATCTACAGATATATATTATCTTAATCACACACTCAATTGATCTTGTGTTAAACATTTTGCAACTGAAAACAATGCAACCAATAACCCTCTTATTGGGTCGTGTTCGAAACTTTAACGCCGTCTGTCTGTCAATCGCACTCAATCGGATAGACCGATTTTAATGCGGTATTTTTGTTGTTTATACGATATTGTCTCTTAAATAATTTTAGTGAAAATCGGTATAGCCGCTACCTAGATATGACGCCGGATTGTTTTTTAATGTTCATGCTTTTGTTTTAATGTTCGTATTGATTTAAAGTGCTAATAAAAGTAACAGGTTTAATTAACATCTTGCGCCTCATTAACTTATCACTTTATTTTAACAAAACTCCGTGGAACTACATAATTTATTAATCAAATGTATAATTAGCGAAAATGTCTTAATTTCCTTCTGTAATAGAAAATCCTCTACTAGTTTTTGCAACAAAAATAATCAATACTATTGCAATCTAGAATAGTTTTTCTATTCATATTGAAATTACATATACGATAAAAAAATCACCGTTATTAAAAGCACGATAGTATAAGTAATCTTATAGTATTCTTTTGTAAACAGTGTTCATTTAAAAATAAACATATTAGCTTAATCAATTTGTAAATATAATCAGTTTTCCCTTAATCATCATTATAAACAAACAAGGAAGATGTAATCAAATAATATGCTATACTTTGCTTTTTATCTTATAGCTTATGTGTGTGATGGCCTTTACTCGAAATGGTCTTGTTCCGATCACGACGACGTTCTAATTGCGTTTATTGATACTTGATTTTATACAATTTAAGTATTTTTTTAAATATCGAACCCGGTACAAGGACAACCTTGTACCGGGTATAGTTATTATTATTATTTGGTTACCAGCCGCTTAGTAGGTGCGTACTGCGTAGTTAACCTCTCTAATGAAAAAACTTACAAGTTTTTCAAGATTTTAAGTGCTTAATAAGGATAGAATTTGACAACACGTCACTATATCAGTACTGCGATCGAGAATGTAGACTTACTTACTTTCCGAGAAGATTTATAAGAAATTTGAAATTATAATAATATGATATAATAATATTAAAAAAGAGAATTATAAGATATTCACTTTATTGTTTAGGTTGAGTTTTTTTTTAGCCTGAGACAAGCATTCGACCACTATCTTAGCTGTTGGAAAGTGAAAATGCGGCCAAAAATGTATCATGCTTATGATGACGTTCACTTCATGATGAGGTGAGGAGTCTAGTTGAGGTGACGCGTGCTCGAAATAGTGGCACTAATTTAGCATTGCAATTCAGAGACGCAATGCCGCCAGCATGATGGGTGCCCATTGACAGTGGGCTTGAGCTCTTGAGTCTACTGTGTTTCCCGAAAAGTATAATATGGGGTTGTTCAAGAAGAGAGTGTGAATTTACTGAGCAAGCGTGCTCCATCTTCGACCGCATCATCACTTTCCATCAGGTGAGATAGTGGTCAAACGCTAGCTTAGTCTCAAATAAATAAAAAAAAAAAAGTTACCTATATATAAGCTCAGTGCCCTGTAGGTTTTTGCATTATACATTTTTAGTTTAGTGTTAGGAAGTAAAGTCAGTTGGCCCGTTGATATGTATTTATGAGAATAAGTAATTTCATAGCTAATTCTTAAAAAGCTCCACTCAAGAACACGTATACCCATCGGTTATAAGTTTTACGTTAGTAAGTAAGAACTATCGGTAATAAAACTGAAGAGTACTGAATTTAGCGGCAGCAAAATCTACGCTTAGTTGGGTCAATCCTAAATGACGATCCTGAATCCACCACTGAATGCATTTCTAAAGAAGCTTACAAGGTTTGCCATTATTTTTATCTCATCCATAGCCCCTTTGATCCCACTGCTGGGTATAGGCCTCTGTCATATTGTGCCATTCGCCTCGGACCTGTGCTAGTCTTGTCCAGGTTCGACCCGCAATGCTAACAATATTGTCAACCCATCTTGCCGCTGGACGTCCGACGCTGCGTTTGCCTTCTCTTGGCCACCACTCTGTTATAACCTAGCTCCACCTGTCGTCACTTCGCCTAGCAATGTGTCCCGCCCAACTCCATTTGAGTCCCATAACAAATTTTTCAACGTCTCGAACTTTTGTTCGTTGTCTAATTTGTATTTTTATCTACATCAAAGAAAAGCTGTTTATCTACCTATAAGAAAATAAACATCATCAATCATGTCATGTTTGCAATCAGCGTACCGTAATATCTTGCAAAGTATAATTAAATAGCACATTAGCTTTCCATTACGATAGTTTATTTCTTGCAGCCGTTGCTATACAATTCAAATAGCAGCAGAATGTGTGTAAAAGTACTTGGGTTTGTATGTATGACTGTATGTACGCGTTTAGATTTGTATTTAGGCTTTTATTCGTAAAGCATTCTGTTATACTGGACTAAAACAATTTTCAAAATAAGGGTCACCCGTACGGAAGGAATTATTTTTTCAGGAATTTATTCTCGTCTCGTCTCGTCTTTGGAGTGGTTTGGAGTTCCAAAAACATCGTTTTTAATATACTTTGAGTCTCGCTTAAGTTAGGGTTCTCCTTTCTTTTACCTTTTCTCTTTTTTTATCGCCTTCAAAAGGAAAAAAGGAGGAGGTTCTCAATTCAACTGCATTTTTTTGTGTGTTACCTCATAACTTCTTTCTTCGTTCGTTTTTTTATTTGAAATGCGGTGCTTCCTATGGTGGTCCCATTTAAATTTGATAAAGATCTGACCAGTAGTTTTTGAGTTATCCTCAATAATGCGTATTTCTAGCGCTGAAGTCGGTTTTTTTACGCTTTGCTTGCGTTTTAATTATTCTGTACATTGTCTGTTTGTAGTACTCGCAGGTAGTCTAGTAAAATATTAAAACAAGTTGTGACCAATGAGGACTATAAAGTCATTACAAAAAACGGTCTAGTAACCTAGAATGCCTTGCTCCAAGGTTGTATAAATAATTAACAAACACGTATCCAAACTTTAGCGCGTACAATATTAGTAAGAATAGTGGTATTCCCGAAATATTGACTCCAAAAAAAAATACCGGTCAGAATAAAAAAATATAAAATACACGTGGGCTGGTACATATATATAAACGATTCTAGTGAAGTCTATTTTTTAGATAAGTTAAATTTAGAAAAGAGAGAGAATGATGAACTCACTAATAACCCATGACAAAAATTATATAAAAGTTGTAGGTAACTGAGCGAGGTATATATAGTAAATAGCTTTTGCCCGCGGCTTCGCTCGCGTTAAGAAGTACAACAAACTTTCATCACTTATTTTATCCCCTTGGGGGTAGAATTAATCAAAATCCTTTCTTAGCGGATGCCTACGTCATAACATTTACCTGCATGCCAAATTTCAGCCCGATCCGTCCAGTGGTTTGGGCTGTGCGTTGATAGATCACTATGTCAGTCAGTCAGTCAGTCAGTCACCTTTGAGTTATATATATTTAGAAGATATGTCTATCTAATTTAGCAGATTTTTCTATTAATCTACTAGTTGAATAGATAATTTGAGAGCGGAGCCGCAAAACTAAACCAGTACAAAAGCTTTAGGTTTGCAATCTATCTCGTCCAGAGCTAAGGAAGGCTAATATGACTCTGACAACATAGTTTATGAGTTTATTTGCTAAGTCAAAGGTTAATGCTCTAAATGTGCATACAGATTGCACTCATTTGTAACGTTCTCTACATATTTGCGTGATTGAGTTATGTGATAAATCTGGTGCGTAATTTTTTCATCATCCGCCTTCTCGATGAACGTCAGTGTTCAAACGAATAACATTATTTTGTAGAGCTACTTTGTGCTTGTTCTTATAATACATAAAAAAACATTTATTAAATGTTAATAATAATGGGCGGATTCGTAAATATTCGGTCTCTCCTCACCCTAATACATGTTTTTTCATCAATAAAAGTCGGGGTAAAAAATTAAAACTCATAAGAAATGATTATTGGGATAAACAAATGAATAAACGGGAATCGGCCGAGAAATTGAAGAGTGATCGGAATACCAAAGTAATATATAAAATTCTTTTTGAAAATCAGTCCATCATTGTCAGCCTATTTTGTTTTCTTCTCTTCCAATGTCCTGTGATGTGATTATTAGACATGCCGGTTGTCTTATGAAGTTTTCCTTTTCGGATATTGGAGCAGATTCTTCAATTGCGTTGTCGCATTAGAATTACGGGCATTTTTTATTGCCCTTCGTACAACCATCTAAGTATGTATAACTACATTTATTAATTTAAATACGTGTCGAGGTACACCACCGTCCCTGTTTGTAATATTTTTATCATCTCCCTTTGGTTGTCTGGAAGAAATCGCTTTGAGCGATAAGATCGCCCTTTGTGCTCCTATGTTATATTTAAGATTCTTTTGTAAGTGTTTTTTATTTTGGTGTGCAAATAAAGAATTTATTTATCTATCTATCATCTAAACTATAACAAAACAAATGAAAATTTATTTCACTCGGTACAACTGCAAATCCAGTATCACTAGCAATTTCATTGTTATGATTTTGAAATGTACACTGATTGACAAGATGGTTATCAAACAAATGAAAATCCTACACATAGCTTGAGAAATTACTTAGTTTAGGGCTTGAACGGGGTATGAAGGATATAAAGTCGCATGAACTAACGCAAAGCCACAGTCGCTCGTTCAGCCACGCTCGATCTTTGTAAGTCAGAATACGACGACTGACAGATGACCGTAAGGTCAACTAAAAGACATAAAAGCGTTTAAAAAAGTTTTATTATATTTGCGGTTAAAAAAAAGAAAAAAAAAACAAATCTAAAAAATTTTACAACCTACTTAGGTTTTTTTTAATTTTCACCACAAACCAGCCCCAACTCACAAAACAACACAATCTATTATTTAAGCAGTATAACGTATTATACAATGATAACAAACAATACTTCAAAAAACTTACATTTGTATGTGCACATTTGAGTTAATAAGGAGTTACAGAACTATAATCTATATAATCGTTTATAATCTATATATGGAAAATTCAAGTAAGTATGAGTCTGTTATGTAGCACATGTGTCATTTATCAGAATTAATCTATGCAAAAATATAATACAGCAAGAGAATATAGTACCTACCTAATTCAGAAATATGTAACGGCGGAGACGCCCTACTGTTAACAACACCAACCTCGGTGTTTGATATGATCCATATTTCACGAACCAATATCACGATCGATTGCCTGTTCTCACGTTATTTATTAGATTCAAAGCTGTGATGGATATTGAAATAGGAAATAAGGAGATAAAATGTCAGTCGATATTCATTGAATTATCGTTTTCTAAGTTCATATTTTCCGGGCAAGTGTAATTGTGAAAGTAAATGAATGGCTTTTGACAGATACAGAAATGGATATTAAATTAGTTAAAAACCGACGACAAAAAGTACGACTAAAAAAAAACATTTGGAGCCTGACTTTCTATTCTATATTCTATAGTTTCTATATTACTTTCGATCCAGGCGGCTCTAGAATACTCTATAATATAAAACCGACTTTATCGCTTATATTTCGGTTTTGGCTTGACCGATTTCGATAAAATTTATATGGGAATTAAGAACCTCCTTTTTTGAAGTCGGTGGAAAATAAATGTACACTTAAATATCTATAAAATTTAATTTAGTTTAATTTTATTTAATATAAGTACCCATTTAAATTTATTGAAATTTTTATTTGGTATGTAAGAATCTAAACATAATAGGTGTAAGAATCTAAACATAATGTAATCAATATGTAACGACGTAAGGTCGCAAGCCTATCGGTATTCTATCGGTTACATTTCGGCGAATGTGCGCAGGAATTACATGAATTAATTCCCCCATGCCCGTTTTACCATCTAACAACAAGACAAACTGGCAAACATCATCCATTTATGGTAGACATTCCTCCGGTTCGCTCAAAGCTCGTTTTGCTTCTACATTTTTCATCCGTAGGTACTAAGAAGGAGTGGAATTCATTGCCCGCGTCTTTGTTCCCTTAACGGTATAATCTGGGAGTCTTCAAGTCAAGAGTGAATAGGTATCTTCTAGGCAAGCGTGCTACATCTTCGGCCGCATCTTCACTTTCCATCAGGTGAGATAAAGGTCAAATGCTTGCCTATCGTGTATAAAAAAAAATTATTACGCATAGCTTACGATTTATAATGTATATGATTATAAATATGTATATAAAATCATAAAAAATCAAAATCTCTATTTTGATTTTTTATGTTTTGTATTTTTAGCCGTGCCCCGCGGCTTCACCCGCGTTTTTCAAGTTCAAAGGAGTTTATGTGTAAATCCTTGTTATAAGGTATGTACATTACAAATTTCATCCGAATCCGTTCAGTAGTTACAGCGAGAAGAGAAAACGAACATAGTTTCCCATTTACATGCTTACACACAAACTTTCGATTTACCTATAATATTATTGTGATTAAATAAATTCTAAAAATACACTTATTTTATCATTAGCCTCATTTTCATTGTAAGCAATGCCTTTTGGTCGATATAATTAATTATAATGGGGGTTTTTTGTAGAACCATTTTTTGTGTTATACTTACCCTAACGAGCACAAACGAAATATGTAACGTAAGCGGTTTGCTATCTATACAAAACCAAATCTAATAATCTGCCTCAGGCCTTCCCACAAATGCCGAGCATGCAATCAAAGTCTCGGTCTACACTAGAATTGGATTCCTGCTAATAATTTCGAAATCCAGCGGTCTATACCAATTTGATCCAGACTGAACCAGCCTGAAGCGATGACCTATAAATGATTCTGTATTTAGTGCTACTGCAATTTTCTGGATGATCTAGTGCGTATAGATGGGGCATAGAGTAACTTCATTACAAACATTTGCCGTTAAATTAAATTAATTCAACCGCTGTAATTTTACTGTTAAATTTAATTAAAGTAATGTATATGAATATTCAAAAACGCTTTTACAATAAATATATATAATAAACTATGGACTAGGGGATGGATGATATTGGGTTGACAATTATATTTACAAGGATTATACAAGAAAGAAAGAAAGCAAAATAAATTTATTTGACAAAAGTAACTTAATAAGATATTATACGTACAGTTAATTATTTTATATTACCTTATTATAAAATGTTGATTTACACGTTTTTGTATTACTTCTACATTTCAGTGGAAACTAGCTGGAATGCATAATAATGGCTTAACTATTTTCAATTGGATTTCTAAAGGTGAGAAATGCAATTTTAGCCAATTTGATATCAATTTTCTTCGGAACATGGTGAATTGAGCCATATATTATGGAATGATTTGTGTAATGACTCTACATCCATCTCTACTGTGTTACATAGGTGGTATAAAATTATAATGATCCATCTGAATTATGTGTTTTTGACCATAGCACGTTTTTTTCATAAAATTTATTACACACACAATTACAACAGCATTGCAGCCTAACTAAACCAAGACGATGTTATAAATAAATACATAATAATCGAATTTATATAGTAATATATATATACTTCAAACTATACTATGTAATATTATAAAGAGGAAAGATTTATATTTTTGTATGTAACGAATAAACTTAAAAACTACTGGACCAATTTCAAAAATTCTTTTGCCGTTAGAAAACTACATTATCACTGAGTAACATAGGCTATATTTATTGATAGAAAAAATTAGAGATCCTTAGATATCCCAAATAAAACCAACCCGAGGTGTAAAATAAATTGCCATAAAATGTTTATCATCGCATACGCTGCGGAAAGTATTGATGATAGAGAAAAAAATGTTCTACGATATAGTTGAACATATCAATATCTACAAAAATCTTCGCGAGACCATATGTCCAACTATTGTAGTTATGTCACTATTTTACATTTTTAAAGTTGATAGAAATACATGTTATATATTCTAAATCCGAAAGTTTGTTTGTATGTTTGTTTTCTCTTCACTCTGTAACGGCTAAACGGATTTAGATAAAATATGGAGTGTACATGGCTTATACATAGGAATAACACATAGGCTTCTTTAACTTGATAAATGCGGGTACAACCGCGATGCCAGGCTAATTATATAAATTAAAATCACTCATCTAATTTTCTAAATGTTTCTGTACTGCCTCTGTGAATTGCGGCAGGGAGATATTAAAAATATCTAACATAATCGTAATGAGTTCGATTCTCGGCAGGAATACCTACAATTTTCCATCTCAAGCAATATTTTTGCTTCTGGTTCTGGGTGTGCATGTGTGTGATATACATATAGTTACTGCAATCTGGCATCTCTATGCGAACACAAGATTTCTCCCCAAGGAATATTTGTGTTTCTGGTTCTGGTTGTGATTGTATGGTTGGTATTGATGTGTATGTGTGAAAGCGTTAATGTTTATGTTTATTAGTGTACACTTCACCATAAGTATTACGTTATGTTTAAAGACCTTACATTTTTATTAGGTATTTTTAGTACTTACCTCTTACATAAATAGGTTTACAAGTAGTAGACAACTATGCAAATAAGATATTTTACGCTTTTTCTATGCAAATTGACTCCATCATCAACGTTTCTGGCGTAAAATGTTAACTGCCAAAAAATGTAATTTCTCATTTCATGAACGTGCTTATGAAAACAAAAAATTAAACGTCCTTTTTTTGTCACGCGGGACGGGACGTTTTTGAGGAGCAATTACTTAATAAAATACTTTTAATGGATTGTATAAATACTTTTATCATAATTAAGTACTCTCAAATTATTAGAGTAATTGCAGCCTTTTATTTCGAACTACCTGCTGCCCTATTCAATGTTCCTTCCCACGGGACATTTTTGCTTCTAGTTTTGGGTATGATTGCGTCAGTGCTGATATATAGTTTCCGGCACCCACGATAAGACTTGAATTTAGTGTGGGGTTGATATTGTGAAAGCGTTTATTTGTTTGTTTGTTTCAAATATTTGTAACGGTTTATTTTTCATTGATTATAAGGTATCAAGAATAAGTATTATTATTTCGTATATATTTTTACTAGCCATGCCCCGGGTTCGCCCGCTACTATCAAGTTAAAAAGTAACCTACGTGTTAATCCTAGGTATAAGCTATTCACATTCGAAATTTCATCCAAATCCGTTCAGCCGTTAAAGTGTGAAGAGGGAACAAACATACTTACACACTTACACTTACACACAAACTTTCGGATTTATAATATTAGCAGGATTGTTATGACTTAAAATCCAGGATTAAGGTTATGTCATTGATTATGTCAAAAAAATTTACCTTGAAACAAACTCATGGTGAATCGACCCGCCCTAAATTCGCCACCTATGTCAACTGTGTGACACTTCGCTGTGTTAATAATAATACACACTATGACGTTATATGTATTTTTTTTTAAATTATTTCATGACCATGGATGCATAGTCCTTCAGTCGAAATATTAAACAAATATTAACTATTTCTATTTTTCATAATAAAAGTCTTAGTCACAAGTCACAGTCAAAGTCAGGTAGTCAGTCATAGTCAAGTCATGCCCTAGTAAAGTGGTAGAAACTTTACTAGAACTTCTATAGGAGTTTTGGAGCGAAGGCGAAAATCACGTTTTTCAACTTTGTATGACTTGCCTACACTTATGCACATTTACTAAGTATTAACGGTTAATAATCCACCATTATTACACATTAACACTCGAAGAATCACAGGTTTTGGAAAATTACACAAAATTAACAACGCCATTTTTTCACCTTCGCGGCAAAAACTCCCACGTTATATGTATATAGTACATATAATGTTATATGTAAATAGAAAGAAATGAGAAAGAAAAAAAAAATATTTATTATACATATTTATATATAGTATACATTATATGAAAATTATATTAGTATTATCATCCGTTAACATAGCCACGTGAAACATTCACGTGGCTATGTTAACGGCTATGCCTACAAGAATACTCCCAAAATAAAACATTTTTCCAACATACATTACAATAAGGTAATTCCGATTCAATTATGTGCCAATAACTACATTTGGCAATATCGGGCTAAATGAAAAGGAAATAAAATGAATATTCTCTCGGAGACTCCTTGAACTTTCAACAGTCACGAAATGGGATGGTTCATTGTTCAATATACCTATTAATGTAGGTATTTGGATTTGTTTCCATCGATAATGGTTCCTAGATGTCGGTTTATAGGGCGTTGCTGGTTGCCTCATTATAGTGTAAATTATGAAGATGTAAATGCAACCTTTATCGTTAACGACGGTTGTGTAGCAAGCACAGAAGAGAGAATACGTAACATTTTTCCATTTTATGTGGTTAAAATCCAAATTCAAATTCTTTTTTGTTTTCTCTAATTGTGTAGGTGGGTATCAAGGATCTTGTATAACTAAACAAACCGTCGCGTCGTAGGTTTGTTTCATATCTCGATGGTGGGTATAAAATAAGTGACAGACATTACATAAGAGACCCAGACTATATATTTTATTTATCTATGGCCAGTTCGGCACAGCAATTTAGAGCAGAGAACGATATGCTTTATCCTACTATTCTACTAATATTATAAATCCGAAAGTTAATGTGTAAGTGTGTAAGTATGTTTGTTCCCTCTTCGCGGCCGATCGGATTTGGATAAAATTTGGAATGTACATAGATTATTCCTAGGATTAACACAAAGGCTACTTTTAAACTTGATAATAGCGGGTGAAGCCACGGGGCTCGGCTAGTTTTAAATAAAATGTCATTACTACATAGCTGCGCCCCGGTTTTGACCGCGTAAGTGATCCGCTGGAAATCCGGGATAAAAAGTAGCCTATTATGTCCTTTCTCAAGCTCTGGTAGACATGTGTCGTTCCGGATCGTAATAGTTCCAGGAACTATGTCACCGACCGGAATGATTGGAGGTCGTTCCGACATGTCCGCTAAACCAGGTTTAGCTAGTTCCGGAGACGGAGATGCGAGACGGAGATGGGAAAGAGAACGAAATCGATCGCGAGCGCTTCGCGCGGTGCGGCGGCGGCGGTACTCCGGAACTTTGAACGATAGAGGTCCGCTAAAGCAGGTTCAGCTAGTTCCAATCCGGTCCGGAGCTGCAGATGCGAGATGGAGACGGGAAAGGGAACGAAATAGGTGCGGACGGCCGCTCCGGAACTGGAACGAACTGAGATGCGAAATGCGAGTCACGCACGAGTGGGAGCGAGATGGGGGATCGGTTGATCGCTTCCGCTCGGTTGAGCTTGCCGCGTGCCGATACGTGTATTATATTTACGTTATGTTGATATTCGTAAATTAATATGTTCCAAAATATGCATGTGTATTTTCTTACAATCCGAATCCGAGGAACTGGTAAATCGATCCAGTTTAGAGAAATATATTCTCGGACATGTCTATTAAATGCAAGTATTATAAAAAACATATTATATTCCCTGGAACTGGTGAGCTGTTTAGACTATACTACGGCATGTCTATACTCAGACTGTGGAACTACCTAGTTCCGCGAACCTGGTTCCGAGAACCAGGTCCGGCAGGGCGAGGAGTCGTTCCAGGTTCAATCCGCTGTCGGACATGATTTGCGCATGTCTAAGCTCTAGTCTATCTTGGTACCAAATTTCCTCAAAATCGGTTGGTTGGTAATAATAATAATAGGCGTTAAAGCGTAACAATTACTTTCGCAATCATACTAACATTATAAATCCGAAAGTTTGTGTGTAAGTAAGATTTTCCCTCTACACGTCTTGTTAACTTTAAAATTGGCAACAAAGAAATAAAAAAAATTCAAGCAAAACTAAATATTAACACAAAGCTTTGATCTATTTGCTGCTTGCCCCTACTCTACTCGAAATAATTGCTAAAATATCTTTCTACGTGAAAACCAATAAACTTATCAATACTTTTTAGCTTTATCCTCATTATAAATCGTCTATAGATTTATAAAAATCAACACCACAGTCAGTTGACGTATTATTTGACGCAGTCGCCTACTGCCAAGTGTTGTCTGTCATGTATATTTTGTAAATTATTTAGGCTTTTAGAGTAATCCATATTAACAAAGTTGTACAAAATGTTAATACCGACGTGCATGGTTAAATTGCTTGAGTTTGTAAGTAAATACAATCAACGGGAAGTCGTACACTTCAACTCTATTTCCCTTTGAAGCGTCAACCTCGTGGAGTAATTCATAAATTTATAATAAGTTTCCATGAACTGCCTGTTGGCTAAATTAAGTCCGGGTACGCCTTTTAAGAAGGTGTATCGGGATCGATTCCCGGTGGCATCACAAATTTTATGCCCAAAGGAAATGTGTGGTTTTTATTCTGGGTGTGATACTGTGTGATGTGAATGTTTCTGGCGACACTGGTTTGAAATTACAGTGGGGTTGTGAGTGTGAAATCGTTTAAATATATATTTATATTGGA
The DNA here is from genome assembly GCA_948107665.1 of Lomographa bimaculata. Taxonomy (NCBI): domain Eukaryota; kingdom Metazoa; phylum Arthropoda; class Insecta; order Lepidoptera; family Geometridae; genus Lomographa; species Lomographa bimaculata. The sequence goes on from OX403595.1 coordinate 13,547,563, forward strand.
ATTAATTAGCAAAATCCCGTGATTTTGCTACCCTAAACTTGTTACATCTTTATTACCTCTGGTATAGGTTGTGCGTTGATTGTCAGTCGTCAGTGAGACGACGATTTTATATATTCAGACTAGCTGCGCCCCGCGGTTTCACCCGCGTTGATAATGATGAAAAGTGATGATGATGATGATGATGAAAAATAGATGTTGGCCGATTCTCATAGATACCGGATAAGCACAAAAAATTTCATCAAAATCGGTCAAGCCGTTTCGGAGGAGTATGGCAACGAAAACCGTGACACGAAAATTTTATATATTAGATAATCATTATAAATACTGGTGAAGCTGCTACGGGGCATACGAAACACAGGAAATAAATTCCCACAATATTACGTATGATTGTTTATTTATAATTTCTTTATTTATTGTTTATTATTAATTGTCACATCCATCCACATTCAAACACATAGGAAATCATGTAACTAACATGTAAGGTTGACATACAATCGACCCACAAATGGAAGAAGACACTGGTCCTTGAAACATAGTTTACTCCATCAGACGCTACAAGCTTCACAAACATGAATGTAAAAATATTGTGTCAATAAATGTATTTGTATTTCCAGACAATAGCGGTAGCCTGTCTTGTCCTGCACCACTACTGTTACGACCTCACAGACATGCCCACTGTAATGTTGTGCTCGGGCACCTATATCGGCTATGTCGTCGTTTTATCTGGTGAAATAATTGGTAAGCGTGTAATAGTTTTTTTTTCTTATCACACATAAATACATTTACCTATGATAAATAAATAAATACACGCTTTCACACTCATATCCTCACACTAAGTATGATGACTTAAGTCGGGGTGTCGGAAACATTCACATCACACACAATCACAACTAGAACCAGAAACACAAATGTTCCTTGTAGAGAAAACTTGTGTTCCCGCCGAGAATCGAACCCGATACCCCTGCGTAAAAGGCCACCCTACTAAACCAACGGGCAGTTCAAATGATCTAGCATTTGCTTGCTCATCATATGGATCTGAAAAATCCTGACACTAGCCCACAGTGGGCTAGTGTCAGGATTTTTCGGGTCCAAAGTGACTGGTGTGTTTCGAGTAACACCTGCGACAGATGGGATAACGTGCCCTCCGAAGCACGGTAACATTCGGAAGAAAATACCACTTAATGGTCGTTCATCAAAGCACTGGCCGCCCTGTATACATAGCAATGTATCACTGAATTTCGACTAATAACGTACTAATAAACGACTAATAAACTGCAACAAATGTAGTAGTCGTTTAAACTTTGCCACATTCATGTCTAAAATATTAATTGGTTTTAAAATATATGACAACGTTTTGCGATTTAACGTAAAGCTTGAATGTCAAGCTATTAGATTTAAAATAATTATGTGAAAAAGCGAAAGGCTAAATAGATATGTCAAAGCATTACCTTTTGTTCATTTGGTATCATTTCGAAATACTAAATTTCAGTTGTTTTTAGTACGTAGCTATATAATAGCTATAAGGAGTTATCTCCTAAATTAACAAAATGTGACATAGGGTGTCATTTTGTTTATAGATCTCGCTCTAGCTCGTTGCAGATTGCGCTTGATTAAAATTATGGTTTAAGTTTAGGAATCTTGACCTTATGGACTATTTTTGGCTCCAGAGAATGAGTTTTTAGTAAATTATGGTAAACATATCAGTCGCCCTCTAGGGCAGATTTTAGTAGGTAAGGGTATGTTAATAGCGAAGCCAGCACCACTGCAGCGGTATGCAAAATGCCAACTTTGTCTTAATAAACATTGGTTGTTCTTTTTTACGATCAGGAAACGTTTTCTTTGACAGAGTGGCAATGTGAATTTTTGTGTGAATTTTTACAAAGAAAATCATAACCCAAAAACTATACATCCCTTGGGTAGGAAGGGGGACTTTCCTTCTTTCCCCTCAACAAAATTATATCGTTGAATTACCTGAGAACTGAGTAGCTATATATTTAGATAAGTAATAATTAATTCCTTTAGGAATATAGAAGTCAACATGTAGGAGTAGAATAAGAAATGCGGCCGCATTTATACCTCCTAAATCCAACGAACCTCTTATCTTTAATTAATTTATAATTTAAGAGTAAGTACCGTCGGAAAGGTCCAGAGATTAAGAATATGTTGCGCACACCTAAAATAGACCGAAAGCATAAGATAATGACGTATTTATTTATAAAACGTGCTTAAATTGGAACTATTCTAGGAATTATTGAGGAGCATCTTGGTTTCCAGTGCACATTGCTTATGAAGTGTCTGTTTCAACTTCCGCTAAAAACGCGTTCGCATCCATTATTCCCAACTAAGCTATATCAATAACGACTATTTACAACAGTTATTTTCTCCAGGGGAGATGCTCTTTGCGCCACTGGACCTGATCCAAGACATGTATTACGGGATTGTGGGCATCGTCCTCTTCTCTGTGAGCGGTGGGCTGGTCCTCACATCGAGGCTGCGAGGGTCCGTTTACCCAAGATCTGGAGACCACAACGCAGCACTGATATTGGGTGCTGCATCAGCCCTCAACGCTGTCATATTCTTTCTCGACGTGAGCCTGGCGTACTTAGACTCTGAAGAATATGATGACGAAACCAGTGTTTAAAAGGTGCCTTAAATATGACTATATTAATATAGTCCAATTCTCTTGCGTTCTCTCTTTAGCTTTCTCAAAATGTGTTTTACCTATGCGAAAATATTTTACTACTTAGTTAAAAAAGTAAAGGTGTACTAATAGATTCTGTTGTAGAGGTATAAATGTGGCCTTTTAGGTAAAATAATGTAGCCTAGATTTCTAAGAGAAATAATAATATCTACACTTGCAATGTTATACGGCATTTGATACGTAATACCATAGTAGAAATATATGTCTACTATGGTAATACGATGTTTTGGTTTATACCTACCTTTGTATTATGATCTCTTTTTTTATAGGACGGTCGGTCATTAGTTGTTTAATAAAGACTAAACCTACGCTGGTAAGTCGCTTTATTTATTCTGAAATGTTGTACGGTAGTTGATACCTGAACGTAAAAAGGAGGCAAAAGGTGTTAGTTGCAATCGACATGCTAAGAAAAAAAATCGTAAACATAATTACGTTGGATTTATATCATTGTGTATCTCCTTGTTTCTGGGATGGGTAATTTGTTGTTTAAATTAAGACTAAACATACACTGGTTTGGTTTAGTGCATATTTTATTTGGCCTTGCTATTTGGTAACAATGTAGGTTAGTAGTTCGTTATGGTCTACGTAGAAAGGTTTAAACTTTAGCGCTAGAACTTGTCTGTTTGTAGGCCACAGAAGAGTTGAAAGCCACGTACATTTTAGTTACAATTTATAAGTAAATGTGTTTTACAATGTTCATTTGAGTGCTTTGAACAATTTATTAAGTACGTGCTGTGTCCTGCGGCTTCGCTATCAAGTTATAAAGCCTAGGTGTTAATCAACGGTAATAAGCTATATATGCCTATACATTCCAAGTTTTTTCCAAATCCGTTCAGTCGTTATAGCGTGGCGCGACGTGAAAACAAACGTATTTACAAATACAAATTTACACACAAACTTTCTGATTTATAATATTAGTGTAATTCATTATTGTGTACTTTGAGTAAAGTTTCTGTGCGTTTATTCACAACGTTATATGAGAAGCAATAAAATATTGTAAAGTTTACTATCCAGTCATTAATTCTTACAAATTGACTTTCAATAACCTTGAACTTCATACTATTAATCGTTGTCAATTTATTCGTTTTTCTCAATAGGTTTGAACTTAAGATTTGGTTAGAATTTTTGGTTAGAATTTACTTACGTTATATTGGTATATTTGTTTATGAGCATACCTACAACACTATGTGGTGTGTTGTCTATACAATGCACTAAGCTGTTGGTTTTGTTTTAAATGAAGTTTATGACGAATGTAATTTACCTATGCAAAAATGTTGCAGATAGACTATCTTTTCAATCGACTTCTAAATAGAAGGTTCTCAATTCAACTGTGTGTTTTTTTGTTATGTAAGTATATATGTTACCCGATCATTCCGCCAATTTTAAATCGAAATAGATGTTTTTGATGCCAGTTCTTCTATTGCTTTTCTTAGGCTTTTTCTAGAACTAAACTATTAATAATTATATTATAACTTTTATATCCCAAAATCAAAATCGTTTATTCACATGGGCCCCAAAGAGGCACTCATGAAAGTTAATGAATCTATTGCCAGATTCGCAAAATTACAGCCATATCGAGAAGAACCTGGCAAGAAACTCGGCGGAGCATTGTTTTATTATTAAAAAAAAAAATAATATTTTTCTCTATTACATAATTTTACTAACCTAGGTGTTATTATGGTAGTCGCTAGAAAGCGCTTGTGCAGTTTGCCTCCATCTAATGGAATAAGTAGGAATAACTCTTCCCATACCATGTAGCAATATAACTAAAGATAATATTTTTTGCACTTGCTTAATATAACTAATATCAATAAAGGTGGAAGTTATCCTCTTCTAACCGACTTCAAAAAAGGAGGAGGTTCTCAATTTGGTATTTTTTTGTCTGTTACCCCATGTCTACTTTCTGGGTGAACCGATTTTAATGATTCTTTTTTTATTTGAAAGATGGTGCTTCTCGTGCGGCCTATTTAAATTTGATCAAGATCTAACCAGAGTTATCCTCAATAAAAAAGCGTTTTGAATTTATTTAATCAGATCAGGTTCCGAAGATAAAGGGGTGAAGTCGGTTTTTCATGCCATTCGCAATTCCTCCTCATCGATTTCGATGACGGCGACCCCAGAAATTACTCATTGTTTTTATTTTCTATCACGAGCCCTAATATGGCTAAAACGTAAAAAACACTAAATAAAATCTTCTACCTATATACGTAAAACACCATAATGCAAAGATACCATACACATACTACTCCGCGGGCCAACTCTACTGTCGCACGTGTTGTAGGGCATTTAAAACCAAGTTCGATCTGGTGAGCCATATTAAATCTCATGATAGAAAGCTATAAGATGCCAAGATTCCAAAGCCATGCGTGACTTTCAGGTGAAGCGGTATCAGCAACGGCGGACGCGTACGTGGACTGTTGGTGGTCAGCCAGCGGAGCCGCGCTGTACGCGGCGTGCGGCGGCCTCACGATCCAGGCGTGGCGCGACATACCCTCATGCACGCGCAGGAACTACGCGCATGCAACGGCCATCTGCGCGCTCATACTAGCCGCGATTATGGCCGTAGACGCAGTGATAGCGCTATGTTATGCGCAGAAAGAAGGCAGTAGTCTAAGAACCAAGTCGATGAGATCTTGTGCCCGGTGTAACTAAGCCAATATAATTTAAAGCGATTTAAGTTGTTTATTTTGCACTTACCAGCCATCGTAATAGAGTTCAGTTCAGTTTATTTTAGCATCTACCTCAATACAAAGCCAAGTCAGTATATTAGCTCATCAAATACAAAATACAAATACAAAATACAAAATATTTATTTAAGTAAACTTAATCTAAGTTACATTTCATGGGTATGGGACCCTCTTTTAAGTATGGAGATACCTGTGTTAGGGGGTCTCGCTCTTCCATAGTATAGATTGATTTGATTAAGTCAAAACACTAGTTCTATATTAGAAAAATTACAAACTTAAGAATTTAGTTTTTTTTTTTTTGGAAATAATTTGTAGAAATAGATGAAAAATGAAATAGGAAAATTAATTTTGTGTATATATAATATGTATGTATGTAGGTGTGGGTGAGTGTATGTATGTGCGAAATGTGTAAAATGAATAGTGTGTGAAGGTTGTGTATAAATGTGTGTTACGAAAGAATTTTCAGGAGATTTTCAGTTTCCTCATAGCTTTGTGTCAATAACCATTCATTAAGAGTTTTTTTGCATTTATAATTATTCATATCCATCATCCATCATCACCTAATATACCATGCCTTTCTACAAGTACCCGCCACGGATGTCTACGCGCTCATACTCGCCGCGCTGTTATCCGTTGACGCAGTGATAGCGCTATGTTTTGGGCAGAAGGAAGGCAGTAATAACAATGACTAAACGCAAGCAAAGCTTAAAAAAAACGACTTCACCGCTTATATTTTGGTTTTGGCTTGACCGACTTCGATCAAGTGTATATATGGGACCATCGCTGAAGTACCTATAATCTACCAAACAAAAAAAACCATTATAATCGATTCATACTTAATTGGCGGAGATATCGCGTAACATTCATAAAAAAAAAACACAGTTGAATTGAGAGCTCCTTTTTTGAAGTCGGTTGAAAAGTACTCTAGGCAGTAGTTTAAAAGAACCAAGTCAATTTATAGTTTAAGGCGACTCAAGTTGTTTTATTTTGCACTTGCCATCCAAATACGAGTCTGGTTGATTTTAAGGTAGGTTCGCACTAGCATCTGACTAATTAATCGAGATAAGCGAGATATCTAATTTAACTTGGGTTGTTTAGTACTTTTGTCCGTCCATCCGGTCGTCTGTCAGAGGCACAAAGCGACTTAACTATATATCCTGGCACGTAATGTATGGGAAGTGCTTTAAATATTAGCTATTAGGCTTAGCTATAGAAAGAAGTAGGTAGGTACCTTTAGTTACCTAAATAGGTACCGTTACCCACCTCGAGTGCGTAACGGTCAGGTACCTACTTAGGTTACATTAGGGTATTAACGACATGTTAATATCTATGTTATATGACACCAACGACTACCAATCTGCAAATACATATTTCTAGTTATTTACTAACAATAAATAAAATAAAAAACTAGTTTAACTAACGAGATGTATAGTTTTGAGTCAGAATTGTCAGTCAACGACATCTAATGGAAGTTCACCGAACTTATTAACATTCTTTACATCGCTCCTACTTACCTGCTTTCCTGACATCAACTTCATTGCTTATTGAATAGATGGCGCTAAAACTACTTAAAGAATTACGATATTTCTGGTAGAATGGTATATTATTTCAACTTAGCCTCTTAATGTAAACATAATAAAACTAGCTTTTAAAATACGGCAACAAATTTAACTTGTGACAAAATGACATATCAAAAGTATTACAACTAAGTGTGGTTTATTTTTTGCCACGAAAGTGAAAAAATGGCATTGTTGGTTTTGGATTATTTTCTGAAACTTGTGATTTATTGGTGGATGGTGAATTGTTAACCGTTAATACTTAGTGAACGTGCATAAGTATAGGCAAATCATATAAAGTAGAAATACGTGATTTTCGCCTTCGCTCCAAAACTCTAATAGAAGTTCTAGTAAAGTTTCTACCACTTTACTAGGGCATGACTTGACTATGATTCTTTTACTTGACTTTAGCTTGTGACTTGGACTTTTATTATGAAATAAACGTGAAATATTTTATAACTTGACACTGGCTGAATGCACAAGATTCCAAAGACAAAATTAAGACAAAAAATGGATTTGTTGATTTTGTATAATTTACGAAAGCGCGAAGCCAAAACAAAAAAAAGACTCATCTGTCAGTCGATTCATTGATTATTCACACACTCACAAAGTTTCTCAGTATTAATGATATTAGTGTGAGTATTGATGTTACACAAACGTTATTTATAGCTGTACTACGATAAATTTGAGGATGTTACTAAAGAATTGTATGAAAACAACAATAATTACGAACACCCAAGTTGACGATTACGCACACTTAGTTACGTAAGACGCATGACATCATTATACATTTTTGAGATATTTGTAATGGACTTGTTAACTTTGGCTGTTTATTGATTGGGGTAGTTAACTGAGTACGAGTGATGATTGGTTCCAAACCCTTGATCTCGTTTTCTTAATGTAACTATTATGTTTAGGTAGGTACATTGCCGGGAGGAAATTTTTCATACATTTAGGTATAGGTACTCCCGGCGATGTATGAAAGAACTAGAGCTAGACTCTCTGATATATTACCGTTGATCATATACAACCTACTATTAGGCTGATGGTCTGTTCGCTTTGTATGGACTATCGATAATAAGCTAGTTGAGTCCATAATAGCTAAACCTCGGTCACTGACGTAAGGTTGCAAGCCTATCTATGGTGTTCTATCGCTTACATTTTGGAGAGCATGAATTACATGAATTGATTCCTCCATGCCCATTTAACTACAAGACAAACTGTCAAATGTCATGAATTTAAATTTGATGTACTTCTTCGCTCGAAGCGATACGCTTTTACGTTTATCATCCGTATAGCAACGGAATGGAACTAATTTCCCGCATCTTTATTCCCCGAACGGTGTAAAAAGGAAATCTACAATAAATAGTCCACATCGTCGTTTTTCATTAGGTAGGATCGTGGCAAGGACGCGCACCATTTGCGAATGGTGGTATGAAAGCAGTCATTGCGTGCCGCCTCAAATATGCCAGAAGCGCTGCCAGTGGCGGATTTACACAATTGCCGCCAGTAGGGTATATCATTTTGCCGCTCTTACCAACCTCTACAATTCAATTACTTAGTTCACAATCATATTAATTGCAAAGTTTTCGTCAATGAAATATTATGATTCTCAAATCATAATGTTGCAGTTTCAATAAAAGGTTAGTGTAATAGGATGATAGTGTATATTACACCATCTTTTGCCCGTAATTAGTATGAATGCAAACTAGTCAAAACAAATTGGTCCCAAATTTGCCGCCCCTAAAATCTGCCGCCCTAGGCTCCAGCCTACTCAGCCTGCTGGTAAATTCATCACTGAGCGCTGCAGACTCTATCTAGGATAAAAAAATGTTTATAAACTTACCTAATGTTTTGAGAGCTTGCGTATTCCAGGTCTAGTAGGTATGTTTACCAGCTCCGATCACATCGTCACTTACCATCAGGTGAGATAGTGGTCAAACACTAGCCTGTCACAAATAAAAAAAAAAAAAAAAGACCAACAAAGCATCGAAAATAGCGCATGATGCATTCTACACGATGTGCTTCTACAATAAGTTCTTTGCCAATTTTCCTAGTACTACAATTACACAGATACAGATAGATAATAATGTTGTGACACATGTTTTGAGCAAGCTACATTACTGATTTTCATTAATTGCGACAGTGTCTTAAACTTTTGAGAACCTTATCAGAGTATGATAGCCGTAGCTGTTCTGGAAGAATAATATGTAAATATCATGTCTATAATATACAATTTAATTGCCCCATGTAAGAAAGGTCGTCACTCGAGAACGCCTCGATAGATTAGGCTGATTTTTTTTATTGCGTTCGTAATTAAAAGGTCATTGTTTGTATGCGGGTAACAGAGTTGTTCCCCGCGTCTTCGCCCGTGTAAATTAAAAAAACATTATATATTGGATCGAATTGTGAATATAAATCAAATTTTTGAATCCGCCTGAACACACAAGAATTTCATCAAAATCTGTCCAGCCTTTAGGAGTGTAGCCTTCAGAAGAATTTTATATATAAGAGATCGAATATAAAAGACCCAAGTTACCTACAAGATTATATATATAAAAAAAGATATATGTCAATTATTATTGCTGCATGTATCAAGGCCATCACTTGAGGACGATTCGTCAGATTAGGCTGTTTTTTTTTGTTGTGTTCGTTTTTGTCGGTACAATCCTACTAATATTATAAATCCGAAAGTTTGTGTGTAAGTGTGTAAGTATGTTTGTTCCCTCTTCACGCTTTAACGGCTGAACGGATTTGTATGAAATTTGGAATGTACATAGATTATACCTAGGATTAACACATAGGCTACTTTTTAACTTGATAATAGCGGGCGAAGCCGCGGGGCATGGCTAGTGTTTGTATAAAAGAAAGATAAAAAAGAAGAAAAATAGTGATTGTTTAACAAACCTAATAATTATTACTTATGTACAAAGTAAAGTTGTTTTTATTTCTGATACGTTGACCAATACATTTTAAATGTTTAACAGTTCAGTTAGACTTTAAAACATTCCACATACTTTGTGATTACTTCATTGAAGCCCACCCACACCTCTATTTGTGTAATTAACACCTCGAAGTAACCAAACAATGCTAGAATTTGTATAGAAATAGATTCATTACCGCATACGCTTTTGTTAATTAGACAACCAACAACTTCATGGGCTCTAAGTACGCAACAACCGACGAACACGCCCATATGTTATAGTCGTATAGATAATATAACATTCGTTACCCTATTGATAAGTGTGTTTAAGACTTCAAAGAATATTAGGCTTTGAATAATGAATTGTTATATTAAGCAAAGATTCATGATAATAATTAATAACTTAATTAACTAACAAATTTCAAAAGAACGAGTCATTAAAACCTTGTTCTTTAGTGTTTCTCATATTTCCCATTCACAGATATCAACATAGTTTAAACGGCTTACACTCAAAGACTTATATCACACTAGCTGTGCCCCGCGGCTTTGCCCGTTATTATTGATTTAAAAAGTAGCATATGTGTTAATCCTAGGTATAATCTATATACATTCCAAATTTCATCCAAATCCGTTCAGCCGTTAAGAGCGTTATTATAAAAATGGATTCTATAGATCTACATTCAACAAATAATCTATTTGGATAGATATTCAAAAAAATCTATTTGGAGCTACTAAATGTTTAATAAGCAATACTATTGTGATTGTACGCGACATATTGATCTATAAACACGATGATGTCATGGTACACGGCGGTGAGGAGTTCATTCGGAGTAGGACTGAGACACTAAGACCTCCAACTTTTGGGAATATTTAGAGAAAATAAGCACAAGGTCAAGTACATAGGTAGAGATTTAAACTTAATGTAAATAAATTAATGCTTATTGTAAATTAAGTTAGCGTATTTTTATCAGTCCATAATAACGTGGACAGAGGAAGAATGATATTATGATGGTTTTAAATTTTGAAAAAAAATGTTTAAAGTCAATTTTATTCTACTTCTAATTTAAGTTAATTAGAATCGACTTCCAAAATATGTATTTAAACTTAATTTATTACATACAAGGTATACACATGAAGTGTGTAATAATTTTAATGCAAAGAAAGCTTAAAAAAACCGTCTTCACCGCTTTATCCTCGGAACCTTTCATAATATCAAATTAATTTGAACTGCCCGTTGGGTAAGTTGGGTGAGCGTTTCCCTTCAAGCATCGGGTTCGATTCCCGGCGGGAACACAAGTTTTCTCCCCAAGGAAAATTTGTGTTTCTGGTTCTGGTTGTGATTGTGTCTGTGATGTGAATGTTTCCAGCACCCACAACACAAGTCATTGAACTTAGTGTGGCGCAGTGAGTGTGAAAGCGTTAAAAAAAAAAAAAAACGCATTATTGAGGTTAACTAAAAAAACTGCTGGTCAGATCTTGATCAAATTTAAATACGGCCGAATTGACAACCCCTCCTTTTCTGCGAAGTCGGTTAAAAAAAAGGAAACAGATGTATAATAGAGTGTGCAAAAATGTTCAACATAACCTAATACAAACTCATTTGCTTATAATTCCGCTTTCACTTGTTGATTTATTTACAAAATTATCCCGCATTGATGAAACTTATGGGCCTACTATGGTATGATCTCACCGCCCGCCATTCAACGCGAGTTGTAAACGATTGCGCAGTCTCTGTGGCGACCCCTCGACGCTTGCTCGTGTCCTAGCATTTCCAGTGTAAACAAACCTTCGAATTTAAACGATTTTTGAATTTGGAATCAAACAACCATGGCCATCAGCAGATTATCTATTGTCAAATTTTTGGAGCTGGTGAGTTGTATACCTTTTTAAATTACTTTATCGTTACTGTTTATGCCGGTAATGAACCGGCTATTTGTACGTAAATAACGTACTGTTTATCTGTTCTTGAAACCCACCTGTTGATATTGTCTGGCAGTTTATATCCTGAAGAAGATTCTTCACAAAATTATGAAGTCGTTATGAACGGATATGCTAATTAGCGTCTTGGTACCAATCGTTTTAAATGTACTTAGGTATGAATTATCTTCATAACAACGTAGTTTCTAGACCACAAAGTAAGGTACATGTACTATGACTGTTCCAGTTTGTTTTTATGGCGTCCTTAATCAAGATGCATGGCATGTTTAAAAGCATTATGTTGCTGTTTATGGAGGCGGTCGTTGACTGTACTTTCATTAGTTTATTATGGATCTAGAGATAGTAGTTACTCTTTACCGGTCCCTGTGTAGAGATATTTACACTTTCTCTGTCCCACTAACCATATTAAATGCAAATTTAATTAATAATATTGGACAAGGACTTTATTAATTTGACTAATTTATGATTTAATGCTGTATGGAGCAATTTAATATATTTTATGGATATAATGAAATATTGAAATACAAACCTACTTAGATATACTACAAATAGGTACATAGCTGAATAACACTATAAAATTGATTATATGAAACTTTGTATGTAAAATTTGGTTTATTTAGTCGTTAAAAAATACCTATTATACTCGTAGGACGAGTCTGGGTGAAATTTTACAACATAGGTACTAGACCTGAAATAATATTTAAGTTTATGAATCTAAAAAACTCGGGCCAAGCCACGGGGCTCAGCCAATCACACTAATATTGTAAAGGCGAAAGTTTGTGGGTGTGTTTGTTACTTTTTCACGCCCAAACGGCTGGACCAATTATGATGAAATTTGGAATGGAGGTAGAAGACACCCTGAATTAATAAATAGGCGCAACTTTTTTTTTATGTACGATAAGCAAGCGTTTGACCACAATCTCGATGATGATGCGGCCGAAGAGTGTATTAAGGTCGTGGAATTTTTAAAAATCATTTTTTTTATCCCGGAATTCCCAGGTTTCCGGGACTGACGCGGGTATAAACGCGTGGCGCATCTAATATTAAATAATAAAACTTAATGTTGTTTTAGATAAAGCTGGTATTGGAATAACATCTTAACTCTATAAAATTTAAAGCATGTTTTCGAAAAACGTTGCTTCGCCTTCACCTTGAAAAGAAAATAAATGATAAAAAGTCCCACGCTCATAATAATACAACCCATTCGAGGGAACTTCGCTCAACCGGTTCCACGATTGTATTCCTGATTAAGAAATAGGGCACGCACGGCCAAAGCTATACGTTGTATGAATCCTTTTTGTATATATTGTGAAATCCTTATTTAAAGAGCTATATCAACAAGCTTATGTCCTTCTATAAGCAAACATAAGTAGATAATAACAATAAAGGTATTATAATAATGACATTAAGACTACAAATAATAAAAAAAAATACTCATAACCCAACTATTATTATAATTTGATTAATTTATTGCTTGCTTTTCGTAGTGGTTCTAGTATCAGGATTTTATTAATATATTAAGACTGCCTTGTCGGATGGCTTAACGACTGTTGTCTCACAACTAACAACCGGGACCGACGCGCGACGCCTCAACGTGCCCTCCGAAGCACGGTGACAGGGAATTAAATCAAAATCAAAAATCTAAATCGTTTATTCACATGGGCCCCAAAGAGGCACTCATGAAAGTTAATGACTCTGCTGCCTAATTGAAAATCCTATATAAGTGACGGTTACCCATAATTTATGTATAAATACTGCAGAAATCTTTAGCTGCATAGGTAATCTTTAACCATAACGGGAAGTAGCATTGGATTCGCTTAATATTCTTGCTTACTTAACTTTCGAAAACTTATAATTTTTGATGCAATGCGTGAAAAACAACCAACAAAATTACCTAAGTATTAAGAGGTCTGGGTTTCCCAGAAGCAGACATAGAATTTTCGCCTTGGATAAATAAGCATCACCAAATCCATAATTCACAAAGGTTAGCTGGAAGAAAATGCTAATTAGCATTAAATTCGCTTTTGCACCTGTTTTATCGTGTGCAATAAAGAATTCTCTAAGTATCTATCTATCTAATAAGTATCTCAGAGTTTCGGAACATGTGCATGCTGATCAATGCGAAATATTAGGTAGGTACCTATAAATGTTCATGTAGAGTTGATGCATGTTTATTAATATACTAGCCGTGCCTTGCGGCTTCGCCCACGTCAATTAAGTTAAAAAGTAGCCTATATGTTATTGCGGAACCTAATCTATCTACATTCAAAATCGGTTTATTCATTACGGAAATACGTGGTAACAATCATCCACACACACATAAACACACAAACTTTCGCATTTATGATATTATTAGTTGGATTAGGATAATACTATCTATATATATAAAATTCTCGTGTCACAGTTTTCGTTGCTATACTCCTCCGAAACGGCTTGACCGATTTTGATGAAATTTTTTGTGCTTATCCGGTATCTATGAGAATCGGCCAACATCTATTTTTCATCATCATCATCATCATCACTTTTCATCATTATCAACGCGGGTGAAACCGCGGGGCGCAGCTAGTATAATATATATATACTAATATATATACAGAAATATCAATCAACAACAATTTTATGATATCAAAATGATTCATAACATTGCGTTAGTCAATTCTACGAATCATTTTGATTCATGAATGAATTTTAGAACTATTCTTGTAAGTAAAGATCATGAATGTGTTCGTTTACATTACTCATTAATTAGTATATTAATTAGTAGTAAGTACTCATTGGCAAAGGAAACAGTGATTAAAGTTAAATCTGACATGATCATTTGTTTTTACCGATTTTCAGTTATTTTCCTCGCTTTTGTTGCGATACTTAGGACGCTATGCATTTTTTTTTGAGTCGCTAATTACTAGTCGTATTCTGTAGAAACAAAGAATAAAGCTTTTATATTAGGACAATATATACTAGAGGGAAACATGATTAGTGAAAGTTTTCTCAATAGAATTATTTTTCTAAGTTGGGATATTAGAACTAATAATAGGCTTTGAAACTATGACAGTTCTTACATCGGCTGTAAAAAAAAAGTTATTACAAATGTAATCTGATTGAAATACCTAAATAAATAAAATCTATTTTAATTTTTATGGGACCAACTAGACACTATCAAACAATATAATAATCATTCAACCGATTAAGGTACTACTCGTAGGAAAATAGATCACTTCTATTACACACCATAAGTAAAAGAAAATACATTAAAATTAACTTAAACTAGTCAAATGGGCAGTCTTGTCGCATAAATCTATCTCTTACAGACAACCTTTGAAATTAGTAGATATTAGGCAAAATACTTAAAAAAAGTAGAAAACCAATTTTCAGTGAAATTAAGTACATTTTTTATACACATTCAACATGAAGGTTAATTGCTCCAATGTAATTGAACACACAGTAACGATGTCACGACAATAGGAAGAACTTTTTAGAACACTGCTTATCTCCTTAAAAAACGTATGACATCAACCAATTGGTGCTATTCTGGGGGTTTGCGTGAGCTGTTGACGTCAGAAGAATACACATCGACATCATAACTCAGGCGTTAGCTTTATGTAGGCACATGATTTGTGTACTTACAATACTTAGACAACAATACGCAAGGCCGGGTGATTAATATTGACAAATAAACTGTCATCCTACCTATCGTGGTACAAGTTTTCTCCATTGCAATTATAATATTGAACTGTCATTTTATTAAAAGCTTTTATTTAACTTTCAATGTAACTATGATTTTTTTTATTCAGGATAGACAAGTGTTTAACCACTATCTCACTCACTAACTCACGGTATCAAGTGAAAGGGCATGCTGAGATTAACTCGAAAAATAAAGTGATGTCACTGTAAATCCAATATGGCGGACATTAAAAAAAAAGGATTTTTTCAAATATATCATTAACTGAAAGAAACATACATTTTATTGTATGACTAACTAAAAACTAACCAATAATAATTATATTAAACTGCTCGCTAGCGTTGTTGCGCGTCTGCCTTCTAAGCAACGGGTATCTAGTTTGAATCCCGATGACAAGGCAAGTTTTCTCTCCAAAGAAATATGTATTTTTGGTTCTGTGTGTGATGTGAATGTTTCCGGCATTACGGTCCACGAACTAAGTGTGGGCTGTGAGTGTGAAAGCGTTTATATTTATGTTTCTAATAGTCGATCTTTTTGATCTTTATCAAACACAAGCCTAAATGTTTGACCACATCATAATTTGGTCAGATAGTGGTAAACATGCTAAACCTCAAATGAGCTCTCAAGGATAACTGCAAGAACATTATGACTTATCTCGCGAGGGCAAAAGAATAAACATATACATAATGATACAAACAAATAAATGGAAACTCACAGTTCCACACTAATTTTAAAGTCTTGAATCCGAGTAGGTACAGAAAACAATGTTTTCTGACTAAATTAAAGTAAGTATTTTTATTCCCGTCACAAACTCAAGAACAGAAGCACGAATTTCATAGATAAGAAAAAATTTGCTTCTCTCCAGTCCTGATGTCGGATGCAATGACTTTCTCACTGCGCCAATAGGGTCGTTGGTTGTACAAATGGCCTATTGAAATAGTGAGTAATGGTAGGGCTCATCGTAGCTCTGCCGGATGAGAACTTATATAATCTCAATATAGGAGTAACAAATGTCAATAAATTTTGACATTTGTTACTCTCACAGAAACTCGAGAACGGCTCGATTGATTTGGGTAATTCTTTTTTGTTTTGTTTCTAATTATCAGGGCAAGGTTTGCATGTAAAAAAAAAATTATCCATCGGAAATGCACCCGCGCGAATCCAGGGCGGAACGCAAGTAACTAATATAATTTATAAGTCTTTGAACTTAGTATGGGGCTGTGAGTGTAAAAGCGGTTATGTTTTAAAAAAAAACTCAAAACTTAAATATCGATCTGAAATTGTTAAAACCAAAATCATCACACGCCCTCTCACGCACACATACATATATTTTATCACCTAACATACAACCCTTACAACACAATAGATACATAAATCAACTTCTTTTTTAACTTCTTCTCAACGTATTTTGATTGTAAAACATCTTAGAGCTGTTTCATATTGTTGATCCAGAATAATCCAGATATGGGAAGAGCGCTGTATGCTGAATCATCGGCGATGAGCCTAGTTCTGCAGCAGATATTCTTGAACGATGTTGCTAACCGTGAAATATTGTACATACTCGTACTTTGAAAATAAAGATTAATCTATTTATTGATTGACCCCTTACTCATAAAAGCTAAGACGTTCGATAACCTTATAAACATGTGTTTTGTATTATTTTGACGCGTGAAATTTAACATCAGTCAAGATAGGACAAACCTATTATTATTATTTTAACAATCAAAGTTTATTAGTATTTTAATTGTTATCTTTTGAAGTATTTTTTTTTTTATTAACTGTCGACAAACATTTGACCACTATCTCACCCGACGGAAAGTGATGATGCGGCCGAATTTATACCTTCAAGTTGCATTTTAGAGTACTTATTGTTACTAGAGTGAAATCGCATACAATCTTGTACATAGTATACGCATCTCCATATGCATTATTCGTGTGAGTGTTATCAAGGTTCTGTAGTAAAACAACGTTAATGTTTCCTAAAAACTATAAAAAACTCAAACCGTAGAGTAAACAAACAACACAATAAAGCCACAGATTAAACAATAACTACAACTACGCCCACGAAAGAACTTTTCGAAACAGGGTCATGGCCCAAGGAAAGCTGATAGGGTTGCCAAAAGCAATATTAGTTTAAGGTTACTATGTCCACTACACTATGGCCGGTAAACAAGGGAACTTCGGTGAAATGGGTAAAAACGCAAAAAGTGAAGGTAAATACGATTCTAGTATTGGTCTAAAAAGTAGTGAGAGCCATCGACACGCTAAGAAGAAGAAGTGCACATTTGAGGAATATGTACCATAAAATTTAAATGCAAGTAAAGTTTAAAAAAACCAACCGCTTTATCTCTGGAACCTTTGATCAGAGTCAAGGAATCAATTAAATTGCTCCGAAATAATACGCATTCTTAGAGACTGGTCAGAACCAGTAGTTTTTGAGATATCTGTCTTGTTCAAATTTGAAACACGGGAAGCACTAATTTCAAATAAAAAAACTATTTTTCAAATCGTATCAGACGTCTTCGAGTAATCGGTAAACATAAATAAAAAAAGATTCCGACAATTGAGAACCTCCTCCTTTTTTGAAGTCGTTTATAAACAGTGTCGCGGTTTGGTGGTCCAATGAAGAAATGGGATATTTTAAAATTCAAAAAATATTTCCTTTATCGCAAATTATTTTGTTATAAAAACGATGTATCATCACAATAAATTGTCACGATAGTGTTTATCTATATGGTTCGTCGGTATGAACTAGTATCATTTCGGCAAGTTCTTTTCCGATGATTTCATTTTTCATGCTGTACCTACATTTGCGATAGTAAATGTATTGTTTGTTTATCAGTTATTTTAAAATAGCACTGATTGAACGTCATGAACCTGCGATATGAGCATTGTTTTCTGCTTTAATGTTATTTTACTTATCAAAGGACATACCGGACACACCTAAAGAGTATCAACCACTAACATAGTCTAACCACTACGTTATCGATGGACCTACATACATTTTGTAGTACGAAAACTATTATCCTCATTTCCGTTAATAGCCTTTAAATAGCAATTTTAATGTAAACATAGACGCTTTCACAAACACAGCCCACACTAAGATCGATGACTTCTTTCGTAAGTGCTGGAAACAATCACATCACAGACACACACACAAATCTCTTATCTCAAAAATCCGTTGCTGTTTACTTTTTTTAATTTTGGCTCCGCAATTTTTATGTGTTTAGCCAAGTAAAAAAAACATTACAAGTGTATAAATATAATAATATATTGTTAAGGCTACGATGAAGCTGACATAAGCTGATAGTTTAAAAGCCTCGAATCAAATAAAGACTCGTCGTTCGTGCTGAACTCAGATCAATATATATTGCCTCATATAGAAAAACTTTTGAGGTTAATTGCTTATAACTTTTTTCTTTAAAATAATTTCTATATTTGTTCAAGTACAGGATATAATGGATATTATACGTAAGTTCCATCGTTCAAAGTGAAGCCGTTTTTGTGATAGACCCCGGTACAAAATGGGTCTAAAAACAGTGACTTTGGTGGACTACTAAATTGTTATTTCCTAACATAGTTTTTTTTAAAACCGATTTCGTACTTTACTTGTTCAGCAATTTTCAACGATACCCCACAAACGTAGATAAAAAATTAAAAAAATGTTGTTCCTCACTTACGTGTATGGCCTCTTAATAAAATATATCACTTATTTCATTGATATAATTTTAAATTGGCCTACGCCATTTTCGCTTTTTTTGACACACAGTTTATTTTTAAATATCAAACTATGTAATAATCTCTGTATATTTATGAGTAACAACCAACTTCGCTAACTAGAGATCCGTTCAAACTAACAAAAAAAATCATCGAAATCGGTTAACGTTTATAAACCGAATGTAAAGTAAAAAAAAACGTAAAACCAAAAAAGCTATATATATTAAATTTAACTAAAAATTTATCATTTTAAGACGTCAACTGATATAAAACATATTATGTGCAAATATGTACGAGTAAGCTTAGCATTCAGGCTTAAGGTCACACTATTATTTAAATTCTACATGGGCACTATGCATTAGATCAAGGCAAGGTGTTTGGCCTTAATTTTAATGCAAGTACTAGTGATGTGAACGTTGTGCACGTTACCTTTTAAGCTATTGCATAGCTTCTATCGCGGGCCTTGAGCGTGATGACCGAATCCAGAAATTCCGTAACGAAAATAACCTAACACCCCCCACTCCGACCGGCACAGCGGTGATACTTTTTAGTTTTGCCATCTATCGATGAATAGCAGAACTTTTAATGACTTTTTTGAAATATCACGCTGTCTCTTTAGTTCAGCAACTCTCTAGGTGGCAGGAAAAAAAATACTGCATAAATAAAATAAATAAATAATTATAATTGCATAAGTTGATAAAAAATGCTATGCAATAGCTTTACCGCGGCAGTCCCCGAGTGCCACACGTCTTTTTTTTTCATTTTATTTTGGCTCAAAAAATTTATTTTTAAATTTATTCTATTAAGTAATTATCTAAATCTGAGATTTGGTTTGGCAAATGTCTAAGAGTTAGCCACCATATCAAAAACAACCAATCATAGTACCAAATCGTCTGACCCAAATTACTTACTATAGATGCAAGTACGCAACTATACTTAGTACGAAGTTTCATACACAATTGTGGAAACTACCTACTTTAGTCACATCACTTGATCCAGTGGAAAGATTTTAAGACTACCTCTCTTTCGCCTCAAAATATTTTTTTACATGCTTTACAAATACCTTATATTTATAATCTTACCTGTAAACGTCGTTCCTTTTAGGAATGTAGTAATTTAAAATAAGGTATACATACTCATGTTATAAATTAGATCATCAAGGTAGGCATGACGTATAATATGAATTCGGCCAAAATAAAATTATGTAAGTCAACTAAAGCTATTGCACCCATGTCACGCTTAAATGTAAATATATTTAAGTAATCAAGTAAGCGAAGTAATTATTTCCTACGTTCATTTTAATTTGAATCCATTTAAACAATATCTTTGTTGAATAAGTACATATAAATGAATTGTCCGAGAAATAAAGAAATCCCTCGAGAAAAGTAACACAATCGTCATTGTTTTAAAAGCAAGTACTTCAACTGAGCCTATATAAATCATTCATATTATTACAAGGCTATGTTTCTACCAATAATTATTGAAGTAAATATTTTAAACGTAATAGTATAGTATTCATTTTGACACTGTTATGTTACAAGCTTTTATTAAATTATTTATTGTATTAAGTATGGGTTTAGCCAATTACACTTATTACAAAATATAATTAGTCACAATTATTAAAAAAAAAATTGATATTCACAATTATTACACACAAAAATAAAAATGACAAAAATCAAATATATAGATAGATGACAAAATTCAAATGTATATTATCACAATATGACAGACAAATGGAAATGACATTCATCCACCTTTCTACAAATAGATATTTTTTATCGCGCTTGGGCATATAAATAGGTAATAATAGAAGATAATGTCAAAACCTTTACAAAATTGGAAGATGAATACGATACAATTCAACATAAATAAAATCAAATAGGTAATACTTATTATATAATCTCTTTATGCTTAGGCACACAGAAAAATATCTCGTAGCTTTTACCATAATTCTTGTGCTATGTTGTCAACTATATTTGTTAATTTTGTATTAACTAGCTTATTATGTTAAAAAAAGGAATAAAAGTAATTTTGACTTGAAAATATATTTCACAGACCTCTTTGGTAGTATAATTATCCCTGAATTTTCGTGCAAGACCCTCATATCTTAATTAGAGATCTTAATATAACCATCAACCAATAAAATTGACGAATATCATATTCAATAATAAAATTTAACCTTATCGAATAAAAATATATCAATGGAAAGGTTGTTTTCGATCTAATTTATTGAATCAAATGCATTCAATATTATGCTCTCTTGCTCTTACAATACAGTTTAAAACGCTTAAGATACGTGATTGGGTATATCACTAGATCCAAGCCTGAGTACTCAAATAATACACGTTGCATTAGTTGAAAATTCGATTTCGATAAAATCAACCAAATCGTTAATATATTATAAATATCATCTAGTACTTATTTACAACCTTAAAAATTACCGTATTTTTTTATTTATCATGAAACTTATAACTATTAGGTAACTGATTTCAACCATTATTGCCTACATACGAGTAGTTACTTATGAGAACCGTGAGAGTCACAGAAGCTATAATTACTGTAAGTAGATATCCAAACTATAAAATGCTGACCTAGTTCGCTTAACTCCATCCAGTACGCAAGGTCTATAAGTAGTCAGCCTCGTATACATTCGCCTATATACAGCCGGTGACATCATTGCGTGTCATCATTTCCTGTTAGCGGAACGAAACAGGTTGTGTATAGGAGGCGATGACGTCATCAACTTAATGTGGGGGTGAAGTAAGATAGCACTAATGGAAATACAATGTGGAAAATAAAGGTATATATTTAGGTAAATAAGATTGTAAAACGGAAAATGATGAAGAATTTACGGAATATACCTACATGGAGAAAAAAAAATGGGACAACTCGTAAAGTTCTCATAAACATTGTCTTGTCAAAATTACAGTTACGTTCTTTTTAATAAATAAGCTAGTGATTACCAAATAATTTTGTGATTGTTACTAAATAATGTTATAGTACATATAGCACTAGAATGTTATTAACAGCAACGAGACATTTTTCTCAATATAGCGATTGGATGTCAGCCAATACGCTCCTAATCACAGAAGAGGGATTTTTTTACGTCTCCCAATTGTGCTCGTGAGACCACTGATATACCAATATATGGTATTAGAATCCGCGCTCAAATGTGTTCACAGAACATAGGCGACAAAACGAAACATAAGCGACCTCCCCTCGGAGTTTTGCCGCGAAAGTGAAAAATGGCGTAGTTGAATTTGTTTAATTTTCCAAAACCTGTGATTCTTCGAGTGTTCATGTGTAATAATGATGGATTATTAACCGTTAATACTTAGTAATCGTGCATAAGTGTAGGAAAATTATACCAAGTTAACAAACGTGATTTTCGCCTTTGCTCCAAACCTCCAATAGAAGTTCTAGTAAAGTTTCTACCACTTTACTAGACCATAACTTGACTATGACTGGACCTCGACTCTTTTACTTGACTGTGACTTGTGAGTAGGGCTTTTAATATAAAAACACTTGAATTATATTATTACTTGACATTGGCTAAATGCACAAGATTGCGAAGTCAAAATTAAAAGAAAACAATCCCCCGCCTCGCTAAAACTTCCTAAGGTGAAAATAGTGCGACTGTCGATGTCGTCAGTCAAAGGTGCGTCCGCTGATAAATTATTGCGTGCTATAGTAGAAACAGAATACTCTTTGTTCTGCCTAACGCATCGAGCGTTAGGCAGAACTTTACGAAATTGTAATGGATATCAGCAATTTTTTTTTCTACAATTTATTTTCTAATTTTGATAGCGACCACTATCTCCACTATCTCCCCAGTTGGTAGTAGGTAAACACATACATAACTTTTGCTATCTGTATCGATTATATATTTTTTACTGACTTCAAAAAAGGAGGAGGTACTATGTTCGACTGTATGTATTTTTTATATATGTTCTCCGATTTCTCCTCCATTTGTGGACCGATACTAAAAATTCTTTTTTTGTTTGGTAGATTATACTTCAGGGATGGTCATCGTTCAGGATGGATATCCCATATAAATGTTATCTTATCGAAATCAATATAAACAAAAGCAAAATATAAGCGGTGAAGTCGGTTTTTTCTAAGCGTTGCTTGCGTTTAAATTATGAACTTTACACTTACCAGCCTGTGGTATTATTTCCAGGCCCTCACCTGCTCGTGCGTGGCGCTCCACTACCACAGCTACAACGGCGAAGCTGACATCGGCATGCTCGTCACCGGCACGTTCGTGGGCTACCTCATCATATTCGCTGGAGCCGCTGCTGGTAAACTCTTCCTTTGAACACTTAAAAAACCGGAGAGAGTATTTCTAGGTATAGCGTGTTGGCCAGCCTCGATCATGTAGTCTGTGCCACGTGGCCATGTAGGTGGCTTTTTACAATAAATAAATTGAATTTTATATATTAACTCTTTGATACGTAAATATTAACCACATTGTCATAAATTGAATATCTACTGAGTCATTTAATTCATTAGGTACAATCTTTAAGTTCTGCATGTTGTATTTTTGTTACTGGCTTAGGTTACTTGTTTACCATAGTTATAACCATAATTTATTATATGCAGAAATATTGTCTATTGTTAATTTATATACATATATATAATTCTTTTATACGTTTGTATGTGACTGAAGTCTTCCTAAAGGGCTCCACACATTTTGACGAATTTTTTCGTGTTTTTACAACAACGGATTTTATTCATAATTTTATCCGATAAATAATCTAAGAAATTACACCTGCGCGAAGCCAGGGCGGTCCATACTATTAATATAAATATGTACACAACTTATTATGGATTATGCCACTCCACGAAATAGTGGACAACGCTCCACGAGCACTTTTTCTGACTTTTAATTAAAATAATGTAAGTCAGTACATCTATTCCACTGCGCTCCCCGAGAAAAATATAATTATCTAGCGGAGGGCATTGGTACACCACAGCACAGCTCTCCTAGTTTGGGTAACAAAGTTTTCCTACCAGAATTTAAAATCTTTCCGATTACTCTGCTAATATTATTATAGTAATATGAAATAACGATGTGAAACGCACAATAAACTAATTTCGATGTCTATACTCTCTGATTATAAGTTTGATGTCATCCCTTTCCATTTTAGATAAAAAGAAATGAGACGAATACCTACTCTAGTCTTAGATATTACTTATTAGTCCAAACGAAGTATCTATATAGAGCACAAATTCACTAGCAATCCCGATAACTTGTTATTTAAAAGCGACTTCTGACCCTGCTTTGCACTGGTTATAATTTAGTTTAAGTTTAATGTGTAAATTAAAATATTATTGTACGCCCGAAATGGGAAGACTGTTGATTCACTATTAATAATATAAGAACATTGTACACAGTTTTATACAATAAACATATATTCTATTCTAAAAAAAAGGGGTGAAATATGTCACAAAATGTTATTTGCAGCGGGCGCGTAGGGAGAGCGGTAGTGCGTGCCATAAACACAGACAGACACTTTAAGCGACTTTGTTTTATACTATGTAGATATAACGTGTTTTATCGTAGACTGAGATACTACAACCAAAATAGAAAATATGACCAATGCTACTAAGTAACTTATCCATAACTTCTGAAACATTATATATATCGGCTTGTTCCAGGTTACGTGATGCAGACTCCTTCTCACAAGCGCATCGACATCTTCTACTCACTCGTCGGAGTAGCCCTGTTTGTCGCCAGTGGTGCTATTATTATTGATAGGTATGTCGATTTTCTTATCAGTGTAGCCAGAATAACCTATTTTTATGCTCTCGGATTCGATAAGAAATTCACTACGTCGTGGGGCATACTATGAAGGGCATATATACTTCTTTGGTTTATTATGGTTAGTATGGTAATTACTATATTTGGTTCATACAGAAGGGGGGCACCTTTTGTTGACCGCTGTCATTTTTGAAGCTATAAACATACGACATAAGAAAAAAAACAGGGTGTGTCGTAAGACACACGATATAAGTGAAACGTTTGTATTTTAGCGAAACATTTTAACTATTAATTACAGTGTTTACCCCGTCACATTTCGTCACACAAAAAGCGGATCAAAATTTCAAAGCAATCCCATAAGAAGTTACATTCAAAAAACTAGTGAAGTTTATAACAGTTAGCGGAAAGCATCGTATAAACACACATATTGTTCGTTGCTCGCCATTTCCGATAAAAAGGAAATATGTCTACAAGTAGGCATCTCAGTTCCGACTATACTTTGCATTACACCGTATGACTCTCTAGCGATACGACGCATTTTCACGCACTAACACTACATACAGTAAAAGTTACCCGCCACTTGCTCCAATTTAATGTATGAATGATATTGAAAATAATAAATCAAATCAAACTTTTTATTTGCCACAATACATGTAAATATAAGTAGTGACACAATATAGCAAAGACTAAATGGTTATATTATCTTTGCAATATTCGTCAGCAAGCAATGATAATGAAATATTGCGTGTGTAAGAGTAACCCAAACAAAATTTAGTTACTTTATCATATTGGAAAGTTTAAGACGTTTTTAGTCACCACGAATGAAACACAAATGATAGCAAACGTGGCAAAATATGTAGTAATAAGATTTTAAATCGCTGATGACGTAAGATGTATTTATTGATTTGATTATTTTCAAAAAATGCTTAAGCGGGTTGAAAAAGTGTCAACAAAATCATGAACGCATAATATGTACCTATACATATAATAGTCGAACTCTTGAAAGTTATTTGCTGTTTTAAGACTAATAGACGTGAATATAATAATACGATGTGGATAATAAAGTTTCTTTCAACTTCCAGATACCAACACAGCAGTAAAGGTGAAATTAAGGACAAGAACCTGGCGAAGGCTTCGCTGGCTATCATCAACGGGGCTGTTCTTCTAATCGATGCCGTCCTCACACAGAGAGGGGGCTAAGCTCTTGGGAAACCATTATTTTTAATGCTCGCTTAAAAGAGATTTCTTAGCTTAAAAGAGATTTCTTATTTTCCGATATGATAATGCAAATGTAAAAACTCCAATGAAGGATTTTCTTTTTCAAACTTCGATTAGTAGTCTTGTTAAAGTTTTACTACCACGTGGGCAAACGTTACCGTGTTTCGGATTAAAAGGCAATGTTCCCAATGAAATTACAGGGCTAAAAGTAATTTAACATCTAATATCTCCGGGTGAGAAGCGCAGTTCTTTGCCGCACTGGATTTTGACCTATATACTCGTAAGTTCAAAAATCTCTGATTTACACTGAACTTTAACTTGTTTCGTCTCTAAATTATATTAAAAAAATATATATTTAATTTTAAAACTGATTAACCGTCTATAAAATTTGCGTTTGCATGGTGTTTTATAATTCCTTGTTCCAAGATCACACAAGCAAAATCGTATCGGAAAATGCAGTAAAATCAGTCTCGGTTTGCTTGTCAGTGTGTTTGTGTGCTAAATGTGGCCTTACATGTAAAAGCTAGATATAATTCAAATATAACCAACGAATATGTATTTAAAGATAAAGAGGTGAGTACTTTTGGCCTTCTATAATCTCTGAAACAAGCTGTTTGCAATAAAAGTCAACATAATGTATGAAATGTCCGATGCATTGATTTGTTAATATTGAATCATTTACATAATAGAGTTAAAAGGCTAAAGTCTTTATTTAGAACAAAGTACCTAACTTAAGTTGTTTTTAATTTATTATAATAATTTATTTCTAAGACAAAGAAAAAGCACGCCTCTCATATGGGCCTACTACCGGTTTTACAAAATAAAAAACCACTTATATGTGTGCGTACATCTCCACCACGTAAGTTAGCGGCCGAATGCTTACCTATCTGGCATATAAAAAACAAGAGCATTTTCTTATACTCGCCTGGCTTGCTACTGTGTATACAGTTGTAGTTCACTACCTCCAAGTAGAAAAATCTGTCGCCGAAATAAATATAAGATAATATTCCTTGACAGCCAGTCAATCTAGTGATTGAGGTTTACCATCCTCAACCACTTTATCAATATCAGTTGACATAGTGCTAAATCACTGGCATATTATAGATATAAAAAAATATCAGCGCTTCCCGGTCTTACACGCAGGTATTTTATTTCTTGTTTATTTTCGTTTCTTTTTTTTATTATTCTCTTATATAAGGAGTCATTTTGAAAAACGCTTACTAAATAGCGTTTTTGTGCGGCGCAGTTATCAGGGTAGTGTGGCCCATTTGAGAGGATACGTATTTTTCTTAATAATAGTGTTCTAAATATTTAATATTAATATACTGCCCATGGGTACCTTATATCGTTGTACAATTCTGTCCACTCTTTGACGCACTATGCAATTTTATATTCGAATTTTAAATGTATTTGTATTTATAATTAAACAATTTAATTAAGACGCAGTTTTAATTTAACTGATATCTTGTGACCCCTATCCTTTTCTTATACAAAGCTGCCAGGGCGCGCGCCCGGACGCTCGCCTGTATGCGCGCCTCGGCCGCTGCTTCTGCATCGTAGTCGCCAATTATACGAACACGTACGCTCCTATCCGCTCAGCATATTTTGTTACACTAGAGCCTACAAAAACGTCGGCAGCGCGGGGGGAAGCGTCGCAAGCGCGCGCCTGCCACGCGTGTCGCCAAGTATATTTTGTTTGTTAGACGCCATACATTTTATCTTCAAAATGCTCTGGCCGCGCCTTGGGGCGCTTTCTATATCAAGTCCCGCCACCGTCTATACCAAGTTGAAAATGCGGTTGTCAAGATAACTTGACTTACCTCATTGATGCAACCAAAGTTTGTTGAAAAGGTATCCTTCAGTAGAACTATTGTAGGGATAGCCAGTTGTCAACCATGGTTGAGGTATCTCTGAAAAGAGAAGAAGTAGAAATCGCACACACACACACACACTGTTTGCGAGTCTTCTACTACCAAACAGACTGCATTGCAACACCGATATATGGTTGATATTGCTCAAATGTTTTGCTGTAAGCAAAGCGAAGCGTTCATCGTTCGCGCTGCAAAGGAGTAGTTCTTTTATTTCTTTATTAGATAATTATACTCAACTGAAAACTTTAAACCGGGAAAACCCAATTTCTATGCCTTAGTAGTGATTTCTCAAATAGTAGGTAATTATTGTTATAAGCCCCGACGAAACAACAATATCAATATCACTTACTTAGGTTTTCCATCAATCTTCGACTTCTTCACAGTAACCACTAATTTTGTAATATCAAGTATCATAACGTTAAGTAAATCCAATAAAATGGCTAAGAACGAGTAGTTAAATAACGTTGACAGTTCTATAGGTATAAGTTATTCTTCCCAAACTAAAATCGTTATATCCTTAGATCTCCTCGCGATATAGTGTTGCATCCTTCTGTTCTGCATTTTAGTTTTGCTTCCCTCCTTTAGGTAGAAGAAATCAGAATGTTTGATTAACAATATGGTTCCAACATTGATTGATTTTTTCTATGAAAAAAATTGTTTCAATAAATTCCTGTAAGACGAATCTCTGGTAGTATATATTAGTAGGATGAATCCTTCGTATAGGTTTGTTCTTATATGATATAGGTTTTTATGCACTTTAGGACTAAATAGGTGAAAATCAGGTGAGATAGCGGTCAAATGCTTGCATATCTAGCATAAAAAAATCGATAACATTGTTGTACAAATGTCGTTGATTTTATACATACAAAACATAGGTTTTTTATAAGGTCATTTCATAGATTAAAATATAATATACCTTCCACTATGTTTATACCGCACCCATCGTATATCAGAATGTAGTTCGTATATTTGGAGAAAAATCCTGGTTAGGTCTAGAAAGTTCAATAGCCTGTGACAGACAGACAGGCAGACGGCGAAAGTGCGGAAGTTTACTTGGAGACCTCACTTTGCTGCGTCAAATAAAATTTTACAAACCTACCTACCAATAATTAGCACAGAATATATTATCCTGTGCCTAAAATATAGATAAATATCTACACTTTACAGAAAAACGTGTTTTAATGAGTCTGCTCTGGTGCTAGGTGTCTGTTATTTAACTCTAAAACCAATCTAAGTAATCCAAATAATTCATGCTTTACATAATAAACATTGAAATAAGAATTAGGGGTCATATTGTATCGGCCTTTTCCAGAAATCATACATGTGCCTAACTTAATCAGCTACTTTTAAATCAAAAAGCCATGAAGCTAGATATTATTTTGTTTTTGGTGTTACATGTCATTTCTGCTAACTCTAGTTCACATTTGATTGACAAAGCTGCATTTCTAGCAAATTCCGTTTTTAAAGAATTTATATCTGCAATTGTCTGGCGGCACGATAATCCAGACGATGATGCAGATTTTATGAAACAATACGAAGGTTGCGTAGTTCTCACCCCTATCCAAGAAAATGACAATACAATAATACGCAAATTTAATAAGAACCGTATCTACAGGCAAACCGTGTTTTTCGCTACTAGCGTTTATGAGCTAGAGTATTTTATAGTACTGCTGAACCAAGATCTGGTCTCACCTATTCGGCTTATTGTGGTGTTAAAAAATCCTTCTACGAATGCTGAATTGTCAGAATTAATGCAAATAGCTTGGAAAAATGATGTAGCAGATATTTTGATAGTGAGTTCAAACACCAAAGATGTGACGTTGACAACGTATTTCCCGTACAGCAATGGAAAATGTGGCGACAACACTCCTGTTCATTTGGATCATGACACCAAAGATATATTTCCAAAGAAGTTTACTAATTTTCAGCAGTGCGAGATAAGGGCGACACTTCTTCATATGTCACCATATTCTCGATTAGAGTTTAAAAACGATACCTTGAAGTCCATAACTGGAATCGACGGAAATGTGTTCGACATTCTTTTTGCAGCACTCAACGCAAGTATGAAAGTTGTGTCAACAAAAGACCATGGAGGGACGGGAACAATAGTGAATGGTACGGCTACTGGCTCTTTTGCAGATCTTGTGAATAAAAGCTCCGACATACTTTGTCCTGCTCTCATCATGAGCCACGTAAGATACCCATACGTTCAGTTTTCTCATGCGTACGAATCCGTTAACATATTTTGGTTTGGTCCACGGCGCCGAGAAATAAGCGAGTGGCTTCGGGTGGTGCAGTCGTTTATGACTTATCTAACACCAGCTCTTTTTGCTTCGTTCGTCGTTTTTGTTTCGGTAACTGCCGCTGTACGTCGGTTTGGACAGCACAGAGCTTTATCCAGACGCAGTGTTTTATTCCAATCCTTTATCATTTTCTTGGGCCAAGAAGTAAACTTTATAACAAAATCGTGGCTCTCTAATAGTTTATTTATGTTGTGGATTTGGTTTTGTATGGTAGTTCGCATTGCATACCAAGGTGATTTGGTGCATGGATTACAGAATACTATAATAGAAAGTCCACTTGGAAGTTTCGAAACGGCAGTCAAAGCAGCATACGATTACGGTGGAATTGATACTTTCAGAGAGTTTTTCACAGGAACACCTTATTATCGCAACTATAAGGTCATACCTTTTGGAAAATCGAAAGAATTTTTAAAAACAGTTGAAGCTGGAGAAAAGTTTCTCATATCGAGTGATAGGCTGATGGCTATGGATGCAGCGCCTAATCTCCAGTTTTTATCTAACGTACCTGTAACCCAAGTACCTACTTGTTTCTATATGCGACCAGGTTGGCCGGCAGTAGCGGATATTGATGAACTTCTTTATCAAATGATAGAGGCAGGGTTTACCCAGAAAAGCATAAGACAGTATGAATGGGAATGGACGAAGAAAATAAAGTCGATGGACGATCGAGACGCAAAGCCTTTGACAATGGACATTTTAATAGGATGCTTCTATGGATTGGGATTTATGTATGCAGTTTGTATTTTGGTATTTATTTTGGAAATAATTCAAGATAAAGTTGAAAACAGGTTAAATAGGCCTCGTTTCTGTTCAAAGAAATTACGTATATATCAAAAGAAGAAATAAGTAGCTAGCTTTTTACTAAGACCACATTTAAACTTGTTACTATAACACACTAGTGTCTGTTTTTAATCGTAGTTTAGAATATATATCTTTGAGTTTGAAAGGCTTGTTTACGTTTAAGAAATTAAGGTGTTTACTATGCTTACTAATACGAGTACATACCTAATACATAAATAAAGATCAGCAGAGCAAATTTATTGTCTTTTTTCTGTTATATGCTAGTTTTTTACTATCTCACGTTGGTAAGTGATGACGTAATCAAGGATGGTACTGTAAGTAATAATAAAACGATCTATTTCTTTTTCAGGCGAAAAAAATAATGTTGTTACTTTCAGTGTCAGGTCTAAAAGATCTTATATTAAATGAAGATTCTAAGCTTGCCTTTGCTTTGTCGTAAAGGAAGGTTAAAGATTGTAGGTATGATTTAATTCCCCCTTGCCCTTTTTACCATCTAACAACAACACAGACTATCAAACGTCATCCTTATATGGTTGACGTACCTCCGGTTCGCTCGAAGCGTTTTGCTTCTACGTTTATCATCCGTACAGCGAGTGAGTGGAACTCATTGCCTGCGTCTTTGTTTCCCGAACAGTACAATCCGGGTGTCTTCAAGTCTAGAGTGAATAGGTATCTTCTAGGCAAGCATGTCACATCTTCGGCCGCATCTTCACTTCCCATCATGTGAGATAGTGGTCAAATGCTTGGCTATCTATCATAAAAAAAAGGTAACTTTGGGCCATCTCTATTGGAAGTCTCCCATTAAATGGCACCATTCTACGGCAACTCGATTAATTATACACTTAAATGTGTTGGAGTAAATTTAGTGCGGGTTCCGAAAGATAGTAAATTATGCACGACGCGTCTAGCCTAGAATGAAATAAATCCTTTTGGTGCACATCAATATATATATAGATATATACTAGCCGTACCCTGCGGATTTGCCCGCTATTATCAAGTTAAAAAGTATCCTATGTGTTAATCCTACGTATAAGCTATATACATTCCAAATTTCATCCAAATCCGTTCAGCCGTGAAAGCGTGAAGAGGGAACAAACATACACACTTACATACAAACTTTCGGATTTATAATATTAGTAAGATATATGTATATATCTTCTAACATATTATTTGGCCCTCAACTTACGTGAATGTTTATATAATATGTTATTTTATATCATTTTATAATTGCCATTTTAGGCTTTGGGCCACAGCTTTACATACTTTTTGAGAATTTGAAGTTATTTGGTTCAGACGCTAAATGCCTCTGACAGACAGACAGACGGACGGATTGAAAAATTGCTAAACCACCCAATTCAACTAAGAAACCTCGCTAGGTCAATAAAACATTTTTGTGATATTGTCCATACGTTGGCTCAGTCTCAGTCACGTTATATTGAGTCAAGCTTGTATTAACTAATTAATTCGAAATATTGTAATTCAATCAGGGAATTGCATCGATGTGAGGTAGTAACATGCAAACACACCGACTCTATATCGCCGATCGAAAGCAAATAGCGTTACTCTCAGTCATATATCAAGTTACTCGGAGTGCTTGCATGATTAAATTTGATAGGTATTCACGTAAATGAGTAATTCTTGAAGATGGGACTGTGACAAGTATAAAAGGTGCAACAAAAATAACTATACATAGTATTACAATAGTATTGCATACTAATATTATAAATCGGAAAGTTTCTGTGAAAGCATGTTTGTTTCCTTTTAACGCTATGACTGCTGAACGGATATGGATGAAATTCGGAATATACATAGCTTATACCTAGGATTAGCACATAGACTACATTTTAACTTGATCAACGCCAGCGAAACCGCGGGGCACGGCTAGTATAAGATAAAATAGCTCAGAGATTATCATCATACTAATATAATAAATCCGAAAGTTTGTGTGTGTGTGTGTGTAAATGTATAAGTATGTTTGTTCCCTCTTCACGCTTTAACTGCGGAACGGATTTGGATGAAATTTGGAATATACATAGCTTATATCTAGGATTAATACATAGGCTACTTTTAAACTTGATAATAGCGGGCAAAGCCGCGGGACAGGCTAGTTATTATATATACCACTAATTAGCTATTCAGAAAGGCAATGTCACAAGTATGCTGAACACATTGCCCTCTGGTAGTGAGCTTGAGCACATGAGTTTTATATAAGCTTGGCTTGTAATGAGCTTTTTTGCTGTAGATATTTTACAAATGTTATTTAGTTTAGTGTTAGAAATATTGCCAATTGGCCCTTAGAATTGTAGGTATAATTTTGCTTATTAGATACAAATAATTTTACTGAAGAAAGATATATACCCAACTAATTGTATTTTTTTAATCTATTCCGTCCTACTACTGGGCAAAAACATCCCCATACATTACTTAATACTAACTTAATTTACTCAATAGTATAACTTCAGTATCCATTATTTTATATATTTTGGGGCATATATTAAAAACTATGAATCTTCCATACTTTATTTAATGTTGTTATTGTGTAACTTGTAAATACTAACACCTTGCAAAAGACAAAAGCGAGACCTCATTACTTACTATGAAAACCCATCAAGTAATGAGACTTATCAAGACGGGAACAGAAAATAATCTGTTACGAAACATTCCGTTGTTAACTTCGTTTGATAGCGTTATTTTCTTAGTCAACATTTAATGCTCCTTTCTCTTGAAGGAACAAATATAATTTTCTAATTAAATACAAACATTATAGTCTCGAAAATTCTCTCGGGACAAGAGGTACATTAAAAAATAATACTTCAATAATTGAAAGGCGCCGTCAGGAGTTGGGAGTCAAAGGAAATTATCCTGAAACTTGACGACAATTTATTGTGCTAAAGGGCGGGCTGATGAACGTGAGCCTCTGAGTCTAAGTAACTTAGCTTTATATATCTTTATTTATATAATTCTTCTGTACGTGTAAATATATATTTCAAAATACATAAAAAATATATTTAAAATCTATAAAAAATATATAAAATATATATCGTAAATATATCCATATATATAAAAGAAAGTCGTGTTACTTACTCCACTTATAACTCAAGAACGGCTGAACCGATTTGGCTGAAAATTGGCAGGGAGGTAGTTTAGAGCCAGGAAAAGGACATAGGATACTTTTTAAGAACGTACATTTCTTTAAATTTTTTAGATGAAATTATTTACAATAATTAAAAAAAAAATTCGAATTCAAGTTTTTTTTGAATTTTTGCATTTTCTGAGAAGATTTACAATAGTAACATATTTTTTTTTTCACCATCGGAAAGTCGAGATTTCAACGAACAGAAACTATACCAACTTTTTGAAAAAAGCTGATATTTTGACGGGTGAATTTTCGATTGAAAATTAGGGTGTTTTTTCGATATTAATTCAAAATAAGGTGAAAAAATAAATATTTTTAATCAAATAAATTACAGCGTATCTGGGACATAAAAAGGTAAGTTTTCACAAAATTTTGTTACAAAAATTTTTTTTTTGTAAAAGATAAAAATAAAAAACCAAAAACTTGGTTTTTTGAATTTTTCACATAAATTTTGAGGTTATGTGAAAAAAGTGTATATACAAAAGTTTTAGATCTTTTTATTATCTACAACTTTGCGATTTGACTTTTTTCGATAGGACTTTTAGTTTTGCCGGAAATCGAGAAAAACCGTTTTTTACCCTTAAAAACTCACCCCCATCCCCTTCCCGACCTCAGATCGCCCGTAAATTATTTTTCCTTTCATTTTTATAATATTTCCCTCCTTTTATAATGGGTTTCATCCTACTATGATTTTTTTCGGTTTTAAAAATTATCGACCCTGGTCTAGTACGGCTGAACCGATTTTGGATTTTAGAATTACTTTAAAAATAAATTGAAACGATGGCTTATCGAGAAAATGTTCACACATGACTTTATGAAAATTAAATAATTTTATACATTGACATAAATTATATTGACATGTTCTTTATGGAAATTATTAAATTTTTAATTTTTATTTCGTCAATTTTCATTTGATTATTGTATTTTAATTAAGAATCTCATTGTAGACCGTACAATATGACGTGTAAACAAATGTTTATGAATAAATGAGTATTTGATGACATTTTTAGTGTGTTCAGGTGGATTCAAAAATAGTTTAGATTCACAATTCGATCCGATAAATAATATTATTTTAATTTCGCTAAAACTCGAAAATGGTTCGACCGATATGGCTGATTTTTTTTTCGTAGTTATCAGGAAGGTTTGAATGTAAGAAAAACATACTCGACCCAAAAAAGTTGAAAACTGTTTAATCGCGTGTAGCATTGCGGGGCAGTTTATATATACATAATATTTATAAATAAAGATATGGTCTAGCTTTATTTATATTTATACTATTACTTCTACTTACTTAGTCTAATATTAACAAGTTTATTTAACATTTTAAAGCAATTCCGTACAATATTTCACACTGGTTACATTTAACAAACCAGGAAATTCCTGTGTGATGAATACCCTCCGCCTCAAAGCTTTATTCAGTTTATTTAAATTGTTTGGCAACTAGTGTATAGTGGTAGTGAATGTCACCGAATGGTTGGCCGCAGTTTGAATCTGGGCTTCGAGCAAAGTTGAAATGATAACTTATAAGAAGCATTGTAATGTTACCGTCATCTAGAAAAGGATCAATTCAATTGTACCATGAAAATAAGGTTATCATGTATGTTACCATAAACAAAATTAGGATGAAATCCAAGGCAACCTAATAACCTCGTGCTTGTTTGGTTTTATCTAGTATCTAATGTTTCAAACGTCATTCTGGCTGTTATCATTGAGAGCATAATCATCACATTAAAGTTTAAGCATCACCATTTTGCTGCTCGAAGTAGTACCATTAGAAAGAGGTTTCAATGCAGAATATCTAACCATATAATGTAAATTTAGTAGTATAGCAAAATCACTGTATTTTGCCCCGGGCTCTATCCCTTAAATAGCTTTACCTGTGTCCTTGTTATATATATAATTTCACTTATATCCTGTATTTAAACAACAAAGATATTTAAACCACATGCGACAGTTTTCAGACGCAAATTCTTAAAGTTGTCACTAGATGGCATCACAGGTATATAAGTATTTTTACTGGTATAAATACTAGTATTATTTTTGAATAGTAAAGCTATTATCGAAGTTGGCGCAGTGGGTTGATCTCTACTTTCCGCACCGTGCGTCTTGGCTTCGACTTCAGGCAGGAGCACAATGTCCTTTCCAAAGGACATTCATTTTGCTTCTGGTTCTGGCTGTATTTTAGTGTGAGACGTAAATGTTTCCGGCACAATGCAAGTCTTTGAACTAAGTGTGGGGCTGAACGTGTAAATGTGTCTGTGTATGCGTTTATTTTTGGGTATTTAGGATAGGTTCCATTGTGCTCTATATAAGTTCTGTCGCATGTTGTAGATAACGCAGGCGGAGATTGGCTTCTCAGAAAAATTATAAGTGTTCACAATTCGCGTGACTCTTACTGTTGTCGCCCACTTCAATTAATGAAAGCCCTATTTTTAAGAAATATTCATTTACATAATGAGCGTCGGAATTACTCTGTGCACATTGAATTAAAACCAGCGAACATTGTTCAGCGCTTAATTAATTTTCGAAGTATTTTGTTCGTTGGATTGCTGTTCCTTGAATGTTGTGATTTCTCATTATAGAAGCGGAAATTAGATCCAATTGTGTGTCAACTGTGGGTCGAAAATTATAAAAGCTGGCAAAAAACATCTAATAGTATATTTATATGTTATTTTATTAATCGGAATTAAGATAATATCTTACCTTAACAGAATCTGACTTACATTTTAAATTACTATTGGGTTTCAGTTGAATTAACAAGTCTCACTTCCTGAAACACATAATATTATGACACTATAATGGTATTATCTAATACTAGCTGTGCCCCGCGACTTCGCTCGCGTGTATCAAGTTAAAAAGTAGCCTTTGTGTTAATCCTAGGTAAAAAAGCCATATGCATTCCATAAAATTTCATACAAATCCTTTCAGCCGTTAAGATTTGAAGAGAAAACAAACATACACAATTACAAACACACAAACTTTCGGATCTATAATATTAGTGTGATGTGATTTTCTAGTTAAAGTTACACATTTCTTACCCTCTCGACTTTAGTAGCGCCATAAAATCGGGTAAAATGTTTTGATATTCTTTTAATACTGATTTTGCCGCTTTTTTAATTTTCATTTTTATCATACGCAATTTAAATATATATATATATAAATATTCTACAGTAGGTAGTCAATCTTTGGAATCTTCTATTTTACTTTTTAATAACTAATTATTTTAAATTAAAACTAAAACTTAACGTGCACACCGAACCACGGTGACACTCAGTAGTAAGTCCCTCTAAACAGCTACCCAATCCAAGAACTGTTCTGACTTAACAGGCTAGGGTAGTACCTACAGTCGCAGTTTGTGAACCTCAAAGAGAAAGATCTGTTATCAAACACCAAATGCGTTGATACAACCTAGGTTAGCGTACTTACAAAGGACTATATTATCACTTACCAACAAAGATAGAGTGGTCAATCGCTAACTTATCTGTGATATAAAACTTATACAGTTTGAGCATGTAGGAGGTGAGGTAGAGTTTTAGTTAAATAAAGGGAAATTGTCCGAAATACAATAAACAACCTACACATGTACGTGATTTACATAGAACTTAGGTACTATAATAATATGTATATTGGACTTGAGTAGCTCAGCGGTTAGAGCAATAGGGCATGACACCCTATGGCCGCGGGTTCAAATCCCGCCTCAAGTGATAATTTTTCCTTTCTGAATTTATTACTATAATAATATGGTGCTTTCAAATTTCAACATTTCTGTTTGTTTACTAACTGTCATTTGATGTTTCCAGAAAACTTTGTTAATGTTTGGAGTATGCAAATCGTAATCCTGCAGTCAGCTAGTCAAACCAAGTCAGGTGCAGGGAACGTATGTTGCAGACTTCCTACAGTATCTAGTAAACTTTGGTCTGGGCTGTCTAGCTGAAGTCCGCAATCCACAATATGTAGGTTCCTGTTGTTAGAAGTTGCCAGCTCTGCCTATGGAGTTGTTTAAAACTTTCCAATACCGACTACTATGGATGGTTGAGACCGGATGGTTTACTCGCAGTACGTCCTACTCACAATTTATCACGCAGTCGCAAATTGTCCCATTCGCAGATCGTCTTCTTCTCAAACCGTCCCATTCGCAGTACGTACTAAGTCTTACTAAATGCATGATTGATAACTTGGACTTGCATATTTGAAAAGTTGCTGTAATGGCTGAACAGATTTGAATGAAATTTGAAATGTACTAAACTTTGAAATGTAATACATAGCTTTTTTTATGCACGAAAGAAAAGCAATTTTATTTACCACTATCTCACCTGATGGAAAGTGATGATGCGGCCGAAGACGTAGCATGCGTTAGATACCTATTCACTTTTGACTTAAAGACACCCAGATTATACCGTTTGGGGAACAAAGACGCAATTGCTTATACCTAGAATTAACACATACGCAACTTTTTCACTTGATATTCGCGAGCGAAGCCATGTGGCACGGCTAGTTATGAATAATCTGTTTATAGACGATACAAAAACATAATGAGCTAGCTATATAATGCAATAGCAGGCAAGATTATTATTAAGTTCAATATATCCATTGATTCATGAAAGCAATTTCAAACAGGTACGGGATACGCTTTGTCTTACGGTCATCCGTTACGTTATCGGCCGCCGATAAACGTAAATTGTGCTCCGACAAGACGGGAACTTTGTCTCTTCTGTATTCTCCATGAAATGTAAGCTGTTGAGTTCAATAAAAATAAAAGTGTTTTTCTTATACTCTTGTAGTTGATACATGAGATTTTTCCTAGATTTAGAAGGAGAGCTAGAAAATGTCACTAAATGAAAATAGGAGTGATAAAAAACAAAAGTTTATATATTTAAAAACAGGGTTCCGTGGTATACCTCACACTAATTTAAATAAATATACACTTAATTACAAATGTTTCACGTTGTACCTAATACGACTGCCGAACTCCTTGGCTTATCAGGGCGAGCGTTTGGGTTCGATTCCCAGCGGAAACACTTTATTTAGTTTTCTCCCCAAAGAAAATTTGTGTGTGTGATTTGAATGTGTCCGGCATCCACGACACAAGTCATCAAACTAAGTGTAGGACTGTGAGTGTGAA
This sequence comes from Lomographa bimaculata, assembly GCA_948107665.1. Classification (NCBI taxonomy): domain Eukaryota; kingdom Metazoa; phylum Arthropoda; class Insecta; order Lepidoptera; family Geometridae; genus Lomographa; species Lomographa bimaculata. Next base: position 13,586,979 of record OX403595.1, read on the forward strand.
AGCGTTTAGGATTAATAAAAAAACATATTAATACATAGTATTAAAATATCATTAAGATACGTATACACGGAGAAAAGAATTAAAACAACTTGACTACTAAAGTTCTCAAAATCATATTTTATTGGCACAATTAAAGTTAGATACCTACTACGTAATTTTATCAAAATAAGCTAGTTATTCATTACCAAATAACATTGTGATTGTTACTGATCAATTATAGTTGTCACATATAGCACTAGAAATTTAGTAACAGCAGTAATTATCTCAGTGAATAGTTCACTGAGATAATTATCACTTAAAGGTCAGGGGGAATGATGATTATAAACTCGGGTATACTATGGTATACGGAGCAAAAAAATCCAGTGTGTGCCTTGGCGCGCGCTTTATTAGATCATAAAAGATTTTGCCATACATCATTTAAAATAAACAACCGATGTCCAAATACTGGCTATGAAACCTTCACCCACGCTATGAAGCAATATGCTCTACATTTTGTGATTGGCTACTTTTTACACGAGATTCATATCATAATGAGAGCTATTCATTTTGATAATTAAATTCACCAACGGACTATCTAATAACAATTTGCTGTATCAGAGGCAGCAGATTTCCATACAAATGGCATTGTAACATTGCCGCCATATCTCTGCCACTATCTTTAATAACCATAAATCCCAAATGGAGTGAGGCATTATTATTTACGGCCTAGAAAAAAATCGGGATGTCATTTCGATTCCATGCACCGAAATAGCAGAAACTGGAACAAGGCGACCTTGTTCCAGGGCAGAAATTATGCACGACTTCTCCGATTATGCTCCACATTTTTCAACCGCTGGTTTTTCGGATAAACAAATTTCGGCTGTCATGCTACTACGGATATACGATGGTTTCGTTAAAAAAATTTAAATCCACACCAAAACTAGTATGTCTGACTGTTATTTCTGTCTCTGGTCTTGGAACGAGCACTTTGGCACAGTGAGCAAGTTTTAGCTTTCTTTACTCCACGGGTCCAGGGTTCGATTCCCAGCAGGAGTTTTCCTTCCCAAATTTGTGCTTCTAGATGTGAATGTATTCACTATGAGTATCCACGATAAAAGCCTTTTAATTAGAGTGTGAGTGTGAATTTAGTTGTCCCTTTATTTGTTCGTTATATATACACAACTAAACCTCTAGACTCTAGATCTTGATTAAAGACGATAGAATAAATAGTAAAAGTAAACTCAAGAAGCAGGCATCCAATGACTTATTTATTTCACAACTCAGCTTGTGTTGATGCAGACTTGGAAGATACTGAACATCTAACAATGAGATTGAAGTTGGTTAGATTAACCCCCTTTCGTATCATCAGGTATCGGAAGCGATTACTAAAGAACACATAAATAATTGTACTTATACTTTAAGGCACTATAACAGTATCACAGTGCGAATGCCGCGAGTCTATCATGGTACAGAGAGAGGAGCTCGAAAGTGTCTGGAACTTGCGACTCCAGGTTGTCGGTTTTCAGGGCCCTTCAACAACATGTCAACAATCACCCGTCACCACCGTTCCTCTACCTTCACATACACATGAAATACCTCGAGCTATCGCGACACCTTTCAAACGTCCAACCAAAGGAAACACGTCTCGCCGCCATTTTGCGGTGATTAGTCAAACTAGTAACCAATTAAACTAAATACAATATATGAGGAAGTGTTGCATTAAAGAATATTTAATTCGTAATAAAAATTTACGTTTTGAATTATTTTAAGTTAATTTGACAGAAAATGCTTACACATACATATATATACGTAGTAAAAATATCACTGGATGGACATTTTTATCTTTGATAGGATTTGATTTCTATCGCAACTGTTCATTTGGTAATTTGAATGTGTTCGAGGAAGAAGGAGCGTGTTTTATAAACAAGGTAGGCCTTAAATGTATAAAAATTGTTATCAATTTTGAATAAAGATTTAAACTTAATTCATATAAGTATTTAAAATTTAAAATGTCTTATTACTGCAAGACTGTTGCAACGTCCACAAATAGAGCACTTGTGAATGAATAAATTAATTAAATACGTTTATTTGGCATAATAAACAAAAACAAACAGCTGACAATAAAAAAAAAAAAAGTGCCAAATGGGTCACAACTCAGCATTTTTCTCAAGTGGTGGTAGCGTAACGTAGTGGCATAGTAACGTAAATAGTGAAATATATACAACAGAAACTTAAAATTTTGTTCTATGTGTATACCTACATATATATATATATCTTCTACATATATGTAATAACAATTATATGCTTTACTATACTTTGACTGACAGAAACGCGTAAAACTTCACTGTAGTTTTGGAGCACATACCAAAAAGCTGCGTCAAGAGATTCCTCACACCGTTTATCACTCGTCCGTCCGTCTCACTTATCCGATAGTTTACCGCTGCAAATTAATAAAATCAATATTTTCAAACCCTGCATTTTTTAAATATATTCAGAAACTTTACTTCAAGTTGGTGAAGATCCGATGCATGATTTATCACAATGACAATGAATACCCAGCGTATCTATAGAAGATTTACGCGCAGCGCCGTCACCAACAGAGCATGCCTCATTTGTAATAGCCGATGTACAATGAGGGAATGTCCACAGACCACGGTCAACCATGTAGTGTTGTGGTGCGCCGATAAATCTCCCGGAAACAATAGCAGCTAGAGCTCGGTGTAAATCACTCTGTGTATGGACAAGCTGTGCATTGATACAGGGCTATTGAAAGAACGCTCCAGTTTTAAAGCTCGGGTTTGGATTTTACGATCCTGTACCTGTGTGTGACGTGCCTATGTGTGATAAACGTGTTTTGTTTTTCTATCAAAATTAAAATCTAACACTTTACTATTTCCAAAATTAGGGCTTTTCCGTGATCCACCTGGGACCATAGACACGTACCTATTTTCATAGGCAATTGATATTTTAATTGAAATATATATAATTATTATTCATTTATACATTTTTCTATAAGCCCTGGAAAACCTCACAGATTTATGATTGATATACCTCTGGTTTTCTCGAAGCGTTTTGCTTCTACGTTTGTCATCCGTACTGCGAAGGAGTGGAATTCATTGCCCGCGTCTTTGTTCCCCGAACGGTATAATCTGGGAGTTTTCAAGTCAAGAGTGAATAGGTATCTTCCAGGCAAACATGCTATATCTTTGGCCTATCATCACTTTCCATCAGGTGAGATAGTGGTCAAACGCTTGCCTATCAATTATAAAAATAAAGCCCGTCAAATGAAACTGAACATGTTTAAAAACAAATGAAAAACGAAAAATCAAATAAACATCAGATAAAGTAACAGATGAGCGTCAGTATAACAAATGAATGACGGGAAAAACAAGTGAAGGTTGAGATTTTTCTGACGATTGGTATCTCGATTATTATACTGGTGTCTCTGATTGGCATTTTTTTTCTTTATTATTGGCTTTGCAATCTTGTGCATTTAGCCAGTGTCAAGTAATAATATATTTCAAGTGTATTTCATATTAAAAGTCCTAGTCACAAGGAACAGTCAAATTCAAGTAAAAGAGTCAAGGTCTAGTCATAGTCAAGTCATGCCCAAGTAAAGTGGTAAAAACTTTACTAGAACTTCTATTGCAGTTTTCAACTAGGTATCATTTGCATACATTTATACTCGTTTATTAACGGTTAATAATTAACCATTATAACATATTAACACTCTAAGAATCACAGGTTTTGGAAAATTATACAAAATCAACAACGCCATTTTTTCACTTTCGCGGCAAAACTCCCGATTTGCATTTGTTTCGTTTTTTTTTATACATAGTGAGGTAATAAGTAACGTTTAGTCTAATTTGCATATCTGAATACGACTGGAACGCAAATATCGCTATTCTAAGAACAATATTTCGATAACAAATTTACGTAAATAAATTCAACATAGTCAATCGGATTCGTAGACATCCAGATAAATATACCATCGCATATAAATCGGGAACAATATGGCTGTCATCATTTGCATAGATTTCTTGGTCAAAATATAAAGTAGTAACATGATATAAAATAAATACACACAAAAAGAGTATGGTTTGTGTGTGATGTCCTAAGCTCAAGTCTGTAGGGATATTCGTATTTGCGGCAATGTTTAAAGAATCCATATAAATTAATCCTACTAATATTATAAATGGTAAAGTTTGTGTGTGTGTGTGTGAATGTTTGTTACAAAGTATCAGCGACACGAATAAACCAATTTTGAATATAGATAGTTTAGGTTCCGGAATAACACATAGGCTACTTTTTAAGTTAATGAACGCGGACGAAGCCGCGGAGCACGGCAAGTACTATATATTTTTTTGTGATTATTATCTTTAAATGGTTGAAGATAATTGTATGTTAGAACATACTATGAAAATTAGAGCGAAAGCGAAAATTTACTTTGTATGGTTTGCCTACACTCGTGCACTTTCAGGTACTATTAGGCAACACCTATAATCTTCTGAATATAACCTTTTCTACCGACTTCACAAAAAAGGAGGAGGTACTCAATTCGACTGTATGTTTTTTTGAAGTGAAAACTTCTTTAGCGGCGTTGTGCACTTTTTTTGGGTACGGTAAAAAATGTTAAACTCGCGTCAGGACACGTGACTTGATCGAAAATTCGTAAGACGAAGGAAAGGAAGTAATATCCCCCTCTCTTTCTACCGTTCGGCGAAAATGTACGTCTGCTCCTGCTGTGAACAACGTAAATGTTCAAGTTTTCACTTCTGCCGGCACTCCCGGAGTGCAACCCGTTTTTTTTTAATGTGTTATATTATTATGTTACCTCATAACTTCTTTCCACGAGAACCGATTTTGAATTTTTTTTGTTGCAAAACTGTTGCTTTCCCATTGGTCCCATTTAAATTTGATCAAGATCTGATCAGTTGTTTTTGAGTTTTCGTCAATAATGCGTGTTTAATACATATAATCTGACCAAGTTTCCGAAGATAAAGCGGCGAAGTCGGTTTTTTTAAGCTTTGCTTGCGTATAATTATTGCGGCAAAACTTCTATACAAGCATAAAAAAACAGTACAAAATTTAAATACTCGTACGTAGTAGCAAAAGTATACCTACCGTAAAATAAAGGTAGACCTGATCGCCCCGAACAGATATCTCAAAATAAACAAACAAACACATTCACACTCACAGCCCCACACTAAGTTCAAAGACTTGTATCGTGGGTGCCGGAAACATTCACATTACACCCAGAACCTGAAGTACAAATATCGCTAAGGTAGGAATTTTTGCTCCTGCAGGGAATCGAACCCAGGACCCACGGCGCAGAGGGCGGAAACCTGTCCACTGCGCCAACTAGGTCGTCACGCACGTACATTTAGCCTAATGGTATATCTATTAGGCAAAATGTAGGCTTGTACGTTTTTTACACATAAATAGAAGCAATTAAAGTGATACATAACTACTAAATCACCCCTAACTGAGATCTTGCGCCTACAGTTTAGCACATTCAGCTATACGTTTTCTTAAACCTAGAAATCTCGTTCCACACGGTAGGTACATAGAAATGACGTCAAACATGTTTTTTTCTTTTCGTATTATTTTTTATACTATTTGTATACATTTTTTATTTTATTTGTACGTTGCATTCTCACATGAATAGAGAAGTACTTATTTATTATAGATTCACCTGAGCTAACAAAACAATTAACTTGTTTATTTTTTAATTAGGTAAACATCTGATTGTGCAAGCAGAATTTATGTAAAAAAGTAAGAAAAACAAGTATAAAATATAACTAATTATTTCATTAGGTATTCTGTTATTTGTTGAACAACCAGGTAAGTCAGTAGGTTTATTTCCCTACAATGTGTACCCTTTACATATCAAATACATATAGGGTAAAGTCACGTTTATACAATGATATCAAATAAACAAACGCTTTCACACTCACAGCCCCCACACTAAGTTGAAAGACTAGTTATCGTGGGTGCCGGAAACATTCACATCACACATTACACCCAGATCCAGAAGCACAAATATCCCTTGGGAAGGAATTTGTGCTCCTGCTGGGAAACTATACGCTATTACTAGCTCAGTTACGATCCAAACCACACTTTCGCTTGCCTTTTAAACAAACAACAACAACAAACAACAAACAACAAACGCATTCACACTCACAGCCCCACACTAAGTTCAAATACTTGTATCGTGGGTGCCGGAAACATTCACATCACACACACATTACACCCAGAACCAGAAGCACAAATATCCATTGGGAAGGAATTTGTGCTCCTGCCGGGAATCGAACCCAGGACCCATGGCGCAGAAGGCGGACACCTGTCCACTGCGCCAACTGGGTTGTCATGTTATCGTGAATGATTATTGACAAACATGTTATCATGAATGATTATTACTGGAAACGGTTGTCATTTGATCGAAATTGTCGACATAGGTTTCAAACATATACGATATGAACCTATATGCATAGACATACCCTTTCTCTGTATGCGTTTCTGCCGCGAAATGTGACGTATTTTATAGTAACATTCTCAAAAATTTTAACATGTCTAATTCTCACAAAAACTCTAATAGTAAGATTTTTTACCATGTTCAGAAAACATATTGAAATTTCAAATTAACGCAACTTTACAACACATTTTGATACAAGGTAAGTAATGCTGTTATTATAATTCTTCTGATCACATTTGTAAGAGTAACAACGAGCATTATAAAATGAATTAATTGATTGTATGTGCGATTTAAACACAAAGTGTAATAAATCTTTAAAAGCTGACAAACTTTATAACCTACCCTTCATTTAAGTATCCTCATCGAGATAGGAGACAAACCTATTATTTTAGCAGCAAAATCCTTGGGTACCCTGCATTCCATGTACAATATTATTTCATAGATCTTTGAAATGATCACCTTTCAACTAACTCGTTCTTTTTGGTTTAAATAAAAACCTAATGCGTTTTCAAACACGGGTTCCTTGTGAGAAGTCGGAACTCGTTTGACTATAATCATATTTCTCTATATCATTTATGATCAGTTGGGAAGAATAAAATATAATTTATTTTAGTTGCAACTGATCTTATGATCAGATGGGAACAACTTTTATGATCGGTTAATGTGAAAATCCGATACTATGATCCGTTGGGAAGTACCCCATAATTCTCAGTGCTGGGCGCCCGCCGACTTCTGCCTCGTCAGTGCGATTAGTTGCTCTATCAATCACAAAGGCGCTACACTTAAACTCAGAGAAAAAAAAGAACAAAACGGTAGAGTAAAAAGAGGTTGAAACCAATATATCATTGGTTTCATAGTTTTAGGACCGGATATAAAAATGAAAAAAATTGAAGTTTACCTAATAAGAAGGTCCAATAACAAATAAATGTAAGGTCAAACATTTTGTACGTTACGGACCAGCGAGGATGCTGTACATAATCATATAGTAATTAAAATAATTAGATATGAGCGGTTGGATTAAATCTTAGTAAAATTCAGGCGGCTGTACTGTATAAAAGTCACTGAAGAATAATGTTGCTTTATACGAAAAGAAAATTCTCTTTATCTTTGACTCGATGTAAGTATATACGATAACTGTGTGGACTAAGTATAAATTTACTAAAGTTTAATATCAAATTGTCCATAAGTTAATCAGCCCATTCGAAGGTAAATATTTTTGAGGTCTTCGTCTTGCCAGTAGTTCGTAGGTCAGTAGGCTACACACTACCCTATCTTGGATAAAACGTTGTTCTGTTAGATAAACTTAGTAAAATCGGACTTATTCAGTTTTTTTAATATAAAAGTTTTTGTGAGAATAATTACGACATTACAAAATTATTGCTATCAAATGACGTAAGTAATCGATTTCTTGTTTTCTGAATGAGATCGGTCTTAATAATTTTATTATTCAGTTAAATTGATCAATAGTAACTATTTTCTTTGAGTTTTCCAACACATGTATGTGTATCCGCCATATAAATTTTAAAAATTAAATGTTAACATCTACCTAATAGAATGTCTTGATAATCAGTTATCTTTATAACTGCAGCTTAATCGGCAGTTAAGTATTGATGAGCCGGACCGTAGTAAAGTTGTAGACCAAAGATTAAAAAGCCAGTTGATAGCACATGACGCTAATTTTCCATCATAACAAAATTCACAAGCGGAGGAAGGGGACGAGGTAAATGTACGCATGTGATTAGCTGATTCGTGCTTGTGATTGGCCGATGCGACATTGTCAGCATCAGTTGCGGTGTTGGTTACTGATACCACCAATCATAACTACTGAATTGATGGTTCAAAACTCATATTGTTTTCGTGAAAGGGGAATCTTATTTCATTAGCAGTCTACTGGTTATTTTGTCTATGTTGTAGACGCATCAAAGAAACGTCTAAAAGGCACGTGAATTTGAATCTCTTCCTCAATTTTATAACAGTTTTGATAAACAACTGGGTTGTAGAGCCATAAAATGTTATATCAAATATCCGTAGATACTATTCATATTCGAGTTTTTATAGGGGACGAACGTATCTGTCTCCGGTTTTATGTGCACGGGACCACTGACCCTACAAATATGTTATTTTACTAGACATAATTTGGTTTGTTTGTATCAAAAGTTTCTGGTAACGTTCTAGTTTTCTACAGTGCAGTGCGCTGAAGATATAGTAAGATATATCTACCTTAGTTTTATATCACTAATACGAGTTTAAATATGTTTTTGTTTTTCTATTTTGTATTTAGATAAAATCCTTTGTACATTTCACACTTATTACATTTATAATTTATAATATGGGAACGGGTAAAACCGGGTTTTACCCGTTCCCGGCGCGGACCCGCGGTTATTCCGGGACAAAAAGCAAGGATGTTAATCCAGGAAGTCAGCTATTTCCACACCAAATTTCATAAAAATTGGTCCAGGTGTTAGAGCGTGAAGAAGTAACCATATATAAACACACAAACTTTCGCCTTTATAATATTAGTGTGATATGATTTCACACTACAGTCCCACACAAAATTCGATGTGTCTTGGGTACCGGAAATAAAACTTTTTCTTTGTTTACCGACTTCCCAAAAGGAGGAGGTACTCAAGTCGACTGTTTTTTTTTTTAATGTTACCTCATAACTTCTCTCCACGTGACCCGATTTCGAATTTTATTTTAGTTTGAAAGATAGGCTTTCTAATTGGTCCCATTTAAATTTGATCAAGATTTGATCAGTAGTTTTTGAGTTATAGTCAATAATGCGTGTTTAATACATTAAATCTGATCAAGGTTCCGAAGATAAAGCGGTGAAGTCGGTTTTTTTAAGCTTTGCTTGCGTTTAATTATTTGTTTTTAATTATTAGCTGCGTTCCGCTGTTTCATCCACGTTGACAAGATTCAGGTCTATCTACGTTTAAAATTTCAGCTAAATAAGTTCAATATTGGCATGATTGAGTAAAAGCATCTGAACTTACTTACAAACAAGTTACTATATACATTTTTGCATTTATTTATGAAAGAGCTAAAAGACAGAGGTTTACAAAAGAACTTGTTGATAGAAATTATTCGATTTTTAAATCTATGTAAACATTTTTATGTACCGCCACTGTTTCATTCTTTTTAATTGTACCTAAGAAAATAAATATAATTCTTATTTAAGGACTAACAATTTTTTATCAGGGCGTTTTTATTTGAAACATAAGCTTAATCATCAAGAAAACTGAAGAAGTATTTTCAGGAGTAGGTATAGGTATTTCATATATAGTTTCGTATATCTAGGCGATTTTAGCCAATAAAACACGGGAACATGATTCGTTTAACATTTAATTTGTAAACAGTCAACAGAGACACTCGTAACTACTTGCATCACATTTTCCTATACAACATTTTCATACATATATTAAAATTTTAGGTACGTCTTTGGCAAGTCGACTCCATATCAAGCAGATCAAACTTTTTCACGCAAACAACAAAATAGTTTGAGTAGCGAAATTAGCCGATAACATTACTTATTATATAAGATCTAAATAAATTAGCTATTAAATGGGGCAAATTTGCCTCATCTACGAGTAAAAAGTAGGAGATGTTAAATAATTAAGTAGTGTACATATTAATAACACACATGCGAAGATTTGCATGTGTGGGTACACAGGTGTGTTGTTTAAAACGAGGCATAGAGTTAAATAGATTAATTTGCAAATAAATATGTTGGAACGAGAATATGACATAGGTAATTACCCTGATTAATGTGAGTGAATTCACGGGAATTAGTTCAGTTTGTGAAAGTGTTTTTTTAAATAAAAACTCCTTATAAATATTATCTAGGTCATAATCATTGTTTACATTATTTAGGAGTGAGACTGTAAGCAGCGGATTGACATGTATAAGATGATACACTAGAAAAGAAGTTATATACTTACCATTATTTAACTAAACCTTATTAAAAAAATAATAAGACGTCAGATTTTTCTGTTGTGTTATTTTTTTAATAAGGTTCGAATAAATCAGTATTACATTTATTTCTGTTTTGTAAGTTTGAATACACACTCAATGTTTATAAATCACGTTTTGGCATTTTGTCGTTTTAGCAACTTGGTATTATATCATGGAAATTTTAACACCTTGAAGGTTCTGACATTTGGACTAATACACCCCGGAGTCTATAAATCTTTTAGTAATATTTTTTGACTCTACATACACGGAACACAATATATCCCGCACTTACACCAACACAGAATTTTTCGCAGGCCGATCAAAAGTGTGCTAACAATATAGTCATAATAATCTTACAGTTTCAATAACTTACTTAATTTCATGTAATATAAATACGGTTGAACTTAACTGCGAGTATAACTATCAGATTCACAAGAAACTAGACACGTATAAATCTATATAATATATATAGGCATACATAATGCCTTAGAACGATCCAATATTATTGAACAAGACAAAAACAAACAATATAGGACATCGGTATCCGGTATAGTATCCGTTATCTGGCTATATGTTGTATTATTCTCATCAATGACAAGAAAGATTCAGCAAAAAAAAAAACATGGATTTATAAATGAAATTGGTAAAACTGCGGTGTCAAAGTGTCAAAAAACAGTTGAAGTTGATCCATAGAAATAAATAAGATATTTACCCAAGGAGTTGATAATTTCTAAGTATCATGTATGATACCTTTATTTCCACGAAATATTATTATCATTCTAGTCCAAGCAAAAATGGCGGAGTTCGGTGGTTTTGGCATACTTAAAATGAAACTCGTTTATGGAACTCCAACAATTTTATACGTTCATTAATATTTTTATCTGTGCAGTATACATTCTTCTATTTTCTATAATAAGATTGAATCGTTCTAACACATTCTATAAAAACCTTGACCAGCGTAAAGCATAGGAAAAACTCTTTGAAACGAAAAAGTAAACATAAAAATAGATATTAAAAATTAGACTTGCGGCATGAGATCACCTTATTAATGCAAGCTAAAACGTATATATTTAATGATAATATAGTTCGAGAACCTTGCTTCATACTTGTTGATAATTATAACTCTAGCCTTGTTATTCGTGAAATGCGATAAAAGTTGTCAATTTATATGCATTGAAATGCTAGCCTCAAATGAAAAAATTACTAAAATAAATCAGACACTGTCTGAAAGAGTCTATCACAGGCAGCTTTCAACCGCTTATTTATGATATGTGCCTTCTTGAGCTTTAAGCCGTGGTAACAAGATTTAATTCAAAATTAAGAATAGTACAAGCAACTAAAACTTACTAACTAAATACCCTTACGTACTAAAGTAACTGCATTTCATTATTATGTACATTTACCATTGCACTTCTGCCTATAGTCTCACGATAGACGTTATACAAATTACAAACTATTCAAAATATACAGAAAAAAATACAACTACGCAATAAATTTACCAATCAATACTGATTAAATTTTAAATTTCACAACGTTTGCCGATATACAACCGATTATATAGATGTCTGCATTTGGCATTTCATGGCTTATTTATTCATGTATACCATGAAATGGTTCTTATATTAAATGAACAAATTTGAAATTCATTTGGACAATCTTTGGCACTATAACCTTACGTCTAATGGCTGGTTCCAATAATCTTAACTATTTCCCAATATCATATTGATACATATCTTGATAGAAAGAGAATCAATTGCACTTACAATCAATTTCCAAGTCTAAGAATTCATTAAAAAAATGTGTAACAGTAATCAAATTATAGATACGAGTATCTAATATCGAGTTTAAAAAACAGTAATTTCTTGGAAAAAACAGGATGAGTCGTAAAGACACGATTGAAGTAAACTTTTGTATTGCAGGGAAACATTGTAATTATTCATCAAAGTATTTACCCCCACCACTTTACGTCAAACAAAAAGGTTGCATCAGAATTTCAAAGCCCTCCCATAGGAAGTTTCACTTCAATAACCTGTAGCAGTAAATTTTTTTTTTATATGAGAATAGTGTTGGGACTATTAAGAACCAGCCTAAGTCTTGCAGACCGAACCAAAGAGGACATTGCATTGATAAAAACTAAAGTTTTATGTCACGGTATAAGAGAGAGTTCGACTAGCGAGACACTTCACTATCTTTTTTGCACTTTTTTTCACTTTTCACTTTTTCTTTAGCTTTGACAACCAAAATTGAAGCCATCTTTCCATATACCCTTGGCTTTTACGGCTTGTGGTAGTCTTTAAGTCAGAGCTCTGCTATCACAATTTTTACCACTATATAAATTGTCAGGTCCCTATAAGTCTTTCAAAATTGTCATACGAAGTCGCTGACTTCGCCCTGTATCGGGTTTTGTGCTTTTTCCAAACATTTTCTTATTGCGTCTAGAATGATGCCGATCCTTCTATCGATGGCTGTAAGGTGGGGTTCCCAGAGTATGGGGTGAATGGGGTCTGCTTTCATGGAGTCACGGAGGATTTTTGATAGAGGCGCGTTGTTATGGTGTCTGCAAAGAAATGACTAGTCAGTTATATATATTATTTAAGAAATTTTTCTTAAGAAGGTTTAAACCAGCTTAAAAGTTTGAAAACTCATCTTTTCTTTCTAAGAAAATACATGTTGATGGAAAAAAAGGAAATGGCAAGAATGCAGTTTTTTTTATCGAAAAATTAAATTTTTCCGTATGGTTTTTGTAAGGTTTCCTAAATTCGATTCCATAGTTCTAGAACAGTGAAAATGTCTATGCATTTCTTAGTGTTCCAGTAAAAATATCTTACTAGAGTATTTAGTTCAAGTGAAGAGCAAATATTTGATATAATAACCAATATTAAAGATTCTGACTGCCCGCTGGAGTTCGGTGCGATTTACCTTCTAGGCAGCGGGTATCGATTTCCAGTGGAAACGCAAGTTTTCCCCCAAGGGAAAATTATGTTTTCTGGTTCTGGGTATGATTGTTTGATTTTACCTACGATAAAAATAATCGAACTAAGTATGCTGTGAGTGTGAAAGCCTTTATGTTAATTACTTACTTGAGCAAAACAGCAAGGGTGGTGTGTCTGATGAGGCAGCACTGTAGCAAAGGTGCAAGTATGCTCAATTCATCGTGGTAAGGCTTGCCGAAGGCACGTCCGTGGTCCAAGTGGAAAGTGAAGGTTTCGTTGCCAAACATTCTAGTGGAAGAAAATGTCTTTAAAACAAAGATATCGCTAACGGGCAGTTCTTAGTTGGGTGCAACTTCGTCTTATAAGCAGGTGTCGGATTCGATGCCCGGTGGTAACATATTTTCTCACCATGGGAAATTTGTATTTCTGGTTCTGGGTGTCATTGTTTGTGTGATGTGAATGTTTTCTACGCCCACCACCCAATGTTATGTAATCAAATGTTATGTAAATGATCGTAAAACTAAAACTGGTACTTTATCAATACGTTATTTTTAATAACAAAGACAAATTGTCTTGATCAAAACTTTGATTTCTTCTCCTTTGAGAAGATTGCTTTGTATACGTGCTCTACAATTTCTGATGTTCGCTCAGTTTTTTTTTAAATATTAATATGTTTATTCACATATAAGAGATACAAGTAACACACACAAATACAAGACACACAGCTGATCACGACGCTAAATTAATTTGCTTGCAATGACAATATTTAGGGTTGTATGACAAGCAGAATCTACTATACTACAGAAGTTAACCACCCTATACAAAAATGCAGTCGTATTTTATAAAACAAAAAAAAACACAGGTGAGATAGTGTTCAATCGGTAGCCTATCAGAGATAACGAATAAGACAATTTAAATAGATACGCGATAGGTACCATTTTTTGTCTATATCAACTCAATAACAGGACCAGATAATGTGGATACCACCATAGAAAATATATGAATATACATACTTGATAGTTTCATAGTGATGCCTGTCCATGTTCCCGATGAGAAAGTCGAAGACGGACATGTCCATAAGGTCTAGCAATCGACGTCCTGAGTCATACGGCGGCATGTTACGAACCTACAATACAGGTTAGTATTATACATTAATAAATAGTAAGTGGTCCGAGTAGAAAAGTCAAATAGTTAGATCTTCCCGATGGCTTAGATTGAGATGGCGTTCGCCTTCTAAGCAGAGGTGTCGGGTTCGATTCCCGACGGGAACACAAGTTTTCTCCCAAAGGAAAATTTGTGTTTCTGGTTCTGGTTGTGATTGTGTGTGTGTGATGTGAATGTTTCCAGCACCCACGACACAAGTCATCGAACTTAGTGTTACAGAAAATTAGTTGATTAAGACGCATTGATTAATGTATCTGATTATGGGTGGTCATTCTTATAGCCTAATCAGTAACATTTAATGTAATAAATAAATTGCCCGTTGGCATAGTTAACTGAGTCTGCCTTCTCATTAGCGGGTTACGTGTTCGATTCTCAATGGGAACACAAATGTTCTTCTCGAGGACAATTTTTGTTCTTGATTTTGGATTGAGTGTGTTATGTGAATGTTTTCTGCACCCATGACACAAGTTTTTGAACTTAGTGTGGGGCTGTGAGATTGATAATAGAATAATATCACTGTCTTTATATATTGCGATAGAAAGTTGAAAGTTATAACAACCTGTAGTAACCCAATGTAGTTTCTACCTATTAGTAACATGTAAAACAAACAGAAGTACTCTGTACCTACCGAGTCGCAGTAATCCGACTGTATTTCCCATTGTGCTTTCCGCCTCTTGTGGTACGACCTCCGCCACGGATGTCGCCAAACCTGCATGTAACCAATCCAATGAAGCATATAATTACATTTTTATAATATACTCGAAATAAACCCGACTGCGAAAAATGGGAATTTTATGTAATCCCTTTGTAATTTCCTTCATTTTGATATCCTACTCTATAGATTTGGTAAATATATTATTATTACGTATTTATTAACTGTTTAATTCTATTATATATTACGTTTTTATAATCTAAACGCGGCAGAGCTATCACTCGTGGAAAGTGTCTGGCAAGTACAATTTTACACATAAATAGAAGAAAATAAAGTGATACATAAATACTCCTTTAGACCACCACCATGCAAAAATAGTAACAGCATTATCTCTCGAAAAATAATTTAAACTTAAAAGCTAAACTTAAAAAACCGACTTCACCGCTTCGGGACCCTTGATCAAATTGAATTAATTAAGTACGCATTATTGATGATAACTCACAAAGTACTAGTCAGATCTTGATCAAATTTAAATGGGACCACATGAAATGCACTAGCTTCCTAATAAAATTCAGATGTAAGACACAAAAAAATACTCGAATTGAGAATCTCCTTTTTTGAAGTCGATAAAAAAACCGGATATTCTAAGTCTAGCCTAGATAGCGCGCGCTTGAACCATATTAACTGCCACTAATAACACACAATTGACATATGTTTCTAAGATACATCTAAGAATTACCTTTCGATCAGCGACTTCCGAAGAGGGCAGAAAACCGGCGAAACTCCCCTCCAACATGTCAGGGTTGCCACATATAGCATGACCTGTGTCGCAGTAATACGAACACTTCCCGTGGAAACAGAAGTTGTTAGCTGGCGACACGAAGAACGTCTTGAGGATATCTCCCTCGATGACGTCGTATATTTCGGTGGTCATGTTCAGGACTCGTCCGACGACTGGCATTGCGCGACGGAAGCCGAGTATCCTGAACATAGATAACTACAAGTTAGTCGAAAATTAAAGGTTTGTTACTATTAACTATATCATGTGGTATTTTTGCTCCACATTTTTACAGATTGATGATATTTTTCTGCCTTCCTTATTTTTCTGTGAAATTTTTATGGATTCCAAAACAAAGACTCTTATATTTACCTCCTTTATCTCTTAAAATTACCTCCTTTATCCTTATTAATTCTAGAAGTTTTTCCTGTTACCTATCATTTTATGTTTTAAAAATCTATTACTGCCCCTAGCATTAAGTCCACCTTTTGTACTTTTTGTGCAATTAAGTATAAAATAAATATATAAAGGAAGGATACATTTTGCGCAGTGCCCTCACTACGCAAAATGTATTCTGTGGTATTGGGCTGGTGTTACTTAGAAGCATGATTTGTAACCAGTTTCGAACTAAATTTGTCCATCCTTATTTCAGAACTTAACACGTTCTTTTTAAAGAGATTATTATTATAACGAAGAATGGACCCTCAAAAGCTCGTAAGCCCATGTTGTAATTAAAATTTGGCAAGTATTTTGATCACCGGCCGCCTGCCCACGTCGTCTAGGGGATGCTTGTTAACCGCGAGAACTTATTGTCTTGACAAACTTCATCAAAGTACACAAACAGTATGAAAAGTATTTTTATTGTATGAATATGGAATTAATAAAAGACGCTTTAATGCTCCTTTAGACATAATCAGATACACAGGTTAACGGTTTGACGTTTTAAAAAAATGTGGTTACTAGAATAGCATTGTGCTCACTCTAAAGAATTCCGTACTTATTCCTTTATCATCATCCTACGCGTACATTCTACACTCATGCGCTTGCGCATTACTCACTCAATGACTCAAATACTCAGGTGTAGAGAAAAAGGACATGAGATGAATTTTCAAGTTTCTGGTCAATTATTAAATTGAATCAGCATGTGGCATATGCATTACGAGTATAAGTTACTGTCTACCTTTAGTGTGACGGTAAATGTTTCTATGCAATAGGTCTCCGCGGCGAGACGGCGTACGAAACTATTAATAATTGCAAGCTTTTATTTAGTTTCACCAGTCCCGTTATTAGTCGGTCTGTAATCAAATCTTGCAAGCTAAATTAGACCCACTTCGCGATCCCCGATTAGACTCAAATTTGATCTTTGGTACCAATACAATAATAGGGTACCATCAAGCTGGTCTGATGACGAAGATTTTTTTTATTGGTACTTTACCTGGTACTTTTTAAAGTATTACTTGTTATTTAACCACAGCAATGTCAGTCTGCTAGTAATTTTCTAGCCCTTTCTCGCTGTAAAGAGCTACAGGTACCTACGGCGCAGTAAAACCACTATATTGTGGTCACACTGAATATGTTTTCATATTTAGAACATAAATATCCCTTTCACGTCATTTTCAACCGACTTCGAAAAAGGAGGTTCTCAATTTGACTGTATGTTTTTTTATGAATGTTACGCGATATTTCCGCCAATTATGAATAAATTTTTACGTTTTTCTTTTTGGTAGTTTATACTTCTATATAAATATTATTAAAATTGATCAAGCCAAAACTTAAAAAAAAGGTTAAAAAACCGACTTAATTTTGATAAAAGCGGTGATGTCGTTCTTTTTAAGCTTTGCTTGCGTTTAATTATACACATAACAAAAATAACACTAGGTAAGTAGGTACTAGTTTTCTGCCCCGTCTCGCTCACAGGCGGGATCTCTACAGAAAAAAAATATTTTTGCAAAGTACAGCGCTTTCTTCTCACTATGATTACTTCTAGTTCACTCAAAACGTTTCGCTTCTACGTTTGTCATCCGTACTGCGAAGGAGTGGAACTCATTGCCCGCGTCTTTGTTCCCCTAACGGTATAATCTGAGTGTATTCAAGTCAAGAGTGCATAGGTATCATCTGGGCAAGCATGCTACATCTTCGGCGGCATCTTTGCTTTCCATCAGGTGAGATAACGGTCAAATGCTTGCGAGCATTAAAAAACTAATAAAGGCAGAAAAATCATAAATGGACCATTCACCATTTTACCACAGAAAGGACAACAATGGAGACTCATTTTCTACGCGCTGGCAGATCAGCCACAAAATATAATATACTTTTGCGAAGTACAGCGCTTGCGGTCACACTACAACTATAATTGATAGGTTTAGTTGGGTTATTTTAAATATTACAATATAAAAAATATTATATTATTACAAATATTACAATAGGTACCTATTAGTTTTCTACCCCCCGTATCGTCGCGCAGAAGGAACAACCAAAATATAATTTAAAAACAAGCAAAGCTTAAAAAAACCGTCTTCACCGTTATATCTTTATAACCCTTGATCAGATTAAATTAATTAAATACGCATTATTGAGGACAACTCAAAAACTACTGGTCAGATCTTGATGAAATATAAATGGGACCACATGAGCACCAGCAGAAAGAATCATCAAAATAGGTTCAACTAAAAGAAAGTTCTAACGTACATATTAAAAAATACCGTTGAAATGAGAACCTCCTCCTTTTTTTACCGACTTCATAAAAAAGGCAGAGGTACTCAAGTCATATGTATTTTTATTTTTTTTATGTGTGTTACCTCATAACTTCGTTCCACGTGAACCGATTTAGATTTTTTTGTTACAAGGATGATGCTTTCTAATCGGCCACATTTAAATTTGATCAAATTCTGATCAGTAAGTAGTTCTTGAAATATCGTCAATAACGCCTCAGTCTGTTCAACACATACAAGTACGTACTCTGACGAGAAGTACAGCGTACGCGATCAGACAATTATTATCGAGTAAATTAACACGAGAAAATATTGAATTGTTTTTATTGGCAATAACTTCATTACGTTATTGCAATAGGTAACAGTTGTTTATTTTTCTGATAGAGTCACCTTGAGCGTTCATTCAACGTCACTTATCAAAACATAGGTAATAAACAATAACTAATAAATTATGTCTTTTACTATTCTCAATTCTAAATAACATTGCAATTATTAATGATTTAGCGGCATGCCTCCATAAGCGTACCATATAAAATTCAAAGCCTTTGATTGTAATTGGTAATGGGGTTAGGTGTTTCAAATTACGGAATCGACTAGCCTTTTCACTGTATATATGATGGTAATACAATTTTTTTTTTCAAGAATTAGTTTCAATTATCGAATGGCTATCGAAAGGCCTCACCCGCGTTGGTAAGTAATAAAATATCCTTATACAATCTTTTTTTGTTTAACATTAATAATATGGTTAAGTATCATGACAATAAAATCAAAACTAAAAATAATAATTTTTGTACAGTGGAAGACCTTATCACACTAAGCAATTTCTTACAGGCAACCTTTGAATGGACAGGATAGTAATAATAGACATTTTTGCAGTATATATATATATATATATATATATATATACTAAGTTTACTTAATTAAATAATTATATAAGTACATATACTTTTAATACATTTTGAAATTACAAAGATAATTTTTTAAATTAAAATATATGTACATTAGAATAATAGTTTCAAAAGTTAATTGGCAGTTAGTGCAACTTGACCAAATTTGACCTTATGTTTTTTTGTAGAGGCTATAAACTATTTACAGAACAAATTTAATACAAATATGTCGAACCGTTACAGGTTTACCTCGTTTTATTCATACGCCTTCAAACTTCTTTCATTTAACTGAATTTAATTGTCCAGGCAGCGGATATCAGGTTCGATTCCCGGTGGAAACACACGTTTTCTCCCTAAGAGAAATATGTGTTTCTGGTTCTGGATGTGATTGTGTGAGATGTGATTGTTAACTCATCGAAACTAGTATGGTGCTGTAAGTGTGAGCGTTATCATTTCTTTTATAACTTGCGCATCCTGCTGCTTTCCTGTAGTGATTATTTGTTGTGATTATTTGTTTGCGAAAGATACAACGGATCTTGATATGTTCTAAATTCAGATAAATGATGGCCTTATGACACCGCTGATCTAGACTAGATTTTAATTCATGTCAGGGAGAAGAGCAAACACGACTATAATAATTATATCATAATTGTTTTAATAATAATGATAAAAATAAACATAACATAAATGCTTACACACTCACAGCCCTACACTAAGTTCGATGACTTATGTCGTGGTTGCCGAAAACATTCACATCACACACGCAATCACAACCAGAACCAGAAACACAAATTTTCCTTGGGGAGGAAATTTGTGTTCCCGCCGGGAATGGACCCGATACCTAATGCACCTAATTAAGCCAAGGGGCAGTTCAAGAATACAATAAGAATTTCAATTCCTAATTTAATTAGTGCTTGTGACTGAAGTAATGTCATAATAAATCCTGGCACGTTCAATCACATCACGGCCGATCGCGTGCGTTACAAAACGTCCGCCGGAACAAGGTCTAAACAGCCGAGTGTACGTAGTGTTGTTTGTTATCATTCATAAAATTCTTAGCTTATTTGTAAACAATTTAGCTAAAACGTGATATAATTCACAGCGAAGATGCACATATACACAAAGCGCTCAAGTTGAAACATATATCGCCAAAATCACTAATAACGATACGTCAGCAGCAGCTATCCTTAACAGTCAGTTATTCTTGACCTACCGTGTTTACCCTGACCAGACGACCACTTAACTTCATGGGGTCAAAAGGTAGATAGATATTTTTATATGTTTTTTTTTTTTTCAAGTTATGCAAACTTTTGACCAGCATCTCACCCGATGGTAAGCGAAGATGTGGTCGACAATGGAGCAAGCTTGCCTAAAAGATATCTATTTACTCGCGACTTGAAGACACCCATATTGTATTGAAAAATGGGAGTCCTCAGTTACAGAGACGCCGACAGCAGATGTCGTCTCGGGCGTACACGCACACTCCCGCTCGGGGTTTGAAATTGTGCTCCAGGGTAAACCCTGGGTAGGAGAGGTACGCCACGTCAGACGGACATCGTATCTGCGTCTCCGTAAGAAACAGAAGTGATGATGATTACAATCTGCATTGTCATGCAGTATAAGAGATAATCCTGATGTACTTTAAGTAAGTATGTGTATATCAATGGATATTATAAAATGTATCAAACCAAAATTCAAATAAAACAGTGTCGTAAAGACACACTATAGAAGTGAAACGTTTGTATTACAGGGAAACATTTTAATTCGTTTGTACTATAAGGTTCTTACACTAAATGGTATCCCTGCGTTTGTAAATAAATTAAGTTAATAATTTAAACGCTAAAAATAGTTAAAGCTTAAAAATACCGATTTCACCGCTTATATTTAGATTATTTGTTGATTTTCTCAAAAAGCGCTAACTCAATTTTGATAAAATTTATATGGGACCAACTCTGAAGTATGATCTACTAAACAAAAAAAATCGTCAAAATCGATTTAGAATTGGCGGAATATTCGCGTAACATACATACAAAAAAAAATATAGTTGAATTGAGAACCTCATCCTTTTTTGAAGTCGGTTAAAAAAAGACAAGGCAAGTTAGTTCACATGTTGCAGAAAACAACTTACCTGTCCAAATGAAAAGCAGCGATTTCAGCATTATGTCTCTCATAGTCAGAAAAGTAGAAGTGATTTGGCAACGTCTGTGTGTCACGTGGAAACCTGTGGACAAGGATAAAATAGAGTTGGTTGTTAATTCGACCGCGAAAAACTCAACCGCGTGGTCAAGTCTCCACCTTTACTTTTAATATTATTTTGTAGTTGTTAACTCGACCAGCAGAGAAAATTAGTACAGCCAGGGATAAAAGGCTTAGGCCTTTTATCCCTGGCTGTACTCCTGGCTGCATATTTTTAGAAATATGTACCTAATGTTTTGATTATAAGAAAAAATATTTTTCTAAAATTACGAAAATGTAATATAGCTCAAAATAAAACAATTTCTTCAATTAAATTATGTATTAAAAATTAAACCATACTATTATCAATTATTACAAAGAGTTATGTTGGTAAATCTTATATATACCTATGTATAAACAAATAATCCCTATCCTATTGGTCATCGCATTACGCGTGAACGGATGGAACAATTTCGCTAGTTATTTTTTGTTGGGTTAATTATTGTCAGGAGAAGGTTCTTATGAAGAAAATTTTATCCCGGGATTCCCGCGGGGCCGTCCGGACTTACGCAGGTAAAACCGCGGGGCGCAGCTAGTATGTTATTTTTTTTTCTATCAACTGTAGGTACTTGTTAAGATGATTTATAGGACGAATAGAAGAACACTTTTATATGCTATCATTTAACCTTAATCCAAAATTAAGAGTAAGTTTCTATACATATTTCTAATTCTAAAAGGTAGAAAGATTAAATTTAAAAATTAAATATCAACAAAAGAAAAAAAATATCCTTTGCTAATATTTTTTGACTGCAATCGCCACGCAATTTTTGTAATAAAAAAAAGTAAAATGTCCAAACATAATTATCTGATTTATCGGTGTACATACGTTCATAAGAATGAGATACGCTATAAATACATAACCTACTTTTTTATGCCAGTTAGAAGGCATTGTTACCGGCTACCATCATCGATTCGCCGTGACAGGAACATCCCTAGTGAGGCGCCCTAGGATGACGCGAGGGAGTTAGACAGTTCGAAAGCAGAATGGATCGAAGAACAAAATAATACAAGACGCAGTTTTCAGTAACCTATTTAATTAATGCATATGGTTATAATTAGTTCCAGTAATGTTTGAGGTATTCTATCAGCCACTCAATATACAGTGGAATATTACCTCCCAAAATACTACAAGATACTAATAACATAAATAATTAGTTTGTGTGGGATTTTCTTGAAATATCTAATTGATCGAGCGAAGCGAGATCTCTAAGTTGACATGGGTCGTTCAGCACTTTGTCCGTCCGTCCAACCGTCCGTCTGTCAGAGGCATCTAGGGTCGTAAACCATATAAGCAAATGACTTCAAATTCTCATAGAATATGTAAAACTACTGCCCATAGCCAGAAATGACATTTAAAATTATATAAATGAAAATATTAAGGGGGCTTCCATACATGTAAGTTGGGAGTAATTTATTTATATTTTTTATGTATCTTTGTGGGGTATTGTTGAAAGGGCTTATCAAGTAGATTACGAAACCGGTTTAAAAAAATATCTAAAGTAGAACATAAGCTACTATATCCCGACAATTGAGATTAAACCGCTGCACTGGGCCAAACCTTCAAAACATTTTAAACAAATAACTACTTAACGCGAAAATGTCTCGCATTGCAAAAAAGCCAAGAGACCCAAAGATATTATCACCTTTGAATCACGAACCTTCGAGCACCTTCGAGTTAAGTTCGTGCCATATCTGTCGCTAACCTCTTGGGAACGATTTCTCGATAACTACAGACAGTAACCGCGCGATAAAATACTTGCTTTGTACACTGTTAACTGATTTACAAGATCAGTTAGCTGATTCAGTATAAAAAGTTCAAGAGAAATTACAGGGCTTAATGAGACTTTACATCTAACATTTCTGGTGACAAGCGCACTTCTGCAAACAAATTATGGGTGGCACTAAACTGTATTAGGCAAATGTGCATACCTTCAAATGAGCGACTTGCTTTTCTCGTCTCACAGTTATAGATATGTTATAAACACTCACACATAAACACAAATTTTTATAATATCACAGTAATGCAGATTCACTGAAATAACTCAAGATGCATCAACTATACGCTCTTTCATATAAACATTACTCGCAATGCATTGTTCTAGTTGCGTTATTTAAAAGAAGCACTATCTAACTAACAAACTACCAACATTTTCTTTACAATACCTTCAGTTTAAACCAAACAGTTCTAAAAGACAAAGCGGAATGCAAATGCATTAGACTGCACAGATTGCTGTACCAAGGAACTATCTACTTCGGGCGATAAATCGAAAGGCAGTGCATTACCGGAATGGCCCCTATCTAACCGAATTCACGATTTAAACGGCACTTGGATTGTCTCTGGAAAATATTTGACTCATTATAAAAAGAGAAAAATGTCCAGATAAACATGTTCTAGAATGTCCTAGAGCATTCTAGAGTAGTCGGGGATAAGTAATTAGACTTTCTTATGCGTATCGTGTTTTGAAGTCCATCAGTCGAATAATCTTATAGGTATCATTTGTCCGTATTATGATACCTAATAATGACAAATAAAGTTTTAAATTGTTCTTTAGCGTCTCTTATTTCCCATTGTGGCAGCTATGATGACGAGGAAAAATAATATATAAAAATTATAATATACAGAAAACTACTTTTTATCCAAAATTTATAAAAATCTGCCATACGATTTCGAATACTGATTCTGAATTTTGGCCTAATACATGGACTGTATGTATGTCGGTAAACTATGGCTTCGATTCGAAAAAAATACTTAGTCACCAGATTGTTAAAAAGTTATCAATGTCATTAAGTGCAATTTTCAATTTGTAAGTAATCAGACTGTAGCATTATTTAGCATTTATTCGTCTTATAAGAAATAAATCAATTTTCGAATAGCCAGATAGACTGTTATACTAATAAGTCGACTACCACATGAATAACTTTATCTGTTATTGCGACGGGTAGATATTCAATAGATTTCGATGCGACATATCAGGCATGTCAAGCAAGCCACTCGTCTAGACCCATGTCAAATGTCATATAACTGAAACAACCCAAAATTATTGCTTCTCTCTAACACCTACAACTTTTTTAAATGCATCTTATTTGTGTTAACATAGTTACAAAAAAAAACTACAGATTACTATCCTACTAATATTATAAATCCGACAGTTTGTGTGTATGTTTGTTCCCTCTTCACGATTTAACGGCTAAACGGATTTGGGTGAAATTTGGAATGTACATAGATTATACCTAGGATTAGCTCACAGGCTACTTTTTAACTTGATAATAGCGGGCGATGCCGCCGGGTACGGCTAGTCGATAATAAGAACGAAATAGTGGACAACGCTCCACGAGCACTTTTTTGGACTTTTAACTAAAATAATATAAGCCAGTACATTTATTCCACTGCGCTCCACGAGAAAATTATTAAGTACAGACAGCAAGTAAAGTTAAGCATTAAAGATTTTAATAAGTTTATTCGGTACTAAATTGAACAGACAATTTTTTTGCCTTAATAACTAACTAACCGTTAGTTGAAAATTAAGCTCTCAATTATCAAAACAATAAAGTAAAGTAAGTATGTTTGTCCTGTCCCCACATCGCATCGCATAAATGGATTTGGATAAGAAGATTACCACATAGCCCACTTTTATACTCTGATTAATGATCACCACAATAAACGCTGGAGAAGCTAAAGGACAAAGCTAGTGTAACTAATAAAGGGACAAAAGGGATAACGTTTTAAAATTGTCCATATATTAAGAACCGCCATTTGTTTAAGTGACACATTTCCTCTAAATTTTTCAAAGTAATAAATTTAAACACGGGTCTCTTATCTCCAGGAGTCGATATTTGATATTCCACTTTAATGGATTTATATTACTTGGTTTCAATTTACATTTTGAATAATTACCTGTCGAGTGCACAGTGGATTAAGTGAAATATTGTTAAAGTATTTTATATCTCCTGTATTGCCTTTTTGGGTCGAAATTTCGTTGTAATTAAATATTATTTTATTAAATTGCAACCACCAATGAATCGTTGTAATTGCAAGGTTCATGAATACATCGGTAGATACAGTTACGAACATAAGTGTTGGTATTTTGCGCTCATTATTGAGTGAACTGTTTCCTTGCACATTACACCTACCTGTACCTTAATTTTTGTGGCATTTACTTACGTAAATAAAATGTTTGGGACGTTTAAGGTCATACAATAATATTTACATAAAAACATAAATGCTTCCACACTAAGACTTGCGTCGTGGGTGCCGAAAACATTCACATCATAAACACAATCATAACCAGAACCAGTAACATTAGGTAAAACGATTGCGTTCCCGCCGGGAATCGAACCCGATACCGCTTCTTAGAAGCCGAACGCTCACCCAACTAAGTCAACGGGCAGTTCATAATGGTTTCAATATTTATAATCAAACCCTTTAATTTTTAGATAAATTTCCAAAAGGGAGTGAATCCAAATAAAAAAGTTCGTTTACTTACAAAACACATATCTTTGTTTTAGATTACCAACCATGGAACTACTAAAACGACTTATTTTGAGTATCTATGACATATTAAAAATAAGTATTGTATTTTCAAAACAATATTTAGTCAAAATAATCAAAAAAATCATTCAATTTCGTAAAACTTGATAAAACATCCGAGACACTAAATAAATAAATATGAAAATACGCGTTACACACGACTTTGAAAAGGTGTTCAAGTTCATGATGATTGATGATGTTGACAAATTAGGATGAAACATTATCTGTATGCATTAGGTACAAAATATATCGTCGACCCCTTATTTTATCGCTGCGAGATTCTCAATCAACCAAAAAGACATTCAACGATATTGTAAAAATCAGACAGGGCGAATCTCCGAATGATATTCAAATAAAGCTTGCTTTTTAGGTGATAAAACTAATACACGCTCGCCCGCAAGGGGGCGCTATCGACTCTCGCAAAATTTATAGTCCCCTAGCGAATTGTTACATCCAAGAGGTCCCCTTGATATGTCGTCGGGATAACCCCACGAGTCCATAATTTTTATCGGAGAGTTATACAGCCTATTCGATCCCGACATTTGATTTTGTATTTCGATTTTTAACCAATTATTTTACTGGTGATTTTATCCGAAATAGGTGCTTCCTCAATAATATTTTTTTCTAGTTTAATTGCTGATTCATTAGGGAGCAAAGTAACATCTGCACAAGATAACAATTAAGCAGAAGTTTACATCTACGACCACTCAAACTTTTCTTTAGTTGCGACTTTATAAACCTGGTCCGCGAACTTCGAACTTCCGCCAAAATTTATATCGTGCTTCTGCCTTGTGTCAACCTGTCCCCTTTTATTTTACTTGAAAGAAGGGAGCAAAGTGCTTAGACGTCTGATATTTGCACAAGCCCTAGGGAGCGTTCCAACATTCCCGCGATCAAATTTTTGGAGCCCGATGTTTGATCTTTTGTCACGTCAGAAATTGTATTTGATAGCCTTTCAGAATATTATACGCGGAACGCATGTTCAAAGGCTACACGTAATTTATCGTTCCCGTAGGACTCAAGCTTCATATTTCCAAAGGAATAAATAACTATAAGAAATAATTTTCAAGAATAACGAAGTTCTAACAATGGCACGTGTCACGTAAGCACGTAAGTAAGAGAAGTTTTGCACGAGACGGTGCTCGAACAGTGCTTGTAGTTGGTAAGGAGTGGGCAAGCCGCTAAGACGATCGTGCGAAAGAACATTCTGGAAGTTTTGTGAATAGCGACGACGCACAACACTGAACAAGGTGACAGAAGTTTGTACAAGTGCTGCACGCGGCTTCTCCGAACCAACCGAGCAGAAGTTTGAAATAAAAGTTCGCGGCTTAAGAACATGACGAGAGCGGCGGACTTATGTGGACTTGGAGAGGACTTAAACTTCAATCCCAATTTATTGAATCACCTACACGAAAAGTTTTAATAAATAAGTCGTTAAGTAATATCTTAACTTTATATCCATTACAAGTAAATTGTTAATCATAACGCTTGTATTTTATTGAAACATATTGTTATAGTTATACATTCTTTCAGTTCATAACCATACGAGTACATCAACGTAGTAGTTAAAAATCACAAATAAAAATAAACGTAAACGTTAGCATGTTTATGTTTACATATTATAAATAAATTGTCATTAAGGTGCACCTCTAAAAAGTATTTCTCGATTAGGTGGTACCTTGTATCAACTTCACAGGTACAGAGTATGTTTAATATTTTTATTTAAATTACTTACCTCATGGGCTTGAAAAGTGCTTGAACTCCGTTCGGATAGTCGATTATGAGCTTCAACTGCGTTCCTCCCTCCTTTTGCTCTGTCAAAGATAATATTGAAATCTGCTATAATAACTGAGTAATAAAAATAAGGGGCAAAAAAGTTTTATCGGCCCCGGTAAATCGACTCACCGGGGCGGACGACACTTTTTATGCCATTGGCTCCGGCAGCTTACCGGATTCTGCCTAGCTGCCGAGAGGTAGGAAAAGGTAACATAGTCCTTACGATGCAACAGCTAACGGATTTGAATTAATTTTGTTTGGTCATATCTACATGAATAGATTTAATGTCCAAAATTAACCAAACTCTTATATTCTGATTTATACTCTCGTCATTATTAATACGGGCAAAGCTACCAGTGAAAGTTTGTAAAAAATAAAGTCGGAGTGAAACACTAGTTTCATTTCCAATATTTGCTTTTAAAAACATAGCGTATTGTATATTGTAAAAACTTATGTTAGCTAAAACGGAAGCAGGAAAGTAAAAAAACATGATAAACAAATCGCCGGGGCCGCTGAAACTTAATTTCTCATTCAACCCAGTACCAGGACCGGGGCACTGGATAATATAAAAAAACCTTTCAATTTTATGAATTCCTATGTCTATTCCATCACATCAGTTAGCTGTTACCTTCATCGATACTTGACAGGTACTTAACGATATTACAAATCAGTATAACAGCGAGACCACTAATAAACTTTCACACTCACACTAAGTTCAAAGACTTACGTCGTGGTTATCGGGAACATTGATACCCAGAACCAAAAACGCAAATTGTAGAGAAAACTTGTGTTCCCATCGGCAATCGAACCCGTCCCACTGCTTAAAAAGCAGACGCCCAACCAACTACGCCAGTATTAGCCAACAAGATTCACTAAATGATCTATTGATACTAAATTATATTGATATATTTAATATATTCATAATAATTTTCAATTATAAGGCAGTTCGAGATTGACCGTCTTTACCGACTTCACAAAAAAGGAGGAAGTACTCAAGTCGACTGTTTTTTTTTTATGTGTGTTACCTCATAACTTCTTTCCACGCGAACCGATTTTGTTTATTTTTAATTTGAAAGATGTTGCTTTCCAATTGGTCCCATTTAAATTTGATCAAGATCTGATCAGTAATTCTTGAAATATCGTCAATAATGCGTATCTGTGGACTACATTGACGATGTTCTCATTTTTAACCGACTTTAAAAGTTACCTCATAACTCCTTTCGTTGTGAGACGATTTTGATGATTATTTATTTGATTGTTATTGAAGATTTTCATTTGTATGTGGTCCCATTGAAATTTGATCAAGATCTGATCTCTAGTTTTTGAGTTATCGTCATCGTAATGCGTGTCTAATACATTAAATCTGATCAAGGTTCCGAAGATAAAGCGGTGAAGTCGGTTTTTTTATTGAAGTTTTGCTTGCGTTTATTTATTTATTAGATTATGCGACGGAGTTAAGAGAAATATGAAGAGATTACCTCATAATAATTATACATTTCGATAAAGTCGTACCACAATGAAATCCATTTAAGCGGTTTAAATATTTAAGTCCAATCCCAAGTAATAAGGGCGAGATTGTTGTGGCACTATTGTCCGGCGACCGCTAACCCCACAACTGATTGCAGACCCGACTTCATTTAAAATACATACACCTTTACCTGTTTTAGCTTTATATAAGGCCTTACATAATTAATCAGCGCTTTAATTTTGTTCTGTATCAAATTGTTTGGCCGAGGTAGTCAAAGTGAAAAGATATAACTGGCCTAGAGCGTGCCAGATACGGTTTCATTGGCGATTGATTTTTGTTTCCCGCAATGACATCTTAAGAGTTATTTTACTTTATCATTTTTTTCGGTCAAACTTTTTTCTTAACTGAAATTAAATCTAAGTAGGTCTTATGGTTTCATCCATAGATGTATTGAAACTATTCGATGTATTTTATTTTCTTACCTTCACGATATATACCAATTAGTATAATTATGTTTAAAACTAAACTCAACAAGTGATTAGGTACTACATTATTGTACCTAGTTTGTAGATATAGCGGTTATTTCACATCTGTTAAGAATTTCTCTGTTGTATCTAAAAACATAACTGTATGTGAAACTGTTTTTCAACCCTTAAAAATAATAAATCTTAAAATAATATCTAAGCTTTTTCCTTTAGTACTTTGAAAAATGATGCATATTCTTAAAGTAGGAAGACCATATATTCGTTATTTATTTTTTAATAAAATATTGTTCTAATTAAACCAAGGAAAATGTTAGTCATTATAATTCATTTATAATATATTCAAACATTCAAAATTTCGAACGCAAATACTTTTTTTTAATGCAAGGTAGGCCAACTTTGACATCTATCTCACATGATGCTAAGTGACGATGGAGCGCGTTTGGCTATAAGATGCCTATTCACTCGCTATTTATTATTTAATATATTAATTATTTTCATGATTACTGTGGTGTTTCATAGAGATCTTAAACATGGCACCATAATTTTAACATTATTGACCGAATGAGTGAAAATCGCGAGCGAGCGTCTCCGTTTAAGCTTGGACAAAATTGCTTTCGTATGTCTGGATGTCTGGATTTCCGGTTGCCCTCCTCTACAGGTCGCATTTATCAACTGACTCTCGTGAAATTTTGTGAGCAGGTTCGATATTTATACAGATTTTTTGTCGATTCAGTTGTTGGAAATTTTTCAAAATGGCGGAGATATGGGGTGTGAAAACTAACAAAAAACATATTTGAACCATTTCGAAAAAATACGCGAGGTCGCACTGTTACAGAACTAATAGTTTTATTTAAATAGGAAATATAAAACAACACACGCAGAAACACACAAATTTGCATGTTATAGAGACAATTTCGTAGTCAGATATGCTAAGATTGTAAAAACTTTTGACGTCTTACTTTTAAATAATCCGATCGCTCGATCTCTCAATAGTTGATGAGCGATAGATTAAGCAACGCTTGTCATCGAGAAACGGCATTTCACATTATAATTCCAAAGCTAGCGTATAAATGACAATGAATGAGTCTCATCTATTGTAGTCGTTCGAAATTCAAATGCTAAGTGTTGCCAAATAACCTCTTTGAAATTATAATGAGTGTCCATTCGGCCAAGCGGCGGGTAACCGATAGGACTTGGACAGAAACCTTTATGTCTGAAACATAATTGGTTTTGTAGGTCCCGATCAACGGGCTGCTGAATATTTTATTGCTCTACACGTCATCGACCCAAAGTGGAATTAGACAAATCATGGTGGGTATTCCGTGAAAACGCGTTATCTATCTTTGTTTTTACTATATGCCACACTGCTTGCGATCGAGGATAAAATATTCGATGTCGTATTCCATTGTGTACTCACAAAGCCATTGACACTGTGGTTTAGTGGACAAACACTAGCCTGTTAGAAATTCATCAATCATAATAAGAAACTTATCAATTATAAAATTTTTGGAAACAAAAAACATCACAATATAGATTTTTATTTGCCACGATACATATTTTCTAAATACTATTTATTTATTTAATACTTTATTGCACAGTAAAAAGTGTACAAAAGGAGGACTTAATGCTAAAAGCATTCTCTACCAGTCATCCAGCGGTGGAAAATGAAATGACATGAGTTCACAAAGTCATAAGGTCATCAGGAATTTGAGATCTATTCTTACAACTCAGAACATTTACTAAGAATGTGTGGCCTAGAATACTAGTCTTTGTTTGACACCAAAAAAGGTGAAGGCTCTCTACATGTATGTGTGTTTTTTTATTTTAGGAAAACTTACATGATTATTATTTCTGTAATTGGTAGAGTCCACCAAATGTTTCAGCATGTCACTAAATTAAGTATTAATTTGGATCAATCTATATTATTTATTATCCAGACAATATCTTTCCTAGTCGTCCCGATCCGAGACTCGCGTCTATGATTTTCCTAAAAGGAAAATGGTTTTAGGTTAACTGCTTATAACCTTTTTCTTAAGATAGTTGTTTGAATTTTTTTAATTTTAAGTTTCGGCTTTAAATGTGTAATCGTTCTTTTCGTTTCCTACTTGCAAAGCTCTTTTAGAAGAAAAATCTCATGGGTTGAAAAAAAAAATTGTCCCAACTCACGTGTATTAACATTTTTTACGCGCATTTACATCTTTAAATAAGATATACTAGCTTCGCTCGATCAATTATTTTTCTACGAACTTACGTCTTTCTACGTCTTTTTGTGTTTCGCATACATAATATATTCAGTATATCTCAAAAATCTTTGAATTTTACTGAAATGGTGGTTTTGTAACCTCTAGGCATATAAAGGTTTGGCAAGTATCACATTCTGGCAACGACTTACATACTTGAATTGAGATCAGGGCTTTAAAAAGGGATTTAATGTAGTGATATTGATTCTAGATAGCCGTTTACTGTTCAATAAAATGGATAGCCTGATTATGGTTAATGATTCGTATAAATCGAGTCTGAACTGAGTGTTTGTTTATTCTTAGTTCCATTTAGTGACATTCTATTTTTTAGCTTTCCCTTTCGTCTGATAGGTATCAATATATTTAAACATATTACTCGTATTACTAAAACTTGGGTAAAAGGTAGTAAAAGCTCTTCTGTGGATGTTCTAAATATAACATAGGCTAATTATATATGTATAATTACTACCTACCGAAATCCGACTGACGTATCCATGTTCATGAGAAAATTATTTTTTCTATTTTTATTTCGTTATTATTTATTTTGTTTGAATCTAATCCATTCTTGAATCCACTTTAACGCACACAAAACACTTTATCAAATATGGTCCAGTCGTTTAGGAGGATTTCAGTCACATACACAAGTACAGAACAATTATATATCATGAGAATTTAACAGCCCTCTGAATTATTAACTGGTTATACAAGACTTACCTACGTGAACGATTTGGTTCTGTGCCATGTCCTTGAGTAGAGCTTCGACGAGGGGCTCTCCTTCCTCGTAGAGCTCATGCTGGGCTATTTTCAGTTGGAACTTCTCTAGATTTGATGCGTTTATACTGTAACAATAAAATAATATGTTTACAGAAACTAAACTCTGAATAAATAAATAAACTAAGTTGGCGCAGTGGACAGGTGCCCGCCCTTTGAGCCGTAGGTCCTGGGTTCGATTCCCGGCAAAAGCACAAATTCCTTCCCAAGGGATATTTGTGCTTCTGGTTCTGGATGTAATGTGTGTGTGATGTGAATGTTTCCGACACCCACGATACAAGTCTTTGAACTTAGTGTGGGGCTGTGAGTGTGAAAGCATTTATGTTTATGTTCATGTTTAAACATAACTAAATTATCTACAGGTATACAACTGTACTGTCTATATGACCCAGTTAATGCGGTGTCTTAGCCTCAGCTCCCTGCTTCGTGGGTCCTGGGTTCGGTTCCCGGCATGAGCATAATTTTTCCTTTCCAAGAGATGCTTGTATTTCTGGTTCTCGGTGTGAATGTGTATGTGAAATGTTTCCGGCACCACAATATAAATACAAGTTTCAAGTGTATTCATATTGATACATTTAGATAGGAAAAATTATTGCTTGAGGCGGGGTAATATTTCCTTTCTAAATTTATCAATATAGTTTTGCCTAGCATGGCTAATGCTATATAAATAAAATCAAAGTTGTTATGTGAGTGTGAATGCGTTTGTTTATTTTGTTGTCTACGTGCAAAAAAAACTGATATTGCATTACTACTGCATATTTTAAACAAACATGAAATTTTTCTACATATTTATCGCACCTTTTACAGGCATTTAACAGACATAACAAAGATGCAGCATCCATACAAGGAGACCTCAAACGTCATTAATAAATCAGGCATACGGACACTGCAGGTATTTCGTCCGACTCCCGTCTACCTACTTAAAATTTTTAGCACATATTTCTAAACCTGGTCGTTAACGTCAAGATTTACATGGAAGATTTTCCGATGGAGGCGTGTTGGTTTTGGCTGCGTGGAACACATAAGTGGACGTGCCTCGCGTACCGCCAAGGTGCGAGACTCAGGCGGCGGCAAACACGACGCGGAATACTAAAGAGGCTACGTGTATAGTCGTGTGACGCTCCCGATTTGTGGCATGCTCCGATAACCTGCATTCGGAAATCAAGCCGACATGCGGCACACACCTACCTACTTCAAAATTTATCGACTCTCTTTTAGAATAGCCCGCGCCACTTGGGAATCCTAATCTGGCACAGGACAAACGGACGCTTAGCATTCTAAACGACCGCGACACGGCCTATTAGATTAGCGCTCTCAGTACCTATTCACAGCTCGCTACGGGAAAACATTCTCGCAACAAAAGAACAACATTGTGCCGAGACAATGTGAACCCATCTCATTTTCACGCTTACGTAAATGACACCAATCTCATAAGAAAACTCGCCATGTATCAAAGTAGCGTTATATGAATTTAGTCTGAAAGAGCTCATCATACGACGCGTTTTGAGGAAGCCATCGTGCATTCATTCCATTTAGTTTTATTGTCAGAGACCCGCGCCTATCTCGTTCGGGCCCGTAACTGGATTTTAAATAAGATTCCTGGTAGGCATGTGAAATTCGCCGAGTACAAGATAAAGAAAGGTCGCCTGTCTGTTTCGTATTATAGAATCATCGTCTCGTGGAAATATGATACGATCCTTTTTTATAGTAATGTATAAAAAGAAACGTTGATAGTGCGGGCCCTTGAGTGAGGCGATGTGATATTCTTTTCATTGCTTTCAGAGTGTCCTATGAGATTTGGTCTAATATTTGCTTTGGAGAAATTACGTCAGCCACCGGAGGCCGGCCGCAACCTACCTGTTTGATTTTGATGCATACTTCAGTGCTCTGCGGGGGCATTCGAGGCGGATGAAAAGGTATCGTTCTAGCTCGGCTTATATAACTTGGTGCAAGAGGTCAGGCGAGGAGTTTTATCTTAACAATATAGAAGCGGAGGCGAATAGTGTGCTTACTGTTTGTTTTGGCGAGCGCTAGATGATCACGTAAATGTGTTACGTGAACATCGCACATGTTTCTTTATAATCGTATTCGGTAGTACGTCATAGTGTGTGAGAAATGTGCTAACAGCGGTCCGTAAAGTCCATGATCAAAGTTAAATTGCAGCAATAACGAGGCAACTAACAATTTAATTTGGCGACTGGCGGCGCGCTACATAAATCGTACTTGCGGATGTCAGCTGTCGGGAACTTTACAGAATTTTCCTTGTAATGTCCTTTGCGACTCCTTTCCCGAGGATTATTTTAATTAATATTTCTCAACGGGCCGAATATTGTAATACTCAAATGTTTAAGTACCAACGTTTTAACGCTTGAAGAACAACGACATTTTGTGAAAAATTAATAAAGGATTAACATTTTTTCCCCAATCATGCGGTTATGAAAGCGGTATATCGTCTTGTATTTTTTACGAGCTATAAAAAATCTATACGTGGACTTTAGTTTACTTCCCTCGCAACTCAATGATGTTGTAGATAATGAAGAACAACATTGATTATTGACGGTTGAGAAAATGTGTTTTCGTAGTTGGAATATTGTACTCGGCAAACTACATTATAATCGGTGAAAAAATATGTTTACTGCAAATCATTATATTTATTTATACAATTGATATTATTTATTTTGCCTGTAAAATTGTATGCGTATTGCCTGCAAAGTAAGGTTTATACTTATTGTCATATTTATTATAAGCCTCAAGTATATCGCTTTACGTAAACAAATTCTAAGTTACACAAGTCCCATTAGGTTACTTTGCTAGCATTGTCGAGGATGTAAATTATTTTATCACACTAGTTAATATTATAAATCCGAAAATGTATGTGTAAATGTGATAGTGTTTAAGTATGTTTGTTTTCTCTTCACGCTGTAACGGCTGAACGGATTAGAATGAAATTTAGAATGTGCATTGCTTATACCTAGGATTATAATTTTTTACTTGATAAGCGCCGACGAAGCCACGGGCAGAGCCAGTGCATATATATGGAATTTGACGGCCGGTTGGCTTAGTGGGTGCCCGTTCTAAGTAAATCAACAAATTTTCTCCTTAAGGGAAATTTGTGTTTCTGGTTCTGGATCTGATCGTTTGTGTTATGTGAATGTTTACAGCAACCACGACAAAACTCATCGTACTTAGTGTGGGGCTGTGAGTGTGTCAATGTGAAAGTGTTTAGTATGTATGTTTTACGAAGTCTGTTTGGAGACTGTAGACCAGAGTGTATCATTGGTCTGATTATAGGACACTGAACATAGGACTTACATGTCTTCCCCTGTCAACGAGAGCGACGTTAGAGATATATTAGTTTGTTTGTTGTTGTTATATTATATATATATATATATATATGTTCTGTGGTAAT
Organism: Lomographa bimaculata; assembly: GCA_948107665.1. Classification (NCBI taxonomy): domain Eukaryota; kingdom Metazoa; phylum Arthropoda; class Insecta; order Lepidoptera; family Geometridae; genus Lomographa; species Lomographa bimaculata. Next base: position 13,623,424 of record OX403595.1, read on the forward strand.
ACCACAGATTAACAAATAAAATCTCTATTTTATTTGAGCTATATTTATTCAATTAGGATAACTAACCCATAGAACTAATAAGTACTATAAAAAAATATAACACTAAGCAAATATTGTACTAGGTTTGCCTACAAGTCCATACGACAAGCAAGCAAGTAATTATTCATTAGGTACTTACTTATGTATTTATCTCATAAACAAGGCATATTTTGTTATTTTACTTCCGAGATTATTTTATATTGTTGTTTAAAGAAATCATATTGTTATCAGTATATGATTTACAACAGTGAGATAGGATTGCTGAACTAAGCTCACAGATTTGTATGTCTATGTCTTATCACAATTTTTAATTGCTTGTTTGCTTGTCGCTTACTGTCGTTTGTTCTGAAATAGACTCTATACAATATTCGTAAGAGTGACTTTATCAAACTGCTAATTTCGTTGTTTTGTAATTTCAGGCTTATTATGAACGACGCATCTTTCAATCATTTTTTTCTAATCGATACGAGTCAGATCAAGGTAACAAGTTATATTACGTTGTTAGTAAATTAGTCTAGATATTATAGTAGACATAGACATTACCATTTGCACGTCTGCTTGCAGACTGAATATATTGTGTCACTTTTTACATTAAGATCTTATGTACATGTATTCTAGCAAATAAACGATTTGATTTGATATTATTGTCGAGTAAACTGAGTGTTCGACGCATCTTTTACTACTATTTTTAGACTCTTCTAGGTAATAGTGTAAATAAGTACTATCGATGGTGGTAGAGGTCTAGCGAAGACAATTCGATATGATAAAGTATGTTCTAACACATTCTGGTGTGAAGGTCGAAAATCGTATTATAATCGATAATTATAATATCTATATGTATATAATATCATCTATCACACTAATATTATAAAAGCGAAAGTTTGTGAGTGTGTTTGTATGTTTGTTACTTCTTCACGCTCAAACAGTTGCACTTATTTGATGACATTTAGTTTGGAGGTAGCTGACACCCTGTATTAATTCATAGGCTACTTTTTTACGCGGGTAAAACCGCGGGTCGCAGCTAGTATATAAATCAAAGTAATGAACCGACTGCATCATCAACAGACATTCTCGACACATTTTACACTATTTTTTGTATTTTATTATGCTTAACAAACAAGCGTCTAACCGCTAACTCACCTGATACTAAGTAATATGTTTCCTCTCTTTTGCCAAATATCGTGAATTCGTAAACACATTACCTATGTATATACCTCGTCTTTTGCTCTAGAGATTTGCGTTTTTCACTTAAATGGGTCTAAGAAAAAATCTTAAACATGTATATATATAAATACATATGTTATTTAATTATTTTATTATTTTATGTATTATATAATAATACTTTACTTGTTTATGAATATATATTCATATTGTATTTATGCCATAGTATAAATAATGGTATTTATAAAGTTAATTAGGTATTCCATACACCCATTTATTATACTCCGTCTATTACATTCTATAGTTCTCTTCATCCGAAGGTTGCCTGGTAGAGATTGCTATTAGTGATAAGGCAGCCCCTTTTGATACAATACGTATAAGCTTGTTTGTTACCTTTGTTTTATCTCATGTTATAAAGTGGATAAATAAAGTATTATCAATCTAATATATAAAATTCTCGTGTCACAGTTTTCGTTGCCATACTCCTCCGAAACGGCTTGACCGATTTTGATGAAATTTTTTGTGCTTATCCGGTATCTATGAGAATCGGCCAAAATCTATGTTTCATCATCATCATCATCATCACTTTTCATGATTATCAACGCGGGTGAAACCGCGGGGCGCAGCTAGTCTATCTATATATCTACCTATCTATCTATCTACACTATATACACTTACTTTGCAAACTCACCTTGGTTCTAAATCTTCCAATTCTCCAATAGTCGGATTCTCAGGCCTGAGTACGTTCATGTCTCTCTGTGGTGGTACGATCACGGCGTTGTCCTCTCCCTTGCCCAGCATCTGGTCGTTGAGGATCCGCAGCAGGTCCTCGTACTTATCAACAGGCGTGGAAGGGGTCCGCTGCTCATTGTCGCCCCCGCTCGTCTCGCTCAGTGCTGATTGTTCGTACTCTCTTGATCCGTTTCCATTGCTGTTAAAGATAATATTATTTTAATGTTATTTTAATGTTTTTATAGCGTTTCTTTCGCAAATAGTTCAAAAGGGACTAAGAGCTCGCTGTTTGTATGTCTGTCAATTTGTCCTTTCATTGAAAGCAATCTTCTTTTTGAAGTGTAATAAAAAGTTGCAATTTCACCACATATATGTTTTATTATGACAAATATCGTAATTAATATAAAATACAAAAAAAAAGATCTTATTTCCTACTCAATCTCACCAAAAGGATTTTAAAATTTAATATCTAATATCTCAGGATGACGGCGCACAACTGCAAAGCCGCTTTTTTTAATATTACTTTTTCAAATTCCGATTGGTACTGAAGTTGCTTGACTCGTCTCTCAGTAGCAGTAAAAAAAAGTGACAATTTAGATATACGTACGTAATGATGTGAAAAATGTCAATGCGATACATTATTACCTATGTATATGCTTAATATTCCTAGGGTTCTATAGAATTTTATTTTTATTTTAAGCTTTGCTTATCACTTATTTATAGCAAATGACATCTCAGTGCCTATTATATGGTCTTAGTAAGTCTTTTTGAACCTGTTTTGTATTAGCGTCAGGTGTTTAATACAAATGCCAAGGGGAAAAAGTACTATTTTTAGACTGTTGGCACCTGGGCTTCTCGTAGTTAGCCATTGACTTTAAGTAACAGGTGCCCCGATTCTACTTTTATATAACTATCTGTATCACTAACCTATTGTTTATAGGTAGGTATCTTAAATTTCGTTTCAGTTTTTTGTAACTAGTTAATTTTTTTTAATGGCAGCGAATGTGTTAACGTGATCAGTTGCTAAGTACGAATGAAGAGTTTCAGAAAATAATTTTCCTAAAGCCACCATTTCTAACATTTATAGAAAATTTAGCATGGCGAATAGGACATTTATAAAAATAAACAGAATTCCACCAGATGGGGATTTACTGTACCTTGGAACGACCAGTGGAATTTTGGAATAAACCATAACGTGGTGGCTACGAGAGAGGATATCTAGTAAAAATATTATACATTTCCGTATTCTGTACCATACGTAGCTCTCGTAGACTTTGTAGCTCGGCCACTAGGGATTTTTGGTTGAATAAACAAGGAATCCCTACTAGTTGAGAATTCTGGGTGGAAAGAATTTAAATTTTTTTTTTGATCGACACATACCTACCTATTCTATCGATACATACTCATATACTATCCCTCCTTTATAATATCCTATTTAATCCTTCGTCCCCGCGCTATCTCAAGGAGCGTTTTTCGTTCCTCAACTATGGTCTAAGGTCATCAGAAAATTCTCCCTTAAAATGCCTTCACACTGTACTACGTTTTACGATCATTCCTTTACAGTACAGGCTATTTGCTTGTGAAACTCCCTTCCTGTTCCAATAAGACGTGCTCAGACTGTGCATACATTTAAAATTCAAGTTAAAAATTTCTTTCTCTCCCAATAACTTTTCTGTGTCAAACTGTTCTGCTACTTTATATATATCATAATATGATTCAAGCTGTAACACATATCCTTACTTTATTATAATATTTTGTATGTATGTTTTTATATTATAAACATTATGTATGTATTATTATTGCCTTATAGAATTTATTTTGTTTAAGTATGTATATATATACCTTAATGTATATTTTTATTTTCTCATAACTTGTATTTAAACCCCCGTTTCACCGAATTATTAATATCTTCTCCATCCAAAGGTTGTCTGGAAGAGATCGCTTTAAGCGATAAGACCGCCGATTGAATCAAAATCAAAATCAAAATCGTTTATTCACATGGGCCCCAAAGAGGCACTCATGAAAGTTAATGAATCTATTGCCAGATTCGAAAAATTACAGCCATCTCGAGAAGAACCTGGCAAGAAACTCGGCGGCGCATTTTTTTTCATTCATTTTTTTTTTAAAAACATTCCTTATTTCTAATACATAATTTTCTTAACCTAGGTATTATTATGGTCGCTAGAAAGAGCCTGTGCAGTTTGACTCCATGCATCCTTGTCATTAATATAGTCTGTAGTCTTATAATAAGCTTTCTTAATTAATGCCCGTTTTATTACAGATTTGAACTTTCCCAGTGGTAATTCAGTTACGATTTTAGGAATTCTATTGTAAAATCTAACCCCATTTGCCATAAAAGATTTATTCGTTTTGCTTAATCTAAATGCGCGCACTGAAATTTTATGCTTATATCTAGTATTAAGATTGTGTGCGTCGCTTCTTAATTTATATTTACCAATATTTTTGCGAACATGCATAATATTTTCAAAGATGTAAAGCGAAGGCATGGTAAGTATGCCTGTTTCTTTAAAGAATTCCCTGAGAGATTCGCGTGGACCCATATCATATATTGCACGAACCGCTCTCTTTTGTAGAATAAAAATAGTTTCAACATCGGCAGCAGATCCCCATAGCAAGATTCCGTAACTCATCAAACTATGAAAATATGCAAAGTAAACCAGCCTTGCCGTCGCTACATCAGTCAGTTGTCTAATTTTACGGATCGCAAAAGCAGCGGAACTCAAGCGACCTGCAAGCACATCAATATGAGGACCCCACTGCAGTTTTGAGTCCATAGTCAGACCTAAGAAAACAGTTTTCTTTAAAAGATCTAATTTGTTGTTTTCAAGTGTTACATTTGCATCTACCAAAGGAACATTAGGAAGGGAAAACTTGATACACTTGGTTTTGCTAGCATTTAACAATAGGTTATTAGCAGCGAACCATTTCGAGACTAGATCTAATTCATAATTTACTTCATTTAATTCTACGTCTTTCCTATTTGTTTTAAAAATAAGTGACGTGTCATCAGCAAACAAGACAATATCTAATGCTAGCGAAGTTGTCATATAAGGTAAATCATTAATATACACTAAAAATAGGAAGGGTCCCAATATTGAACCTTGAGGCACGCCAATTTTAACTGTAGACCCGTCAGATGTCACACCATTAACGCCTACTTTTTGTTGCCTACCCGATAAATATGAATCTAACAAATCAAGAGCAGTCCCACGTATACCGTAATGGTTTAATTTGCTAATAAGCGTTTTATGGTCCACGCAGTCGAACGCTTTGGAGAGGTCACAAAATACCCCAATTGCATCCTCCCAAGCCCCGAGAATGTGTGACACTAACTTAGCACCGGCATCTATTGTTGATCGACATTTGGTAAATCCGAATTGGTGATCATGTAATATTTTATGTTCATTAAAGTGGGAGAGTAGCTGTTCTAGGATAATTTTTTCAAATATTTTACTGAGGGCAGGTAATACAGAAACTGGTCTATAGTTAGAGGGAGTATGTTTACAACCCGATTTGAAAATTGGAGTAATTTTGCTGTGTTTCATGAGATCAGGAAATACTCCTTGATCGACCGAGAGATTGAATACAACGACAAGGTAAGGCGTAATAGTATCTAGTATGGAACCAATAACTTTAACTGAAATACCCCACAAATCTTCAGTGTTTTTTATAGTTATCCTTTTGAATGCCTTTTTTATGGTATTAGCCGTTATGTGACGGAAACAAAAATTTGGAATTTCTTGTGTGAAGTTTTGTTGCAACAGTTTTGCAGCTAATTCGGGAGATGAGTCTAGGGATTTTGTTGCTTCAAGGGGAATTTTTGTAAAAAAAGTATTAAATTCATTGGCTATGTCAGTTTTGTTAGTTTTTTTAGTATTACTCTATTCCGTCAGTCTAGTCAGTTTTGTTAGTATTACTCTATTCCCAATTTTTAGACTGTAATCACATTCTCTATTTTTATTTTTACCATTGTACACTTTAATTTAAGGTTTAAAATGTTTTGTAAGTGATTTATGTGTAAGGTGTGACAATAAAGCGTTATCTATCTATCTATGCTGCAATTAAGCCAAAACGGTCAATACTTAATCAATGTTGCCCATTCTGGGGCGCACCAGCAATCGATTTGCTATATCATCTAGACCTTGCAAAATTAGACAGCTGCTGCTGGTAGGATCTTAAATGATGATCGGTAAAAATATTATAATCACTACTAGGTATCCAATCCATTATAGTATAATTGACCGAGCGTTCGCGAAGCGCGAGAGAAGCTTCTCCGTTTCAGCTTGGGCAAAATTGCTTTCGTATGTCCGGCGGATTTCCGGTTGTTCTCCTCTACAGGTCGCATTTCTCAACCGATTCTTGTAAAAAATTGTGAGCACGTTCGATAATTATATAGAACTTTTTAGTCAATTCGGTCCAAAGATTTTTTTCAAAATGGCGGAGGATACTCGAGGTCTTCAGCTCACAGAGCCACTAATTTATAAATAGTAGAACAAGTGGCAAATCAAAATTTTGAAAATAGCTTGACGTTCTATCTAGAAAACGGCTGCACTGGTACCAAACAAAGCTAAGAATACTTTGGATCAAGTCACCTTTGAACCACAAAAAAAAACTCAATTAAAATCGATCCAGCCGTTTGGGAACTACGATGCTACACACTACAAATTTATAACATCCCTCTTTTTCGTCGAGGCACAAAAGTAATCTCGATAGTCATGCACGTAACTATAAATATATTATATATAGGTGACCACACAATTTCCCCCCATACTATTAAAATTCGTAATAAACTATAGATAAATAAAGCGTTAAAAAACCCCAAACTTTGGTACCTAATAACAAAACGAAATCATATTAACATTTAATGTAATCGGTAGGTATTATTCATTTACATGTACCGAAAATAGGACACAGTTGGTGATTATGAAACTCTGTAATACAAATAAATACGTATTAGATAGAAACATCTATGTCTACTCTGTTTTTAAATTTGTGTGCCACTCGAATATGTGTAGGTAACACTCGATTCCCGGTGGGAACACACGTTTTCCCCTTATGTTTCTGGTTCTGAGTGTGACCATGTGTATGATGTGAATCGACATAAGTTATCGAACTTAGTTTGGGGCAGTGAGTGAGAAAGCGTTTATGTTAGCTAAGTACATAAAAAGTACTTAAATTCGTCCGCTCTTCATACATGTACATACCCTCGTATCAAACATAAACATAGACAATAAACATTCTCATTTAGAGGGCAGTAGAGATTGCTCTATGTAGGTTTAAATTCACGTATTAAAAGTATCGTATGCAAATGAATTACACAAAATATATTAAAGTAGAAACCGCAGGTGATCTTCAATAGGTACACTTGTTAAGTGAGTATTAGGTTTTATAATATTTTATTGGGTTGTTTTTTTTTATGTAGTTTATTATCCACCTTAAAATAAATAACAGCACTTCACTTCAAGAGATGCTTACAAAGATAATTTAATTAAAGAAAGTTGCAAAAGCACTTACTTACAAAACAATAGGTAAATAATAATCTATTTTAATTTACTTCAATTGAAAGCGAGCTTATTTTATAATGAAAATTATTTTCACAATAGAGTCCCAATTAGCAAATCGAAGATTGAATTTGAGAGGCACTCTGTCATATCTAAGTCCCTAAGTATGATTTTATGTTTGAGAACGGTAATAGTCGAATTTCTTATTTGCTGGTATTTGGCTGAGATTGATAACCAAAATTGTAGATTATAATTTAAATGTGTAATTTTTTATGTAAAAAAACGATAATAACAACAATACAATGTCAATTAAGTAGAAAAGAGAGAGAAAGATTATTTTTAGAGCCAAATGGCTTGATGCGTGACGATGGCAAAAGACCCGATGGTATGACGCTCATTCCTTGGAAGATGGGTCTGCTTTTAGTGTAGGATGCCACGTGTGTTGACACTTTGGCGCCATCCCATCTTCCTGAAACCACGCTACAAGCTAGTGGCGCGGCTATGGCAGCTGAATCTCTCAAACGGCGCAAGTATTCAAAACTTGACAAAGGTTTTATATTTGTGCCGTTTGGGGTTGAGACGTGGGGACCGGGTGGATTAGAAATTATCAAAGATTTGTCTAAGAGACTGATTGATTCGGCACATGACCGAAATGCTGGGTTGTATTTGGGGCAGAGGATAACCCTTTGGCGAGAGCAGAGGCTTCTTCGAAGCCTCTGCTCTTGCCGATCCCTGTTCGAAACGTTTTTCGCCGTGAACGAGACGAGACGCTAAGACTCTAACGCTAGAAAGAGAGACGCTTGTCTCTCCCTGGGAGATTTAGGGAGGGGCTTGGAGTTCCCACGATACTATTACTAACGTTCGCACCCCTGTAACACTAACTTTCGTGGCGTGCTTGCATCCTGCTTGAAGCCTAACAACCTTATCGGGATTAACACTAATTATAGTAAATTAACTTTGTCGTTATGGATTTCCTAAAATTAACGCCTTATTCAATTAATCTTTTTAAATGTTTCTGGCTAACGGTATACAAGTCTTCGAACGTAGAGCGGAACTGTGACTTCTAAAGTAGTATATGTATGATATAGCGTAAATTTTGTTGAAGTTTTCTTCATACGAAATCAATCAATAATCATGTTATACATAAGTATAAAAATGTTTTCACACCCACAACCCCACACCAAATTAAATTACTTGTGTCGTGGGTGCCGGAATATTCACATCATACACACAATCACAACCAGAACCAGATACACAAATTTTTACTTGGAAAGAAACCTTGTGTTCCCGCCGGGAATCGAACCCGATACCCCTGCTTTGAAGGCGAACGCTCACCCACCTGAGCCAACGGAAAATCCAGAAACATTCCCAAAAGTCTTACAACTTACCAGAAAAGATAAAAGAACGTGCGATTGTCAGATGTTTTTATCTTTTATTCGAGGACACCCGGTAATCGTGATGTATATGCTATTGTATAAAGTTTTTATCCTCACATATTGTCTGGTTATGAAGCAACGTTATTAGATTGTTGCTATTATGCCATGATTACATAGAATGGTACGCTGCGAGATATTTTTAAACGAAAACGTTTAGTTTTATAAGCATTAATTTTGTGATAATACTTTACTATATTTTATGGTTCAGCCTATTTATTTTTCACGATACCAGGATTGCCTTGCAAATTTACCAGCCATGATTTATATAAATAATTAATATGCTAGCAAAGCTTAAAAACCGACTTCACCGCTTTATCTTGGGAACCCTTGATCAGATTGAATACGCATTATTAAAGATACTTCAAAAACGCCTGTTCAGATCTTGATCAAATTAAAACTAAAACAAATGGAAAGATGGTTTCAAATAAAAAAAGGATAATCAAAATCAGTTCACCTAGAAAAAAGTTCTGAGGTAACACATAAAAAAATACAGTTGAATTGAGAAACTCCTCCTTTTTTAATTCGGTTAAAAATATAGTCTTTGCCATATTCCAGGGCTTGCATACCAGTATATGTAGTATCTGCTACAAGAAAGTACACCATACAGAAGTATAAGTGAGAAAGCACTCACAGCACACACTTAGTTCGAAGACTTGTCCACGATACAAGTCTTTGAAAGCGTTTATGTTATCTGTGAAGTGTCATTTGGTATCTTTAATTATTAATATAGTGTTATTTTATTTCAAACTTGGGTTCTTTACATTGAAGTATTGATGTTCTACGTATATAGTAAACATATTAAAATGCGTCAAATTTGTGTTTGCGAAAAAAGTGCCATAAATAATATCGAATAAAAATTACAAAAATAGTAATTAGGACACCTATGTTTACTTATTTACATTTGTCAGGTATATTTTGGAAATAAACTATAGCTGACGTTTTATAAATTCTTACCATAAATAACTTATTATATGTATGTTTGTTACTCAATCGTGCCAAAAATAATGAACCTTAAAAAATATTGAACATAGGTAGATATTGACTTGGATTAACACAAAGGATATTTTTTACCGTCATCATTATCATCACTTTTCGTTATCGTCAACGGTTGAAATAGCGGTACTGAACTAGTAATTATTAAAACTGCGGTTACTTGGTTTGTTTGACTATTTACCCAGCAGCTGTAGTGACAACAAATTAATTAAAACATATTGTCCTTACAACAAAAGCTAGTAATTGATACCTTTAATAAAAGATGTCCAAGTGCACGTTGACGTGGAGCAAATATTTTACATTTCGTAATTCGCGTGGCGCGAACTACGTCAGTATAACAATATACTATATGTACGCATTACACACGCTCGTTACGTATTGTGAACCGATGTTTTCTGGAACGGGTATGTATTCAACAAAATATCTTGTTGCTATTTGGATCCGCTTGATTTGCTCATTATGCCGATATTAACGAACATAGCATGGGTATACATTATTGTGACGCAAACACCAATACTACCAATCAAACGGTACGAAAGGGGTTAGACAACTTTGTATGCTCGTAAATCTAAATCTTTATCCACCCGCGCTACTCCAGTTACTCCGTGATCATGGCGAAATACATGATAAATATACCGTTATTAACACAAACATTTAAGGTAAGAGTGACCATGGTAGCTATAGAAAAAATACTAATCATTTTTGGCACTGAAACTAGAGTAAATTATTCTTAAGGATATATCTACGCGAAAATGTGCTTTAGCCAAAAATTAAGAAAGTTGATTTAAAATAGTTACAAACTTAAATTAACAGGAAATCATTTAATATCTTAAACTAATATATAGTTACCAGCGGTCATTTTATTTTTTTGAGATGAATGACATGATAATTCATGGCTATCGTCATTCCAAATTTCATCTATATTCGGCCAGCCGTTTCAGCGTGAAGGCGTAACCAACATTCTTACTCACACATACAAACCATCTCAGAGCTAGTTGTTGTGTGTGTAATGGTAAACAGAGATTTTGTATAACACTAATATTATAAATACATTTATGGAAAAAAAAATTAACTCGACATTAAAAACAGCTAAACACGAGGCTTGCATGTTTTGCAGACACAAATATTTTTTTACAAAATTTTGGATTTTTAATAGTATTTTGGTATGATGAAATTGAAATGGAAACCAAATTATATTTTGGTTGGTTACCTGGAAGAGATTGCTTTAAACGATAACACTGCCCATTGCGAAACTCACATTTTATTTGTTCTTTTTAATTGTTTATACTATAAAAAGTATCATGTTATATTTTGTACTTCAACATATGACGGATTAACTTAGTTTCACGCGAACCAAACTTTAAATTGATCGAGCGAAGCGAGATATAATAACTTGGTAATGGTTTTATTCAAATTTCGTATAAAAAATAATAAGCTGAAGACATCATTTGTCTAGTAAATATACGTATATGATAACTTCCACAGTGTTTTGATATAAAATAGCTGAACGAAATGGTTACAAAAACACTACTGGGGCCGTAGCCATAAACCAATTCTACTTTCGACAACGCTCGGAGAAACGCTAGAAATGTATGAAAATGACATTTCAAGCGTAAAGTTTGATAGAATAGCTAAGTGCTAGCCATAAACCAAGATAGCGTGTCGAAAAAACGAAACTTTTCGTAAAAGTTTAACGAATACGAAAAATTCCCATACAAATATCTAAAAACGGTAGCCATAAACCACTATTTGACAGGCGTTCACGAAAGACGACAATAAAAATGGCGTCTGTTTTGGTCAGCTGTTTTCGAACGTACGGGAAGTGTCATACAATTACAATATTAAACGTGTACACAGGCGAAGATGCAATATTAATGACGGTAAACGGCTATGAACCTTTCTTTCAAAGGTTTTTAATGATGTGAAAACGCAGTGTAGAACCCAAAAAAATGGATTTTATAAAGTCAAAGGTAAGAGTACAAACTCTTTACATTTAGTATAATATTAAGTAACAGTACAGGCCTATGCAATCTATCTCCTACCTACCATATTTCATTCAATTCTGAACAGCTAGTTGTATGGCCTTGTCAAACTTTACCATTCACAACCTATCCAATATAAACAAACCAATCAGTCCATTTTTATATCTAACCTAGGTATATACATTGATCTGTCATCCAACCAAATACCAATATGTCGTACCTAAAAGGTTTAGAGTTTGAATATATATCCACCTGCCTGTGTGATATTAACCCAATTTGGAAATTCTTTTTTTCACTCACTGTAGCAACAATGTTTATCAACAAGGGCACTATATTAAAACGGTTTGATTACATTATCTTTCAGCTAGTTGTAACCCACCCTTATTGCCTACCCAAGTAAGAAAATGAATTAACATACTTCTTACCTATAAATTGATGTTTGTATCTTTGTACCCAGATGCTGTGCAAGATTTCTAGAAGCCTATCAATTCAAGAAGTAATATGCTCGTCCATGCATCATCCAAGTTATTTACACATTAAATAAAACAGATTCGAGTACAAGGTGAGTACTAAGTTAATATGTTTAAAATATTTTAATATGAGTATCCATAGAAGAGTTTTTATTTATAATAAGCAATTAAATGTCATTAAAGAAACACACATTGCTTAAAACATATTTCTTCAGTTTAGTGTATCCTATATTGAAACATTGGGTTATCAATATATTAAAAACAAGTAATACTTAAAAAAGCTATTTTATAATCAAGCTTTTACCATTGAAAGTAACCATTGAAAGACAGTTTACTTGTTACCATTGAAAGACGAACTACTCTGGTTACCATTGAAAGACAAACTACTCGTCCAGACGATTCTAATAAGCCCAAACTCAATGAGGTTGTGTCGTTTCATTGAGAAGTTCCTTTGGTCACCTTTCAGCTCCATCATCAGATCAGCACCATGTCATCATAATATTGCATTGTCACGCGATTTACACATGTATGCAAAATGTCAGCTCAATCGGTAACCGGGAAGTAGATCAAATTTAATTTGCAAGATTTGCTGACAAGCATCGGGTACAGGTGAAACTAAATAAAAGCTTGTAAAATAGCTAGTTCATAATTAAATCAAGTAGTATGTATGTATGTAATAAATGAACTTATAATTAGTTTCTAACTTTATTATGCTAAATCATTGGACTGATAATAATAATTGTGTCGATAGAGAAATATACGTTGATTTCTATATCATTTCTTACCATTAGCTCCTAGAATGATCACCTTAAATTTTGATGATTGGAGATATGATTCTAAAAAGTATGGTGATAACCCTCTTGGCAAGTCGGATCCCAGGGCTCGAATCTCAACAAGACCAGTAGATTCAGAGTTACCTTTTTCTAAGAGACGGGTGTGTGTGTGTGTGTTCTGGGTGTCATGTGAATGTTTTCAGCACCTACTTTAAAGTCCTTGATCTGAGTGTGATGCTGTGAGTTATTATTTGGTATGAAAAATCAACCGTTTGAATTGTTTACACGCCAGATATAGAAGTTAACATACCCAAAAAAATAAAGTGTTATTATTAATTAAAATTAAGAACATCCTCCTATAATACACCATTAAGTGTTCTATAAACCATCTTAATGATAGAATATCATGTCAATCATTTATAATGTTCCACATTAATATGTCTTCTGTTTCAGGTTTCACAAATGGCCTAGAGACAGTCTATCCATTTCCTGTCTTCTGCACTACGCTACATACAAAGAATTGAAATTTCACCTTACAATCTATGACTTACTTATATTATTTTCCAGTATGTAATTTAATAAAAATAAAATAAAATTCTTGTGGTTTTATTCAATACTATAAATTACACCAAATTGTTACAGGCAAGTGTCTCTATAATCCAGCTATACACACCCCTTAGCAGGCCTACTGCTAGTCACAGAGAATCACAAAAGTAGATCACATAACACCTACTATATTTATTAAAATGTACCGCATGTTTGTTAATAATTCAACAACTTTTTCACATTTTACTTCACTTTTGACTTAGTGTCGGGCTGAGTGTAAATGATTTTGTGGAATCAATTAAATATAGTACTCAATAAAAATAACCTAAATACTCATGCATAATTTAGCTTCCTATAAGTAGAATTTTGGTACCGGAGATTAATACTTACATAACTGTGTAACCACTCAAACTTGTGACAGCTTTATGCCCCAAAGATAAGGTAATAAAAACAATTAAAAGTTCTTGTAGTTTCACTATATTTAATCAAACCTTTTTTAAATTTCATTTACTTAATACAATTTTAACACTAATAATAAGTAATTTTATGATTATATAATTACATTTAAAGTAAGACATCAAGAGAGACAAGCCATTGCAGCACATGTAGGCCCTTATTATTGACAGGTTGTAATTTTTCAGTTGAAATGAACACTCAATAGATTGGTTATATTACAATGATTTTCCATGTAATTTAAATTCTAACTGGGGGTGATAAGGCCTGCACTGATGTCTCGCTGGTGGTTGTATTGTGCATTTCCCCCTGCCAGTCACCCCAACTCCTCTATATATCAGAGTGCTGGCACAATTGTTCCAGTGGTAATGTAAGTCTGCATGATGTCGACTCTGTTGCGTTGGAATGTTCAAGTACTTATCCCAATTTTGGCTCATATTTTTTAGTGGCCTCACAGTGTATCATCACGTTTTCCACAGTTTCATTCTCTCACAGGCAGCCACGACATCAGTGGCACCAGTCTTATACATATGGCTATTTATTTATGCTCCAGATTCTAATAAGTTTTCCTGTAGCGTATTATGTGACAGCACATTTCCTGATGAAAGGTGATCCAAAGCCGCAGTTATTATTACACTAAACATACACTAATTGACAGAACGGCATATTATTATGGTAACTCCTGTGTTATCCTCTTGGTAGAAATGAGCACTTCTGACTTAGCGATTCTTTTCCTTATGTTTTTGTTTAGAACGCTTGATTAGTTACATCTGTTCGATGCATGGGCTAATATTTTTTTATCCTTCACTTGAAGAAGACAATTCATAGATTTGTACATGCACAGTCGACGATAGTTTTCCGATTAGATCTTGAATTTTCAGCCCTAGGGATGGAATCACAGGTTCCCTGCTTGCGTCTTCTGTCTAACATGATTCATGATGATTCTAATAAGTTTGTCTACATCTTGAAATAAATAAAGGAAACAAATCACCTATTAGAAATTTAGAAAACAATCGCAGACCACAGAGAGTACAATAATTCCGCCGTATTTTTTTTTCTCTATTGTCAATTTCAATCACCGAGTTCTCAATCGATTTTATTTTTCACTATACGTCATATCGATTATACAAAAATATCAGATTTTTAATTTTTCATTATTATGTTATGTTATTACATTACTGTAGGAAAGTAAAGTGTTTAAGTTAATTCAGGTACTCAGCGTTTTGTCCATCTGTCCATTGGCATTTAGCATCTAAACCAAACAAGCTAATTACTTCAATTTATACTTGTTGATCGAGCGAAGCGAGGTCTCTTAAGTTAATTTGGTGATTCAGTACATTGCCCATCAATCCGTCCATCCGTCTGTCAAAGGCATTTAGCTTCTAAACCATTAAAATCACTTGAATTTTCAAATAACATGAAAAACGGTTGCCCTAAGCCAAAAATGGCAATTAAAATAAGGCACTAAAATGAGCGACAAAAATGGCAATTAAAATTTTTATATTAATTTTTTTTTTCTGGGGACTAACTATAACAATAACGGCTTTGGAGTTGTCTTGTTAAATTACGTGATGTTTTTAGCTACTTTTTAACCCCTCATATCTTCTGGATGGATATCGACAGTTAAGATAACGTTACTATACTATATATAATATATGGTATTTCTCATCAAATTTCGAAATTTGATTTCCGGGTCATTAGTGCCGAGTCATATGCATTAACTACATAAGTCTTTTTTTATTTCAATGCTCGCTGTCTACACTACTATTGTTAGAAATCATCTTAAATATATCAATATTCTTAATAAAAAATATATGCTAATATATTAGAAAGATGGTTGTTATTGTCTATAAAAGCTTCTATCTCACAACGACGAATTTATAAAAACGAACACTCGATTTTAAATATGTCCCGCAAAAAAAAAACATTTACGAATATTTGATTTCTGAACGTATCGAACGATATTTAGGAACGCAACTTTACATTTTTAGTATCCGGCAAAACTCTCGACTGATTCAAAACGGCGATTTCTTCTCAACCGTAGGCGAGTTTGTGCAAAAACATAATATATAAAAAAAATTTAGGAGTTACATTTATTGCGATCATTACCTCACGTAACATGTATGCATTAAGCATTTTAGTATAATTTATTCATTTTATGCGTTTTTGGAAGTAAAATCAATATTCGAAATGTAGCAAGCAATTTGAGATTATGTGCCGGTGTTTATGTAGCTTTAGATAAAATTCGTCATTCCCTCACAGTCATTCCCTCACTTCATTTAGGAGTGAGAGAATGATTTATACAGTATTCTACAGTTCTTTTAGATTTTTATCGATTTTTTGCAACTTGTATTTCACGGTATTTAATTTAAAACAGGTACATGTATGTGGAAGAAAAATGGCACGACCAAAGAATTTGAGTGATGCAGAAAAAAAATGAAGCATTTGTTACCTCTATAATAGTGTTTATTTTTATTTTTCGTGTTTATATAATATATTTGTATTGACTAAGTGCAAAAGTTGAGTTTTTTTTCTTTAGAATATGATATTTCATAGTTTAATACAATTAAAATTACATAATTTCCTTTATTTATACATATTTTTTATTATAATACAATAATAAATCATTCTCTCACTCTGTTAAACATTCCCCCATTTATTTATTTTTTACAACCTTATTTTTTATAGATAATATACAAAAATGTGGAAGAGAAAATATCTAAGTTTATAAAAAAAAAAGAAATTTCAAGGATATCTTAAATTTCCCAATTTCATGAGAAATACCCATATATATTCGTCCTAAAACCCATGGATTATTT
Organism: Lomographa bimaculata; assembly: GCA_948107665.1. Taxonomy (NCBI): domain Eukaryota; kingdom Metazoa; phylum Arthropoda; class Insecta; order Lepidoptera; family Geometridae; genus Lomographa; species Lomographa bimaculata. The sequence goes on from OX403595.1 coordinate 13,640,350, forward strand.
ATTGATACGAAATAGTAATACTTTAATAAAAGAAATAACTAAACCAATTAAGTTGGATACCAAAATGAAGGATATTAAAAAGGGATTCCATAAAATTACATAACACAAAAAAAGCAGGTAAAAAATTTCGCAGTCGGATTATTTGAATTTTCTGTTGTTCATTGACTTGTTTTCAACACTATTTCCATTTGTTAATGATTCGTAGAAGGGCTCTGTTTCCATGGCCATGAAATTAATCGAGTCAAATCGAGTGTATATTTATTTAGCCTAGGCATTCCTACTCATTTGATGAATTTGACGTTTCCATACGCTACCATAGACAATGTTCCTACTTTTTACGACGTAGAGAGTAGAATAGGCGTTAACGTAAATGTGGCTTATGGCTACCGATCTTTTTTCTCTATTCTACCGAGAGAATAGAGCAATCTCTCTATTCGAATTTTCGAATAGAATTGTACGTGTGGTTTATGGCTAAGGGGGCTGTTGTGTTACTTCTATGAGATTTGATATTTTTTTCCTTTACATTTATGAACTTTATCAATATTCTAAGAAGAAGGCATCATTAATCGTATTACACAGATTACGAATTTTTTTTCTTTATCTGGTTTTATTATGACTGTCGAGTAAAACGGTTACAAAAACACGCGTTTTAAATGAAATTATGGTATTGCCATCTTAAGAAAAGAAATTATAAACATTAATGTAAAGAAATTAATGTCATAAGATTTTCACTATTATGCAAAATGGAGGCGCGAGATCTCAGTTCGGGACAAACGACTAGTTAATTAAATATGGCTACTGTCATAGGATTGTGTAGGCTTAGTTACATGCACTCTGTACAGTACACTTAGGACAATGTATTCGTTTCTTCTATGAAGGTCCGATTAGTCATAAACGCTCGCAAACGTACGTGAGAAACTTGTGAGAAAGTAAACATTGAATAAGCCAATGAAATAATAGTTCATACATATACAATTCAGATTTCCTGTAGGGAATTATAACATTATCTATTCTTTTGTAACTGTCTGTATTTGATTGCCGAAAAGGCACAAAGATAGTAATTCAAAATCGTTTGTTCACATGGGCCCCAAAGAGGAACTCACGAATGTTAATGACCCTACTGCCAGATACGCATATTTACAGCCACCTCGAAAAGAACCTGGCAAGAAACTCGGCGGCGCATTTTTTTTTTTAACTTCCTTAAACACTAATACAGGAATTATATAATAATTGTAGGTGTTTTGCTGTCATCATATATTACAACGTTTATTATATTGTAAAGGATATAGGTATCTGCTTTAATATAATGTTATTACCATGATTGCTGTTTTTCCAAATTCAAAACTACATCATGAATTTTTCAACATTTAAATAACTGTCAAACAATTTCTTTTGTCTGATGGAAAAGATTGTCGTAAGTAAGTTTGGGTGGATTCATGTTTTTGCCTTGCTAAATACCACATTGTCAATAATGAATATATTACAAATGTTATCCGGTTTAAAAATAACTACTGTGACATATTTTATGTAAATTTTACGGCATATCTTTATACTAATAAATATATTTTAAGGCTAAAGATTTTATTATTTACTATGGATGTATCCGGCATGCGTAGAGAAAATGTTTGATTGTTTGATTCTTCATCAAATTGCTTTTTGATACACTATATTCTAGCTGTGCCACACGGTTTTTCCCACGTTAATCGGGATTAAAAGTAATATAGCAGTCTAGGTTACAGGATGTAGGTACATACAGCTACATACTTATGATTTTAGTAAATGCTAATACCTTAATGGTAACAATTACATAACCTCTTTTACGTTTATGGTTGCCTAGTACTTTAATACCATGGAATTAATCCTACTAATATTATAAATCCGAAAGTTTGTGTGTAAGTGTGTGTGCAAGTATGTTTGTTCCCTCTTCACGCTTTAGGGGCTGAACGGATTTGGATGAAATTTGGAATGAATATAGACTATACCTAGGATTAACACATAGACTACTTTTTAATTTGATAATAGCGGGCGAAGCCGCGGAGCACAGGTAGTGTTTAAATTATTACCTCATTAATGTTTATGTTTGCCTCGTACTTTACCAAGTCCTATAGATGTAATACTAATCGAAAATTTGTATATACATGTATGGAAATCTACCGTGTTACTTGATAATCTTGATTGCTCATAACGGTCGCCCTATCTCTTAAACGTGATATGTCCAAATTAGTAATTTTATCATATCTCAATGGACTGATAGCGGGTAATTTTCGTACACAAATATCGCGTATGTTTGCTCTGTGATAACTTTATGAAAAAGTTGATTGTTGATTTCTGATGGATATTATTAACTATGTACCTGGCTGCGTTCACTTTCATAGAGATAAGTTACATAGGTAAATTCCAGTCTTTTTTATCCCTTATGTAAAGAAGGGGTAAAGTTAATGACTGTGTAGTGTGTATCTGTGTGTATGTCTGTGGCATCGTAGCTCCCAAACGGATGGACCAATTCTGTTTTTTTTTAATCCAGATAATTTTTAGTTAAAATTGATGCAGTCGTTTTTCAGATAGAACGACGGTACTTTCAAAATGTTATTTTGCCACTTGTTTCTTTAAACGGCTTTTGATGGTACTGAAAGGGGTACTGGGTTCGATTACTGACAAGAGCACAATTTTCCTACCCAAGAACATGAGAATGCATGATGATAATGTTCTGGCACCAACTAAACAAATCTATTGTTTGTTAATATCGGATAAACTGGCATTGGGCTACTATCTTACCTGTCAGTAATTGATAATATAGTCGATGGTGGTAAGTATCCTGACGCTGATACTGGAATACAAACTGTGTCTTTTGACGGCTCAATTCCCGGCAGGAGCACAAATTCCTTTCCAACGGATATTTGTGCTTCTGATTCTGGGTGTATTTGTGTGTGTGACATATATGTTTCCGGCACCCACGACACAAGTCTTTGAACTTAGTGTGGAGCTGTGAGTGTACATGCTTTTGTAGTTGTTGTTGTTGTCTCTTAAAGACTGTTTGGTGCTTTACGACAATTTTACCAACTTGAAGATGGAAAAATTGAACTAATCAGTCATATTTCCAGGCGTTAAATTACGACAACTAATTACTGTACTAATTGGTAAAGTGATAGCTAGCTTGGCGAGCAATTAGACAATACTCCACTACTACCAACACAAAAACACCTACGTGTAGAGTTGTGAGCTTAGGTTATGAGGTAGCAAGTACATCTCCTCGCTTCTGCTGATGATACCCATAAACCCTGATCATCTAACCTTTAACTTCGTTAATCAACAAAAGTTCTAACATATAAAGTTTATTTTCGCACAACTCAAATAGAAATAATTTGTAACAATGTTAGAGAATAAGCAATACTATAGAGGGGGGACTTATGTTCACATAGCAATTCTAGGCGACACCGGTATATGTTTGATATTCCACAAATGTGAAAAGCGTTTTGCTTTCACATACATTGTGCAAACCGCAAAGGAATGCAATTCCTTGCCAGAGTCGTTATTTCCTGATATAGGAGTCATCAAGTCGCGAATGAATAGGTACCTTCTCGGTTTTAGTGGTCAAACACTTAAAAATAAAATATATTTGCGTATTCCAGGTCTAGTGTGTTTACAGGCTTCGATCACATCGTCACTTACCATCAGGTGAGATAGTGGTCAAACACTAGCCTGTCACAAATAAAAAAAATATATATTTTGTACTGTTGTTGTACTGTATTTTATTTATCTACAAGGTAGGTATTTTCTACGAGAATTTTAGTCACGATACAACAACAACTCATACTCGTAGCAAGAAGCCACAGTTCGCTATATATATTTGTACCTACTTATACATTTTGTGAAGTCGTCATCGCGCAGTAAAAACTACGTGGGTTTGACGTACCACAATAAAATTATTTAGGATTGTCTAATAAGGAACGTTCGAAACCACAGTCGATTGTTTACAAATGTTTAAAGATTTATTATCTTTATATAAGCTGTGCCCGGCATGCGATGCAATGCAACGTAATGAAAATGTGTTTTACCTCTATCGTGTTTATGGTTGCTTAGTTTTTTAATACCATACTAAAAATATTAAAATCGCGATAAAAAATGGGGAGTGGGGGTAGGTAGGTGAATAAAACTTTTCAACCTATTCTTATACCAAAAAATAAAATAAAAAATCTGTTGATCCGTTTCGGAGGAGTTCGACCACAAACACCGCGACACGAGATATTTATATTAGATATAGAATTCTTTTGTACGTGTGACTGCACTCCTTCTAAACGGTTGGACCAATTATGATGTTTTTTTTTGTATGTATTTACAATTAAATCCAATAAATAATGTTCTTTTAATTGACGGGTGAACAATTTTATATAAAATGGTACACGATATAATATAAAACATTAAAGATTACTAGTGGTCCCAATTCTAGGGCAAGCTTGTCTTTTTTTTTTTTTTTATTTGTGACAGGCTAGTGTTTGACCACTATCTCACCTGATGGTAAGTGACGATGTGATCGAAGCTGGTAAACACACTAGACCTGGAATACGCAGGCTCACAAGGATAACTGCCGGAACACCGTATTTGGCTTGGCGGCAGACTTCACGGTGACAACTTGATGGTGGTAAGCTACTTTGGTAGCAAGCCAGGCGAGCAACTCACAAAATGCTCTACCACCTCTCAAATGTCACTTGATCAGCACCACCCGAGGACCACGTGTAGGGAGTCAGACTTAAGGGGTATCCTCCTACGGACGTGGGTGACTCAGCCCCCAAAAATTTCTGTGGCTACATTCTAGCTTATATAATTAAGATCCCTTATTTGTTCGTCGATGTAACTGAAATTACGTGTTTTTTTTTGTTTTTTATTTGACTGTTACCATACTTTTATACCAAAAAACATCCCCGTAAGGCATCCTACTAATCTAGAAAATTATAAATACGATAGTTTTTATGTGTGTGTGGATGTTTGTTACCACGTATCTCTGTAACGAATAAACCGATATCGATGAAATTTAGAATGTAGATAGCTTAGATTCCTCAGAACACATAGGCTACTTTTTAACCTAATAACGCGGGCGAAGCCGCTGGGCACGGCTAGTTTATAGTAAGTAAAGGATAACTTCATCGCTTCAGGCTTGAGTAGCTCAGCGGTTAGAGCAATGCAAAGGGCATGACACCCTATGGCCATAGATTCAATACCCGCCTCAAGTGATAATTTTTCCTGTATAAATTTACTACCTTAGTCAACGTGTTTGTGAATGATTTTCTCATTCTCAACATAATCTTAATTTTTCTTACCCGATAATAGATATTATCACATAATCGAATATATTACTTATTCAAATAAGAAAGGATAACATGACACATGCAGAACGTACGCCTAATGGTAAGCGACACGCCCGCCCATGTACATCTGCATTGTTGGACTGAAATGCGCTCCTCTCCCTGAGACTTAAATAGTTACGTCTCTCTCTGTAATAACACTAAACAAACAAAAATTATAGTGTTGTTGTCATGTTGTTTTTCCAATGTGGCACACATCTGCGTTCATGCGTTCGTTTCGCCTTGTAAAAGAGTTCAACGGGTGACTCACCACAAAATAACAAAATATCTTTATGACTAATGTTTTTTCCAAAACATCTCCTTAATAATTCAAACATGATAATACTTAATAAAAATATACGTCAACAGGCTAAGATAAGAGCAGTACGAGATATGACGACTGTAGGATCATTACTTAGTAGTCAAGTGTGTTCTAAATATATAAATCAATATTAGTTTTGCATCTCATAAACAAAAACGCTTTCATACTCACAACCCTACACTAAGTTTGATGACTTGTGTCGTGGGTGCTGGAAACATTCACATCACATACAATCACAATCAGAAACACAATTTTCCTTTGGAGAGCAAACCTGTGTTCCCGCCGGGAATCGAACCCGACACCTCTGTTTAAAAGGCTTTTTTTTACTGATTGTCGCGCATCCAACTTAGACAAAGAGCAGTTAATAATCTATCTAAATATATATAACTCAAAGGTGACTGACTGACTGACTGACTGACTGACATAGTGATCTATCAACGCACAGCCCAAACCACCGGACGGATTGGGCTGAAATTTGGCATACAGGTAGATGTTATGACGTAGGCATCCGCTAAGAAAGGATTTTGATTAATTCTACCCCCAAGGGGATAAAATAGAGGATCTAACGCGAGCGAAGCCGCTGGCAAAAGCTAGTGTAATATAAATGTGTAAAGTAAATTAATAATATGATTAAAAATATAAGTACTTTTTCTACATTTTTATAATATTTTTCTTTATATTAATAAAAACAAGTAACATATTGGCATACTACACATAATTCAAATTAATGCACACAACAATTGCATTTTTTTTTATATACGATAAACTTTAGTTATTACTTTATCATCTCTATAATTAACCAGCCACGTGAAATATTCGTACATTATTTAATAACGTCCTCGTGATTATTACAGTAACGTGTGACTAATCAACTTAACGACTTATTATTGGCACAGCAAAATAAATTGAGTTAGATAACTCTAACTTTGAACGCGGTCGTAACTCGTAACTATGGTTTTCAGATAAAACGTTAAATTTCAATTTCAATCTCAATCGTATTTATTTATGTTGTTTTATTATCAATGCATTATATGACAGCATTTTATCAAATCAAATGAAATCAATTATTTACCAATAATAATACAATATGGAAATAAGATCTTGATGTAAGTAGTGACACAATATATTCAGTTTGCAAGCAAACGTGCAAATGATAATTTCTATGTCTACTAAACAAATCAAAATCAAATACGTTTATTCACATGGGCCCCAAAGAGGCACTCATGAAAGTTAATGATCTACTGGCAGATTCGCAAAATTACAGCCACCTCGAGAAGAACCCGGCAAAAAACTCGGCGTCGCTTTTTTTTTCATTATTTTTTTTAGATTTCCTTCCTTAACATTAATACATAATTATAATAACCTAGGTATATCTATATTATGTAGTAGCTAGAAAGCGCTTGAGCCGTTTTCCTCCATGCATCATAAATATTATTCATCTCTATAATTAAATAGCTTTACAAAAAACTCATGAACTCCTTAACGCTAATGAGATAATGGCTGATTAAACAAGTACATAACGCATACAACCAGAGATGCACATTTTCGTTGAGGGCGAGGGGGAGGGCCCTTGTGAAATTTATGCTCGACCGACCTGACGTATAGGCCAGACATATAATGTTATCAAGTACGTAAACTTCATCTTTCAATCCCTACTAATTATAAACCACTGAACCGATTTTGATGAAATTTGGTGCAGAGATAAACTAGAGCTTGGAAAAAGACATAGGCTACTTTTTATCCTAGAATTCCCTCGGGCCCAGGACTTACGCGGGTAAAACCGCGTGGCGCAGCTAGTTATAAATAAAATCCAAAAAAAAATTACCTATGTTTCTGTCTTTTATAGACTTTGAAACTATCCAACTGATGTGCCCCAGACCGCTAAAACAATGCACTAAGTGATTTTTTTTATCTTAGTAGCACACGCCGGGTACCCACTAATACAAAAAACAAAGTAAATCTCCGCGTGTTAAGATTAGAGTTAGCCTACTGTTCTATTTTCACAATGGAGTAATAATTTACATGTCTAGCGACTAACGCGTGTACGCAAATATGTCGTCAACATACTTCAAACACGTCTGAAATAACTTAACATTTTATAAGCAAACATTCTCGTAGATAGCACAGCATTCTTTGATGTAATTAAATTTATTTATGAAAATATAAAATTTTTATGATAATTTATTTACTGCCCGTAGGCTAAGTTGGGTGCGCGTTCGCCTTCGCCTTCTCCTGTTGTGTTCCCACCGGGAATCAAACCTGCTACCTTGGTTTGTTTCCCAGCGGGAACACAACTTTTCTCCACAAAGAAGTAAGTTGTTTTCCTGGTTCAGGTTGTGATTGTGTGTGTGATGTGTTTCCGGCACCCACGACACAAGTCATCGAACTTAGTGTGGGGCTGTAGTGTGAAAGCGGTTATTTTTAAAGCAAATTAGAATTAGACGTTGAAACTGGACATCAACGGGCCATAGTTTATACTATTTTATTTGTGTAAATAAAGCAGTGATATAATATTATTTCGATGGATAAATGTCAAGTGTTGCCAAAGTTTTGTGTTTGGTGATATTGACATTTTAATTTAAATTCAATTCAAAATTAACTTTAGAACCACAGCACAAGTAGCAAAGTAACTAGCTCCTTATCAACAAGACTCTGTCAAACCTGTAAACATTCGATAACGCCGAGATAAACTACGCGTGAACGGTCTTCTCCTGCTGCAATATTAATTTACTTGAAATGTATGCAATTGTCAAATTTAATTGCAATTGCTGTTTATCAAATTTATTTATATGCACTTTAGTAATTTGTGTCAAAAGGGTTTCAAAGAAAGTTACGACTTAAGTTGACTCTACTTATTTATCTACAAAGAATTTTGAATACAGTTGACTCTACAACAAAAATTTACTATTTTGGTACCCATCTAAAGCCCAGATAACCGATCGGTGACAAATAAGATTGTCTCATATGGAAAAGCTGTTGTCTTCTTAAGGACTTGAACCTTAATTTATTCGTAGCCTGAACCCCAAATACTAAGTTAAGCATTTAATTTTCATCGAAAAATAACAAAATTGTTTCGCTTAGGTTATTTATAAAATACCACAAAGCTCTCAGGCCCTGGTTTTTGTTTGAGCTTATTTAGTTCTACGAAGTTCTTCTGAATGCTATATTTTCCGTAATAATTAAGATGGTGTATTCTATATATTATCTGTAATTAATAGTTGTTTAAACTTCAATGTCCCGCAAAAAACGGCTACGCTGCGCCATGCATCACTAACGCCAGTTGATACTTGAAACAATTTTATATGTGCTTTATTTATATATGCTCATTAAGGCTAGTTGATACTTGACATTATTTTCTTAAAAGAGAAGAAAAATAATATATTTTTAAAATTATTTGAAAATTCGATTATCATATTGATTTAACTAATTAATTCAACTTTTTTTACTGATTTTTTATTTGATTAGTAGCAAGTTATTAGCCATGGGGCATACGCCACGTTATCAGATGGAGTAGCTTTGCCATTTTTTCTTAGAATACATCCTCCAATAATATCCATTCATTTTTCAAAATCCGTTCTCCCGCCCTAGAAGTATTAAATGACAAAACACTCTTATTTACGTTTGAACTCTACAGGCGAAACAAACAATAGAGTTTTAATTTTAGCTGCGTATGTTTGTATGTATGTTAATTTATTCCCTACAGCAACCAAACTAATAAATGAAAGAAATGTAATGTATAGGTTATTCGAAAAAACAGCGATATTGCGTCCGAAAACTCTATAATAGTAAAACGAAAATAACAATTCACATAAATCTTGCGTACGAAAATTCTACATAATAAGTAAAATGAAAATAACAATTCATGAAAAAACTTAGTTTGTTTTTGTTATTAAAATTATAGGAAAACTTTTAGTTCTGATATTCGGGGTTTAGTTTTTAAGATTTGGCTTTTTTTCCCGTCATATTTATTACGAACGATATTGGTGCCGATTCTGTTGTCCAGAATTAGACTAAACTAGCCTAAAATTAGTTTTAGTCCTGCTTTAGTCCAAAACCTATTCAGAAAATGCAAGATTAGACTAAAATTAAGTTTGACAGGACTAAGTTAGTTTAGTTACTCTATTTAGTGAAAATGACCAAATTCTTATTCTGATGTACATGTTTTACGTCAAATTAAGACTAAAAATAAAAAATTTTAACTCAAATTAGTCTGCATGAAAAGGATCTGGATTATTTTTAATGTGATCTTATACTTGAAAGAATAGCGTTTAGGTATTCTTTGACTAAAATTAGTTCATTTTTAGTTTAGTTTAGGTTAGTTCGGTTTATTTTTAGTTTAGTTTAGGTTAGTTCGGTGCTCAACAGAATTAGCCCCATTCACATTTAAATTTAAATTATGTGCGTAGTTGACAACTGAGGCTAATAGGATTGTTATTATATTTAGCCATTTTATCCATTCGGAAAAACGAACGAAGTGATTATTTTAATCGAAAAAATATGAAAAGCTGATTTCCATATCAATTTTAAGAAACAACATTTTTTAATTACCTACAAGGCGCGTTTATACGTTAAGTTTTTTATACTTTTAGTTGAGTTTGAGGAAATATATGCAATTATCCCGTACATTATAAGTTACATATTGTAATAGATACTCATTGATTATACATTATTATTCGGATAAAATCAAGATGACCGGGTGTACTTCGTACCACCTAAAATGTACAGTCTTTCCTAATTTATTTTTTAAAACAAACATATTTAAATCGGTCTAGCCATTTTCGACCTCTTGCGACACTACACGACATTAGAATATTTATAGCTATAGTATCAATTTCTCATTAACCATTAATGGCATATTGACTTGGTATCTCATAATCAATACAGAATTAGATTATTTAAGTGTAGGTGCTAAGTAAAATTCCTATTATTTACGACTTAATAGGCGTTTTACGTTTACGGAATGTTTAATTTGATGGCGTGGTGAATTTCATATTAGTGTTATGATAATTATCACTTTTTATGTTAACATGTCAGTGTTTGATACAATTTAATACCTCGTACCTCGTGCGTGTATTTATTTAGAGATTATTATTTATTGTTTTACTTTTTGTTTACATACTTATAATACGGCAAATGTTTATTAAGTTATTAAAGAACAGTTTACTACAAAACAAACTTATGTTTAAAAAATAGTCACAAAAAATGTATAACTATTTTCAAAGGATTTGACCACTATCTCACCTGATAGAAAGTGATTCGAAGACATCTTAAAACGACGTCGTCCGAGCTACTTTATAGGAGATATGTATAGTAGTCTCTCCCTAAAATTACGATAACCCTTATGGAAGTACAGACAAATTTATCGTATTTGGTATTAATGAAGTTTTAGCAGTAGCGGAGTTGTTTAATCACCTCATAATTAAAGAATTGGCATAATACAAAATACTGTTATTGTAAAAAATAATTAGATGATTAATATTATTTAATGAGTACGGCTCATTAACCCGTAAGTATTCTCAAGAATCATAAGTTTTGTTAGTTTACGATCGGCTCCTATCACGATGCTATCAAAAGGTCATTGTTATTTTGATAAGATAAGTGGGCCATTGTAGAGAATCGGACGTCAATTTAAGGCATAAATATTTATAAATTTCCTCAAGTTTTTTATAAGTATTTTCAAATTAAATCAAATAAAAAAATCAACGAATATTTTTGCTTAAAATTTCGCTCAAAATAAAAATTACCAGACTTACCAGAAAAACCATCCATAAAAAAAAACACTCACAAAATCACAGTATCACAACACCAACCTTTTCTGAAGGAGCCGTTTCCGAAACTCGATATATGTGGAGCGTCCCTTATCCTCTACATCTCCGATCCTGACGCGTCCGTGGAGAGGGACTCGGTGGCCGGAGATGCCATAGTCCATCTGTATGTCCACGACGAGCATCAGAGTGAAGAGTATGAGAAAGGCGCTGATTGCGAGCGCAAGGCGCTCCTTTAGCTTCATGTTGAGCATGATGCGCGCGGACAGGCGGCGCGGCGCGGGCTGACTGGCTCTGCGCGCATGGTCGGGCGTCGGCGAGCGCTTAGCGTCGCGCGCGCACTCGCGTCGACGCCACCGCGCGCGCGCCCACCGGGTAGCGCTGAAACAAGGGGGAGGATTAGTGGGGTTGGTAGGCGGCGCACTGGCGAGCTCATATCTTTACTGAAAGCTGCTGAGCGAGCAGCATACACAATTTCTATAGTATACAATCTTTATATATATTTATATGCTAGCTGTCCCGGCGACCTTCGTTCCGTCTAACAGTCAATGAATGTGCATGTTTAGGAAGCCATAACCGGCATGCGTTACAATGCCACGTAATTATATTATTACCTCCATCATGTTTATGTTTGCCTAGTACTTTACCAAATCCGAGCGACGTGTGAGAAAATGATTTTTATACACCGAAAAAAAATGTGACGTTCCTAAAAATCCTTTGTCCGTCTCCTGTTTCTAAGCTACGTCCCCGCCAATTTTCAGCCAATCGGTTCAGCCATTCTTGAGTTATAAATAGTGTAACTAACACGACTTTCTTTTATATATATAGATATATATATATATAAAAGTCTGTAACCGAGTATCAACATTTTCATACACTATTATTTTCATTTCCCTGAGGATAATGCTATTGTGATAATGCCTACACTGAAATTTGTTACATATGCTATAAACTAGTGGCTGAGAGCTCAAGACCTCGCGTCCTCCCCCGTTTAAAAATTATCAAACCGCCGTAACGGCACGTCCTCTATTTAACTTTTAAACACAAGTAGAATCAAAAGGGATAAGAAGTGGCCAAACCGCTTTTTAGATATCTGTACTAAATTTGTACAGTTATATATTTAAACTATACTCTATATATATATTTATCTTATAAATATATATATAGAGCTTATATATATACTCTACATTACTCTCCAGTAAAATTTTACACATTTCTTGAGTATAAATGCGCGTATTGTTTGGGAATTTTTTGCTACTTTACGGGTGTTGTAGCAAAATAAATGAATTAGCCTAAATCATACCTTCTCTATCATGCATCATATTTTACATTATCAATATGAAAATTGATGTATGTTTATTAAGCTATTGCATAGCTTCTATCGCGGGCCTTGAGCGTGGAGACCGAATCCAGAAATTCCGTAACGAAAATAACCTAACACCCCCTTACTCCGACCGGCACAACGGTGATACTTTTTAGTTTTGCCATCTATCGATGAATAGCAGAACTTTTAATGACTTTTTTGAAATATCACGCTTGTCTCTTTAGTTCAGCAACTCGCCTCTAGGTGGCAGGAAAAAAAATACTGCATAAATAAAATTAATAAAAAATTATAATTGCCTAAGTTGATAAAAAATGCTATGGAATAGCTTTACCGCGGCAGTCCCCGAGTGCCACACGTCTTTTTTCTTAGTCTGACTAAAGAGAAAATATTCCGCAGATGGAGAACGGACGGACAACTTCATTTTACTTCGAATGACGCGGACAACGGTGCAGCAAACAATTCACAGTCATAAAGAATTCTCCTTTACAATTTTGTTATTACCACGATAGAGCAAAATGTAAAGGCGTGATATAGGTGGCTCTATTAAAACTAATAATGTTGCACAACTCGCACAAATATAATCTATTCAATTAATAATTCGCAGCGTAATAAAAATACTAAATAGAATCATAGAAATACGAGCCCAAGTCTACCTAGGCATTAAATTACGCAAGATTTGCTTTCTGTCTTCGTAGAAGTAGACCATTTATTTGCTAAGGATGAAAAATGTTTCGCTAACAGTTATTTTATTTAATGAGGTGAAGTGTCAGCTTTTTGTGACAATTAATGAATAATTTATTTTCTTAGAGCTTCTGTGATATTAAATTTCAGAATGTGTTGACTGAATTTTTTTTTGGAACACTATTGTGTGTCAACACTGCATCTTATATTATTACTTGGCTCATACAGGTGGTTCCTAAATAAACTAAGGTTATCAGGTATTTGTTGTGTACATGGATAAACTCTAACTCCTAACTAGGTTGCCCTATGTGTAGGATATCAGTGCTCTCCCGCTATCTCACATATAGATACTTTACTGTATTGTTAGCAATAACTATAGCAGAAAGAAAATATATGTTCTGTTTATTGTATGTACCATCATTGACTATCATAAACAAAGTGTATTTAAACTTACATGTACATTACTTTAATCAATATCTGTCACTTTTCATGAAAAATGATATAAAATTATTCGAATATATTGTAAACAACTGCAAGGAGGTAGGAATATATTTTACATATTTTGTGTATAGCTTGAACCTATTATTTAAGCTATAGACTACTCATCCTTGGCAGTAGAATCATTAACTTTCATGAGTGCCTTTTTGGGGCCCATGTGAATAAACGATTTTGATTATGATTTTGACTTCATGAAAATTTTTACGGGATCACGCTCGGCACCATATTTTAGTATCTATAAATAAATAAAAAATGTATCTATAAATAAATAAAAATATGATAAAGTAAATAAAATTGGGTTAACATTGCATTTTGAAGCACACATATGTTAACGTCACGTGTTTTTTTTTCTATTTCCGGCATGACATAATTTTATGACTAACGCAAAAAATAAATGTTGACGAAAATGAAACGATGTGTATAGTCTACATCTTAACCAATACTATAAAGAGGTAAAGTTTGTTAGTTTGTAAAATATGACAACTGAAATGTTTTTTTTCACTGTATGTTAAACCAGATTATCTGTGACATAGGTTATGTTTTATTGGAATAGAAGCTAGTTTTCAGTACAAAATCACAATATTTATAAGACTAGTCAAAGAAAAATAAGCTGATTGGCCGCTTTATCACCGTATGCTGATTAAACAGTTCCACGTAAGTAATATAATATAATGTATGAGGAAAATATTGGTCTCTATTTTTATGAAATATACACTAAGCCCGCGACTGTATTATCTTATATTTCGCTAAATATAATTACTTAGAAAGCCTGAAAAAATACCAGCCTAAGTAGGTTTTTGGGGCATTCTATATTAATCCTTATCAAAATAAATTATTCAATATTGTGTATTTTATATAGACACAGTTAACCTTTTACTGCATATAATTTGGACAAATAAAAGAAGCATTGTGTATGAAACACACCACCAAATTTATCCTTATTATAAAATATCCAACCGGGCGACGTCAGGCGGATCAGCTAGAATTAAATATTTTACATCAAAATGTCGGCGTTATCTCTGTTTTCCTTGAAGAAACGGAACGTGTACAACTTTGTTATTGAACATACTTAGATAGCAATATTTGATATGCCAGTTATTTACCCACATTCATGATTCAACATGCTTCAACTGGCAGGTCTGTTCTGTTTACTATATTAAACCAAATATACCTGTCACTATTATTATTTGTTTTTTCATGAGAGGTGGTAATTCTTAATTATATAATGTGATGAAAATTTCTCATCTCATTGAGAATTTTCCATCAAGAGTATCTACTCTTTAGAGCATAATATGTAGTCGAGATCTGTAGTAAATATCTATTCATTCTATAGGTATTCATAACTTAATAGATATTATGTTACATTTCTTTTTTATTTATTTATTTATTCAACATTTTAATTATTTTCACTTTTAGATCTACTTATGACAAATAAAATTGTGTAATTTCGCGTTTTTTTAGTGTCTCTTTTTTTATTTGTTAGCAGCAAATAATTGATCACTATAACTCACCTGATTGTAAATTCTATAGTGAGAGTCGCATCACAACTTCAATCCATATTCTGTGGTTGCACCGAACTAACCCCATTTTCCTATAAAACAGATTGCAGTTCGCGAAAGTTGAAAATACTCTATATCTCTGCACATACGCCTATTTTTCAAATGTTTTACATGTTTTGAGTTCTGGACAACATGACTAAAATTAAGAGATTATATTATTTATTAGATAAAATAACTATCCAATAAGATATCAATAACTAAACTAAGGAAACACAGAACTGATTTCTTTTCTCAGTTAGGGTGGTGTTATTGTCGGTATATATAACTAAAATAAAGTTGGCACACAACGAGCAGTGTTCCGTACATCGAAGGAGTGGGTTTGTTCCCCAAATGGTACAACAGTCTAGGGAGACTCGGAGTCTTTAAACCTAAAGCAATAAATCTTATAGGCAATCATGTAAGATAGTTTGTCAAATGCTTGCTAGCATCAAATAAGTTTACATCTTATTTTAAAATGTTATCCCCTTTTCCGGATACTAACATAGCTTTCCAACGTATGTTGAGACAAAGACTCCTCACTCTCGCTTTTGAAGATCAAATCCATCAACGAGCCAGCGAAAGCTGATAGATATTCTGGAAACGTAGTTAGCACGTCTTAAGAACATACTCGTATTCAATCCAAGAGCTTGAGATCACGATAGTTTTATCAAGCAAGGCTATACGATAGCAGAATGGTAATAGGTGGTTTGCGAGAAGAAAGTGAAGATGTAAGTTCCGTTTGGTGTTTGCAAACTGGGTTGTATTTAAAATTGGTGGTATTTATTCCTAACGCTTGGAACAATCTATTCCGGACAATCCAAATTTAGAGAACAGTAAGCAAAGAATATATGCACAGGGATATGATATACAAAGCGCCCATAGCGCGCCCCGGGCGCTGTGAAGATAAAATGTATGGCGCCTTATACAAAGTGGGCTGAAAGGCGGGTGCGAGCCCGCGACACTTCCCCCCGCGCTGCCGTTTTGTACCAAATAAACCTATAGATTCAAAAATTAAAAGCGGACATTTTGGGAAGTGGTATTTATTTACCTAATTGAAATTGCTAATTTCCTTCCATTTTACCAGAGATAACTCATCCAAAGAGTCCTACAATATCCATGCATAAAATCACGTGCACCACCCATGGACGAGGAACAAGGCTCATGATAATATTATGATATAATCTGTTTACATCTTCCTAACTACAAATTAATAATCAAGACACGTTTTGATTGCAAAGATGTAAATGTAACTAATGTAAGCAGCCCGTGTCCATTTTATGATCCGCTAGAGGTTATAAGGTTATTGTGACTGTATAATGTAGAGAAAAACATATTGCTCTCTACAATACTCTATCTCCTTACAACATAAAAATAACAGCTTTGGTTTCTGTAAAACTAAACTGCTGTCATAAAGAAAAAAGACGTATCTGAAATTTTTGACAAAATTGTGTTATGTACCTGAAATGTCTTTACTATTTAGAATATGTTATGACTTGTAGCAGATGCGTCTAAATTAAAAGTAAGATTGAGTAGATTGCGTTTGAATATTTTAAAGTAAAAAAATACTAGTAGATGCTAGTTTATTTTTCCAGATTCTGAAGATGTATACAACTAAATTTTGACAAAAATGCAGATACGTCTTTTTTGCCTATGACGTGACGGCAGTAAAGGAAATGAAAGGAAATCACTAAATGTATTAAAGTTATTAGCTGAAATATATGTTTGATGTGCTACTTATCACGAATAGAGGAACAACTAATGAAGTAATGCATAAGCAAGTGAAGAGGGATAAAGTTGCGATGTATTGAATTTTTCAGATATGTCACCAAAGATTTTTTTTACGTAAAAAATACAGTCTCAAGTAAAACAATAAAAGTAAAAATAAAGACATTTAAATTATTGTCTTATATAAATTACAAAAATCATGAATAACTTCAAATCTGTTTTTTATTATTATAAGTGATTTTTGCTGTGTTATTTAAATAGTATATGATTTAAAATGTGATGTGTTACAAATTACAAACTGATTTATTGACATAATAGGATACAAAATTATTATCATGAAGCTATAGGCTCCAGAACTAATCTTACTGACTGTATTCAGAAGCCAGTGGCTTCTCGGATGAGAGTTGACTAATTAAATTAAGTATGTCTCAACAGCTCGTTAACTAAACAGTAAATTTGAACAGCTTATATATTACGACTTATAATTTATTCGTAGTAATTACTCATCTACGAATATTGTAACTAGATTATTGTGAAAATTGAAATGCCCCACCAATAAACGCAAAACAAAGAAACGCATTCACACTCACAGCCCCACACGAAGTTTAAAGACTTGTATCGTGGGTACCAGAAACATTCACATCACACACATTACACCCAGAACTAGAAGCACAAATATCGCTAGAGAAGGAATTTTTGCTCTAGTCGGGATTCGAAACCAGGCCCACGGCGCAGAGGGCGGAGACCAGTCCATTGCGCCAACTGGGTCATCAAATGCTACCATCCTCATTTTTAAAGTATAATTAAACATAAATAACTAGCGATCCACCCCAGCTTTGCCCGGGTGTGATAAATGAAGAACCGCTGAAGACCGATTTTGTGCAAACTTCACATAAACCATCTACTAAATAGTCCGAACAAAGCCTAAACATTTGGTTTGGATAGGTGAGCCCGTTCTTGAGTTATAAAATAACAACGAAAAGTGGCATTGATTTTTATATATATAGATAGATAAATAGATAAAAAAATAAAAATATCAAATCCGCACCTCTACTTTTCTGCTGTCATTGGGACAGGACTAAAATTTCGTGGATAGTGAGTGCTATTGGATGAAGGTGGAGAAAGGGGAAGTTTCTTCTTGAAGGCGACACCTCCTGTCAAAACAGGCTTATCGATGAGTACCGCCTTCTTTTCTTATGTAATTGAGAGATGAGACGAACAAGTCACTCGATTGATAGTAAGCTTGCCGATTACAGTTCAGTGCCAAAGTTTTGAACTTAGGTTATAATCCTGCGCGGCAAAGCACTGCCCTCGTCACCCTGAGTTATTAGATGTTAAATCTCTTTCAAAATCAAAATCAAAATCGTTTATTCACATGGGCTCCAAAGACGCACTCATGAAAGTAAATGAATCTATTGCCAGATTCGCAAAATTACAGCCATCTCGAGAAGAACCTGGCATGAAACTCGGCGGTGCATTTTTTTTTTCATTCATTTTTTTAAAAAACATTCTTAATCTCTAATACATCATTTTCTTAACCTAGGTGTTATTATGGTAGTCGCTAGAAAGAGCCTGTGCAGTTTGCCTCCATGCATCCTTGTCATTAATATAGTCTGTGGTTTTATAGTAAGCTAGTAGTTTATAGTAAGTAGTAGTAAGTAGTTAAGTCCTGTGATTACACTAAGCATCGCCCTTCAATTCGGAATACAGTAATGTTTGCATACTACTGCTTGGCGGTTAAATATCTGGCGATTGTGTGGTGCTGCCCCAGGCGAGCTCTGCAAAAGATACCTACCATAACAATCTTATTATTTATCCTATCCTCTCATTTTTGTTATTGGAGCCAAGGATTATTACATTTATCACATGCATCGGCCATGTGACTGATAAAGGTCATTGATCGACCCTATTTTATTAATGAGTTTACATTATAAACGTATTAATAACATAGACATTATGTAGGTTGATTATATGTTAGCTAATCACTTTCCTACTTACAACATTGTTAGTAAAGAGTTAAAGTTTAAGGTTTGCGTACAAATGATAATGAGTTGTTTAATTAATTATAACTGCTGGTATATGAATGTATTTAATAAGTGAGGAATTATTAAATAAAAAATTATGTAAAACTTAAACAAACAAACGCATTCACACTCACAGCCCCACACTAAGTTTAAAGACTTGTATCGTGGGTGCCGGAAACATTCACATCACAAACATATTACACCCAGAACCAGAAGCACAAATATCCCTTGAGAAGGAATTTGTGCTCCTGCCGGGAATCGAACCCAGGAACCACGGCGCAGAGGGCGGACACCTGTCCACTGCGCCAACTGGGTCAAACGAACTTAAAACCTGTTTTTTGTTATTGTATGTAATTTTTTGCTGCTTTATTTAGGTTTCAAATTTAATGTTTATTATTGCTTTTTGGGCATTTATCAACTGACAGCGGTTTAGTTAATTATATCTGAATGTAATTGTTTATTTTTAATTTGAATACTTATTTTCAAAAGACTTCAAAAAAGGGGGTAGTCTAGTCGGATCTTATTGTTATGACTCACGGTACTGGGTGCATAACTAGGTTCTCAATTCTATTGTATGTTTTTTTTTTGTATGTATGTTACGCGATATCTCCGCCAACTATGAACTGATTTTAACGCTTTTTTTTTTTGTTTGGTAGATTTTACTTCAGAGGTATATACATTTTATCGAAATCGGTTCAGCCATAACCAAAATATAAGCGGTGAAGTCAGTTTTTTTAAGCTTTGCTTGCGTTTAATTATTAATTTGATATTAATTAATTAACTATCGTTTTAAAAACACCAAATATTATATTCTACAGATAATATTACATTCTATTCATAGATACAGGACCGTCATAGTCATAACCATCAATAGGAATCATGCATAAACGTTTAAAATTCATAAATCAAAACTAACATGGAAGATGCTAAGTACAGATTAAGCACAATTGATTAAATTAGCGCCGGAAACAGACCCTTGGGTTTAATTAGATGCTATCACGTTTAACCTCTGTGCCATAAATCAAGCATTGTTTTGGAGGAGCTACTCTAGATGTCTAAACCTCGCATCGTTACCACCACCGCAGTACAAGTTTTTTTAACATAAATTAACATTTTTACACTCAGAGTTCCACACTCGTTTGAAGACTTGCATCGTGGGTGCCGAAAATTTTAATTCTTACATACACAATTACTCCCAAACCAGAATGACAAGTTTCCCTTGGTTCATAATAGGAATGAAACTTGATACTTGGATGCGCATCCAGCAGCGGACAGTTTGATTTCAGCAGTTCTATCGAACTGTTGAAAATCGAAGTATGTGATGTGATGATTAATATTAGAAAATGACGACCCAGTTGGCGCAGTGGACAGGTGTCCGCCTTCCGATTCCCGGCAGGAGCACAAATTCCTTCCCAAGGGATATTTGTGCTACTGGTTCTGGGTGTAATGTGTGTGTGATGTGAGTGTTTCCGGCACCCACGATACAAGTCTTTGAACTTAGTGTGGGGCTGTGAGTGTGAATGCGTTTGTTTGTTTATTTTTTAATCACTTTAGCCAATAGCCTGCGTTTCGCTATTTTTAATTTTTCATGCATTTTTATCACTTTTTATTGATTAAAATGCTTGACTAAAAGCATTTTATTTAAATTAAAACTCCTGATTAAAAATATTTACATAATATAATAAAGTAATAGGTGTATGCAGTTATAGGTCCTTATTAAGCTGTAAAGGCTAATAAAAAACTTAACCAACATTTAAATTTCCTTATCATATAGTAGATGCTTACTTATTAAACTTGAAATTTTCAAATATTATTCAAAGATTTATTTTATTTAAATAAGGCGATTTAATTTGCTACCGTCTCTTAATGTAATTAAACTAAAATAAAATGTATCAACTTAATTAAAACAATCATCAAACATTCCAAAATGGTTTTACATGCCTACAGATACCTGAGAGACAAAGTTGTTCAAGAAAATTTGCGAAAACTACAAGAATAAAAAGCATTTCTTATCAGGAAAGTCCTTTAAGGGGTAATGTGGCCCTTGAGTTTGAGCAGGTCTCGTGGTGACACATTCTCGCGCCTCTTTGCACTAAGAAAACTAGCAAAATCTCAGGAATTAGGTAAATATTCTGTAATCTACAACATCAATGTCTACAAAATCTATAAAAAGCACTTGCCTAAAGGATTTTTTAATTCTGCATCATCAACATACAATTTAACAAATCAAATTATATTTTCTAACACGCAAAACATAACGTTTCGAATCACCCAAATATTATAAATCCGAAAGTTTGTGTTTAAATGTGTAAGTATGTTTGTTTTCTCTTCACGCTGCAACGGCTGAACGGGTTTGGACACAATTTGAAATGTACATAGTTTATAACTAGGATTAAAATGTAGGCTACATGATAAACGCGAGCGAATTATTACTTAAACTATTATTACATAGATAAGTAGAAGAAAAAACTATACGCACATATTTAAAGGATAATATTATGTTTAAGTAAAGCTTAATGCTATGTACTTACGTATTGAAACAGTCCAAATGTTCGTAGGTTTGATTTTATCGTATCAGACCGAATGTGCACGAGTTGTTTTTACAACTTTTTAACGTAAAATAAACAACAGTATTGAACTCTTTATTAAAATGTGAGTGGCACCCCCGTTTTATTCTTTCGATGTGGCACCAGATGCTAAAATATTTCAGATATTTCAGAAAATACAAACCATTTTTAAAAATATCGAAAGTTTAAAGCGTCTGCAATCGATGTCTACCAATGTGTAGTTCAATCAAAAATGTAGATTTTATAGCGGAATATAAAAATACAAGAATAAACGAGTTTTACGACTTCAATGACTTGTTTGGTTGGATTATATTTTATGTAAGTTTCAGTTGAATTGACTTGAATGAAGCAATGAAAATCATTCTTACATCAATTATAACAGCTCATAAATTATAAGAAGACATTAAAATGATGATAATTTTCACAATATAATAAACGCTAAAACGCTTTCACACTCATAGCACACTAAGATTTATGACTAGTTTCGTCATTGCCGGAAACATACCCAAACACACCCAGAACCAGCAACACAAATTTCCCCTGGGGAGAAAACTTGCGTTTACACCGAGAATCGAATCCGATTTCCGATGTTTAAAAGGAAAATGCGTTCTCAACTAAGCCAGCGCGCAGTTCAATTTAATATTTTAGGAATCTTTTTAACTACTATTTTATGTTTTTCCCAAACGGTATAATCTGAGAGTCTTCAAGACTAGAGTGAACAGGTATCTTCTCGGCAAGCCTGCTACGTCTTCGGCCGCATCTTCACATTCCATTCACTGAGATAGTGGTCTAATGCTTGTCTGTATAGGATAAAAAATATGTTAGTGAAAAATTTGACTTTATTCGCTGACATTTTGGAAGTACCTAAATGCAAAGAGAAATCATGTAGAATAATTTGCACCAACTTTGAATAAGTTATATACTTAAAACAGGTTATTTTTATAAGACACTCAAAGAAACAAATAGGTCTAAACTGAACCTCATCGTATAAATGCAAAAGGATTCAGCTGCATGACTCTACATTATGTTCATCGGGCCGGATTCAATAGAGATCTATAGAATCGCCTTTCCTTTGCAAGAGTTGTTATGATCTACGTTTTAGTAGATCTAAATGTGTTTTGGACGGAAGCAACTATCCATTAGAATATAAAAGAGTTATGAATCGAGAGTTACGATGTTGACCTTCTGTAAAATCTCAAAACAAATCAAACGCATAAGATTTATTTTAAAAATTAGGTCGTCAATACGTTTTGATTATGGTTTGAACGAAGATTCTCTTTTTTTGGGTATATTATTAAGGGTTAGTTATATATGCAAATGCGAGCATCTTTTTAATCGCGAACACTGAATTATTATAAAGGCTCATATTGCATATGTTAAATGATGACGGTTACGCAAAGTCACGCATGACAATCTTTAATGATATTGGTAAATGCCATCAGCGTGATAAGAACGCAGCCCACTGGCATTAGGCATTACTTATACAGCTTTATAATACCAAAAAAATTTACCCGTAACAATTGTCCCGTATCAAGAACATTAATTGTCCCGTTGGTTATAATCATTGTTCATATTGTATTCGTATTTCACCAAAATATTACAGCATGGTATTAACTAAAACGCTTAGCATAAACGCTTTACACTCAAAACCCCACCCTAAGTTCGAAGACTTGTGTCGTAGATACCGGAAAAAAACACATCACACACGCAATCACACTTTGAACCCGAAACACAAGTTTCCCTTGGAGGAAAAAACTTGTGTTCATACCGGGAATCGAACCCGATACCTATAGAAGGCAAAGCGCACTCAACTACGCTAACGAGCAGTTCAAATTGAGTTTTTAAGTGGTATCCACTATCGCATTGTGCTTTTATTGATGAAAAGAAATAAGAGAACAGTTTGACTGATTACTGTATTTTTTAATTGTACGATGGGGTGCGCCATGCGACTCTTCAAACTCAATGCGAACAAAAAGAATCCAATTATTATACGGAACATACTGATCTTGCCTCTAATATACTGAACTTTATTCCATTGGACTAAGGATGCGAATGCATTCTAGATGACTAATTAAGTACTTCATTTTGCAACATATGCAGGTAGGTATTTAATGTTTAATTAATTTTATTGGTAAGTGAAGTGTAATCTTTGAGTTCCGGTTGTTATTAAAAAAATAATTAAAGAGTTGATTAACGTTACAGTAATTTAATCAGTAAGCTATTAACAACCGTGACAAAAGTGTAGGTATGAATGTTCTTCACCAAATTATGTATGGTTGAATAAATTGAAACCAGGATCAATATACGAAGTTATCAAAGTAATTATAGTTATTTTGTAAGAGCAACAACAGTGCATGTAATTCCAAATTAATTTTAAGTTAATTTCGAAACGTATATACCAATATTTTCGCAATAGTAAATCGATAAGCTCTTCAAACTACTCTGTTACGATTTAATAGGTACATTCCAGTACGATAGTTTATGTTTTTTACTAAACAGGATCAAAATTTAACTACTTTTAAAGGTGTTTGCATTAAATTGTGTTGTAATATATGAGGCATGTGCATTAACACTTATATTATGATACTTTAGTATTATTGCAGTTTGTGAGTATGTTTGATACGTAAGTGCCAATCTCTACAACTGATAGAGTGAGATGAGTGATAGGATTATGAACATAGATAGATAGATAGATAATACTTTATTGATCCACTTTATAAGATGAGATAAAACAAAGGTAACAAACAAGCTTATACGTAAAGTATCACAACAGGCGGACTTATCACTAATAGCGATCTCTACCAGACAACTTTCGGATGGAGAGAACTGTAGAATGTAATAGACGGGGTATAATAAATGGCTGTATGGAATACCTAATTAACTTAATAAATATCATTACTTATACTATGGCATAAATACAGTATGAATATACTTCTCACCTAGCTAGTATGCAGCTAGGCAAATAAAATTGACACATAAAATACAATAACAGTAACTTAAAATTTGCGCAATAAAATATTCTAACGTTGATTTCCAAGTAAATAAAAATCTTGTATGAAGAAAACGATTGGACATTGTAAGCTCAAGGTACTCAAGAAAGATTAAAGTGCTGAGGATTTGACATTTTAATCCTACCTACGATTTTAAGTAACCAAGTATTATAGTTAATGTGGGGATCTAGCTTTAATCGTTTGTGCATACTGAAATTTATTTCGTTTAATTTCATATGTGCTACATTCATAGAGATCGCTATTAGTGATAAGGCCGCCTGTTTGTGATACTTTACGTATAAGCTTGTTTGTTACCTTTGTTTTATCTCATCTTGTAAAGTGGATTAATAAAGTATTATTTATCTATATATCTATCTATTCAATTCATATATGCATAGTACTAATGTATGAAACTTATAGTATAGAAAATAATAAAACAAAATCTTGTTTTTGCATGTAGTCATGACTCGTACTAGTAGTATAGTACGACTTACAAAAACATGATTTTGTTTTATTTTCGTAACTAGACCTTCTGTGATAGAGCTAATTAGAATATTTTTTTAAAAGATGATTGGGCATATAGATCATAGACGCTAAAACCAAAAACGCTTTTACACTCCTGTGGGGCTGTACCCACATCAAGTTCAATGACTTGTGTTGTGGGTGCCGGAAACATTCACACAAACCAAATCCAGAATCAGAAACACAAATTTCCCTTGGGGAAACTTGCGTTTCAGCCGGGAATCGAACCTTTGTCGGTACTATTGCAAGCGCTATGATCACGAGTAACTGGGGGAACGAAATATATGGTACCTATATATCCCATTATTGATACCAAAAAGTATAGTGCGAGTGACCATAGTAAAGCTATGAATTCTTAAGCAAAAACTCATGTGTCTACAGAGGTCGACTTATCAACTTATAAAAATGACTCTACTTTTTTTGAAGCTTTTGCATACCTTCTATCGCTGGCCTTGAGCGTGGAGACCGAATCCAGAAATTTCGTAACGAAAATAACCTAACACCCCCCACTCCGACCGGCACAGCGGTGATACTTTTTAGTTTTGCCATCTATCGATGAATAGCAGAACTTTTAATGACTTTTTTGAAATATCACGCTTGTCTCTTTAGTTCAGCAACTCGCCTCTAGGTGGCAGGAAAAAAATAATGCATTAATAAAAAAATAAATAATTATAATTGCGTAAGTTGATAAAAAATGCTATGCAATAGCTTTACCGCGGCAGTCCCCGAGTGCCACACGTTTTTTTTTTTCAACTGTCAATATCTACGGGCCTATTGCCTATATTTTCTAAAACTAAACTAAAACTATATACGGTAAAGACCTTAGTTACCTACAAGATATCGAGCTTATAGGTAAGTGCTCAAGCTCACTACCAGTAGGTAGCGTTCCCATCATGCTGGTGGCATTGCCTCTCTGAATTGCAATGCTAATACGTTGAATTGCGCTACTCGATTTCTGAACACTACACTTATACAGTCATGCAATTTTGCAGCAATTGCAAAGTAGTGTACGGTTACAATTTTCTAGCTAAAGTATTCAATTTACACTACGACGCTAAAAGTATCCACTGTTATATAATGTTGACTACAAACATGGTGTCAAATTAAACACTTTCAAGCAAAAAGTATTTGGAAACTTAAACAGACAACATTGTATGTACCTGTAAGTAGGTACTCGTATTAAACGAGCTATTTACTTTAATCCTTACTTTTAGGACTGTATTTTTGAACAAAATTGTGATAGCGTATACGATTTTCTTTTTATGCGACAATGTAAACGACTCCATTTTAAATTAAAACCCTTGATATATTCATTCTGAGATTTGATTAGTTCTATACGTTTTTTTTAATGTTCGACAGGCAAGTGTTTGACCATAATCTCACCTGATGGAAAGAGATTATGCGGCCGAAGATGTAGCATGCTTGCCTAGAAGGTACCTATTCATTATTGACTTGAAGACTCCCAGATTATACTGTTCGGGGATCAAAGATGAGGGCAATGAGTTCCACTCCTTCGCTGTACATAGATTTCTACTATGGCTGTACGGATTATAAACGTAGAAGCGAAACGCTTCGAGCGAACTGGAGGTATGTAATCCATATATGGATGACGTTTGACAGTTTGTCTTATTGTTAGATGGTAAAACGGACATGGGGGAAGTAGCTCGTATAATTCCTGCGCACTCTCCAAAGTGTAAACCTACAAGATACATTAAAAAATATTACAGAATCGTATTTTATAATTTGCATGATACGTTCACAAGAGTCATGAGCAAGAGATTCTCAGACGGCGTCGAAACAAAAAGAAATGGAATGAAGGATGAGATGGTCCTTTGTAAATTGTAACACGATTAATGTTCTCACTACTAGGAAATAGAGAGATCTACAGATTTTGTCCTGATTAACATGAACATTGAGTATAGTCACGTGCATTTTTTTTAATGTATACGAAAAGTATGGGACGGAATATGGAATAAAATTATAAAAACGTTGTTAAGATGATATCAATGACATAACGAATATCTCAAGCAAAACACACTGCGATGAAATCCTGACTCTCTAAATCTTCCTTTTTCTACCAGCTTATTAACTTTTACCGAAGCGTTCTAAGTCCATAATACGGCGTTGCACGCGCATGCAACCGAATAATGAATGGTATGGCGAGGAGCTCACAGTAATAACCACCGTCGTTGTGCAAACTGTTTCCCATACACTTTCGCAGCAAATAAGCCTGAAAGCGGCGATGTCGTTACAAGGAGCTGTAATTAAGAGATAGTTAATATGGTTTTTATTATTTAATATGTTATTGATATGAGCTAGAGTTTTGCCACTCGTTCAACCTCCTAGCCAAAAACCAAAACTCTTCGTCTCTATTCTATCAAAAGAAACATTTCCCAAATATAAAATACTTCAAATTTCTGTAACTTTACAATCTCGGTGAGAGCTAAATAACAAATCAGTATATTTTAAACCTTATGTATACAAGTTCTAAGGTCTCTGATATGTGTTGTTGTGTATACGGTGTTGAAAAGAATCTAGGGAAGATACCTATTCACTTTCAGACTTAGTTTAAAAATAATTACAAGTCCACTTAACATAAATGCCTATTTTGTAGTCTTAAAACAAGACATTTATATACAAATAGTTAATCATCCTAATTTTGGTGAGTATATTGATGATGATGATACTGATAAACGCGGTAAAAGCCAAGAAAAACAAATTATAATAAACATCAAACTTTTATAAAAATGCAAATCCGCCTTTAGAAAATACATCAATCGTAACTAATTTAATGTATTTGTTACAGTTTACAAAGGACAATCATCCATTTAAAAATTTTCAATCTGTTACAGATAAATACAGTGGAACCTGGTTAATTGGGATCTCAAGGGACCAAGAATGTTGTACCATTTATTGAGTGTTTCCATTAATCCAGTTTTCCAATTAGGCAGGTTTAAAATTATAGTTGTCTCATTTACAGAGGCTCCTACTTATAGAGGTCGAAATGTACGGCTATTTCATTTTTAGAGGGAGAGGTGTTAATAAAAATGCGTATTTTTGGTGTAATGAATCTAATATATTATGTAGGTATGAATGTACATACATTATGTATTACGTGGAAAATAATCAATTTTTTTTTTCATCAAGTTTTATATATACGTTTAGGCATTTTGTACACTTTTACTCCCTTGTTTTTAGGTCAAAACCTGAGATAGTACTGACAAACAAAGCGTGTGCGAAAGGCATTCTAATGTGTCAACAAGTGTCAAAACCTGTCGCAACCTGTTAATTTGTCTCATTTATAGAGGGAATTGAGTTACAGAGTCCCAATTATAAAGGTAAACATCGAATAAATCCTAGAAATCAGATCTCATTTAACCAGTTCAAAAAGTCCCATTAATAGAGGTTATTCAATGAAAAAGTACCGGGACCTCATTGCAACTCTCAATAATAGAGGTTTCTCATTTATCCAGGTCCCATTTAACCAAGTTTCACTGTACTTACATGTATCTTAAATATCAAACACTGCTACAATACTATATTGTTTCTGACGTATCATAGTATTTAATTGTAAGACGAGGAATGTATTTTTCAATTGTAGTTATTTATGTAAAAGAAATATGTATTGTGAAAATGATTATAATAATATCTGGTATGTTATATTATGATATGCTTACGTGTTTATAGAAAATTATTTAATATTATGGTACAGTTAAACTAAGCGTTGGTAACTTTAATCAAGGTAACAGCATATACTCCATGTATTTAATCAATACCATATGAAATACACTACAAGCAAAGTTAAATTAAAACCAAGCAAATTAACCGCATGATTAACCTCGATAATATCGACAAGATCAAGCCAATTACTTAACAGCAAAAAAAGATTAATTATTTAATTCCGCCATTGTCTCAGATTGTGTTAATACGGATCACTTAACCGTCTTTTCTTTAGATTTAATAGTCAGCGCAGATGTTGCAAGAATACGTAGAAACTGATTTCAAAGGAATGAAAAACAAAAGAATCACGTAAAGCACACATTCTCAAACAATTTGCGAAAACAAATATGAGCATAAGAGTCACGCAATGGTATCTTTAGCCATTCAAACGGTGAACAATGGCTAAACACTAAAGACCACTCGTTCGTACGAGTACATCATGGGATAGATCGTTTGATAAGTATAGCTGTTTCGTTGCCATTGTATATAGTTACCTACATAAAAGATAGCAATAGTAAATTTGACATACCTCATATCCGCTCGAAGCGTTTTGTTTCTACATTTATCATCCGTACAGCGAAGGGAACTAACTGCCCGCGTCTTTGTTCCCCGAACAGTATAATCTGGAAGTCTAGAGTGAATAGGTATCTTCTAGATAAGCATGCTAAATTTTCGGTAGTATCATCACTTTCCATTAGGTGAGATAGCGGACAAATGCCTACCTAGCATAAAAATAAAAAAAATTAAAGAACTTTGTGATTTATAACCAAACACCGATTAAATGTATAGATGTCTAACTCGGAAACTAAACACGTTCACGCTCAAAACATGACTTTAAATGTTTGATTGCATCTACATGTCTGTTATTTTTACTACTATATAATCAGTATTTTAAAATACTTTAGTTGCAAGATTATCTACGGGCCAATTGCCTATTTTTCTTCAAACTATATAAATCAAATAACAATATATTTAAAAAGAATCGAATCAGTTATTCAACTTTAAATTAATGCCTTGCCAATTCTTTGTAACAATATCTCGGTCACGGAATTGTATCCAACTACAAACAAAGTACCAATATTATTAGAAATGACATAAGAATTCTCCCACGCTGCAAGTGTGAAGTTATTATCTCTAAAAAGTTTTCAATTAAAAATCCAAGTGACATTAATAAGATTTAAATTGCTAGTGTGATGTTCCGTTGATGTTAATCAAATTAATTGTAAAATTATTTCATTTTAGTCACGCAACCTAATTAAGAACTAATACCAAAGTACCAACTGGTTCATTGTGGGTATCTTCCTTAAGAATTTTCAGCGTATATATTACTTGTTTTAAAATCGCAAAAGGAACTCTGCCGTCATAAGGAAAAAGACGTATGTGCATTTTTGTCAAAAAGTTATATACATCATCGGAATCAGGATAAATAGACTACTATTATATTTTTTTTATTTAATATATTCAAACGCTACCTACTAAATCTTACTTTTAATTACAGCACATCTGCTACAAGACATAACATATACTAAATAGTAAAGACATTTCAGATGTATATAACTAAATTTTGACAAAAAATTCAATTACGTCTTTTTTCCTCATGACGGCAGAACTGACTTAAGGTATGATTCAGATCTCGGCAGCGCCGCTGCGTGCAGAAGGGCCATTGCTATTGCCGTGGTATTGCTGCGTAGCTCGGAATGTGATCTCTATATAAACCTACATATATAGAATATATGGAGATCAGTAGTGCTGCAGCAACACTGGTGCGGCTAGGTGAATTAAATATACTAGTAAATTATGTGTTTTTATTAGTACTCAAATTAAAACAACTTCCAAAATACATTGTATTAGAATGGTTGCTAATCCAAATCCATCATCTTGTTCTATGAAGTACACCGATAGATTAATTATTGCATCTAATTGACGATGAATAAAAACTCCACTCTGTCATCTGCCACAGAACAATAACTAGGAAAAGTCATGTGAAATGGGGCAGTTTTTCGCAACAGCAATTTATTGGAGCAATTGACATCTCTAGCAAAGAATTGCATGCACGTTGCTATTTGAAATTTATTTCAATTTTTTATTTAATTCGAAGATTTTGAATTTATTTTCATTTTACTTTACGTAGTGTAAATTGTGCTAGTATTAAATTACGCACTGCAATATCTATTAAAACTTTTATACCACTACCTATGCTAAATAATATCATTTAGATAAATTATATTAATATAATTATAAAATACTAATAATATTATTATTATATTATTATTTATTTATATTAATTATTTGCCGTGTCTTTACTTTTGGGTGTATATTGCCAAGTCCCTCACCGTTGTCATTGCGCTGATTTGGTAGATCGATTGGGTCACCACAGACTATCCTACAGCAAAAGTGCAGGTCGCTTTTCTGGTCGCCAGCTTAAATGATATTATCCGTAGGGCTTTTGTTGCCAGCAGGCATACCGTCAGTTCGAGAACCAAACGGTTTGATGCGTGACGACGGCAAGAGGCCTGATGGAATGACGCTAATTCCTTGGAAGATGGGACGACCATTAGTGTGGGATGCAATTTGTATCGATACACTGGCGCCGTATCATCTTACAGAGACTAGTGTTCAAGCTGGCGGGGCTGCAAACAAAGCAGAAAACCTCAAACGGCGTAAATATTCCAACCTTGATAGAGGTTATATGTGTGTACCGTTTGGGGTAGAAACTTTGTGTCCGTGGGGACCGGGTGCACACGAAATTTTTAAATTTTTATCCAAACGTTTAGTCGAGGCGACAAGTGACCAGAATGCTGGCTCTTGAGCAAAAAAAATTTGCATCGCTATTCAACGTGGAAACGTTGGCAGTATTCTGGGCACTTTTCCTTTGGCAAGCGGTTTACAAAATTTTTGAGTACTATTTGTTTTAATCCCCTTTTGTAATCTTAAATGTGTATTTATAACAATAAACTTATATTTTTATGCAAGCCAAAAAAAAATTATATGAATGATATTATATTATTCTTCTTAATTTTCTGGCTACGAGCTTTTCTTTCACGAGTGCCTGTATGGGGCCCATACAGGCACTCGTGAAAGACAACGAGGGCTTATTTGGGTGGCGTTCGCTTTCTGAGCAGAGGCATCGGGTTCGATTCCTGGCGGGAACACGAGTTTCTTCCCATGGAAAAATTGTGTTTCTGGTTCTGGTTGTGATTTTAATGTTTCCGGCCACGACACAAGTCATCGAACTTAGTGTAGGGCTGTGAGTGTGAAAGCGTTTATTTTTTTATTTTATTGCCAGATTCGCAAATTTACAGCCATCTCGAGAAGAACCTTCATTTTAATTACCAATTCTCATTTATATTTCCTTAATAGTTCTTTATTACTTATTTTATTGGACCGATCATAATAATTAATTGATAGTCATATTTTGTTTTTACAGAATTAAAGAAGTTCAGTTTTTATTTAAAAAAGATCCACCAGTATAATGATATTTAAATAACTAAATTAAACTTATTCAAACTTAACTGTCTATTGAGATATAATTTTAATTGAACAAGAAATCGATTTATAACTGATATCGATAAATGCTAAATTGGCTACAATTTACTCAAATTTAACCTGCTCGTAAAGGTTCTACGGAGAAACAAAAACTGGTCCTGTAATTGCTCTACCATAAATATTTATGAAAGATTATAAATATGAGAAGTCTATTCGATGAGAAATCTTGATTGTGCAAAAAATATGTGTAGCATAGTTATACATTGTGAACAAAATACATACATATGTTTTTAGTATACATTTTACGTACCAACAAAGAGCGTGAAGTAGCTGACCTAATAAGGCATACCTATAGGAAAACTATATAATATATGCTTTGGGTAACAATAAGTATTAGCATACGTACACTCTATTTGAGTATACGAATATGATTTCACATACTGAAGAGGTAGTTGGCAAGACGCCCTCTGTGCCGTGGGACCTGAGTTCTATTCCTAACAGGATCACAATTTTCATTCCCAAATCATATTTATGCTTCTGATTTGCAGTGGGATTATATGTGAGGTAAATGTTTCTGGTTCCCACGATACAAGTCTTTGAACTTAGTGTGATGCTGAATTGAACGAGTTTAAAAAAGAAAATAAATTGTCAAACTAAATTGTTTATTCGCTTGGATCCCAAAGAAGCTCTTATGAAAGTAAATTACTTATAGCTAGATTAAATTTACAGCCATTTTGAAAAAAATATGGCAAGCAACTTATTATATAGCGATGGAAGAAGAACAGCAACATTGTATATTTTTACGTATATATTAGAAGTTACAACAAAAATTAAATCAAGAAGTTATTCATATTTCAGCATTATTCGAGCAATTGAAATACCCTAAAGCATTTAAATTATTCATATTGATATTTTTCATTCACAAATAAACCAAGCAAAAGAAATACAAAACCGTGACCTGGACCAGAACAGTCGCTCAAGTGCTAAAAAGCTTGAAAGAAACTCATTTCCTGGCGTCTTGAGTTTTTCAATACATTTAAATTTTCTTGACTTCTAAATGGTAAGTGAGGAGTCTTAATTTAGCATTTTCTATCTCACATGGGGAGACAAGGAAAGGCTCTATCGGGATATAGAGTCGCTGTATCTGCCTCGATTTGAATTCTTTGTTTGCTATATATGGAAAAGAAAGGACATTCTGATTTCTTACGTTTTCGTGATTGTTATTTATTGCATCAAATAACTTTTGATGGAAGTTGTATTTTTTAGAAACGATAAATTCGCCCGAGACGATGTTTGAACCCGCGGCCATATGTTCATATCTTATCGCTCTAATCGCTGTGCTGTGTTATTTAATTAATAGTACCTGGATGACCGAGATTTGCTCGTTAAAATTACGTTTTCTAAAAATTAAACCTAGCTAGATCGATTTCTCGCCTCGCGATATTCAGATTATATATATATATATATGTACATATATATATAGTGTTCTTTGTCACAGGGAGACTCCCTTACTCTAAATTAAAAAGAAATCACTAGCTCCAAATGGTAACACGGCTGTTGTTGAGAGCCAGTTCCTGTTCGACTTGAGTACTTACTACTCTCGACTACATCACCTACTTACCGTCATTCATTCATACAACAAGTTCATGGAAGTATCAAAAGTCAAATCAAAATTTATTCTTAATTTCGATTAGTCAAGCAGTAAAGTTGCAATCTCTAACTTGGCAATGTTTGAGTTGAAAAATAGTTTGATAACAAACGGGGACATGTGACGAAATTTCTTCCAAAGGTTAAGAATTATACTTTGCATGTCAAAAGGTCAATGTTACTTAATATGTAAAGGAACAATATACTTGCATTAAACTAAAGAATATGTTTTTTTGTAATGTAACTTATATTTTACGTTATTCAACCTATGATAACCGAGTCAAATGCAAAACGAATTGCTGAACTAAATTAATAAAATTAATGCCCGGAGCAACTATTTAATACCAAGGCTAAAGCTTATTTAGAACTTGAAATCCGTTCTCCTATCAATTTAGATTTGATCGACACTGCATTCGTTATTTATAAGACAATCAAACAAATGGACAGGTCCCTAATTAGGTCTAACAACCTCAATTTTGTCATTATCTATGTAGTGACTCGGACGTAACGTAGGATTTCAAATAGGGGCACACATATATAAATCTGAAATAAAACGCGCATATTTTTTCCAATAAATCCATATCAAAGCATTAGCAGAGAAGTTTGGATGATAGAAATAATTTACATGATGAAATTGGTAGGCAAAATGGTTTTACAAGTAAACGAAAAGTCGAACATTTAAATTTACTCTTACTGTTCCCAAAGAGAGAGTGGTTACCACTTAGTGGGAAAAAGGATTGCAGATTATATTATTATGAGTATCATAATCTCAGTTGGAACACTACTATTTAACGCACTGTTGATGTTTTTGGAAAATCTTAATAATATTTTTAATTTGGTGGTATAAATATTACTCTTTGAAATAAAATAGGTATCTCACATTTCCAATAATGCTTATTACATATAAAGTAGTCAATATGTCAATGTCATATTATTCTGCACTGAATATTTTCATAATAATATAACAAATATTAAACCGTATATTATTTGTGTCTTGTAATTGTTATAGGTTAAAAAGGCCACGGGCATTAAGTCTGTAATGTGTAATTAAAATCAAATAAAAAATACAAGACAACCGTATATCACTGTTCTGGCCCTGCAGTCTTCAGTTCTTAAATACGACCCTGTTATTTTCATGTCAACTTAATGGAAAACTACCGGTAGCCCTAAGTTAATTTGTATCGATCAGTGCGTAATTGTTACAATTTTAT
The DNA here is from genome assembly GCA_948107665.1 of Lomographa bimaculata. Taxonomy (NCBI): domain Eukaryota; kingdom Metazoa; phylum Arthropoda; class Insecta; order Lepidoptera; family Geometridae; genus Lomographa; species Lomographa bimaculata. Next base: position 13,675,709 of record OX403595.1, read on the forward strand.
TTTACTAATTAACATGTCAAAGGATTCAATCAAAGTTACTTTTGAATTTGTTTCTAATGACTTTAGATAGTGAAGTCATACATGGTTCTTTCTAGTGCACCTTACTTTATATTTTCCATGTGGCTATATTTATACACTAATGCTTTATAAAAGTCACTGAATTATAATGTTAGTATGAGCTGTATTTTAAATATTTATGAGGCATTTTATTGGTAACGATCGTGATTTATTATACTTGCATTTTCAGTAGCAATACAATAGCATTATAATTACAAGTCTTGTTAAAAAAGCATAAAATTTTGAATACAATACAAAAACTCTTTATATAAATTTATAATGTTTAACTCAATCGTTCGTCCCAGTAGTTCCATTCGATAGTTTCATAATGGGACTACTGGAATTTATTTTTCCAGTATTTTTTTATGCTCGATAGGCAACCATTTGACCACTATCTTACCTGATAGAGAGTGAAGATGAGGCCGAAGATTTAGTCATGAATTCCAGGGAAACGTAACGCTAGTTCCATGATACTAGGATTACGTTTTGACCACAGACCACTATAGATTTACCTCGGTCAAGATATTATGCAACGACTAATAAACTTTGTCCACCAGTTGAGGTACTTTTTTTTTGTTATAGATAATAGATTTGGGTATAGATAATAATATATCAATCAATCAACAATTACATTTAACAATAGAATCATGTCATGTTAAATTAATTTTCTCTACAGCCAACCATGTTCCTGAATGAATAACTCTATATCAATAAAAAACATAAAACGGGGTGATAAAGTTGATTGTTGTTTAACAGTTTCATTGAATTTTAAATTTATATTTGTATCATCATTAAAATCATGATAATAAATAGGGTCACGTTCATACAAGAGCATGGTTAACGACCGTCAAAATGGCCACCTACCTGTTAAATTTGACATTGACTACGTTACACAATATTCTACGTGTCTATATAATTGTAAAGGTTACAATATCGATCCCGAATGAATCGGATCAAAGTCATATTTGTTAGCGCTTTAAAAACCTTTAGTTTTGCCTATTGTTGATGCAATATAAATTGTGGAAATTGAAACATAATACATTGAATTACGCTTATGAATGTTTGATTTAAAAAACTTATTTTACGTAATTGAAACAAGATTTAATTATTGATTTATGATTTTAAGATCTTTTTAAAACGATTGATTCAAGAACTTTTTTCACCAGTTTGATTAAAGATTTATTTCAAACGTTTGATTTAAGTACCACTTTTAAAAAATTGCCATGAACTCTTTTAACATTATTGGATCAAAGAACTTTTCAAAACTATTGATTTAAAAACTCTTTTCAAACGTTTAACTATAGAAGCTTTTAGAAAATTTGCATCAAATACTATTTAAACATACACTTTTAACTTTTTTTTAAACGGTTATTCAAAAAAGTTTTTAATGCGATTGAGCAAAGAACTTTGTTAATAGATATAAGAACTCTTTTAAAAAGATTGATTCAATACATTTTTAAAACAATTGACTAAAGAACTTTTAAAACGGTCGATTTAGAGAACTACTTTAATTATATATGTGTGTGAATGTGTGAATATTAAAAGGTTGAAGAGGTATAATTGTAACAGCGTTACGGATTTGGAGAGAATTTTGTATGTAAATAGTCTAGACCCTAGAATAGGACATATGCTTTTTATCCATATCAGACACCTCTACATAAGACATGGGGCACAGGATACCTTAACAATAAGTATAAGGTGCATAATATATCAATAATTAGCTATAGATATATGCTGAGCAATTTGACGCTATGGATATTAGACTAATCGTGAGTGCGTTGACATTACAAGATGTCTCTAAGATTTATACGAAGTCGTGCGAGAAGCTTCGCGTATAATCTTTATAGTCTCTATACTGTATACACAAGTGTGTCAGTGTCAGCTAATAGGGCGGGAAGTGAACTTCAAGCGTTGAATGCTAATCTTAGTACTATTATGTTCTTTAGACTGGGAGCAGGCAAAACTAATTGGTGCTATTTCTTAGTTGTTCAAATAACATGATCATGCAAACTGTATACAAATAATTAAACAAACGAGACCAGGCGGTCACAAAAACTCATAGATCTAACTAAACTCATAAACATATTTTATTTACGGCACGGACTTACACCTAAGTGAATAAAAAAGAAACATTCTTGAGTCTTCGTCGGAGAAGAGTACGTATTATGCCTACCTCATTTTGAAGAAATTGGAATAGGAGTTTATGACAAATATTCTGTGTGTGTGTTTGTAGTAGAAACGCGCTACAAAATTAATTAATTTACTTTATGTACACTCTTTTAAACAACTCCTAAGACAGTCATAATTTGAAACAGTAAATATATACAGTATTTTATGTATCAATTGATATGTATTTATAATAAATTAATAAAATATAAACTAGTTTAGAAATACATATGCAGCAGTTAAGTAACAGCAACACTGTTAAATTTTATATATTTAATTAATTTTCTGACAGATTAGCTTTGACCACCTCTCTTGTTAATAAAGTTTTAATAGAGGATGGTTAGAACGTTAGCTCTGAAGGATGTATATATATTTGCTAATGGGTATCTCGCTTCCTGTTAAATTTAGTAAGAACGGCAAAGTGCAAACTGTTTCATCGTTAGATTTTGTCCTTATAAAATTGTGCTTACATTTCAAAACTTCTATAATCTCAATCTCTACATTTTTCGTTGCAGCCAGCTCCCAGTCTACACGTTGTCACTTCTAGTTTCACGGATGTGCACATGTAAAGCGATCTATATCGACGTCACGATGTTATTTTGGTGAAAACAATCGAGAGCTGTTTACCTCACTGGTCACGACGTTATTTAATTGCAAAGTGGTTTGGGAAAAGTGGAGTAAACTGTTTTATTTGCTTTTTACGCCTTCAGTTTTAGATCACTTACTCGCTGTAAAGCCACGTTTAGAAACATGTTTGTTTATTTATTTCCTATTCTTAATTTTTTTTTTTTTTTTTTTTATTTGTGACAGGCTAGTGTTTGACCACTATCTCACCTGATGGTAAGTGACGATGTGATCGAAGCTGGTAAACACACTAGACCTGGAATACGCAATTAATTGATATAACATACATTCTAAATTGTAACACGCTATCGTATGAAGATTGTATTAATATGATCGCAATGAGTAGTTCCGTAAGGCCGTCCGTATAACATTAAACTATATTGGATGCCTAAACTCAGACACTAGGACCGTCTATTATTTGACTTGAGCAAGCAATCTAGCGAAGCTTTCCATTTTTTGCCTAGTTGTTAGCTAAGTGTTTTCTAATTTAAGTAGAGTTCTAGTACTAGTTAAGGTTTACCTGTTGTGAATAAAAATATAGCATTTATAATAATGCAGTTCTATTGATACTTAGGCCAAAAATCAGCTCTTGGAGGACTAGTTATTTTTTAACGTATATTTGGTACCAATATTGTATTACCTATGATGATGTTGTAAATTAGCGTCACGTAGCTGACATCAAAGCTTCGAATTTCATCGCAGTCGGCTCAAACGAGCATGTATTTTGCATTGTCGTAATATCCAAGAATGTATATGATATCTATAACTACCATCCATACTGATTAGTTTCAGATTGTAACTGATGTAATATTACAACTTTATACAAATTTGAGACCCGTGGCTATGCCTATCTTAATCAGGATAACAAGTTTCAGCCTTATTATTCTCTCTCCAGGACTTATTTTGCTAATTATATATAACGAACCGTCGCGCGTCGTTCATCATAATCTTTCAAACCAAAAAGCGTCATCAATAATTCAAACTGACTAGTATAGACCCACAATTCAACCTTCAACCCAAAGTAATATGCCTGGATGAGCCTGAGGCTCTCGTAGAGGCACATTCCTTTACAAGATCACTCCGATACACCTATCTGAATTTATACAATGTTAAAAAAATGATAGAATTACCTTTTATTCATGTCCGCTAAAAACATGTGAAAAGGCTTAAACATACACGTAAACGTTTTCAAACTCACAGCCCCACTAAATTCAATGTGTCGCGGGTGCCGGAATCATTCAGATGTCACAATTTTTTCTACCCACTTGTGTTTCAGCCGGGAATCTAACCCGATTCGTGCTTAGAAGGCGAACGACACTCAACTAAGCTAACGATCAGTACAAAGCTTGGTTTTTAACTGACTTCAAAAAAGGAGGTTCTCAATTCGCCTGTATGTTTTTAAGCTATTGCATAGCTTCTATCGCGGGCCTTGAGCGTGGAGACCGAATCCAGAAATTCCGTAACGAAAATAACCTAACACCCCCCACTCTGACCGGCACAGCGGTGATACTTTTTAGTTTTGCCATCTATCGATGAATAGCAGAACTTTTAATGACTTTTTTTAAATATCACGCTTGTCTCTTTATTTCAGCAACTCGCCTCTAGGTGGCAGGAAAAATAAATACTGCATAAATAAAATAAATAAATAATTATAATTGTATAAGTTGATAAAAAAATGCTATGCAATAGCTTTACCGCGGCAGTCCCCGAGTGCCACACGTCTTTTTTTTTTGTATGTATGTTACGCGATATCTCCGCTAATTATGAATCGATTTTGATGGTTTTTTTTGTTTGGTAGAGGTGGTCAGAGGTTGTCCCATATAAATTGAATCGAAATTGGTCAAGCCAAAACCGAAATATAAGCGATGAAGTCAGTTTTTTAAGCTTTGCTTGCGTTTTGTTATGTTACCTCAAAACTCTCTTTTTTAACACATTTGATTTTTTTCAATTGTAAGCATATATTTTTAGCTTGCTCCCATACAATTTCATCAAAATCAAGTCATTGGTTTGGTTTAAATCAAAATAACTGGAAAAATACGTCTTCGTTGAAAACAAATTCTTCTCTTTTAGTGTATTGACTATGTTTTATTGTTTCAACAGATTGTTTTTTTTTTAGGTTTGATTTCAATTGTATATTTTTATCGAATCAAAAGCTGCAGTGTCCCTTCCAACCTTATTCTGACATTAGACCGAAGCAAACCAAATCCTCTCCTATTCACAATTAGTGACGCCTGAACGTGACCGTGTCCGATGTTTTCATAAATACATTGTTTTCAAATCTATTTGTTACATCTACGTTATAATTAGCATAACGATGCAATAACGGTACAAGTTTATGTGAACACGTTTATTTTGGCTGCGAACAGAATCGTCAAAATAACACTAAGCATGAGTACTACATTAGTTTATTTTAATGTTTACGATTGTCTTAAAATTGTATATGTTTTTAGGCTGAAAACAAGGTATGGTTTGTTTAACTATAAAGTAAAGGGAGGGATTTAATTTTACTTTTGAAAATGTATTTTTTTTAAGATGAGAATATTTCATGGCTATACTTTGTTCCATTGGAAAGTATCCTGGCTAATCTAGAAAAACTCGTAGCTGTAAAACAACTAAAATATTCTGTGCTACTTCTCTCGATCTTTTTAGATAATAAATATGAAATACCAAATATATCCTACGACTCACAAGTGAACACACAAATTCTGGCCTTTTCAGTAGACCTAGAGGAACTTTTGCTTATTTTATAGAATCAAGATGGCATATTCTGATTTTGAAAATTGCTTGTAGTACGCGTGACGGGGTTCGACTGCGTTGACTCGAGACAGCTGTCAGGTAATTAATGGGTCATTAATGCTAATATAATCAAAGATTGAGAGGAGCGGTGTTATTTTAGTGATTATAATAATTATTTTATTTTGCACCACCATCGATTCCTTTTTTTGTTAGAATCTTAATCAAAAATTGACTGGAAGAGGTAAACTTTGGAACCGCCTTTATATTTATGTTTTTTTAATTGGTAACCAATTAAATAATTTATTGTATGACGTATTTAAAAAAAACACGCAATAAATAGCTCGTTAGTACCACAATGAATAGCAATCGCGATAGTTATGATAATAAAATATGTTACAAATCAGCTGTTCCTACAACAATTATTCATATTTATTGCAAACATATGCTATTTATTACTTAGCATGTTTTAGCATTATCTTATTTATGTATATTGTATTTAGCTTAATCGTTCGATGATTGTTTGTGTAACGTCATTTATGCACTTTTATATTATAATTTGATAACAATTTACAGAATATAAAAAACAAATGCCAATGAATGCAATGTATTTGCAATTTAAATAATTAAGAATGATTAACATAAGATAAATGTGGACCTAGACAAGCCAAATCACCAATAATATATTTACTTAACTGATTTGGCTGAGCGCATGATAAAGTCGGAGGCGACCGGGATCCTGGGCTTTATTTTGGTCAGAGCTAATATTCAGACCATATTTTTGTACTCTCAAAACAGTAGATGACTAACATGAGCAAATAACAAAATAACAGACAAACACATTTACATTCAAACCTTCACAATAAGGTAAAAAACTAGTATCGAGGGTACCGAAAACATTTGTATATCAGTTACCACACATTTAATCACACCCAGAAATAGAAGCGCAAATGCCTCTTGGGAAGGAGATTGCAGATGAACTGAAAACTGCCGGAAATCAAACCCACGACCCACGAGTAGAAAATTGCCCGCTGCAACAGCTGAGTCGCCAAAGAAGATTCTAGTCTCACGATACAGCAAGCCGATGCAGCATTTTAGGCACGCTTTCATTTTGCCTTTTTATGTACTTAAGCCATTAAAGTCTTTGTTATGTTGTATTTGAAGTTTTTGTATCCTTGTTATTTAGTAGTTAAGTTCAAATTTAATTTAAGATTTACGTTTTTTTATGATAATTGAGAATCGCAACAAGCAATTCGCTCGCCTGATGGTAAGTGTCTCATATCTAATAAGCTTGCTCATGCCAGTTCACTGCCCGCAGTTTTGAACTTAGGTGAAAATACTGCTCGGCAAACCACTGCGTTCGTCACCCTGAGATATTATTAGATGTTAAATCTCTTAAGTACTGTAATTTCACAAAAAAAATGAACGAAACCTTGCCCTTCAATCCGTTTGCACACTATACTGCTAGGCGGAATGTCTGGCCCAGGCGGACTCTCAACTATCCAAGGAAAGCTGCGATGTATATAACAAATAGTGTACTAATTTGGCATGGCAACAGACTAAAATTCCACCTATCTATTTTAAAATGAAACGAAAACAAACATGTTATAATCACACTATTAACACAAATAGATTATTCACTCATGACTGTGAGACACACTTTTTTTATAGTATTTCTATGATGGTGGCTTACAATATATAAGTGCATTACAAATCGTCTTCGAAGATGTAATATATAATTTAAACGCGAGCAAAGCTTAAAATACCGACTTCACCGCTTTATCTTCGGAACTCTTGATCAGAATAAATTAATTAAATAAATAAACGCACACGCACACAATTTCACACAGCTCCACACTAACTTCGATAACTTGTGTCGTGAGCCGGAAACATACACATCACACACGCAATTATAATGCGTTAATATTATAAAGGATAACTCAAAAAATGGTCAGATCTTGATCAAATTTAAATATTACATGAGAAGCACCAGCTTTAAACATTAAAAGAATCATCGAATACGGTTCACCTAAAAAAATATAGTACCTACACATAAAAAAGTACAGTCGAATTGATAACATCCTCCTCTTTTTTTCGATTAAAAATATGCTTCTATGCAGAAGCTTATAATACAATATCTACCTACAACAATTCAAGTACTTGCTCTACTCTATAGTATAAGGTGGAGAAGTTTGTGAGTTTAAGCTTGGTATAAAACATTGCTAAGTTTTATGATTCGGGTTCATTCTGAGACAAAAAACCCGAGAGCAAACGGATACGGCAGACCGTGGATAAAACTTAATATGGATATCTCACATGCTACGGTATAGAACAGGTTTTTTACAAAATTTTGTTAAACTCTGCATGAAGCTTGAGAAGACACATTCTAATTCTATTTTTAAAACAGTCTTTATATTTATAAATGCTTTTATTACAAGCCTGTTAGATAAGTTGGGTTCGCCTTCTATAAGCATTATATCGGGTTGGATTCCCGGCGGGAACACAAGTTTTCTTCCCAAGAAAAATTGATTTTCTGGTTATGGTTATGTTGTCAATGAAACTTAAATGTTTATGGCACTCATGATACAAGTCATTGAACTAAGTGTGAGTATGAAAGCGTTTATTATTATTATTTATTATTGGTGGAGTGCTAGGTTTCTCAGAGTTCGAGATAATGAGTAGTAATGTCCCATTACAGAGTCTGACAAGCCATTTTTTCATACAATACAAAGTATGAAAGATGTCCTATTGTTATAGAGGAAAATTAGTTTTAACTACATACACACAAGCTAACTTTTGGATAAAAAAATAATTCGGCAGTGCTTTTCTGAGCAGGATTTTTCGAAGGATTTACTCTGGGAGGCAATTAACTGTAATGGGTAAGCGAGGCGCTTACCATCACGAGACCGACTTGGTAGTTTAGTCATTTAATTACCATAAAACATATAGAGACGTGTGGTATTAAAAACCATAGGTAGGTTAACGCTAATATCCTAAACTACTATTTTAAAAACGCAACCTTTTTGTTTTCTACGAGAAATAAGCAGAACTCTCCAGCAGTGGACAAACATATTTCTTGTTTAAATTATGTCAACAAGTTTAAAACTTGTTTTTGTGGTGTCAGTGCTAATCACATGAAACAACCGCCTACAGGACCCGACGCCAATACAAGTAACATTTGTTAGCACATACAAATAAGTACTTGTCACTTGGTTAGAACCACCTATTTTACAACTTTTACGAAATAATTTAACCAACAATAATTTTACCGTTTGAGACTGTTATTGCGTAAAAGTCCGCTAGTTGAAATTAAATTGTTATTGTGTAAGATACATCTACACTTCGACGGTAATTAAAATAAGTGCCAAAGTTACTGCCTGTCGCCTGTCATCTGCATGTCTGTTTGTCAGCTTTGTTCACTTTTCACGGAGAAACTCATAGAAAAGAATATACTCTACCCGAGGTTAAACAGTTCCGATTCCGACGAATTTCAGCAATGAGTTATGGTGAGTTGTTTTGCTTATCCAGGCAAAGGATGAATGGATGCCAACTGCACACGCGCTTTATAGCGACTACATAATATAGATATACCTAGGTTGGTATAAAAAAAAATTAATGAAAAAATGCGCCGCCGAGTTTCTTGCCAGGTTCTTCTTGAAATGGCTGTAATTTTGCGAATCTGGCAGTCGAGTAATTAACTTTCATGAGTGCCTCTTTGGAGCCCATGTGAATAAACTACATTGATTTTGATTTTGAAAAGCTTACTAGACCAAAAAAGATACAAAAAATAATGTTCTTTTTTTATTTTGGCCAAGATTACGTCTGTCAAACTTTGTAATACAATGCAAACATAAACATGAATAAGGTGATACTTTATTAATGGTTTATATTATGGTAATAAAGTACTTAGCAACCATAAACGCGAAAGAGATAAAATACATTTTTTCTTTACGTGGCAACGCATGCCTAGTCTTATAAAAGACTAGCCGTGACCCACGGCTTCGCCCCTGTTTATCAAGTTAAAATGTATCCTATGTGTTAATCCTGGGTATAAGGTATATATATTTTAAATTTCATTGTACACTTACTTACTCACACACAAACTTTGGATTTATAATAAAAGTGTGATTGAAAACTTAACTGATTTTACACCAGTTATTTATCGCGGTTTCGCCTGATTTGTTATAAACCGTTACAGCGTGAAATTATACACACAAAATTACAATTTACACACAAGTTTCGTACAATTTTCGTATTTCAACATAAGTATGATGTTATTTGTTCTCCTGGCGTTTCGAACACCTTGCTGCGGTCGTTGTCATAAGAAGACAGGCAGACATAAATGCGGTAAAATCCGTCAAAATCAGTTTAATTCATTTAAAAAAGGGTTTCACTCCGGGAGTGCCGGCAGAAGTGAAAACTTGAACATTAACGTTGTAAACAGCAGAAGCAGGCATACATTTTCGCCTATATAGTATTACTTCTTCTCCTACGCCGCGCCGGCGGTCTACTCTCCCTCCGTCTTACGAATTTTTGATCAGGTCACGTGTCCTGACGCGAGTTTAACATTTTTTACCTATACAAAAAGTGCACAACGCCGCTAAAGAAGTTTTCACTTCAAATAATATCGCGAAAACTTAAGAAATCAGAGCGACCCTAGTTCAAACATCAAGCATAAAAATAAACTCGTAAGACTACATTTAATTGACTGAAACGGGTGTAGCCGCGTACAAGAACTAGTGTTCTGCGTTCATTTTCTCCTCGCTTTTCTCCAATTTCATAAGAGAAACAGAGACAGCGAGTGGATATTAAGGTATGGCGCAAAGCCAAATCGTTTTATCGTAGCTCTTGACCTAGAGTTACATATATAAACAAAGAAAACTTGGTACAACCGTGGAATAACAAAGCGCAAGGAAATAGCTATATTTTGTTCGTGCATCGTAGAATAATGCCATTGGTGCAGTGGGAATAAAATCTACGGTTCATACCTAAAGTCGTACGTACAAGAAAGCTTTCGCAATGTGGTTCGGGTCCATGAGCGATAACAGTTTCGTATTGTAATTGGAATCCTTACAAAACAAGATTGTTTAACAATACAAGTTCTCTGAGAACGTCATCCATTTATGGTTAATATACCTCTAGTTTGCTCGAAGCGTTTTGCTTCTTAGGAGAAGTGGAACTCCTGCGTCTTTGTTCCCTGAACGGTACAATCTGGGTGTCTAGAGTGAATAGGTACCTTCTAGGCAAGCATGTTCCATCTTCGGCCGCATCGTCACTTTCCATCAGGTGAGATAGCGGTCAAATGCTTGCCTATCCAGTATAAAAAAAACATCTTAATATACGGGACCACCTCTGAAATATACTCTACCCGACAAAAAAAACATCAAAATCGATTCATAATTGAAAAAACCTTCTTTTTTGAAGTTAAAACAATCAAAATGTACATGTATGCAACTAACTCAACAGTTCAAAATTAGATATTCTTCAAAACTATACTACTAAACTATATTTTCAAAACTAATCTGTTATTCAAATACACCTGTCTGGTAACTTTCAGCATCACAATACAATGTCAAACGTGTTGTTTTATTTTATTTATTTAAATATCAATAATTTGTAAATTAGTTTCACATTTGGAGGAACATGCCAATCCTTTGTATTTCATAAGCTACGCTTGATTTAACAAGCAGGTGCTCTTAACAATTATATTATAACCATTTTATACACGCTTCAAGGTTAATTTGTGTAACATTTGCAAGATTCCCCCGTCCCCGTTCTATCATCGGGCAAGCAGACAAACTGCTAAGCGATACCGCTATTCAAATGCGCACTAAGCGTTTTGCCTCCACATTCATTGTGCGAACCGCAAAGGGATGGAACTCCTTACTTGAGTCGGTGTTCCCTGATGAGTCCAATATGGGAGACTTTAAGTAGCGAGTGAATAAGTATCTTCTAGGCAAGCTTACTTCATAGTCGACCACATCGTCGCTTACCATCAGGTGAGATAGTGGTCAAAAGTTTGCTTATCTTGAATAAAAAAAATCATTTTTGCCTTGTTCATAAGGTTTCTATCATTATAAAAAAACCAAAAGGAGAACCTTAATTGTAAGAAGAAAAAAATTTATTTCTCAGAATTAACACTGCAAAAAAATACACTATGAACATATATAATGAGACACTCATTATTAATTTATACTAGAATGTGAACATAATTATATTATACTAGCCGTGACCCGCGGCTTCGCCCGCTATTATCAAGTTAAAAAGTAGCCTATGTGTTAATCCTAGGTATAATCTATGTACATTCCAAATTTCATCCAAATCCGTTCAGCCGTTAAAGCGTAAAGAGGGAACAAACATACTTACACACTTACACACAAACTTTCGGATTTATAATATTAGTAGGATTATATTTAGCATAATTATTAACATAGTGTTGTGAGCACCATGCTCTCACAACGCGGGTATAACCATTGTATACCTACTAACTATATTTATACTTTTATATTACTTTAGATATACCTATTGTGAGAGAAAAACAACGATTTATTTATCTATTTATAATATGTACCTACAAGCATGTAGGTAAGATGAACCACAAATAAGTGATTGTAGGTACCAATCAAATATTTTATATTCATCGGTATGGCACAATGGCGGTTTCGCTCTCACAGCCCAGCACTAATTACAAAACTTTACATTGCACACACAATTCTACCCAGAAGTACAAATTCGGAGATGAAATTGTGCTCCTGGCGCGATTTGATCGAGTGCCGTCGCTAGCAAAGTCTACTCCGCCAACCTATAGTACAAAAAAAAAAAAAAATCCACTTATTTTTTCAGATAGCACTTATCTATTATAAGCTATAGTAGCGATACCCAGCTTGCGTTGCAATGTCACGTAATAAAATCGCTTTCATACTCACAGCCCCACTATAAGTTCAATGACTTGTGTCGTGGATATAATGTGAATATAAACACTAAAATATGGTTATCCCTTTTATTTTATGTTAGCTTAGAATAGTAGCAAATCCGACAGACGTAATTCTGGCCAAATGAAAAAACACCATTACCAATGAATTAATTATTTTGTCTATTCTCTTTGGACCAGGCACATTCGACTGTATACTCAGAACAATTTGCCTAAGTTCCGCCTCAACCGGATGTTTAGATGTTTTTGTGGATAGGTATTAATTATAGTATGTAACGGTTACTCACGCATATTTGCTCTTAAGGGTTGTTTGCTATGCAATTAAACCAAAACTACGGAACCTTGACTAAACCGGATTTAGCAATTTTTTTTACGTTTAATAGGTAGACTAGTTGTATGTATGTATAAGTACATTTAATAATTTAAATACGTGTTGAGGTACACCACCGTCCCTGTTTGTAATATTTTTATCATCTCCGCCCTTTGTGTTCCTATGTATAAGACCGCCCTTTGTGTTCCTATGTTATATATAAGATTTCTTTGTAAGTGTTATTTTTTGGTATGCAAATAAAGAATCTCGTTGTTCACCGCGGCTTCTAATTAAAAAAACATTATTTATCGGGACAAATTGAATCCATCTGAACACATATAAAAAACATCAAAATCAATCCAGTCGTTCAGGATAAGTTCAGTTACATAAACATAACGTAAAAATGTATTAAGCATAAAAAGGTACAAATATACAGTAACACAGGCTACATTTTTACTTGATCAAACGTATCAGCAGGACACAGCCAGTTAAGAATATATCTAACTCTACAAAATCATTCCAAACCCACTATTCCCCATTTATTCCAATGAAACATCCAACAGAATAATAAGAAACGGAAACGCTCAATTATTATAGGTTGTCCCCTCGAATTAGACCGCTACGGGACTCGACACGCCCCGCAACAACCGAGTGTGACAAGTACTGAATATACATATAACTGTCCAATGTTGGTAACGTAACCAAGTGTGTTGGCTATAATTAGGGGTGGCGAAACGAACCGTTTGATGACAAATAGCAAACGTGTATTGTCGATATTAGTTATTTAGTTATCACACGGTATAATAATTAGGTAACATTCGATATATGCTTGTGTGAGTTGGAAGACTTGTGTCGTGGGTGCTAGAAACACATACTTATACAGTGAGAAGACTCAAAAACAAACAAACAAAAACAAACGCATTCACAATCACAGCCCCACACTAAGTTCGAAGACTTGTATCGTGGGTGCCGGAAACATTCACATCATACACACATTACACCCAGAATCAGAAGCACAAATATCCCTTGGGAAGGAATTAGTACTCCTGCCGGGAATCGAACCCAGGAGACACGGCGCAGAAGGCGGGCAGCTGTCCACTGCGCCAACTGGGTCAGAAGAACTAAACCGTTTGAACTTGTTTAGTGTTAGTGTATTAGTGTAATGTAGTGTTTTATAAGTGCTGCTTAGAACACATCAACTAAGTGTCTTCGCCTTAATAGAGACAATAAAAAAGCCGTGTTAAAAGACACATTCTTGGATATTTTGAATGTATATAGCAAAATAAGTTAAATCTAAGTTACTAGTATGCCTAATCTTGGCTATATTGTAACAAAAATAGGGACACGCTATAGTGACCTATAAAAGTAAAACGCAACAAATAAATAAAAAAAAACCTAGAAACAGAAACACAAACTTATTTTTCGAAAAAAACTTGTATCCTAGTCAGAATCGAACTTGATACCCGCTGCTTAGAAGGCAGTCGCGCAACCATCTACGCCATCGGGTAGTTCAATTACGTCTGTTACCTTTTCAAAGCTAATCCACTGGATTGGTGGTCTACTAGGAGTTGGCGGTAACTGAAATACATATTTTTCTCAGACAATGAATTCCATTCCAAAGCGGTGCGCATAATAAATGTGGAAGCAAATTGCTTCGTGCGTATTTGTGGAATATCAACTACATAAGGTTTTAGTTTTGTTTTACGAAATACAGGCTAGCCCGTAGATAATGGATGTTAGTAATAGACTATGAAATTACTTTCTAATATAGATCGCGGCCAGAACCACTTATTAGTTTTATTTATTCATATAATAGCGGCAACGTTTTTACGGTAAAAGTTATTCACAACAAAAACTCTTTAAAATGTTATTGCCCTTATATAGCTCAATTAATGCCAAAGTCCCATCGGCCTCAATGTTTTTTTTCTATGAATCTGAGCCAACCCGACCCGTTAAGAATACCGTGGATTTTGGCACAATAGGATGATGACTGGTTAAAAAAAATCGAATTAGTCCTTCAGTTAGACTATCAAAAAACAAATGGACATGTATTTAAATCTACAAAGATAAAGAGCTTCAAGTTCGGGGGCTCGTGACGTCACACCTCAGTAAAAAGTATACTAAAGCGTGACGTCACGCCACGCTGTGTTGATAATTAAAATGACGGATTTAATAGAAATTTTCGGCATCTAGCATATCTTTCCCATATGGCCCGATACAGGGACCGGGGCCGATGGTACTAAGCCCAATTAATTTACCGAACTATTAACCGGTAACACATTCATATGTCCAGTCTTTTAATAATAGTGTGTCAAACCGAGCGAAATTAATTCGTTGGCTACCGTGACAGGGCTGACAGCTAACAGCCCTAAGTGAATACCTGCCTCATGTTCGGCTCGCGGTGATTTGGCAGCTAACAGGTGTCGTCGCCCTGTCTTGTTATGATAGTGGTAACTCCCCCTCAATAGACACCGAACATTAGGAACCTTTGTTTTTATTTTCATAAACGTGTTTTCGCATAGGAATTTACCGAGTGAAGCAAGATCTCTAAGTTAACTTGGGTGGTTAAAGTTTCTACCACTTTCCTAGGGCATGACTCAGCATGACTAATGACTATTTTACTTGACTTTGACTTTGACTGTGACTGGTGACTAGGACTAGTTTTATGAACTCTACATACCTCTTGAAACACACATTATTATGTGGAGAAGTTATATTTTTAAATAAATAAAAAAGTATTTATTGCCGGCAACATGTTAAAAAAGGTACATTTTATTCTTAAAGTCTACAATATGAAGTGTAAAATAACTATTAAATTATAAAGATAAAACAGTAGTGGTTTGGCAATAATATATGCTCAGTGCTTTTTTGCCTAAAATAAATATACGCTTGGCTGGTTTTCAGCAAATCCTTTGCTCGAGCTAAAATGGTTGTCAAGCCAGAAAAAGTAATTCCCGGGGTCTAACTTTTAATTTTAAAATAAATGTTTTAATATTTCTACTTAGAAACCATTGCATCGCATGCGTTTGTGTGTGTATGTATGTGTGTATTTGTGTAAAATAATATATTAGTGTTTATATGTATGTGCCTAAATGTGTAAAAATGTGTTTTTACTTGTTTTAATAAAATTTATTTTCATATTTTCGTACACAAAAAAAAATCAAATATTTTTTGCCGCTTAGTGGTAATGGTAGAGACCATTGCAAAGTATTATGTTGTCATTTTGCATTATTGCACTGACAATTCATAACGCCAATTAGATATGCACCCACCGCTCACCGGTTATTCAAGAGTTGGCACACACATCGAGACAAGTGTATAAATTATCATTGACTTATATATTTAAAGTGGAGCATTATTTATTACTTATTTTGTTAAAAATAGTATTCATTAGCAAACTAATATTATAAATCCGTAAGTTTTTGTGCAAGCATGTAAATGTGTCACGGTGAAAGTATGTTCGTTTTCTCTTCACGCTGTAAGGGCTGAACGGATTTGAATGAAATTTCGAATGTACATAGCTTATGCCTATGATTAACACAGGATACTTTATTACTTGATAAACGCGGGCAAAGCTGCGGGGCACGGCTAGTAGTAAATAAACAGCAAGATTCTTTAGTCTGTAGTTACCTCTTCAACCACGCATTGTATGGTTTGATATTAAATATAGAAGTAGCTGAAGACAAAAATGTTATAGATCATATTGTGACATAATAGAATAGAAGAGTGAAGATAACGAGTAAAAGAGAGAGGAAGAGGAAAACATATTCTACCGGCGGCGCGGCCCTGCATGTGGAACAAGCGAGATATCAATTTCTGCACTCAATCGCCTAATAATATTACATGGAAATGTAAACAATTTTTGATCAAGCGAAGCGATATCTCTGAGTGGTTAATGGTTCAGCACTTTGTCCGTCCGACCGTCTGTCCATCTGCCAAAGGCATTTAGGGTCTAAACCATATAAGCGAATAACTTCAAACTCTCAGAGAATATGTAAAATTCTGACCCAAAGCCAAAAAATAGCAATTAAAATCATATAAATAAAATATTAAGGGGCACCAATGCACTTAAGTTGGGCACTATTTATTTTGATTATATCGTTGAAAAGAGCTCGGCAATTAGAGTACGAATCCTTAAAAAATCTAAATTGTAAAATAACAATTTGATAGGATATCAAAGTCACTGATCTTAGACCGGGGCAAACAGGAACATTTTCGTCGTTTACATAAACATTGTTTAAAATTAGATATATGAAACGTTAGTTAATTACGGTCATTAAGTCGCTAAATAATTATACTTAGCTTTACTTAAAAGTCAAAGATCTGCTATGAGTCACCATTCAAATAAACTTAACCAGCAGAATACAAATACTGACTGATTGCTGAGATAATGGGATAATGGATAATCCTCAGCGTCACTCAATAAACCGTCGAAAATTACATTTAATGACAGATGAAAAAAAAAATTACTAGTGCTTCTGGGTGTGATCGTGTATGTGATATATGAATGTTACCGGCACTCTCGATACAAGTCTCTGAACTTAGTGTGGGGCTGTGAGTGTGAATGCGTTTGTTTGTATGCGTTTATTACGTTATATTATTTTACAATGTTTGTTCACACGCTCTCTGTAGAAAGACGTGTTGCGTCCTCGGAAGCGGAACATGTGAGTGCACGCGATTTAATAAATACGTATCTCTAATTCTCTACATAAACTGGATGTTAGGTGCATATTACATCACTAGGTGATATAGTGCGTGAAAATTTCAAGTAGCAATCAATTTGTGTATTGATAGGAACAATATTTACATACGCATGCTTGCGGAAAAATGTTATGTATGCCTATTTGAATAATTGTTCAAGTTTCGATTAGTTTGAAGAGAACATGATTGTTGGTACTTATGTCTTGCACTGAACAACTGACCAATATCAGAGCAAGGATCTTCTATATTTCTATGTCGATTGAAATAACAATTAATTCATTGATATTTCAATAGATGGTTCTGTCAACTTTCTGCGTCGAAGCAGTAAAAAATCGCTCAAACATCAGTTACGATTGGATCGTAATTTATTTGTGTTTTAGTTGTATTTGTTTTAATTAGTAATTATTTAATGTAGTTCATTAACTTTATATATATTTATGTATATTTACATTGTACAGTGTACACCTCCATCGACCTGTTTCTACAACAATCTCTGTCCATGCAAAGGTTGACTGGCAGAAATCACTGAAAACGATAGGATTGTACTAGTAATATTATTTTTGTAGTTATAAATCTGTTACTCTTTTGGTGTACAATAAAGATTTTTGTACAGTACCTTTTTGGCTTCTTTTAAATTTTTAACAGATATTTCAACTTTTTATGTTATTAAGAACCCGTATACATTTTTATGTCTTTCTCGCTCGCACGATTCACTGATTTTGAGATATAAAACTGACGGTGTGAGTTATTGTAAATGTTGTCAATATAATCCCTAAATAATAATATCACGGATCTTATAAACTGATATTCGTTTTCTTTGCTTTTGGATTGGCGGAGAAAATCGATGTCAAATTGATTTTATATTTTTTTCACTCTTTCTTCGTCTAATTAATAGGTATTTAAACGAAAATTAATTTAAAGTATCCGTTACATAATTATTTAGTAAATTTATTGACAACATTTTCCATAACTCGCTCCATAATTTTTATTTCTCAAAATGAATGAATTGTGCGAGCGAGACAGACGTACAAATGTATACGGGTTCTTAAGAGACGAGCATATTGCTCGCCTAATGGTGAGCTTCACTCTTGCCCATTAAAGTTCAGGGCTTCCAAAGTTTTGTACTTATAATAGGACAAAATCCTCCGTGGCAAAGCACCGCGCTCATCACCCCGTGATATCAGATGTTAATCTCTTAACTGAACCAAATCATTTGTTAATTTCGCAAAAAATAATGTTAATTAAGTTGGGTCAGCGTTCGCCTTCTAAGCACGGGTTCGGTTCCCGTCGGGAACACAATTTATCTCCCCATAGATAATTTGTTTTTCTTGTTCTGGTTGTGATTGTGTATGTAATGTGAATATTTCCGGCACCCACGACACGAGTCATCAAACTAAGTGTGGGGCTGTGAGTGTGAAAGCGTTGTATGTTTATGTTTAATTCAAGACAATACAAACCTTAAACTTTAAGATACCCAAAGAGAAAGTGTAAGTTTTTGTCGAGCCAAAACAAATCAAATGCATTAAAGTAATAAATGTCTGAACAGTCGTGCAACGAATTCATTTGTATCAGCTGTTAGTCAACTAGACAGAAAGTGAAAATAATAGTCACTTGGGTTTGCGTACATCCGTGATTTAGTTATGATTTATATTAATAAGCTATCTACGGGCCAATTGCCAATATTTCCTAAAACTAAACTAAAACTATATACAGCAAACAACCAAGTTACCCACAAGACATCGAGCCTATAATTAATTAACATTAATTGATAATAAAAATATATAAGAGTTCAAAAAACGAATAACCGACTTTTATCTCCAAAAACTATTCATCATATCTTGATCAAATTATAATGGAATATTCGAACAAAATAATATTTTTCCAAATCGGTTAATAAATGACCAAGTCTGAGGCAACATACATAAAAAAGATTCCGACGGATTGAGAACCTCCTCCTTTTTTGAAGTCGGTTAAAAATGCAGCGCACGACTGCTCGAAACGACTCTGGAACTTAATGATGTCCTCTAATATTAACTATTACAGTCTTGTTTAACTGCCCTTTCGCTTAGTTGGATGTGCCTTCGCCTTCTAAGTAGCGGGTACCGGGATCGATTCTCGCTGGAAACACAAGTTTTCTCCCCGGGGATAACTTATATTTTTGGTTGCGGTTGAGTGTGATGTGAATGTTTCCCACGATACAAGTCATTTATCTTAGTGAGGGCTGTGTGTGTGACAACGTTTATTTATGTATATTTGTTCCTTTGTGGTTCTCTGAAGACCGTTTGGGTCTCTACTTTCCTCTCGCTTTAGAATATTCTTCATTCTTACTTCAATCTAGTTTTCTTACACGAAAGTAATCCAGATTCAATATGGCGATAACCAAACGCCATATTGTGAAAAACGAAAGTCGATGAATTGTTATATGAAAATTAAAACTATCGTGATTATTACACATCATTTATGTTGTATACGGCTTTAAACACGTAGAAAATACAAGTAAAAGAAACAAAGAAAGTCGTCATTTTCTACGTGTTTCAAGCCGTATAACACATATCGACGAAGTGTGTCAAGTGAGGTGTCATTGAATATAGGTATTTGAAAATCATATTTAGGTTTCTTTAACTATTTGGGATCAATAACGATTTAACGCTGGTTATCATCAATTCTTACTAAAATTTTCAATACTTATCTATATTATTTTTTTTACATTGACTAGGCAAGCATTTGGCCGCTATCTCACCTAATGATTCCTGAATGATGAATTTATTATATTTGTTAATTATTCACCAATAACAATAAATAAATTAAGTACGTGAGTCATACAGCTTTGATAAAGTTTTTATATAATTAATATAATAACATTATTAAAGAAAATATGGTAAACAAAAAAGTAGGCTCACTTTTTACGCAATCAAATATTTTTTTTAGATAAGATAAGATTAGATAATTCTTTGGCATTGGTAAGAACTGTAGTGTTAGTATTCGCGAGTTCTGATTGCAGGTAATGTTATTACAGTTGACCCATCTCGGGCGCCAATGTCACAAAATATGATTATACAGACCATGCATGTTTTTCATTATTTACTGATATTTGGAATTGATGATAAATAAGTTAAATAAATAAAATTAGTTTGTGAAATATAAAGAACACAACAAAAATTACAAAAGTAATAAATTCATGCTATGTCAAAAGAAATTTAAGGAAATGTTCTTTCAAACTATAAAATTTTTTAGTCAACCAATTTTTTAAAGCGGATTTAAACATATTCATAGGAAGTTATTTTATTATCTTTGCGAGGTGGTTATAGCCTTTATGCTAGACACATAGGTACTCTTCTCAAAGATCTTAGACTGGATTAATGGAAGATGTGTTTTGAAAATATATCTTTTATTCCTTTTAGTATAATTATTTACATGATCTTTATTTGTTTTTGAATTAAGTAGAATATACCTATCCACTTCACATTGTTCAGTGCACAGTGTACTTCCATTGCACTATTATAGAAAGCCATGTGTTTTGATGGTGCACTCAGACGTGTGATTGTTAACTTTCCCCTGGATGAGCCTTGTCATAATCAATATCGATATGGATGCTTTCTACTATCCTGACCAAATACCTGCAGTATATATACATATTTTAAGCTCGGTCACCGACGTAAGGTCACGTGTAGTAATAAAGTATAACGTACATTTTTTTTTTCGTTTTAGACATTATGAAACCATTGCGTACTGTTATTAGTCGAGTTTTAATTTTAGAATTTTCATCTTGATTTCTGGTTCGTTTATAATGTCACATGTAACTGTTACAAGTGTACTTTCAACTATTTTGCGACCTACATTTTTAAAATACGTTACTCAATTCACGTCTATCGCCTTCTAATAGCCGTATATGAAAGACTAATAAAGTACTAATCGTCAGATATGAATTGGAATTGCACGTCGCTCGGCATAGATGGTTGCTGTCTTCTACGCTGCGGTACCGAGTTCGATTCCCACTACCATGTGAGAACACAATCCAAAATTTTATTACGTGAGTGTGATGTACTTGTATAAGAAACCAGCAAAACATATAGTCTTCCAGTCCAGTTTAGTAAAACCGTTTGTTATTTACAAAATTAAAAGAATATTTCTATTTTGTTTTTATGTTTGAAGCTGGCCGTATGCTTAGTTGGGTGCGCGTTCGTCTACTAAGCAGCGGGGGTCGGGTTCTATTCCCGGTGTAAACACAATTTTTCGTACAAGGAAAATTTGTGTTTCTGGTTCTTGTTGTGATTGTGTGTGTGATGCGAATGTTTCCGACACCCACGACACAGACGGGGGCTGTGAGTGTGAAAATGTTTACGTTTATGTTTATTTAGAAACATAAGTGACCGAAGTGAACCTATTGATCGCGTTCGAAATCGAAAGTTCTTACTGACTGCAAGTAAGTCTTCAGGTCAGGTCGTGTGAGGTGACAAGTCAGTCAATGCATGCAGGTTGACGCTAGTGACCCTATTGTTAATGGACACATCCGCATCTTTGAGGTAATAAAAGCCCCACACTAATAAAAATGTCTCGTTGTTGTTACTTGTTGTTACTCACATTCTAGTGCTATATACGGCTAATAACTAGCTTTTTCGTAAAATTAACGAAATAATTGTAATTTGACTAGAAAATATGTTTCTAAGAACTTTAGTAGTCTAGTTGTCCCAATTTTTTTCTGCATGTAGTAAAATGTACTCTGCACGATATCTTTAAGATACTATTGATTGTTTAACTGTGTTTCTCTGTTAATTTTAACATATACGAAAGCGATTGACACTTTATTACCTGAGTTATGCGATGATGTGACTGACGTAGACGGTGATAAGCACATCAAGGCTAGAAAGGGAAGTATTAAAATTACTCAAAACACAACTTGCTGGTACTTGCTATGCTTTTGCGACAGATTTTGAGTGATACTTCTTATGGAAATCTAGAACCTTTTTGTGTAACGAAAATTAGTGGGGGTATATGATGCTTAATAAAATGTTTCCCTGTAACACAACAATTTAATTTCTATCGTATGTCTTTACGACACACTCTGTTTTTCAAATTATTTCGCTAGCCAGACGTGATACATCATGGAACGCATCGTCGCTCGTAATCAGGTGAAATAGTGGTCACACGATTCCAACGTTATATAAAAAAAACAAACAACTAAACGAAGATACGCTTTTTCAAATCTAGGGTCCTGTTTAAAGCTGCATGGTATAGTGGCATAGTTTTAAACATGATCCTAAATCATACTTACTAGATATATTATTATGCAATTCGATTTGATAGGGTGAACAATATCAGACACTTACCCACAGCAGCAGTATATGGCTGCGCCCAGGTGCCTGCAAACATAACAAAACTTATGAATAACAAAACTTTAAAGTAACAAAATTTAAATGGAGAAGCGATGATCCTGAAAATTCGAACTATGATATGATATGACAAGCAAGGAAGTAGACTTCTATGCTTGAGTAAAAGCAATCATAGGCCGAACTTAAGCTACTAGAATACTAAAATAAATTAGATACCGCACTTTTTACCTCCACTTCAAAAAAAAACCTCCTCGGTTCCCAAGTCAATTGTATTTTACCGTTTGTTAGCTCAGAACTCTGTCATTTATTAAATGGTTCGAAAAATCATTAATTTTTAAAGGATATTTACTTCACGTTGATTTTTTATCAAAATCTGTTCTGTTTGGTTTTTAAATCAAAATTACTGAAAAATATATATGTTATTCAAACAAACGAAATCTTCTGATTTAAAAAAAATACGGATGCAATCTCTCCCAATCATGGGTGAAGCATGCAAATGTCCGCGCGGACAATCGTTTGCAAACTGTCAGATACAACTAAATAGTTGATCGAGCAAAGCGAGATCTCTTAGTTGACTTGGGACGTTCATCACTTTGTCAAAGAAAAAAGTTATAAGCAAAGCTCAAAAGTTTTTCTCTGAGGCAAAATGTAGGCGCAAGATCTTAGTTCGGCGCGAACCACTACTTACTAGGTGTATTGGCACTGATTGTTAGACATTTGGTGTATTTGTGTGCGTGTAGCTCGCGTTCTGACAAGCGACATTTAAAGACCTAGGGTGCTTCACCTGTTTTGTATGCGGCTTTGCGTCCACTTTTTTACATCCGTACACTAAAGTTTGATAACTTTTTGTGTGGCACAAAGAACTAGAATATTTTATGACAAGTTTTCTCCCAAGTTTTTCAAGGAACATTTATGTTTCTGGCTCTGGTTGTGTTTATGTGTGTGATGTGAATGTTTCCGGCACCCATGACACAAGTCATCGAACTTAGTGTGTGGTTGTGAGTGTGAATGCGTTTATGTTATGTTATGTTATGACTATCTACACAATATTACCTTCAAAATTGAAGGAAAAACATAAAAATGAAACCAGTAATATATATTAATAACCAGTGCTAAAATGTCAATAAGTGCCGACCCATCAGCGCAACATTAAGGGAGGCCGACGGTCATTAGAGCCGAAAACGAAAATCAAACAGAAAGTTTGCACCACTGACAGTCCTCGAAAGTTGCCTACTAATTGCCCCAGCACTTTGAGATGTTTTTAGCACACAGAAAATAACGCAAACAAATTAAAATAATGTCGCGAACTAAAAGTTGAAATGCTGCAATTATATATTAGCAACTGGAACGACGTTTTTCGTAGTGAAGAAAAATACTTTTTATGAATAACATTCAACCTCATCTTGCTCGAGACTAGTGTCTAGAGACAGACTAGTGGGAAGAGAGAGAACTGATTATGTGTTGAATATTTCGTAATTGAATAAATAAATTATTCTTGTTAATGAAGTAAACTCACGTGTTTATATTTGATACATAGTAAATTTATAATAATTAAACGCAAGCTAAGCTCAAAAAAACCGACTTCACCGCTTTATCTTCGGAACTTTGATCAGATTTGATTGGAATTGGAAAGCAAACTCTATCAAACAAAAAAAAAAATCGATATCGGTTCACGTGGAACGAAGATATGAGGTAACTTACACACATAAAAAAAAAATACAGTCAACTTGAGTGCCTCCTCATTTTTGTGAAGTCGGAAGAAAATATACCTTGCGGACGACGATCAGTAAAAAATAGTAACATTTTTCTTCTAATTTGATTTTGTGTAAATAGCTTTAGCTATGCGAGGCAGAACTATATTGATAAATTTAGAAAGGAAGAATTATTGCTTGAACCCGCGGCCATAGACACCCTATGCCTTATTGCTTTAACCGCTGAGCTACTCAAGCCCTGCCTGAAACGACGAAATTATCCTTTCCTTATAATTAACATCTTACGCGGACATAAATTGATGAAGTTTTAGTAATATGAGTATTTTCTTTATCTCTGATAGGCTAGCGATAGCTAATAGCTTGACTCATATCACACCTGTTGCGCAATGTTGATAACGGTAATATTATATATATTCAAAACTCTGGGTGGCACTGAACTGTAAGTAAGGGCAAGCGTAACGTTTACCAACAGGCGAGTAATTTGCTCAAATCGTCTCTTAATGACATAAAAAAGTAGACTGCCTGCATACAAATTCGCTAATAACGGTTGCATACATACGAATTGTAGTATGTGTATGATATGATTAAATAAATTAAATTCTGAGAGGTCGTTATATGTTTTGTACCTTGACGGGACATTGACCGCAATACATAATAATGGAATATTAAAATCAGAACATAATATTCACATATTTGGTGAGTTGGTAAGTAACAATGGCCTTCCTCACGATCTTAAGGTCAGACTGTATCTTTTAATTTCCTTTATGTTCTAGACATCTTCCAATCTGTTATGTATATGAGCGCCCCTCCAAAAGTAATACTAATAATGATAGATAAAGATAATGTATTATATATATTTTTTTTCTATTTAAGATAGGCAAAACATGCAGGTTAATTTTAGTTGGTGTCGATACATGTTTTGCCCTAGAGTAGGCGTACAAATATTATTATGGTGTTGACCATAGTGACCGAACACTAAAATGAAACATATTAATAAATAATAACACACATTATTAATTACTTTTTGGTAACAAAGAAATTAATTTATCATTATAATATTTATAAACGTCATAATATAATATACTGTATATAAATGTTATTTAAAAAAAAAAATATTATAAAAGTAAGTACCTATTTATTATTTGATAGTCAAATGTATTAAATATTTGGTGAAGGGGTGAAAAGCACGTACGATTTGTATTAATATTCAAAAAATTCGACGGACTGTGAAAGTAGGCATACAGGGAAAATAGGTACTTCTTTGTTAGACTGGAAAAACTCTAAAAACAATTGTTCTCAAATTAATTTTAGACGGAGATGTAAGAAATTATAAATTTATTATATTTAAGATGTTATTAGAATGAAATAAACATATAGATTAGAGCCACGTCGATTTATCTCGGGCAAGAGTTAAATAATCCCCATTTATAAAATATTTTAATTTATTGTTTTACTTTTATGTCAATTTATAAGTGCAATTTTGAAGTCAATTAATGTAGTACCCCTTCATGTATTTCAATTATATAATATAATGAGTAAAAAATATTTGTTGTCTTTTCTAGAATCTAAGCTTGGATATTGTCCATTTAGTGTTTCAAAAGATCTAAATTCGATGAATAATTCTGTCAAGAAACCTTTCAGCAGTCATTATTCTGATAGTAATTTATTTTATTTAGCAAGTACTATTCCAAATAGCTTTACCTTTTGTTGTTATGGAACGCAACTATTTCTTAGGAGACCGTAAATGTGTATAGCGTCTCATCGCTACAATTTGCCTCGGGAAAGCCTGATTTCCAAGAAGCGTCATACCCAGTACTGGATATGGGATCATTAGGAAGTATATCCTGCGCATGAGAAAATAAAACAGCTAGACAGCTGCGAACTAAAAGCACACTAAGAAATTTAGAACTCTATATCAAAAATATTGATACGTTTTTTTAGTATCTATGAGCTAATTGCCTACATTTCCTAAAAGTCAACTAACTAACATCTATACAGCAAAGACGAAGTTACTTTTTTTTTTTTTTTTTTTTTTTTTTTTTTTTTTTTTTTTTTTTTTTTAATCAATATTTATTTGGGGACTTTTATCCACATGGCAAGCCAGTCCCATCGTAACTTAACCAATGTATTAACTAATTAACTATAGAACATAAAACTTATGCTAATGATTGCTTAACCATATCTATAAGGAGCGATGCTGCCTCAGATGCTGGTTCACCTAACAATCCAGTAAACATTCCGACATCATTTTTACCTAAACTAAGTGTCTGCATTAATGTTTCTCTTAGATTTTTGTTACGGGTACATTCCATAAGCAAGTGGTGGATATCTTCAACTACACCGCATGTTTCACAATTTGGTGACGCTTCTTTTTTCATTAGATATCCAAACTTCCTTGATGGAACGTGTCCGGAGCGAATTCTGTGAGCCCAAACTATATGTTGTCTGCTAAGTTTATTTCTGACAAACCAAGGTATGTGAAGAGGCAGACTCTGGATGGTTTTATACCAAATTCCTTTTTCCTTGCTTCTCTCGTCAAAATATTCTTTGTATTGGATGTAACATTTCTGTCTGCATCTATACAGTATTTCAGTGTGGTTGGGACTTAGTCGGAATTCGGTCCCTTCAGTAGCTGCTAATTTTGCTAGTCTATCTGCCTCTTCATTACCCGTAATGCCAATATGAGATGGAATCCACTGCAACTTTAATTGAATATTATTCAAAATAAGATCGTTGATCTTACTTAATATATTGTAAGCTACCGAAAAGCCTCTGAAACCAGAGGCGCATCGAGCTAAATGCTGAAGTGAGCTTTTACTATCCGTAAATATAGCTATAAACTGATGTCCTGTATTGTGAGCCACTTCAAGGGTTTTTGATATTGCAGTGAGTTCCATCGTCATAATAGATACATCAGAAGTCGTTTTAAACATTGCTGATCTACATTCATTTGGACTATAGAAAGCAGCTCCAAGGCCATCTATGCTTTTAGACCCGTCAGTATAAAACTTATTCCAGTCACGGTATTTTTCGTTAATTTCCTCGATGACATTATGTTTAAGCGAGTTAACTTCCTGATTTCTTTTAGAGCCCTTAATGCATTCTAAATTACTCTGAATAATACCGTCTAAACATATATGAGAAACCCAAGTATCCAACTTAAACATATCCAAAGGATTTGTAGAATAAATGTCAAAGTCTTTGCATTCTTCAAACACAGCCACCAATAGGGGCTGGTTTTTTCTTCGCCAATATCTCAAATTGTCAATTTTTACAAGTCGATGTAGATTACATAAAAGTTGGATGATTGGGTTATTTGTACATGACATACTTTTGAGACAAAATTTGTATGCTAAATACAGTCGCCGAAGTTACCTACTAGGCATAGAGCATATTGATTCAAATAACATTATAAGCCTTATATAATGCAATAGTCGTAATGTTTACGTTTGTCTGTAAAAGCGTAATTCATTGAGTTTAAATAGTCATTATTTTATTTTTACAGTTGTTATCGACTCGTTTTTATTGACGTGACTAAGTGCAAGCTGTAGTAAATAAGAATAATTAAGTTGGTAGGCACTAACTGTAAAGTTTTTGTAGGTAATATCAGTTAATAGTCAGTAAAATGGTATATAAACACTTTTTGAATTATCAAAATAATTATTAGACGTGTTTATGGCCCGCTTTAATTAAGTAAAAAAGTAGTCTACTTAATAAATCTTAGGTAGGTATAAGTTATGCACATTTCAAAGTTAATCTGAAACTGTTCAGGCGTTACGACGTGAAGAGCAATCAAGCATACTTACACACAAACATTCGCAGTTATATTATTGGGATTGTTTACTGAAATTATTAAAAGTGAAATTAAAATCATCGCCTAACTCTAGACCTCTCGCCAACTCTAAACTAGCCCCTAACTCGAAGCCCTCAAAGTCTAGACGCCTAAAATCATTTTTATTATTAAAATTATTATATATTGACGCGTTTATTCCTGAGGTAGAGACAACTAGCAAAAATTTCTTACTCACACTATAAATGCAAATGTGTACGAGTTACTTGTATGTTTAAAAAATCTTATTTCAGTAGAAGCTTAATTAATTAAGTGACACGCCCGCTGTATAATACATACTCGTATAAAAAATCTAATGTGTTACCCGGAAGTTTGACTCCGAAATGGGATTTTTTCTTCTCATCGAATCCCTGTCATAACCTTTTTTCCCGGAGAGCTAGTCACACCCATTGTAACAGTTAGATACTGTAAAGAAAATTCTCTATTTAACTGTGACTAAATTAGGTGTCGATAAGAACCCACCTCTTTCATTTTGATAACCTCAAACAATCATCATCAACAATCCGCGGAACAACACGACTTATAAATAATAATTTAGAATAACGAGACGACGGAAGTTGCTTTTAGTAGTAATTGTTTTTATGCAAGATAGGTGAGCATTTGGCCGCTATATCACCTGATGGGAAGTAATGATGCGGCCGAAGATGTAGCATGCTTACCTAGAAGATACCTATTCACTCTAGACTGGAAGACTCCTAGATTATACTGTTTGGAAAACAAAGAAGCGGGCAGTGTTCCACGCCCTCGCTGTACGGATGATAAATTTTGAAAGCAAAAATTGACCCCAGAACTCTGGTAGACCATTTCGAAACTATCCACCTCTATCGTTCCTAGTAATACTTGCGAAGTCTAAGACATAACCGCAAGCCATACCGGTCGGACCAAGGTCGGAGACAGGTTTGTCCACTTGCAAAACACATGTTATGTGCATCATTACGTGTTTTTATAGAGCCATGTCGAATGTGTCGACCTAATGTCATTAACATTCCTATATCGACTGCTGATTGACTGTTTTTGAATAGGCTCTTTGCTAATTTAAATGTTGGGATTTCCTGTTATTTGGTTGCTTGGGTTTGACATTGGAGACTGTTTTAAACAACGGGTTCAACTGCGGACACGATGATTTGAATACACGTATAACTTATCTTGAAATAAATAATAATTATCTGTTAAAATTAATCTGTATAAAGTGTTTATCTGACATTACTTCTGAAAATGATGTTATGCAATTAAGCAATATTTATTATTTATTTTGTTTTAATGTACTATAATTTATCTCCTGTAATATTTTTTTACTCTCATAGGTGTACTATGTATCAATATGAAAAATAAACTAATTAAATTGAATTAAACTGTTCTTTAACTTGATCTTTTATTAATATTTTAATGTACTGGGAATGTACATTAAAATAAAGATCAAGTTGATCAACTGTAAACACGAAATGAAAAATTCAATAAATTTAAATGTAAAATTAAAAATCATTCAGGCTGCATATAGTTATGCCGACAACCGGTCATCGTCACATATGTTTAACTGCCATAATTTATTATTAAGTAACTATAAATTTAATTGTCCGCACAACTATACGCAGCCTAATTTTTTTTATAGAGAATAAAGTTTAGTAAATTCGGATGAAATAAGACATATGGTCGAGACCCTGAAATAGGAAACGGATAATAATAAGAGTTATAAATCCTGATAGATTTGATAAAGTCGCAGGGCATAGCTCGTTATAAGTATGCAATCTTTATAAAAGTATTAAAACTGTATATCAGTTTATAATCAAAGTGTATGTTGATGATTACCTAAATTATTTTATTGGGCTTTCTAAACTGATAGTCTCTACAGTTCTGTGCGTGCAAGACTGTTTTGTACAGTAATTAATTTGACTGTAGAAAACGAATGAGGTACCAAGTAGTCGTATATATTGGTATATAAATACATCACTATTAATTTCATTTCAATCTTTTTCTCATAGTTTTCAAATATTATAAGGCAGTAGTCTTGTGTTTGACTTACTAAAGTTTGTTGTGTGAAGAGCTCTTTCGTGTTTGTAATTTTAATTTTAGAAAATACAAGGCAAATGTCCCTAACATTTTCACATCAAATTTGTTGACAAATTTAGTGGAGGTGATTAAATTAGATAAGACAATATCTACTTATTAAATTATATAATGCCTAATAACATCTAAACGGTAGCGTTTTTAATGTATGATCGAAGAGGAGGATGTAAAATAGCATCAAATAATAAATGATCACGCTTATGAGCATGCTATTAATTGGTTTTTTCTTCTATCTGATACGCGAGGGTTTGTTCCTGCGGTTTCCTTATCACCTAAGTATGGTTTAATTTCCTCGACGTAGAAAGATTCACTAGAAGCTACATCTATATAATATGACAGGCGGCGGATAAGAGTAATCTTTTTTTTCTGACGGACAACATGCTGCTAACTGTACCTCTGCAGTGTCACCGGGAGGATTGCGAGCGCCGAAATCGCTCAGCCGCAGAAGAGAAGAGTAGGTAAGCCTCGGCTTCGACCGTAGTTGGCAGGTTACAACCAGCAGATGTAAAATATCTCCCGCCACTAGGTCGAAGAGGTGAAAACTTAATCCATTGTACTACCGCTTGGTCAAAGAGCTGCATAGCTATGCAGCGCTGTACAAGCAGGGCTGGTTCCGGTTGAAAGGTTGCAGAGTTACCAGTGCAATAATAAAGCAGCAATTATGAGTCATCAGTCGAAGATGGTAAGCAGTTTTTAAAGCATGCTAGACTAGAATGGGATCTGACTACTAACGATATCTACCAGAACATCGGTAGATATTTGTTATATAACTAACTTTGTCTGACGGCCTACATGCTTCTGGCGGTGTGTATCCTCTGCAGCTTCACAGGGTGGGATATAGCTAACTATGTATGTGTTATCAGACGATGAACAAAAATCCTCACCACATCATCACTCAAAATCTGGTGAGACAGTGATCGAACGCTAACTAGCCCTATGAGAAATAAAAACTCACGTTGTTATGACTACATCTAACTTTTTGAACTGCCCGTTGGCTGGTTTGGGTCCGCGTTCGTCTTTTAAGCAGGGGTTCGATTCCCGGTGGGAACACAAATTTTCCCCAAAGAAAACGTGTGTTTCTGGTTCTGGTTGTGATTGTGTGATGTAAAATTTTCCGGCACCCACAACACAAATTATAGAACTTAGTGTGGGGCTGTGACAGAGGTTTTAGCTAAGTGATAATTTCCGACCTAAAATAATATTGAATTTGGATGAATGAAAACCACAAAACGACCTCCACAAACTGCAACTATTTCAACTTGCGCAACCCAAGTAAACATTATTGTAGGTACGATTCATAAATCAACTGATTCAACCTCGGACCACAAAAATATACGATTCAATAAACTCCTTTTAATTTTAGTTCAACAACATTTTTCTATCAAAAGATAGCTTCTCTTAATCATTTTTATGTTAGATTCTTGCGATTGATACTTATGAATAATCAGCGATCTGCCCCGCCTTTGCGCGGGTGCAATTTCCGGTGTAAATGAAATGTTACAAACAAACCTTGCCTTGTCAAGGCGACACACGAACACAAAAAAAAAATCAGCCAAATCGGCCGAGCCGTTCCCGAGCTTTCGCGAGACTTAAGCAGAACAATAGTCTTATATATATATATATATATATAGGGTTGCTGCGCTCCGCGATTTTACCTGCATAAGTCCCGGACCCGCGGGCATTATTTGTGTTATCCTTTTCTGGCCTTACTTCATATATAAGTAACTACTTGGATGACCGAGCCTTGCTCGTTTTTTTCTTTTTGTTAATGTGACGTTTTCTAAAAATGAAACCTAGCTAGATCGATTTATCGCCCACAAAACCCCCTGCTTACTAAATTTCATGAAAATCGTTGTTGTCGTTTCCGAGATTCAGATTATATTATATACTTATATATATATATATATATACAAGAACTGCTCGTTTAAAGGTATTATATCACTTAAATATTTATATTATATCATGTAACTTAGTAGGATTAAAGAAGTAAATTAAAAAAAATGTGTGATTTTAAATCGTTGAAATGTGTACAATTCCACAGCATTGTATGAAATGTTTTCAACGTCTGTTAGTAATCTTAGAAATTCCAACGAGAGCAAAATAACTAAACAAACTCGTCTTACCGGTACAACAACACTAAACAGAACTGAAAGTAATTCATCATTATACACTTATCACTGCACTCACTCAATCACATATTGTTTACAAAAGAAAACGGAGAAAAACGCGTGTAAGCTGATCCGCCGATGCGCGTGCGCCGAGAGATTTCAGCAAAATATCGCATAGTAGGATCGCCCACGCATGCCGCGAGCTAAAACTAGAGTACGAGTGTCGCCGTCAGCAAGGCCGACTGGAGCTACTGTCAATAAAACACCAGATAACTCAAAAATATCGTAAACAGTATCAGAGAACTATCGGAGCATTGTAGGCAACCCAGATATGTGTGCCTATCTACGGGCCAATTGTCTATCCTACTAACATTATAAATTCGAAAATTGTGTGTAAGTATGTTTGTTCTTCACGCTTTAACGGCTAAACGGAGTTGGATGAAATTTGGAATGCACATAGCTTATATCTAGTATTAACACATAGGCTACTTTTTAATTTGATAACAGCAGGCGAAGCCGCGGGGCACGGCTAGTATTTCATATAACTAAACTAAAGTTATATACATCTATACAGCAAAGACCCAAGTTACCTAGAAGGCATCAAGCTTATATGTAACTCAAGTGCTCAAGCCTGCTACCAGTGGCACCTATTGACAATAACAAACCAAAAGCAATTCTCATTCTAGTAGCCAATACTCGTAGACCCATGAAAGGTGCAGAAAAATATTACGAGTCTGTCAATAATTGTCTGCAAGAGATCGCTTTCAGCGATAAGACCGCCTATTGTTACACTTTTCTAAAAATGTACTGTTAAAATATTTACTATTTGTGTTATTTATTATTTAAAGTGTTCAATAAAGAGTATATCTATATATCTACAAGAATCACACTCATATTATTAGCGGTATAATCTGGGTGTCTTCAAGTCTAGAGTTAATAGGTATCTTCTAGGCAAGCACATCTTCGGCCATATCTTCACTATCCATCTGGTCAGATAGTGGTCAAATGTTTGACTATCGAGTATAATTAAACGCAAGCAAAGCTTAAAATAATTTAAAATTTATTAATTTATTTATTATAAATTTTCGCAAAAAAACCGACTTCACCGCTATATCTTCGGAGCTTTGATCAGATTAGATGTACTAAACACGCATTATTGACGATATTTCAAGAACTACTGATCAGATCTTGATAAAATTTCAATAGGACCAGCTTTCAAATAAAAAAATTATCAACAAAATCGGTACACAACGAAAGAAGTTATGAAGTAACTTTTGAAGTCGGTAAACAAGAGCATTGTTGACTATATTTCAAGAACTACTGATCAGATCTTGATAAAAAAATTATGGGAAAAAAAAATTTCGAAATCGGTTCACGTGGAAAGAAGTTATGAGGTAACACAAATAAAAAATAATAATACAGTCGACTTGAGTATCTCCTTCTTTTTTGTGAAGTCGGTAAAAAGAAACTTGATCAACGCGAGCGAAACCGCGGGGCACGGCTAGTATTATATTCCTGGGCTAAACCACGGGTAGCATTTCATAACACGTAATAATAATTAAAATTGAACATTAATGATAACCAATCGATACATTATATGGGGCCATAATTAAATTAAGCAATTATAAATGTCCATTACTTTTTAAAGTTTGATGTTTAAGAGCTGGTTTAGTACCTGTTGCACACGCGAATCTAGACATACGTGTTCCCTGTTGGAGAAACTAAAAATTTCGTCAACCGGACACACCTCAATTTTCGACTCTACATAGTGAAATTTGAAATAAATCACATTTAAAATAGATCTATATAATAATCAACGTGTAAAAAAAATTTGGTATATTGCCATAAGAAGCTGATTATATAATATATTATTATTATATCTCGTAAAGTTAATATATTATTAACTTTACTAAAACTTCTATTGGAGTTTTGGAATGCAAATTCTACTATGCTCCATTAAAAACGGATCCGAGCTTTCTACGGAAAAAGAACCTGGAAATTTCAAGGAGTGGTATCTATGGATACATAATTATATATTTTTTTATTTCTGACTAAGCAAACGTTTGACTACAATCACACCTGATGGAAAGTGACGATGTAGTCTAAGGTGGAAAAAAGATGAAGCGGCTGCAAGGTTATGTAGTTCCTGAGCACATTCACCGTAATGTATTTTATAAAATACCTACAGGCTTGCAACTTTACGCCGATGTTCAAGACTTTGCAATCTGGCTTCAACTAAAGCGTCGTTGTTAATTAGCCTCTTTGCGTGTCGCTCTATCGAATCCAAAGCCTGCAGCTGATACTTGGCGGAACCATCCCACAGGTGACCGCAGTACTCCATACACGACCGGAGCTGCGCTTGATACAAGTTTAAAAGCTATCCCGGTGTGAAGTACCGCCCCACCTTCGAAAAACTACTAAGTTTTTTGCAGTCTGTTCTCAGAATAAGGCCAAAGTGCAACTGATACAGATCTCAGTTGCACTTTGGCCTTAGACTCGATATAAGAACCATAGTTGAGGTTGGAAGCCAAACTGATACCCAATACTTCTAGTTGATTGCCTATCGGGCACATTACAGAAGACGGGAGCTAAAAGAAACTGACTTTTTTTAGCAAAGAATAGACACGCCTGAGTCTTAGAAGCATTAAACCTAACCATATTAGCATCACCCCAGTTGGGCAAAGTCTTTAAGGTCAAGTTTATCTATTCAACCACATCCTCACGATGGTGCTGGATATCTACACTATCTACGCTACAATCTGATTTAATTTTAATGTATTTAATATGGTTAGTAAAAAAATGTTTTATGTAACTAATAACTACCTGTGCCTCGCTGTTTACCGCCGTAAGTGCCAGACCCGTGAGAATTCCGGGGAAAAAAGTAGCCTGTGTGTTAATCCAGGGTGTCAGCTACCTCCATACTAAATGACAACAAAATTGGTCCAGCCGTTTGAGCGTGAAGAAGTAACAAACATATAACATTAGTGTGAACTGTGATTAGGTAAACAGCAACAAGAAACTCATAAATGCAATAATAGGTAGGTAATGTTTTTAAAGTAGATCACGTTTTTTGTTTACGATTGTTTTAATAAATGTCTGTAATAAATGTCTAATTATTTTAAGAACTAAAATGAGATACTTAAGTTTTACCGATGTGTATAATTATAATAATACTTAATTAATTATTTCCGCATACTATGAGGCAACAATACGGACTGGGTTGTATTTCCTTTTTCCGTTTAGGAAGAAATAAAAATCGGTTAAATATGTAGAAATAGTTCCTTAATCTTCTATTACTTGTACCAAAATATTAGCACAGCATTTGGGAATCTTCAAATCTACAGTGAATAGGTATCATCTATGCTGTATGGGTATGCTACATCTTCGGCCGCAGCATCACTTTCCATCAGGTGAGATAGCGGCCAAATTACCTATCTGGCATAAAGAAAAGCATTTGTAAAGTTAAACTGTCCCTTGTTTTGTCAATTATTGTAACAATTTTATTAAAAAATTCAGGCGCAATTTTGTTTATATTAAAAAAAACCTATAACATATACCAAATACTAAATGGTTATATTATCTTTTTTTCATCCTTTTAAATCTACGGGCCAATTGCCTATATTTCCTAAAACTAAACTAAAACTATGTACAGCAAAGTACTAATATACATGTAAAATATAATATATATAATAATATGTATAATATATGTATGTACTAATATATGTATCTTTGGCATATACACTGAAAGAGTAGAGACGATTTCAACGCCACAATATTATTTGTTACAATAGATTTTGACGTTATGAGGGAACACACGAACAAACATAGGTACACAAATATACATACATACGTGTCACATATATTGCTAAAATCATAACTGTCCTGTTTGCTTCGGCGTAGTCGGGTAAAAAGAAACAAATTGCACAATGGCAAGACGCTGCCCAGCGATGTCTGACTTCAGATAAAAGACTGTTCTGACTACACCAAGCTTTGATCACGAATTCCAAAAGAAATAAAACAATAGACCAAATGACAAATGATGATAAATCGCACATGGATGTGCCGTTAAAACAGTTCGTATTGAAATATAACAAGCTATTATTAGATTGATATATTGTTCACGCTGATTATTCAAATCGAACATGAAAACGATTTAAAAACATTAACTGAATTCTCCACGATGGTTATGATAAACTAAGCATGCAAACCAACCTATACCTATTTGGAAACGTACCTATTTCCTAGGCTGAGCATTAAAAACTACGTTTGCAAGAAAAAAATGTTATATGCAATTAACCTTAAAGTTTTTTTCTATTAGGCAAAATATAGGCGCGTGATCTCATTTCAGCTCGAACGACAAATTTAAACTTTAAAATTCTAGATAAAGAGAGATCTAGATACACTAATTTGTTGCGTTTTAAAGCTAGATTCACGCGCTGCGACCTATATGGGTGCTTAGTTCTCAGAGGCAGGAGTCGAAACCTGGTCGGAGCATTTTCTTCCGATAATAGTACTTGTGTCGTATCGTACTGGTGAAAATAACCAGTTAACTGCTAGTACTTATTTCCCATGAAAACCACATCTCGTTTCAGCAACTGACGTCGCAACCGAAGACACAACTAACGCATCTTGAGTGGAACTCATTGCCATTGTCTTTGTTCCCAGAACGGTATAATCTGGGAGTCTTCAAGTCATGAGTTAAGGTACCTTCTAGGCAAGCATGCTACATCTTCGGCCGCATCATCATTTTCCATCAGGTGAGATTGTGGTCAAATGCTTGCCTACCAGGCAATAAAATAAAAAATCTGCCAAACACAAGCACCTGTACAGGCAAATAGCACGCATCGACATATAAGAAGCACACGTTTACTTCGTCATCACTGGTGAATTATGTTAAGAATATTAACCTTATATGCGCTAAGAACTGGTTTTTTACCTGGCTGCCATGGAAGGGTTATGTTTTTCGCGCCTATCTTCTATGTGTGCGTGTATGTTTATTTATAAATTTATTTATTACTTCGTATCTTCCAAATGGCTATTGTTGGATTTCAACAATAAAGGTATCGTTATATTCGTCTTAAAACCCAAGTGTGTTTGAATAAAAAACAAAATGGCGGATAAAAAAAAATTACCAAACCTACCGAGTAGGAATGAAGAAAATTATTGAGAGTATCACATAAAAATATATAAAAAGTAGGTTCACAATTTTTGCAGTCAGGTTTTTTGAATACATTGACTTGTTTATAATCTTTGATTGTGCATAATATACTATCAAATTTGATATAAACAACCTACTTAACGATAGTATATAGTAATTCGTACAATCATGGAACAAAACAGTCGTCATTACTGACGTCACATCCCACATACATAGTTTTATCGGATAGCTGTTTTCTACACGAGCTGTGATTCAAAATAACAACTAGCATCTGCGATACAATTTCACTTAGCGACAACTTTATTTGCAATGTTTTCAAAAGCAATATACCTACATTAAAAACGTGCACGTAAGTTTGCATTACCTATTTCTATTTTATGGCCATTGTAGAATTTTGCAAGATCATAAAACTCAATCGTAAACAAACTATTTCTGATTAAGTTTCTCAACACTTACATCCAATCCAAGTAGTCCAATATTATAATTTCATATTTGGAATATTATGTGAATGTTGCTTGTTATTTTTTATTAAGCAGGTTGGGTAGGTAACTTAAATCTTTGCTGTATATAGTTTTAGGAAATATAGGCAATTGGCCCGTAGTTAGATCTATCAAGTATGAAAAAAAACCGGCCAAATGCGAGTCGGACTCGCGCACGAAGAGTTCCGTACCATTATCTATAAAAAAGGCAAAAAAATCCCGTTTGTTGTAATATTTATTTTATTCTGTTTTTTAGTATTTCTTGTTATAACATCAACAGATATACATCAACTGTAAAAATTTCAACTGTCTAACTATCACGGTTCATGAGATAGAGCCTGGTGACAGATGGACAGACAGACGGATGGACAGCGGAGTCTTAGTAATAGGGACCCGGTTTACCTTTTGGGTACATAACCCTAAAAAAAGCAGGTTGGATTATAACATAATACCTAACTGTTGATTATGTATTATTTTTCAAAACTTGTGATTTTTCGACTTTGATAGATTACTAGCCGTCCCCCGCGGCTTCGCTCGCTATTATCAAGTTAAAAAGTAGCCGATGTGTAAATCCTAGGTATAATCTATGTACATTCCAAATTTCATCCAAATCTGTTCAGCCGTTAAAGCGTGAAGAGGGAACAAACATACTTACACACAAACTTTCGGATTTATAATATTAGTAGGATAGTAGGATTATAATGGATTAAATTACTAGATCACCTATGCATAGATACGTGCCATAGATTTCTTTGGCCAAGATTTTTAAATAAATGAATGAATTATATATTCATTCGAAAACAGACTTCGCTTAACATTAACTTATGTAAACAAATATTTGATGCTATTCAGATTAATAAGTAGTCAGCATTGATACCCAAACTAGGTGTTCCTGTGTTATGCATATCGGACATATATCACTAATTCATTAAACAACATCAAACCAACCGGTACTTCAACGCATACACACTCACATCTCCGCAATAAGTTCGTTGGTACCATTTACATATCATAGACCACTAACACACCCAGGACCAAAAGCACAAATGTCCCTTGCGAAGGAAAATTGTGCTCCTGCCAGGAATCGAACCCAGAATGCAGAAACCTGACTCCTGCGCCAACTGGGTCGTCGTTCATTCACTTGTTACTATAATAATATAAAATACATACAGTCGAACATAGAACCTCCTCCATTTTACCGCTTCAAAAAAGGAAGAGATACTATGTTCGACTGTATGTATTTTTTTTTATGTTTGTTCACCGATTCCTCCCCCATTTGTGGACCGATCTCTTAATTCTTTTTTTGTTTGGTAGATTATACTTTAGAGGTGGTCCCATATATATAATTTGTATCGAAATTGATCAAGCCAAAAGCAAAATATAAGCGGTGAAGTCGGTGAAGCGGTACGTTTAAATTATTTGAAGTCGGTTAAAAAACAGCGGATACTAAAATAGAAGGTAAAAACTCGGACAGAATGACTCACAAGAGATGTAAACCAACTGGATGACGATACGAGTAGTTATATCCATTATTGCACAAGCACTTGACGACCTTAACGTGAGCACAAAGGCGTATATATAAAAAAACAAGCTGCACCCCGCAGTTTCACCCGCGTAAGTCTCGGATCCGCAAGAATTCCGGCCAATAGAAATCTTTATAACAGTAATTACTAGTACCTACGAGTATGTTGCAAGCATATCACATCTTCGGCCGCATCTTCACTTCCCATCAGGTGAGATAGAGGTCAAATGCTTGCCTATATATCATAAAAAAAAAAAAAAATTATGATGCGGCATCTCGTGCGAAAGTTATTGTAGATAGATAGATAATACTTTATTGATCATCTTTATAAGATGAAATAAAACAAAGGTAACAAACAAGCTTATACGTAAAGTGTCACAAAGGGCGGCTATATCACTAATAGCGATCTCTACCAGGCAACCTATCTAGGCAACCTTGTAATATGTACCTCCTTGCTTTGGGGAATCTTTAGATATATCTAATAAAATATAATAAATAAACGATTAATAAAGGCTTTCACACTCACAGCCCCACACTAAGTTTAAAAACTTGTATCTTGGGTGCTGGAAACATTTACATATCACACACAAATCTCCCTTGGGAAGGAAAATTGTGCTCCTGCCGGGAATCGAACCCAGGACCCATGGCGCAAAGGGCAGATACATGTCCACCGCGCTAACTGGGTCGTTAATATGATTAGGTCAAAAGATTTTTTTTTATTCTTTGCAAAATAGCTTTGTAGTGATGACGTAACACTACACAATAATTCACTTGTGCTATTGGGACGACCCGCGAAAGCTGTCAAGCGAGTTCCACTGGTTCATGGATATCGCAATACCACGCCACGTTTTTAACATTTTGAACGTAATGGCTGCGCTAATATAAACCCTTTGACACTCACAGCCCCACACTAAGTTCGATGACTTGTGTCGTGGGTGCCGGAAACATTTGCAACACACACAATCGCAACCAGAACTACAGAGAACAGAAAATATAAATTAAAAAATAAAGTGGCGTCTCGACCACGCGGTCGAGTTAACAACCAACCCGATAATTATAGCATAACTACTAAAGAATTCAAATCAAATAGATGTTCCTATAAGCTCGATGTCTTGTAGGTAACTTAGTACTTTGCTGTACATAGTTTTAGTTTAGTTTTAGGCAATATAGGCAATTGGCCCGTAGTTTTAGAAGAAATAAATAAAAGAAATAGATGTTTCTAGTAATTTTGTTTAGGTTAAATTGTTTCTTTAACCCATAACTAGATTACATAACTGTTTATACAATACAATTCAATACAAAACTCTTTATTGTACACCAAAAAAACAAAAAGATACAAACTTAAAACTATGAAATTAATATTATAAGGCAATACAATAGGCGGTCTTATCGCTTTCATCTATTTCTACCAGACAATCTTTAGATGGATAGAAATTGTAGTAGCAACTGAGGTCGGTGGAGGTGTACAGTACAAAATTACATAAATATAATATAATTTATATACACTATCTAATCGTTTAAGCTCCTATTTCGATTGGTTATAACTTTAGACCACTGCAAAT
This sequence comes from Lomographa bimaculata, assembly GCA_948107665.1. NCBI lineage: Eukaryota > Metazoa > Arthropoda > Insecta > Lepidoptera > Geometridae > Lomographa > Lomographa bimaculata. The sequence goes on from OX403595.1 coordinate 13,717,016, forward strand.
GATTGCATGAGTTGTCTTCATAATCAGATAACGCGCGAAATATCTTAAGGGGCAGGTATACGTCAATGCGACCACCTTTTTTTTAACCACAGCCAATTATCCCCCTTACACTTTTGCACATAAAGGTGTATATTGCATTAATTACATCGTGGCTGTTACGCAAAGTCAGGCGTAGGGATCTTTAATTTTTTATGGTTTTATTATAATTTTGTGAAAACGCGCCTCAAAATAAAAAAAATTACTGAAGGCATCATTCGTGTAGTATAAAATATACGTTTGAAATTACTTTTGTGTTTTTATATAATGGCAGAACGAAATGGTTACAAAAATATAAATTGAGGTTATTTGCATGACATTTCATATTGTTTTCCTTTATATTTATGAACTTCATGAATATTCTAAGAAAAAGGCATAATTTATCGTATCACACAAATTACAACGAATATTTTTATTTATCTGGTTTTATCATGAATGCCGAATAAAACGGTTACAAAAACACGCGTTTTAGATGAAATTCTGTTATCGCCACCTTAATATCCTCCCACATAGTCCATCCCGTTACTTCAATCTTTTCTCAGAAATTCGACAATATTGACCTTTTTCCGCATCGAATCCGGTTTTGCAATACAAGGTCAATGCAACTTTTACGAGAATTAAAATAACGTAGGAAACAGCCACACATTCTGTATCATTGTAACATTGAATGAGTGCTATTATGCAAATTAATTACCTCTGTTCACTGACTATGTCGAATTATTGTTGTTATTACTTTATTGCGAACTGCCCGTTGACTCAGTTGGGTGAGCGTTCGCCTTCTAAGCAGGGGTATCGGGTTCGATTCCCGGCGGGAACACAAATTTTCTCCCCAAGGAAAGTTTGTGTTTCTGGTTCTGGTTGAGATTGTGTGTGTAATGTGAATGTGTCCGGCACCTACGACACAAGTCATCGAACTTAGTGTGGAGCTGTGAGTGTGAAAGCGTTTGTATTTATGTTACAAAATCGACAATTCTATTGTTTCACTTTCGCCGCATTACTCCTAAGACCTCATTATTTCTTGACCATTTATATGATTTACAGTTTAGAAACTCACTCACATTCCCATTTGATTTTGTTGCGTAGTTTGTAGCTTTTATTGTCTTTGTCTTTCACTTGTAATATTATAGGTTGGGGACTCTTTAGTCAGTAGATAATTCGTACAAATCTATATAAGCCGGTCCTAACGCCTACTATTTCAAAATAATGTTGTCCAATACAAAAAAAAATAGAACCTAAAAATCCAATCAGCTTGATGATACATGTCTTTGAATTCTGTACACTAAATAATGCACATGTATTGCGCTCTAACAAACTTGTACAGCCACTTACAAAATCGACAATAATTCCCTTAACGTAGTGAGTGACAGAGACGACGACGCTGGGTTTTTTTACAGTCGCTCTTTAGCTCCATGAGCATTATTTACGTTGGGTACTGCACACTATCTCTTTAACTCGATGTGCATTTATATATGACGTGTAATTAATAATTATCAATAAATTTATGTCTATATCTATTTACGCCGGGTACTGTACGTTATTTTCGAGCATCGCATATACGCCCCTACGTACTGAACTAAAAAAAGACGTGTGGCACTCGGGGACTGCCGCGGTAAAGCTATTGCATAGCATTTTTTATCAACTTATGCAATTATAATTATTTATTTATTCTATTTATGCAGTATTTTTTTTTCCTGCCACCTAGAGGCGAGTTGCTGAACTAAAGAGACAAGCGTGATATTTCAAAAAACTCTTTAAAAGTTCTGCTATTCATCGATAAATGGCAAAACTAAAAAGTATCACCGCTGTGCCGGTCGGAGTGGGGGGTGTTAGGTTATTTTCGTTACGGAATTTCTGGATTCGGTCTCCACGCTCAAGGCCCGCGATAGAAGCTATGCAATAGCTTAAAATACGTCGTTCAACTTGCGTACAATCCCGGTGTCTTGCCCGACTTGACTGATTGACGACAAAGTGGAAAACCACTTAGCTATGACAGCTCTCCTACGAACAAACATATGCATGTAAGTAGTTGTCATGAAGGATGTTTATGCTCAGTGCGAACCATTGAACTTGATTTTACAATTTTAAAATACTTGTATTATTACAAGGGCATGTTCTGGTTTTACAGTTCTTGACTGTAATAGCCTCGGCTAAAATTATAGGGTAGTCTGTAATGAATTGTTATTAAAACTGACCAAGTTTTCCATAAAAGGTGTGCTTCTGTCAGACAATTTAATTATATTCTTTGGTATTATGCAAGTCAATTAAATAAAAAAACGACAATCGGTAAGCATAGCAAAGGACGCCCTGTGACTAGATGGAGCGACGATATATGTAGAGCTGTTAGTAACGACTAGAAGAAGGCCTTTGACCAACAGTGGACTGAGATAGGCTGAGTATGATGATGATGATGATGATGAAATCATACACAGAGTAAAGAATAGAGGTACATCCACAGAGTATGAGTGTGGATACACCCTGTTGGCGGATGGTGGGTATTGATAATATTTTAATTCGTTCAGATGACAGATTTATTTTGCATACCTATTTATAAAAGTATTTTGATTATTCAATTCAATACAACTATAAAGAATTTAAGTTAAGATTGATCCACATTCGTGCATTTCTGCTGGCAGGACATTTTTTTTTCGTTTCTATATTCCGCGAGGAAGGCATATTTATCCTTTATTATTTTTAACTCAGCAAGCATGCTCCATCTTCGACCGCATCGTCGCTTTCCATCAGGAGGTTATGTCAAAGGCTAACTTAATCACAAATAAATAACGAATGATTTAAATATCAATAATATATACCAACGTTACAATGTCCAATCACGAGTCTATTAATTACCAAACACAATACATAATGAAATGACTAAACTTACAATTAGCAATCCTTACTTGTATGTGATGTTAGCAACAGGTCATTGCAGAAACCACTTTCATAACTCTATAGTTTAGAGAAGCAATAGAAGCATTACATTGCATTGACCAATCAAAAGAGAGCACGAACTATGAAATAAGCAGTAATTAAATTTAATGCACAGTCACGCTTCATTGAACTTTAAAAGCTCAAGTTGTCTCTACGGTTCTACTATAGATAATAAAACGCCGTTTCTAATGTCATATTATTATGAAAGATCTAAACTTATTATAATAAGCAGTACAGTAATAAGCGGTATAATCTGGGTGTCTTCAAGAGTGAATAGGTACCTTTACCAGTAGCTATTAAGGTACTAGGCAACCATAAACGTGTAAGAAGTAAAAAGCTTTTGTTCATACGTGGCATTGTAATTCATGCCGGGTTTAGCTAGTAATAATATATTTTTAGAGCTCCCAGTACAGTTCCGTGTATAAAGATCACTTGCCACAAGAAGCATTGCGTGGTAGTTATGCAAACGATGTCAAGATGTTAGACAAACGTATTTGAAGTTCATTGAAAGTTCAGAGTTCGAACACAAAACAAGCCGAGCATTTATATTTTAAGTAGTCGTTTCGTGGAATTTATTTCAAATACCTATTTGAAAGAAAGAAAGAAAACAATTAACTTAAAAACTAACATAAAAAAATTTAGTTTTTTAAATCATTTATATGTGTTATGTATGCCAAAAAGGTTTAACTCAGCTTTTTGCCGAGCAGAGAACTCGACACTGATTTATTTGGTACTCTAAGCTTACCAAAAACAGGATGTGACGTAAAGACACACGATAGAAGTGAAACTCTATAACAGGGAAATACCCCCACTACTTTTCGACGGACAAAAAGTTTGCGGATCAGAATTTCAAACCCATCGCATTAAAAATGTTTCTTCAATGATCCCAAAAATCAATGAATTGTAAGTCTTTAAGAAGTTGTGTTTTCTATAGACAACATAACTACTCAAATGACCCTGGTTAGTCGTAGTAGCCACAAAAGTTAGTCGTATAATTTTGTATACTTTACACTCAGTAACTGCAGATGGCAAGCGTGACGTTTACCATCAGGCAAACGACTTGCTTGTCTCTTCATTAGATAGCATAAAAACACATTCATATTATTTAAAACACGAGTTCCAAGTAACCTTTACTTGGTTACGGTCACCAGACGTTGCATATTTTCGGCAAATGTCGTAACAGACAGGTAGAGTGCACAACTAAATTTATAATATGAACTTAAATATCAAACTAACATAAGAAAATAAGGGACTGATATTACAAACTAAAGAAAATACAGATTTAACTAAACTACTAACCTAATACAAAAAGTCATTGGTCGGCAGTGTGCCCAAAATGCTGGCTGCGTTACCTCGTTGCACAGCGAGACTTAATTGCTGTGCAAAATACAAACCGGCATTTTGGTCACGTGTCGACTCTTTCAGTCTCCCAGCCAAATCTTTATAAATCTCATGTGCACCTGGTCCCCATGGACCAAGAGTTTCTACTCCGAAAGGCACAAATATGTATCCTCTGTCGATATATAAATATATGCATAAGGCACTGATTGATTCGGCACATGACCAAAATGCTGGGTTGTATTTGGGGCAGAGGATAAGCCTTGCTATACAGCGTGATAATGCAGCAAGCATTTTGGGAACTTTGCCGAACATTAAAGATCGTCTAAACCATCTTTAACCTATTTTTTTTTATAACTTGAATATTTATAATTGTAAAACTAGGTTTTGGAATAAATAAATGATGATTTATAGTAAATAAGATATTTTACGAATTCAAAATCGAAATCTGTTTTTAATAATACTGGAAATATATTCCCGCGTCATTCCGTTGGTATACCTATCGAAAGGTCAAAGTGTAGTCGACTTTCCGAATAAATATTTCTAACACTCAGGCTACATCAAATCTAACGCTGCGTTTACAAATACGTTTAGAATGAGATACAAAGTCAATAACGCCATCTCGCTCTATGCACCATTATAAAATTTTGGGTACGTTTAGCCGTAATGCATGGAAATAGTTATACTACGTACCTACAACTGGTATTTGTCAATTGAAAGATCAAGATGTGGTCGGCTTTCCTACTAAAGTGAGTTTTAATATAATATCTTACTCTGTACTGGGGCTACAATAAGATCAAAATCCCGTTTATAACGGCTGTCAGTTTATATATAACACTAATCTAGTCACCGGCAGGAGCGACAAACACACAAACTAATAGCCCTGAGGACTTAAAACACAGCTGCCAGATTGTCATCATACACACAGAACTAGAAACACTAATTTCCCTTACGAAAATATGTGCTCCAAATCTAAACCGGAACCAATAGCATTGGCAGACGAAGAACTTAGTTTACAAACGATCCTATACCAAGTATACCAAACCACTTATATTAGGGCGGAAATTAATCTCCTTATTTGAATATATGATCATTATAATTACACAAATCAATCATATAACATAACAATCACGTCAGACAAAATGTGACCCAATAAAACGGCGTCAGTAAGTAGTCGTCGAGTTAAAATCTCATTACGGTCACGCTATGGCTTCATAGCTTCGTACAAAGGTCTCGCTGTGTTCCGGTTGGCAATGAACTGAAGTGTTGACCGATGAATGAAAGATATATTCTTTATTGAATCATTGTACAGAAACAAATTGTCATGAAACAATGACCTGTAGACTAGCCGTAGAATGTGCCCCGTTTTGGTGTCCTGATTTTTAATTTGTACATATTTACATTACAATCTTGATTGCAATGTAAATACGTTCTTTTATTGCATTTTATTCACGTGTTGATTGAAGATGATGATCACGCTTGCCTAAGAATTGGGTGCAGTGAATGTAGTGAGATGGTGACATAGTAGAGTTCACTTATCCTACACCTATGGACGTATCTTCAGAGGAAAGAGATTACTCCGGGACTAATAAGTTTGTCGTTTTACTTGTACTCTTTTTATTAATACCTACCAATACAATATTTCTCTTTCAGGTCTTCAAGAACATGAATCAGACCATTGATCAAGAATTGGTAATATTTTAAAGTTCCAATGAATATAATCAATCTTTAGACTGTAAAAGGACAATATCCTAATAGCACCTATCTTGATATATTAAAAAAAATACCAGAATTTGTATAAAGTTAATTAACTGCCAGATAAATAATCAGGACTATAACAGAAGATGGTAAAACAGGCCTTAGCATTAGTAAAAAAATATTCATAAGCACATCAATGGCAGCACAAACAATCGATTTCTATAAGCGTCAGACATTATGCAGGTCGACGCCGCGCGCGCAGGCCCTATTCATTTGCAAATGTAGATGACTGTGACTGTTCTTTTGCCATACAAACGACAGTGATATTGTTCGTGTTTGTTTTGATATTTAAAACATGTTAAAAACATTCATCTGATAATACAAACGCAAAATGAACTGCTTTTCTGTATGTTTGTAGCGATTTCAAGGGTCTGCATTTGGTCCAACGAATTATCACATGTGATTTCCACCCTACAAAGTAATGACGATATGTTTTAAGTAGGTATATTGTTCGGTATTTTGGGCGAGGCTTTACAATGTGTTCTGATCGCGGAAAATGGCAGCGCGTCGGGACTATCACGATGCTCAGCAGTGAGCGCACTCGACGAGAAGAAGGATTGTTTGCTTAGAGGGCGCTCTGAACTCTACCCGCATCCGTTTTCCATACTCGTAGATTACGATGCATACTTTGTATAGATACATTAAAAACTAGCTAGCTAGTTGGCAGTAGTAGTTGCTTTTGTTTAGATTAGTAAGCCAAGACTAGTAGGTAGTGCTAGCTGGTGGAAAATCTATCAGTTCGCCTAAATCCATGTCGGATTAACAGCGGTATTAACGACTAAAACCACTAAACTAAACTAACTAAACAATCGGTGTATGTAAAAGTTGTACATAAAACCTCAATGAAATATGGTTGTTATACCTGATTTGTTTTTAGAATACTAATTGTATACGCAATGATGATAGCCTAATCAATACAAAAATGGCTTACGTCTTCCGTGAATTATACTTTCAAAAATTATGTGTGATTGAGCACCAACAAACAAAATATTCGCATTGATATGTATTAGTGGGATCAAAGTTCCATCATCGTAAATATTTAAACGTTCAACAACACACAAACATCCGTCATTCCGCTGACAGCTGACAGATGACAAGCTCTAACGTCAACACCTCAGCGAAATTCTCCTGTGACTGTTTATTTGCTACGTCCGCCTACGCTCCTCAGTCTCAGGTAAACGAAAGAGAGAGGTGTGAGTCCGATGTGAGCAGTAATTAAGATAGAGCTAAAAAGCACGTGAAACGTGAGAAAAAAAAATTTTTAAAAATTCATCAATCTATTAGATTTAAAATTCATACATTATATAATTAATTGCAGCTTAATAATATACTCGTACATATGAATACTAGTGGCTCTGTCAGCTGAAAACCTCGTGTATTTTTCGAAATGGCTGAATTATGATTTGTTTACTTTTTCCCCATATCTCCGCCATTTTGAAAAACCAGCCGGATATACTTACGAAATAAAATTTACCCAAGCTGAGACGGAGACGCTTCGCTTGCGCTACGCGCTCGCTTGGTCAATTATAAACAATTTCACACACACAACTCCACATTAAGGTCGAATACTTGTGTTATGAGGTCAGAATCATTTATATTATACACACAAACTTGTGTTCCCATCGGAAAAGGTGATCTCTGAGTCTATCGTCTATTTCAATATTTATTATTGACATAGAGATTGTATTTCGATTTATTTGCTGGTAAATTTCGACTCGAAATCAGTGGGGTCGTAAACTTTCACATATATATTTTTTTCAAAACCTTTTATAAGTTGAAAATAATGTTATATGCTATGTATATGGTCTATCTGTGATTTTGTAGATCATTGAACATTGATCAAGACAATTTCTAAATTGACGTACAGTACCAATTTAATTGGCACTGATCTAAAGTTAAATTTATATTTTAGGAAGTTGTTAATTTCGTAGATCGAGCACTGTACTAATGCTTAGATGTATAAGAAAACATAAACTATGCCTACTCATCATTACCATTAGCCCACTTTTTTCCCACTGCTGAGGCTGTGTCTCTCACTGGAAGAGGGTTTACGCCATAATTCAACATGTTAGCTAAGTGCGGGTCGGCAGATGACAAAAGATTTTGCAGATTGCGGGACATTCTTTGTGATATTTTTCCTTATTTGAGCTGCATATAATTTATTGACAATCACATTTAGGTATCTATTTTTGAAGTGTTAGTGTAGGTTGTTTGGCTAACTGCATCACATCAAAACATTGAATTGGAATAACGGCTTTGACCTTTTCAGATAACTTTTCTTGTTTAAAATTACGTAATTGTCGAGTTTCTTTCTTAGATTTCAGAACCAATTAGATTTTCAAAGAATTATCGTAGTGGATAAATAAAAAAAATTATAAACATAAGTTTTTACATAAAATTTAATGAATCCATAGGCTCCTGAACTAGTGTTTGAACACTGTGTTTCAGGTGTCAGTGGCTTCTCCCAATAATGAATCTTATTATAGCATTACGTCACAAATATTTAAATTATTAAATATAGGTACATTAATTTCGCAAAAACAATATTGATTATATAGGTTGTATATGGGTGTGTGTGTGTGTGTGTGTGTGTGTGTGTGTGTGTGCTTGTGTGTGGGGTGGTTGTTTGTGTGTATGAGTGTGTGCGTGTATGTATGTAAATATCGTTGTACTAGCGCTTTTAGATTTTAAGATTAAACATATTTTCAACATCTTCGTATTCAAATTGTTTTAACCAATTTAATATCTATTATTTGTTTTACCTCATTATTTTATTAGTTTTTTATTTGTAATTCCTTATTTAATTTGTTATATATGTGGGGGACTATAAAATCAAATTGTTTTTGTGCGAATCGTAAACATGATAGTAATTTCTCCAAAAATTACTTCATCTGTCGTTCGTTGATTCAATGTTAAGGAAGATGCGTTAGTTAAAAAAATACAAGGAAAGACAAGCTTATAATCCTTATAATAAATATATATATATATATATAAAAATAGGCTAAATAGGCAAGCATTTCACCACTACCTCACATGATATAAGTCTGCGACCGTTTTTAGATGTTAATGCATTTCACGTTTCACAACTACTATAGCAGGGTGTTCCAGGAAATGCCAGATTAAAAGGTCTCAAATAATTTAAGTAAGTATGGAAATAACTGAAGCAATCGATCAGCGACCAACAAGTTTCCTTATACGAGTAGAAGCATCGCCGAGCTAATCTCGATGTCAACATGAAACCTATTCCATCGAGTATCCGAACACTATTTCCTAAATAAAGTAAAAAAAATATTGTACGGGATGTTTTGGCGCGAAAGTGAAAAAAAATGCGTTGTTGATTTTGTATTATTTTTCATAACCTGTGATTTTTCTAATTCAAATTCAAATCTTCTTGCATTCTCTAAATGTAAATAGATGGTAAAAATAAATGACAGTACATTAGAGACCCTGTTGGGTACAACAATTTAGAGCAAAGGACGATATGCTTCATTAATCGTAATATATCAATTTAAATCATAATAAGATGTCATACTTATGTATTGTTATTGTATTTGTGTATAGTGTTGTTATAAGTGTTAGTGCTATATAATAAATGTCAAGTTTATTAATTTGTTAATATGAGTTAATATTATATTATTTTTCAAGCGTTAATGTGTAATAGGTAATACGTATTATTTTGTAAACGTGCATGAGTAGAGGCAAATCATACAAAGTAGTTAATCGTCATTTTAGCCTTCGCTCCAAAATTCCCACAGAATTTCTAGTAGTGTGTACCACTAGCATGACTTGATTATGGCTGGACTGTTTTACTTGACTTTGACTTTGAAAGAGTCATACACTTAAAATATTTTATTACTTGACACAATCTAAAAGCAAAAGATTGCTGAGCCAAAATTAAAAGAAAAAAACATAAGTACGGTCTCACATGTTTTTGTCAGCGTCTATTGCTTTTTATTTGATAAGCCGCCCACTAGATCCCGCGGGATCAATGTCACACAATCAGGAGCACATTTGCGGCGTCTCGATGAATCAATTGTCTCGGAATGACCCCGACGGGACAAATAGCCGTCAAACGACGGGTCGTCGTCGGTCATTTCTCAATTTGCTGGATTATTTGAGGTTCCGCCTTGAAGTGTCTACTTTACACTTTCACTAGTGTAAAGTGAGTGTGAACTATGTTATGTGAGCCATCAGCCAACCAATATATCAAGTTATGGTTTTGTAAGTATTGATTTGTTCTTGAGTTTATGGTACAATAGCATAAGCATTACACTCGCAAAAATATTGAAAACAAGAAAGTAAAAATAAATTTCGATATAATAATATTCGATATTTCGATTTTATTATATTTACTTTTTATTCCTATTTAAATTTAGATACTTATGGTGTCCCTTTAGCGCCACAGCCTACTTTGCACTTAGAAACCTACTATAAAATATTAGAGAGCTGAAGTTTCTCCTGAAACCTTAATTCGCCTGATAATGGTACTGATAACTTTTATATCCACATGTTGAGACATTTAACAAATAGTTAAGCTTATTTGTATAAAAAAAATCTCATATTGAGAAGTTGATCAATATTTAATTATTGATCCACTTCTTAAGACGAGATAAAAACATCTAAAACTCTTTTGAATTTCGCGTTGTCAGACGCATTCAAATCAAATCAAATCAATTGGTATTAAGTACGGTATTTTATTTGCTTATTTAGTTATTTTAAAGATATTATACGAATGATCGCAATATATTACAGATACCTTTATCTTTTTCCTGTGAATTTCTAATTTCTCTGTGAATTTCTCCTGTTCAAACTGAATAATTTACCGAGCAAAGCAAAGAGTTCTTGGTCGTTCGTCCCTCCGTCTCTTTTCTCGGATTTAATAATATTTAAACCAAATAGGCGTACCACTTTAAATGCCCAGTTTATTTTTACAAAATATAGAGCTCTAGACCAAAGACGTAGACGTCATAATATAAAATTATGTTAATAAAAATATCAAGACAAAAAAATATTGAAAAAAAAAATTGTCAATACACTATTATTAATTTTCTACGTTATGAAAAGTGACATTCATTTGAAAAGTAAAAAAAATGTGGATTTATAATGCCAACTTTTTTAGACCTATTTATTTTAATATTGGGGTTTGTGTCATAGTTTGTGAATCTGGCAGTAGATACATTAACCTTTATGAGTGCCTCTATGCGGCCCATGTGAATAAACAATTTAGTTTTTTTTAAGTGAAACTATGAAAACGCTTTGAAATTCTGATCCGCAACCTTTTTGTGTGTCGAAAAGTTGTGGTGATAAACACTATGATAAATAATTAAAATATTTCCCTGCTATACAAAAGTTTCACTTCCATCGTGTGTCTTTACGATACATCCTGTTTTTTTAAAGATACATATAATTTCACATGCCAAATAAAATGTCATGAGGTAAAATAGTTCGGTACGAATAACTGCCCAGTTATATTCTTATTCATTTATTGCAATCTTTAATAATAACATACTAGTTTATTAAGGGTAGGTATAGTTCTTTATAGACCCTGTGGGGCTCCGCAAAATCTTAGAAGAGAGCAGCACTGCTGGGTTTTGTTTACAAATTATTAGTTAAATAACAAAGATTACATAGTTTAGGTAATATTTCGATCGGGACTTAATCGCGCTAAAAAACTAGTTTTATTTACCTCGACGTTTCGGCCAAGTTGCATTGGCCATTGTCTCGAGAAGACTATGTGTTCGAATCGCGAAAGTTTAACAGTTACAATAAACAAAAATGTTTAAAAAGTTGTGTTTTTTTTATTGTAATATTTGGTTTAATAATATCACAGAACACAGAATATGTATTACTATCATACCCTTAATAAGCTAACATACAAATTCAATATCTAAAGCTCTAAACAGAACAGGTTATGTAACTCAAATTAGACTATTGCATTGCTCACGCGCCGTACTCAGCGATACAAAAAACGAATAAAAAAGGTTTGCATCCATTACGCGATTTTATCTTGTTTCGACATTGTCGTGAGAAATTAAATAGCTAGTGGAGTGGAGCTTATTGTCTGTGGTTATTTAATTATTAGATTATTGTGATATACTTTGAAAAACGTCTTAGGTTTTTTTTAACACAAGAAGAAGGTGCTCGATTCCACTGTATTTTTTTAAGTGTGTTACCTCAGAAGACTTGGAAGTTTTCTCTAGGTGAACCGATTTTGATGATTATTTTTTTATTTGAGAGAATATTGTGTCAAGGACCAACTTGACATGTAAAAATTGTCAAGATCTAATCAAGAGCTCTAAATACCATTCGGTTTTTTTGAAGCTGTGCTTGCGGTTTTATAAAAACTACTTGCGTAATAGTTAAAAGTCGTTTGGGCAATTTCGAGTATATCTGTAACGACAGCGTCTTATTATTACTTTAGCTTTTGCCCGTGACTTCGGCCACGTAGATATTAAACTTTTTTACCGACAACCCAAAAAAGGAGGAGGTACTCAAGTCGAATGTAATTTTTTTTTTATGTGTTTTAAACCTCATAACTTCTCTCCACGTGAAACTATTTCGAATTTTTTTTTTTAGTTTGAAAGATGTTGCTTTCTAAATGGTCCCATTTAAGGGGGTCAAATGAAGGGTTTCGGCAATTGACATTGAAATCGGTTTTCAGTTTAGTAATTATAAAAAAAAACTGATACACGCAGACAAAGTCGTGACGCAACGCTAGTGGTACTATTTTGTGTGTTTCGATGCCTTTTACAATTATATCTGTCACAAAACCACATGAAGACGATTTACCTAAAGCTTGCGTAATTAATCATAGTACTTGTTTCAGTAACGAGGGGTATTTATATTCGTTTATCATAATATGAGTGTACTTATAGATGAAATCCTTATACGAAACTATTATAATTGAGCGTATATAATGAATCTAATGCTTGTAAGGTTCATTAAAATTATTGAATAATTTATCTTTGATAACATATTTTTATGTGTAATCCGATTAAAATATACATACTGACATATTGATTCACTTACTAACTGACTGCCTTAGAGACAACGTACAGCCTATAGCTGATCGTAGAGACTTGAAATTTGGAGGGTACATTTATCTTTGAATTCATGTTTAGGTTTAAATGTTTCTATCTACAGGCCAATCACGGGCCAATTGACTATAATTAAAACTATGTACTATGTACCTACATAGTTTCAATTTAGTTTTAGGAAATATAGCCCATTGGCCTGAAGATAGAAACATTTATCTTAGTACGTATAAAGGTGTAATAAGAAAGGATTTTTGGAAATTCTACCCCTAAGAGGTATAATCTGGGAGTCTTCAAGTCAAGGGTGAATAGGTAACTTCTAGGCAAGCATGCTACATCTTCTTTTAATGTTGGCTTCGCAATCTTGTGCATATAGCCAGTTTCAAGTGATAATATATTTCTAGTGTATTTCATATTAAAGGTCCTAGTCACAGTCAAAGTCAAGTCAAAGAGTTAAGGTTTTAAGTCATAGTCAAGTTTTGCCAGTAAAGATGAATGGTATACACTCTCTATATCAACTGGTTGAATTTATAGTTGAACTTAGTCGAACAGGTCCTTCTTTAGTGGCAAAATCCCCTTTAAGGGTAAAATCATTTTTTTTAACGCTGCATAGGCAAGCATTTGACCACTGTCTCACCTGATGGAAAATGATTACCTAATAAAAAATCTTTTAATGGAATCGTAAGAACGGTTTAAAATCACACACAGTATTTACAAAAGTTTATTGTTTAGGTACTGACTCGACATCACAACAACATAACTTGAAAAAATCGTTTGCTCAAACAGCTTTATGCATGCTTATTTTCTAAATCAGTGTATTTACAATAACTGAGTTTAAGTTATAGGTACAAATACACTATTTAAAATCTTGACTATTTAGTCAAAATAAAATAAATAAACACTTTATCCGGCCCAGATAGTTCACTTTGAATAGATTAGATGTACTACACACGCATTAGTGACGATATTTCAAGAACTACTGATCAGATTTTGATCAAATTTAATTGGAAAGCAACATTTTTCAAATAAATTTTTTTTTTAAATAATATTACGTGCAAAGTAGTAATGAGGTAAAACACAAAAAAACAGTACAGTCGACTTGACTACGTCCTTCTTTTTTGTGAAGTCGGTAGAAAATAACATTTTGGTAGGAATCAAAGTCACTGTTTTCTTACCTATTATGCCCCGGGGTCGATCGCAACATCGGCTACACATTTAAAGGCTACAACTTACGTATAATAATTAATTATCCTTTATACCCTGTACTTTATTAACAAAAATCAAACAGTTATCCAGTGTTTTTACTCAAGGTGACTCAGAATTGGTTATCACTCAATAGCTATTTCATGGAATGAATCTTAAAAGTTTCAAGAATGGCTAGCTTGTAAATGCAAGCTGCGTGCGATTTATTTGAATCCTCATTGTTAGCATCGTGAGAGTAAGGCGTTTTGTAAACATCCGACTTTTTGCTGCATTGCTTTCTGCGTAAAGAGCTATAGTTATCCTCTCCGCACAGCAAAATTCGTAAGAATATAAGGTAGGTAGCCTGTGGTCAAACTATAACGCAACTGTAGTCCAGGGCCTCAATATAGTCCTTCCAGTAGTATATATTTTTTAATTTTACGTGTTGGATTTACGTGGTTTTAATTATAGCTCAGCGTAAAGGGGCAAGGTTTGTATGTAATTTTTTTTACCCCATCGGAAATTGCTCCCGGGCGAAGCCGGGGCTAATCACTAGTAAATAATAATAATTATGTTTAGCTGATGAAAGTCAATATTTAAGGAAATAAGGCAAAACAAGCGTAAAAAAACATAGTCTATCGTCTAGCTTCTTGTTTAGTAGCTTAATTCTAGAAAAGGCTTCTTATTATTAAACTAGATGTCTTGATTATTAAACGAAGTCTACTCTATTATGTATTATTACAGTATTTAGCTCCACCATAGGTACCTAACCGCATTTAAGTAGGTTTAAAATGTATCAGTTTTGAAACTGTTTAAGATTGATTGATTTCCCGTGACCTTCGTACCTATAAACTTCGATTAAAATGCTTACATTGTTTTTTTTAACTATAGTCTGTCGGGCTTTTACCCGACGATACAAAGCTGATTTGCTTGCAAAATTCCAACGAGTATATTTCTCTTTACTCTTATACTTGAAGAAAGCACAAATCAAGAGCCTTCCAGCAACGACAAGAGCGTCTTTTTATCGCATGTGGTCGCTAGTTTAAAAACGCCTTAAAAGGTAATACAAGTGTAATCGGTGATTGTGATCATGACAGTGCTATTGTGTATGACCTTGACATTACCTATTGTACTAACTAGCGGAAAACATTTTGGTTTAGCCGCCACCATTTGAAGATATCAAATGATTTCTTGGGTTTAAATGATTATTTTTATATCTTATAAAATCTAATATCTGAATTTATATTTTTCAATTAGTGGTTAGTATAATGAGAGTGAGTGGTTAGTAGTGTAATGTATAGTGAGAGTGCTGCAAAATAGCACATGAACAAAGTGTCTTACCCTTAAATTAACAATAAGAAAAGTGTTAATGGACACATTCTGAGTCATAGCAATGTTTATGTTAAAGTTAAATTACTGATTAACCATATTTTGGCTAGATTGTAACTTTGTAAAAGGAAGGCTCCATCATCAGCTTCTTGTAACCAAATCACCTGGACTCAGTAAATTCAATCAAATGAGCTCAAGCTCGAAGCCATTTTACATAGTTCCAATATTCACATCTTGGCTCCTTTATGAAATCGATAATATCGATAGTAGTATCGAATCGATTGTAGAATTAGAAGTGGGTTTATAAAGATTTACTAGATTTTTTTATACATGATTAGTTAGTTACATATAAGTTCTAAAATATAAAGCGTGTTAAAAGGAACAGGAAATTTTCAATGGAGTAAAACTGTGCCAGCCATGAATGGTACTGCGTACTGGTAGCTGCGGAAAACCCAAAGAGTAACCGCGGATAATTATAAATCTTGACTATCTGCATGTCTCTAGTGTTAACAAAAAATATACATATTAATTAAACGCAAGCAAAGCTTTAAAAAACCGATTTAACCGCTTATATTTTGGTTTTGGTTTGATCTATTTCTATAAAATGTATCTACCAAACAAAAATCGATTCATAATTGTTGGAGCAATCGCAAAAAAACGTACAGCCGAATTGAGAATCTTCTTTTTCGAAGTCGTACCTACCACCTTAGTCAAAGGCAGGTAAAACGAAGACTTCAATACAAATTATTGCACTGAAGTCTTCATTTTACCGCTTCACTAACATTTCCACATACATACGCGTGCACCGAACAACATTTCATAATCACATTCGCTTAATTAAAAAACAGAACTTCAGTCAATCATGAAATTAAAAAAAAACTCGTTGGCTTAATTCCATGCAACTTAATTAAGTAACAATAGACTTGAATGGCTAAAAACAATTCATTTGCATTTGCTAACCGAACTATCACTAATTTCTCAATTATTTTCCCACAGTTGGAAGAGGTATTTCATTCTGCACTGTAGTCAATGTATCGTAAATACTTCTTAAAGCAGATTGTGTTTTTCTGTATTTTTAATGAACGTATTTTGTAACGCTTGTGTAGTGATTCGTTCTACTCGTAGACTTGGACCTACCTAATTAAGAACGTTAATACTCGTTTATCCTGCAGCTTTCGTAGCCTAGCAACTACGAATTTTCATGAAAATAATTTAAACGTAAGCAAAGCTTTAAAACCGACTTCACCGATTTATCTTCGGATTCCTTGAACTAATTAAATTAATTAAATACCCATTATTGAGAACAACTCAAAAAGAGCAGATCTTGATCAAATTTAAGCACCAGTTTTCATATAAAAAAGAATCCTCAAAATCTATTCACCTAAAAAAGTTCTGAAATAACACACACAAAAAATACAGTCAAATTGAGAACCTCCTCCTTTTTTTAATTTGGTTTAAAATAATAATAGGCCTATTTTCTGGAATTACAGTAAGGATGTAATTTCAAGAGACTATGTTTTGGTATAAACCAAATTTTTCCATAAAAATGTAGAAAAAACTCATCAATTTGTTCAAATCTGGAGCTAAAATACTAACCACAATACATATATCATGTGGATGAAAGTTAATATTATTATATTACTATAATTATCGTAAATGCAATAAAAATTGACCAAAATAATACATGGATATCTAATATATTATATATTGTATAGCTTAAAAAATATTGTTTGCTGTATATTATTTTTGCTTATTTAACTATATACATTTTTATACCATGTTATAATTTAGTTGGATTCGTTGACTAACATATTTTAAACATTACAACTTCACTATAGAACGTGTTGCTAGTTTGCTTGTGCTAGAGGTACTCATTCTCCATGGTAGTAATGTATCGTAAATACTTCTAGAAGATTGTTTTTCTGTTTCTTCAATGGACGTATAGAATTTGTAACGTCGTGTAGTGATTTGTTCTAGACATTGGACCTAATTGTGACCGTTAATACTCGTATCTCTGGATCTTATTGGTATGCATGAGTACGGTATTTAATTTTACCGACTTAAAAAAAGATGAGGTTATGTATTCCTCGCGTTTTTTATGTATGTACACCTATTATACAAGAATTAGCGTGTTTTTTTCTATCTCTTCAAATAAAACATAAAAATAAAAGTCTCGATGTGGCACGTTAATCGATTAAGAATTTTTTTTTGTTGTTACTCTCTCATTGGTCCCATTTAAATTTGATCAAGATCTGATCAGTAGTTTTTGAGTTATCGTCAGTAACGCGTGTTTAATACATTTATTCTGATCAAGGTTCCGAAGATAAAGCGGTGAAGCCGGTTTTTTATCAAGCTTAATATTTTGCTTGCGTTTAATTATTGTCTCTACTTTACGTCTCTAATAGACTATAAGAGACATAAAGTCGTTCAATTAAATTTCTCGCTTGTTGATAAGTGATGATTATAATCTTCAGCATCACTTCAACGCCAACAATATTAATGATGTAATCGAATTTATATATTTTTTATTTATTTTACTACACCCTTTTATACAAGGTACATGCATGGTACATGTCCTTAGTTTATGTCTATGTTTATAAATATTATTCATGTGTGCATAATTAAATGAATATAAAGTAAAGTATATCTTACGAAGTTCTTCTGCTGTAGGTCATAACTTATTGTGAATAGTGAATACCTAAAAGCCTGTGCGGTCACGTTTCAGTTCGACAGCCATAAATCAGAATGAGATAAGACTGGTTACAGAGAGCCTGTAATGAATGCCATTTTACTTGGAAATTTGAACTAATTCTTACACACTGGCATGGTTATATGACGGCATGGTAATATACGATGATATGCATGCGTTGGTGCATAACTTAAGATTTCTTTACCTATCTAACACATGTACTGGGATAGCGTAGTGGATTATACGCGACGCAAAGGAGGGTAATGTGTTTATCAGCCTATGTTTGTATGTATGTTTGTTCCCTTGTGACTCTCTAGAGGCCAAACGCATAGGCAGATTTTGATAATTCTTACTCGTACGTGAAATTGTCTTTATCATGCGAATGTCAGTAAAGACTCTACAGTGATCAAAATTCAATGTGACAACCAGACGACATATTATGAAAAATAAAAAAAATATATCGACAAACTTTAATGCAAAGGGGGGGGAGGGTATGATTGAAAATGTGTTTGAAAATCATCTGTAGGTTTTTTCACGATTTCTCATTTTTGAATGACTATTTAGGATCTATATTTTGAACTGCCCTATAATTGGCTAAATTAGGTGAGCGTTCGCCTTCTAAGCAGGGGTATCGGTTCGATTCCCGGCGGAACCCAAGTTTTCTCCCCGTGGACAATTTGTTTTAGTTAGTTAAAAATATGTGTTTTTTGTGGTATAGTCATATTGCAGTCAGCCTGATTTCGAATATTTTAATTTTTTTTATCATTTTCTTTTTATTCATTGGAAAACGTGCTATGCTACAGAAGAAGGAATAGATGGTGGTGTACAATTGTTTTTATACACCACCGTCCTTCTTCTGTTACTTTCTATCTAAATGATGATGAGATCGCTTTAAGCGATAAGACCGCCCATTGTACCACTACAATGAATGTAATATTTTATTATTATATGTTTGAAAAAATCATTGTATTAAGGAACGAAACTCGTTTGAGGGCTAGAAGCCGTTACACATAGTGAAAATAATTAAACGCAAGCAAAGCTTAAATAAACCGACTTCACCGCTTTATCATCGGAACCTTGATCAGATTTAACGTATAAACACGCATTATTGACTATAACTCAAAAACTAGAGATCAGACCTTGACCAAATTTCAATGGGACTACATAAAAAGCACCAGCTTTAAAATAAAAAAAGAATCATCAAAATCGGCTCACAACAAAAGAAGTTATGAGGTAACTTTTGAAGTCGGGTAAATGAGAACATCGTCAAAGTACGCATTATTCGTCACAAAACAGACATTATTGACGATATTTCAAGAACTACTGATCAGATGTTGGTCAAATTTAAATGGGACCAATTAGAAAGCAACATCTTTCAAACTGAAAAAAATTTTTCGAAATGGGCTCACGTGGAGAAAAGATATAAAAAAAATTCAGTCGACTTGAGTACCTCCTCCTTTTTTGGGAAGTCGGTAAAGAACTTCAGAAAATGAGGGTCCTATTTGTGCTGTTTGGGTATGTAACACTAAATCCTTACTAATATTATAAATGCGAAAGTAACTGTCTGTCTGCCTGTCGCGCTTTCACGCCAAAACTACTGAACCGATATAAATGAAATTTGGTACACAGATAGTCTAGAGATTGGAAAAGAACATAGGCTTCTTTTTATACCGAAATTCCCGCGGGTCCAGAACTTACGCGTGTAAAACCGCGGTGCGCAGCTAGTATACAATATTTCGTGTAACACACCCAAAGAGCACAGTTAGTTGGCGCCAATGCAACTTTAGGTGGGCACATAAACAATGCAAAGATGTGCCTCGGACTTTGTTACCCGAGTGAACTTTTACGTATCACAGATGATCGGTACACGGAAACAAAAACTGCTGTAACATAATACTGGATGCGATAACTTGCGTGTAATCCAATACCAATCCAGTGTATCTGGGTAACTGATACGTAATACCTATTTAATTTGCTTTACAACTGTTTCATCATGTTGCTGAGGAGTAATACATGGTAATACTTATTTGAACAAAAGAACGAATGCTATAATTAAACGCAAGCAAAGCTTTAAAAAACCGACTTCATCGCTTTATCTTCGGACCTTGATCAGATTTACGTAATAAGGTAATAAATCCATTTTCTTTTTTTTTATGTGAACCCCTTATCGTAAGTAAATAAAATTTGGTTATTCACTAGCTAAGTAACCAACAAAATTTTACAAGTACAAAAAATATTATACGACTATTTTCTTTACATGACGCTCAAACTTTTTACTTTACGTTATAAAATATAATTGTAAAAGTGTTCTTTTTTTACATAGGTACATAAAAAGTTAGATAAACCAAATATGAATGTCATTAACGTAAACCAAATATTTTAATATAATACTAGCGACCCGCTCCGGGTTCGCACGGGTGCTATTCGTGGTGGTTCAACAAACTAGGCTTGGTTTTTCAAAAATAAATCTTTCATCCTTATACCATATACTATTGGCATTGCAATTCAAACAGGCAATGCCGCTAGCATGATGGGAACGCTACCCACTGGTAGTGTGCTTAAGCACTTGAGTTACCTATAAGCTCGATGTATTGTAGATAACTTAGGTCTTTGCTGTATTTCGTTTTAGGAAATATAGGCATATGGCCCGTAGTTTGAATATGGATAAAACAACCTTGTACTGGCAATTTAATTAGAAACACTACAGAAAAAACCAGTAAAATCAATCAAGCCGTTCTTAAGTGACGATTTCTATATATGCGGTAATTGTTTTTATTTATATAAACTGATAGCTGATGTGGACAGGCAATTATCCTTAGACTAATACTATTTATAAAATGTAGAGGTGGTAATGATGTCCAATTTCCAAACCCAGAATCTATTGTAAATAAACATTACGCCTTAATTATTACTATTACTGCGATATCGGCCAGTTGACCGTGACCACAAACTTCATGCCGAATTGTAGCGTAAAGTTCACTTTCGTTTTTTGTAATTTTTACGCTGCGAACTAAGTATTGTATAACACCGTAATATCTAACGCACAAAGTAATAATTGTATACTGTTAGAAGCAATCATTCACGCATTTACGCTAAATAATGATAAATTATTCATAGATCAGCTATCATTGTATCCAATACACAAATGCGTGCTTTTACCGGAATTCAGTGCAAAGCTCTTGATTTTTTTTATGGTTGATAGGCAAGCATTTGATCACTATCTCACCTGATGGAAAGCGATGATGCAGCCGTATATGGAGCATGCCTAGAAGATACCTGTTCACTATTGATTTGAAGACTGTCAGATAATACAGCTTAGAAAACAAAGACGCGGGCAATGAGTTCCACTCCCTCTCAGTGTATATAAATAGAATATAGGTTCCAACTTCTGTGCTCAACAAATATTTAATAATACGAAAAATAGTTCGCTTTTTATTTAGATTTAAAACAAAGTTCAGTAGTTATTATAAATATAAGTCAGATACGAGTATATATGTTGATGTTTCGGACTTTTTAAAGTTAATACAGGCCGGTTCGCCATAAGTTTTATTCGCTTATTATTCAAATCGTTATTTCAAATCGTTTTGTCTGGGTAAACCGACATTAGAAATACTACCATACTTTAAATGACTCATACTCAGATGAGTACTCTAATGTTTGACTCAACAGTGTTCTTGTTAGATTCATTTTTAAATTCGATGACATTTGGAATGTAGATAATCTAGCTAGTAAACCTTGGAATATTTTCGTTCGCGATTAACACGGGTGAAGCCTCAAGGTATATAATATTATACTTATAATTCATATAATTACACCGATATCGAATATATAAGTAATCAAAACATTGGAATCCTACTAATATTATACATGCGAAAGTTTGTGTGTAAGTGTGTAAGTATATTTGTTCTCTCTTCACACTTTATCCGCTGAACGGATTTGGATGAAATTTGGAATATTCATAGCTTATACCTAGGATTAACACACATACATAGGCTATTTTTTGACTTGATAATAGTGGGCGAAGCCGCGGCGCATGGCTAGTGTATTAACATAATATAGCCTTTTATAACTTATTTTTGATGGCATTTTTTTTTTTCTGATATTTACAGAAAACATAAAACTCTGATGTCACCTCTTGAAATATTATTTTTTAAAGATTATACATCAATGAAACATTTTGGTAAGATAATGCAACTGGTATTAGATAATATTTTTACTAATTATGATATTGGATTTCGTTAATTAACTTCAGCAATTAGCGGTTTTCTTTTATTTATAGTTTTCGTTTCGCTTTTCTTTAATTCAAGCGAATGGATTGATTTACGGGTTCCGTAAGCAAAGGGTTCAAATTGAACCGTAAGACTGATTACATAGCTAACTATTTTTTTACAGATTATATTGTGTTATGTATATATATATTATATAATAGCAGTTTTTTTTTTTTCGTCCTTCTAAATCTACGGGCTAATTGCCTATATTTCCTAAAACTAAACTAAAACTATGTACAGCAAAGTACTAAGTTACCTACAAGACATCGAGCTTATAGGTAACTCAAGTGCTCAAGCCCACTACCAGTGGGTAGCGTTCCCACCAAGCTGGCGGCATTGCCTCTCTGAATTGCAATGCTAATAACAGTTGTAACGCAAAAAAATAAAAAGATACATTTCGTTGCTCCAAGCGTGGCTTGGATAGTTCAGCGGTGAAAAAATTATTCCCAAGGAGGACTGATGGAGGAAGATCACGTCAGGCAGGCGGCCTATAATAGGCTTACCTATAAATGCAGAAAAAAAACATAAATTGGTTAAGTTACCGGCGTACGTTTCACTTTTTTCATTTATTTTTTGAAAATCTACCTCATATTCGGTATTATATCTGATATTCAATTGAAATAAAAACTTCCTCTAATTGAAAGTTACAATAAAGTGTGTTTAAGTTTTCAGTAGAATTGACAAAGGTATAAAAAAGTCTATATGTACATGTAATAATATAAATGGGGTCATTGCACTTCAACTACCAATTGGCTATAGAATATCATCATTATTATCGCCTTAATTATGCCTTCATAACAGCTTTTATAATAGCCCCTACCACCAGCTGTCATGCGAGCACAAAAAAAGTTGCACCTTTTCTATGAAATTATTAACATTCTCGTAATACATTCCGGTACTAACACTGAACAAGCGCTCGTTTGCCAATGAATAAATAAAACATGTCTTTGTTGGTAACGCGCTAAAAAATACAACCCAAATGAGTTAAACTCGAGAAATTTATAAGTTCCTATTGGAGAACTCCGGTACTTCCTGACTCTATCGTCAGACACGTGTCGTCAATGACTTGGACTCGTCAAGTACGAGCTTAAGCTGGAGGAGATCCCTAGCAGCCATTGAAGTGTTCTGCAACCACCTCCTAGCTCCATCAATAAGACCATCATGGTACCAAATTATTACACTGTCATTCAAACTCCATACAATTGCAAAACTTTGAACTGTGAATTAGCGGTCAAACCTATCAAAGAAAACCAGTAATACTTTAAAAAGTTTCTAATTTTTTTTTCGTTATTCTTTAAAAAAAAAACAATTACCAGTAGTAAATAAAAAAAGGACTAAAAAGCAATATGACCAGAGAACTTGTCAAGACGAATCAAACGAGCCCAAATTCCATCTTGTTTAGTTCAGAAGTTCTTATGGCCATCTACCTTCTTCATCATGAGACCAGCTCCATAGTATCATATGGTTGTATTGTCGTCGAGAATACTAAGTACACCAAATTTAAGTCCAATCAATCGGGAAGTGGGTTTGATTTAGCTTGCAAGATTTAATTACATCATGTAGACAACGGTGAAACAAGGGTGAAACTAAGTAAAAGCTTGTAAAAAAGAAGTGTATTTCGCGCCACTTAGGTAATACTTCTTTTTGCAATCACAGGTTATGCACTGTCAAACGGTGTAATTGGTCTGATTATCGTCTTGTCCAGTTCTTAGTGGGACCATAGACCTAATTACACCATAGACGCCATAATTTTCTAATCGGAAGTGGAACGTAGAAAATACTGACTTTGACCGGTTATTACGAATACTTTATTATTAGACAACGGATTGGATGGTAATGATACGTTGGTTGGTTTTATTTTATTCACTTGTACCTACTACTTGGATATCCCGTAAGTGGCTCTTTTGCAGAGTCCATCTGGGGCAGTACCACACCATTGCAAGACATTAACCGCTAGCATTGGTGAGCAAGAACTGTATTTTGGATTGCAATATTTCCAGTGAAATGACTGGGCATGGATAGATTTAACGTCTAACATTGGGATTATATAGAAGGCTTTTAAAACTATTCAAGTTCCAAACTCAGGGTGGGAGTTGGGACTGAACTGCAATGGACCAGCGTGACGCTTACTATCAGCTAGCGACTTGCTCGTCTCGCCTCTTAAATACATTAAAAAAAAAAGTATGTCTACGGATAGTGAAATTGCTTATTACTATTTAATAGCTATTTAAACAAATTGCTAAGTCAAAATTTAGAAAATACCATCCTGAAAAAGGTTGCACCAATTTTCACTAAACATAAAAAGCGTTCTTTATGTTTGGTGAAAATAATTATTTTTACAACTTGTTTAAATAGCTATTAAATAGTAATAAGCAATTTTACTATCTCGATCAATTCACCTTCCAAACAAAAAACTAAACCAATATCGTTTTATCTTGTGATCATAATTACCTATACCTTCAGTACGCACGGGATGTACTGCGATGGAGTAGAATAGGTACCTTCTAGGCAAGCATGCTACATCTTCGGGCGCATCATCTTTTTCCATCAGGTAACATTGTGTTCAAATGCTTGCCTATCGGGCATAAAAAAACTTATAAGGCCTTTTTTTCCTGTTACGACTTCTTACAAAATTATTTGCAATCGTAACAATTTTAACGACTTCGAAAAACGACGTCTTTGGTATCTAATAAGGATCTCTCAAATATCATTTCAGAAATAGGCATATAAGACGTGTGTGTGGTTATAAAGTACTAGGTATATTTATTTTTAAATATATATTTTAGTAGGAAGCCATTTCGTACTAGTAGTCGGGTTTTAGTCTTTTTACTTCCGTGTTGTGTTTCAAGGTGATTGTTATAAAAATGATCAGTTTTGTTTTGTGTAAACAGGTGAACGTGTGTAACGTTGGGAAATCTTTCTTTAGTTTTCATCACTGTCGTCTTTTTATTTTAGATAACTGATAATGTGGACGAGATGGTAAAACAGTACTTATGCGAAAAGTCATAACACATGAAACAAAAATAAATTATCTCAAAAATATGTCAAAATATAAAAACTAAAGTGAAGTTCGCCAAGTCATACGAATAATAGATTATGACAGCCCCGAGAGATAAGTGACTTAAAACTATGACTATGCCATCAAAGACAAAAACAGAGAAAAATAGGAAGGCAGCACATACCTAAG
Source organism: Lomographa bimaculata (assembly GCA_948107665.1). NCBI lineage: Eukaryota > Metazoa > Arthropoda > Insecta > Lepidoptera > Geometridae > Lomographa > Lomographa bimaculata. Next base: position 13,742,765 of record OX403595.1, read on the forward strand.
CGTTGTTGGGAGAATGAAAAACAGCAGGGCGTAGATAAACGTAGGATAGGGATAATGAAAAGGTTGCGAGAGGCATTTGCCAACAGGCAAGCAGTGGTAATATTTATATTAATAACATGAGAAAATAAAAACTGTAAATTTTTCTGTCGCTTTGTGACTCAAATGGACCTGGCCGGGACACTTAACTAGGCCAGGAGAAAACATGTGGAGCAAGGCTTAACAGATGGTGGCCAAGATAAGGCAAACAGCGTCGAGCGGCAAGATGGGTGACCGGTATTGTTAAGGTTGCGGGTCGAACCTGGACAAGAGTAACACAGGTCCGAGACGAAAGGCAGAATATGAGAGAGGTATATACCCAGCAGTAGGATCAAAAGGGCTGATGATAAAGATAGATAGATAGAAGATAGAGATAGAAGAGAGATAGATGATGATAAAGAGCTTTATTGTTATTGTGATGTTTAAACATGAAACAAACAAATACCAACGTAAAATCTTTGCGTGCATTGAAAACTGTTTACTGTATTGTCAATTTTCTGTTGTTAAAATCGTAAAACGTTTACAACTTTGATTGCATTCCAAACATGATGAGAAACAAACAATACAACCTATCTACGATTTGGTATGGCAGTCATGTGTCGATACGTCCAATTAATCGATAAAAATGTGTTTGTTTACACGGGCAATTTGGAACCAAAAGTTTACAAGCATATATAGCATTGCAATTCAGAATTGCCGCCAGCACGACGTCCGTAAGCTGTACTAAAGCACAATACAAGTAATATAATTAGTTCGAGTGGGTAGTAGGTAACTGATTTCTTTTTCTTGGGTATTACAGTGGGTGATACCCAATACTGAGAGAACGACGAATATTTTACTAGATGAGTATGAACAAAGCAATGTCCCCAGTGATGAAAATGGTTCATAAAGTAGCTCTCACCTTCATCAAGATAATTATATTATAGTACCTACTTAATTGTAAAGCTATTTTTGATGTTTCCTAAATTACTAACTAATTACATTAATAATGCTGAATAGGTACAGCTAAATTTCAGGATTTAAGTTAAATAAACAGGCCTTTTAAATTCACGTACGAAACTGTTTTTTAAGGAAAGATATTGATGCCTATCAAGTATTTTTCTGACATTTAGTTTATTATTATTAAATAAAAAAATATTAAAATCTTAGTCAATACTTAATACAATTATTCTAGAAAATAGAAATTGTTTCGTTAGCAAATCCATGTTACATTTATTTTGTATTAAGTTCGATCAATTTAACTTCATAGAAAATAAATATGACCTCATAAAGTTGAAAGTGGGCGACAAACTTAAAATTCAAACTAAGCTTTTTATGCACTTGCCAGGCATCTCGCCTGGCCCAGAATATCACTGGAAACATCTGTACTTTCACTGGAAGAATTTCCATTGAATCCGAAACATTTCAATGCACACTACTGGTTGGCGGTTGAACGACTTGCAAGATTGTGGTCACTTCCCCATGTGGACTGCAAAGTCCCACTAGAAATGCTTCAAGTAAAAATCTTTGAAAAAATCTAAATATCGGCAATAAAAATGGTATCGGCAGCTAACGCAATCGGTGGCAACGCAACAATTTGTAAACAACAGCGTGTTTATGCCTCCACAGCCATTGTAACCGATCCCTTGGGTTATGCAATGGCATGCGCTGAAATAAACCGCCTTAGAAAATGAAAATCAATTAACTCCTTATCTAACCACTTTAATAATCACAGCATTATTCTTACTTAGGTACACGTAAATATTAATGTATTTTTATTCCTTGATGGGATCTTGATCTTAGCAATTACTTGTAATTTATGGTATCCTAACAATCCTGAGTCAATCACGTTTCCTATTGTCATGTGTAACTTTAATATATCATTTTGAGATTTTTTCTATCCTTCATTTTGTCAGTTTCACTATTGAATGAGTTTTACTCGATAGATTTTTATCGTCGAAATTTATGCCTTTTTGAGTGTAGGTATTCTGTTAGGATTTAGTTGTATTACATCACACTTTCTCACTAATATTATAAAGGCGAAAGTTTGTGAGTGTGTTATTATATATTTGTTATGTTTTCAAGCTCAAATGTTTAGACCAATTTGATGAAATTTGGTATGAATGTATGCTGACATCCTGGATTAACACAAGCTATTTTTGTCTCGGAATTCCCACGGGTCGGAGGCTTACGCGAGGAAAGTAGTCATTAATAAATACTAACAGTTATAAAAACATAAGTTATTATCAAAATCTTGTCCAGACAACATTTTTATAAATTTATATATTTATTACTTTTCGATAACTTTTATAACCGCCATAATTTTACTCCTCTAAACGCATCCCTTATGTGCTACAGTATACGCTCGCTATCTAACTCAGCCTGTTTACAATAAGTAATCATAACCATTGTAACTTTTAAACTTTCACGATTCGAACACATATTTTAGGTAATTATATTTCCGACGCTGACACCCGCATTCCCCAGTTTTCTCGAAGCCATGGCCAATGCAACTTGGCCGAAACGTCGAGATAAATAAAAATAGTTTTTTAGCGCGATTAACTTACGGGATATTCCCTAAACTATATCATAATTATGATGTTAAATTGTAGATCAGTAACACGAAACAAAACCATGACAGGGTTAACTTTTGTTTCGAATTTATGGTAAGATGGAATATACTTGTATACCTAATTACATAGTTAGATAACACATGGATAGCATAATTTATTCATGGCTATAGATTGAACTGAATAAATAACCAGCTACAAATTGATTTTGTCTGTTTCGGTAGGGGAGGCGAGGTACGTGTCTAACTTTTGGACGCAGACGCTTTTGGCTCTTTAACAGAACAATAAGTGGTTACAGCTATTATGTAAGATAAAGACAAACATTATTTATTTGTTCAAAACATGAGTTAGATACATACACAAACATGCATGCAAAAGGCCGTCATGTTTTGCCTAGATTGGCGTACAATTTTAAGAGAATGGCTTTATGGCTCTACTAATGGCTCTACTCAGTCACTAAAATGCCAAAATGTATTCAAAAATCTATATAAAAACAATGTCAAGATCAATAAAATATGTCAAAAATAAATACATTAATACCGTGAAATAATAACAATATTAAATATACAGAGAAATGTCAATGCAATAAATCATTAGTGTTAAAAAAGTCATTAACATTGTAAAAGCATTTTTTAGTAAGAAGTTTCTTAAATCTTGCTTTAAACTGATTTATATTTAATTGTTTTATGCAAACATAAATTTAATTGAAAATTTGAGGTCCCATACAGACAATGTGTTTTTGCAAAAGAGCTGTTTTGCTGTATGCGGACATAAATTGGAGTTGTCATGTCTATTCCATTTCACATCTGATAACTTTGAGAAAAAAATAGGGATTACTCTCACAAATACAGCCACTTCCATAATATGGACGGAAGAGTAAGAATTTTGTGTTGTATAAATATGATTTACTATCCATCGTCTGATGCTTGAACATAGCCCTTATGCAGCGCTTTTGTATTTTAAAAATAATTTCCTTATCCGTATATAATATTGTTATGTATTTTGTTTATGTATTCTATATCATAATCAAGGAATATTATTGTTTATGTATGTTTATTGTATATTTTCTATATTATTATATTTATGCGAAACACCGACGTCCAATTTCATTGCTTTACTCCTCTCCATCCAAAAGTTGTCTGGAAGAGATCGCTCTTAGCGATAAGACCGCCTGTTGTTACACTTATTTTTAGAGTAGTATTCCTTGTCATGTATTTGTTAAGGTGTTCAATAAAGTGTCTATCTATCTATCTATCTATTTGTGCAAACCAGGCTTAGTGTTATCTCGTGCAACTTTAAACCCATTAATTATTATAATAACAATAAATAATAATGTTTCAAATAAACCTGGACATTCTACTGACAATACTATATAATGCGTAACAAGAACCATAATGGGCGACTTTATTCAGGTGAAGAAGTAAATGAATACTTTAATGTACCTATGTATGTTTGTATAATAGAATGTTTTAATTGAAGAGCGGAAACTGGCAAGGTAATTTACAGCTATTTGTTCGTAGTGTATTTATAACACAGTATTTTTGTTACAATTATTTCGTGTTGGAATAGGGTCTTGATTTTATATTTTTTTCTATTAGGTGAAATGAGGGCGAGATCTCAGTTCGGGGGCGAATTACTAGTTAATAACTAGTAATTCGCCCCGAATTGAGATCGCGCCTTCATTTCGCCTAATAGAGAAAATATTTTGAGGTTAATTGCTTATAACTTTTTTTGTTAATAATAATTGTTTTATTTTTGTGTTTGTTAATCAAGTAACTCTGTACTTGGATATTGGATATATGTATGATGATGAGATACACTCCGGCACAAAATAGGTGTAAAAACAGTGACTTTGGGGGCCTAAGTACCAAGTTTTTAATTTCCAACATCGATTTTTTATAAATGCGGTTTTGTACTCTACTTGCAAAGCTCTTTTCCACGTTACCCCTGATATTATGAATATAAACGGGTAAAAAAAAATGTGACTCCCCAATCACACCTGTAACATTTTTATATTAATTATAATTTCCGGCTTTGGGACATAGCTCGGACATATTCTCTGGGAATTTTAAGTTATTCGCTTATATGGTTTTTACGTTAAATGCCTCTGACAGAGGTATGGACGGATGGACGGACGGAGAGACTAAGTGCTGAAGTCAACGTAGAGATCGCGCTTCGCTACTATAATTTTCTAAATTAGATATTTGTGAGTTACATATTATATGTTAAACCTTGAGGATGTAAATATATATTTGACTCTACTCTACTATACTCTTGTAGTTACTGACTCAGTCTTTACTATAAAGAGTTTTACTGGCTTAAATGGACGTACTATTGTATTTACCTATACTTTTCGTCCATACACATAATAATGTTCCGATCCCACTAATTAGTAGAAAACAATGATTATGAACATCTCCAAACTTTTCCCTAGGTCAAGTTGGTAGCGCATCTGCCTTCTAAGCATGGGGTGTCGGGTTCGATTCTCGGTGGGAACACAAGTTTTCTCCTCAAGGAAAATTTGTGTTTCTGGTTCTGTGATTGGGTGTGTGATTAGAATTATTTAGGCACCCATGATACAAGTTTTCGATGACAATTTGGGTTGTTAGAGTGAACGCGTAAAAAACTGTAACAACGAGCCCTAAGACAAAACGGTTCTCCAAACAAACGCAAAAGCATTGACAATCTCAGCCCCACACAATGTTCATAGGCTTGTATCGTGGGTGCCGGAAACATTTACATGACACACACAAAAACACCCAGAACCAGAAGCACAAATGTTCCTTAGGAAGGAAGTAGTGCTTCTGCCGGGAATCGAACCAAGGGCCCACGGCGCAGAGGGCGGAGACCTGTCCACTGAGCCAACTGGGTCGTCGAATTTATTGTTTTTAATTTCAGCGGTTCCTTTTGCGTTTTTGGCGTTTTTAGTAACCTAAGTAATAGTTTTGGCTATCTACGTTTTTAGCATCCTGCGCAATAAAGTGTTTTGTAGATCGCGTATTTGAATAGCTGCGTGTTACCTTGCTGCGTTATGTTATTAATCTTGCAAAATGCGTTTATTCTTTTTTGCGGTTTGGAACTTGCGTCGAAACCGCCCGATTCTTCCAGGCCTTAGCTACTGAGGCTCATTATCAATGGTGATAATTACGCTAATACGTAAATGTGATTGTTGGGGAATGGTGATTGCCATTGTCGACATCTTCTTGCTTTATATTCTATGGCCAGACTCTATCTAGGATCTATTATAGACTATCTATGTGCCCAATCCAATTCCCTAAGATGACTGTGAGATATATAATCGACATATATATATGAATTACAACTAATACAGTATGAGATGTGAACAGACTCTATTAGCACGATGGTTAAGCAATTAACATATAATACACATAATAGTACTCAATATGATATTTGTTTGTATCGCGTACGTATTATATACGCATTTAAGGCGTTAAGTGCAGGCTTCGCTCCAGTCCGAGCACGATTGTCATATTATGGTATAAGGCTAAGGGAATTTAAGGAAAAATCTAAATTAAACTCAAGAAAATCATTCGATAGTGAAACTGGCTATTATGGACAATAAGAAGGTAAGGTAAGGTAATTAATTTAATTGTCCCATCCCCTTTTTACTACCTAACATCAAGAAAAATTGTCAAACGTCATCCTTATATGGTTGACATACCTCCGGTTCGCTCAAAGCGTTTCGCTTCTACGAGCGAGGGAGCGGAACTCATTGACTGCGTCTATGTTTCCGGAATGGCACAATCGTGTCTTTAAGTCTAAAGTGAATAGGTATCTTCTATGTAAGCATGTTAAATCTTCGGTCGCATCTTCACTTTCCATCAGTTAAGATAGTGGTCAAACGCTTGACTTTTTAGCATAAAAAAAACATGAAGTAAAAAAGTCTGACAAAATATTGTCGCTCGTTCAATATTTTTAGTGAGATCTCTACTTTGACTTGCGTGGTTCAGCACTTTGTCCGTCCGTCCGTCTGTCAAAAGCAAATTTAGCTTCTAAATCATACAAGCAATATAATCGTCTCTCAATAACAGAAAAAAGCGAATCACTTCGAATTCTCAAAGAATATGTAAAGCTATTGCCAAAACCAAAAATGCCTATAAAAATTATATACCTAAATTAAAATATTAAAGGTGTGTGTACCCTACAAGTGCGGCAAATGCAAAATATTTTTTATTATTTGTGTGAGATATCGTTAAAAAGAACTTTGCAAGTAGAGTACGAAACCGTTTTAAAAAAAATCTATATTGCAAAATAACAACTTGGTAGGACATTAAAGTCACTGACATTTTAGACCTATTTTGTCGCGGAATCTATCTCAAAAACGGACTGTCTTATTTCACATTGATCGCACGGGCGGGCGTCAGTGATAACTGATAACGCTAGAGCGTAAATGTGTTGTCACGACCATAAAACAGTGGATAATTTAAATTATACCTAAAGCAAATAGATTTCTACTAGTAGGTATACACTTGTACCATTACTATTATACATAATATACGGTTTTCCCAAGTATTTAATCATAAGGCAAAATTACTTTAACAATGTTGAGCTATTTTTAATGTGTGACTAACCGTTTGAACTTATTTTCAACTGATGGAAAGCGACGATGCTGTCGAAGGTGAATCATGCTGGCTTAGTAAATACCTTTTCACTCTCTTCTTAAACAATACCATATTATTATTTTCGGGAAACAGTAAATGGCAAGGGGTTCCATTCGTTTGGAGTTCTTATAATTAAATTACAAGCGAAACGCTTCGAGTGAATGTTGAAAATTTTACTATTTTTAACCATGAGAGGATGTGACATTGCCTTCTGTCGAGATTTTCGTTTAACAATTTTTTTTTTATAACTTAATAAGTCAAGTTTGACTTCAATCACACCTGATGGAAAAAGATGATGTAGTCTAAGGTGGAGCACGCTTTCTCAGTAAATACCTATTTACTTTTCTTTTGAACACACCCAAATTGTACCTTACGGTAAATACAGGTGACGGCAAAGCGTTCCATTCATTTGCTGTTCTATAAATTAACGAAGATGCAAAACGTTCCGTGCGAATGAAAAGTTAGAATGTTTTAGTATTTATAACATAAATTTATGTAACACAATACATTTGCAGCAGGTTATTGCACAAAGCAAATATAATTATCAACTCTAAAACCGGTTATCAGTCTCAGGTGCGTAGATATCAGATTCAGGCAATACCGTTACTAGATACCTATTGTAGATTTGAAAGCGTGGATAACTAATTAAATATCGATGATTTTAGACAGTCAACTTTATGGACCTGGTAATTGCGCCGTAAAACTAAAGTCTTTATAATTTTTAGATGCTTTCCTCATCTTTTTTTAGGTTGTTGCTGTCAAAAGGTTAATAGACCGGTTAATAAGTATCATGAGTTATTTTTGTGTGCTTTTCACCCCATTGCCAAGGAAGGGTATGGTTTCGCGCGTATGTTTTTAAATTTTTAAATTACCTCATATCTTTCATTCATTCTTTAGTTAATGAATTGTCTGTACAATTTACAACGTATTTAATTTTATTATAGATACATCCTCTTAGACACATTATATTTATTTATCGCCAGTAAAGATTCCATAACAACTCTTTATTATACTCTTCTCTTCTCCAGAACTCCTCTCTCTACGACCTCTTCTACGATGACTCTTCGCTATCACTTAACAACGATTTCTCTTTTCCAGATTCCCCAGCACATAGTTCTACAGTGATTCTACTCTTTGATTCTACAACGACTTTTCTTCACCAAACTCCTCAGCAAATGTTTCTACAATGATTCTACGCTATAACTTCTCCAAAGACTTCTCAGACAATGATTCTACGCTATAACTTCTCCAACGTCTTCTCCAACGACTTCTAGACTCCCCAGCAATTGTTTTTACCATGACAACGACTTTTCGTTAAAGAGACATTACCGGTTTACCTATGAATAACGAATTTGGGATAATAGTTTGTTATTATAGGAGTACCTACCTACAGTTTCTAAAGAGATACCTAAATGGCAGTGTTTGCATTTTAATGCTGTTATTAGATACCGGACCTATGGACCTATCCATGGTGTATTTAGGCCAAATAATTAGACCCATTTGGTAACAATAATAATAAACCAGTAAGAATTTCAATTGTTTACATTATATTTATATTTGTATGTACAAGTGTTATTAAGGTTATTTATCTCGTAATTTATATGTATACACAAGTAATGCGACTCTCTTACTTTCAGTTACAAGCTCCCATTAAAGAAATTGAATTTCTTTAACAATCACAATTTGCGGTCACAAACCGCAATGATTTCTTCGCCTGTCATAACGCCGGTAAAATACGCAACATTGTTTTATCATTATAAAGTAGCGTCACGACGCGACGTTTGTCATTCAATATTTGATACATTGTGAATTCATTAGGCATGTCATACAAGAAAAACAGTGTATTTTTTAAACGCACATACCTGCAACAGATGACCGGCTGGCGGCAAAACGGCGATACCGCGTCGCTTCCTAACCAAAACAAATGTCAAGCGAATGAGTTTAAATCAACCGCGATTAGAACAGATCTCTAAAGTTTTTAAATAACGAACGTAGCACTCGCACGTTAAAAATGTAAAGAGTTCGGTTTTTAAAAAGTTTTCGAAGTTGACGTAAATGTTTCGCGGGTGGAGAGAGGAAAGGCGCGCGGTCCGTGTAGCCTCGCTGTTATTACTGAGTCAAACCGTAGCTGTTTTGCTTGGAGTTCCGCCGGCAAACTACGTTCAACGTGGTACAACGTAGGCGTAGCGTAGTCTAACTACATACTTATATGTATACTACGTGGATGAGGGACTAGTTAAGGATAGTGTGGCTATGATAAATTATCGTCAGATTCAGAGTCTAAGGACTCGTTAGAAATGTAATATGAAATTCTAGATCAAGTAGCTTCAATTTTATTATAAACCGACTTTAAAAAAGGAGAAGGCTCTCAATTCGACTGTATTTTTTTTAATTTATGTTACATACCTCAGATTTTTTCTAGGTGCATCGATTTTGATGATTCTTTTTTTATTATTTTCTAGGGAAATGGTGTCAAGTTGGTCCCGTATGAAAATTGTCAAGATCTGATTCAGAGATAATGCGGTGAAGTGGTTTTTTTGAAGCTCTGCCTGCGTTTTTTTTTTACTGCTCGTTGGCTTAGTTGGGTGGCATTCGCTTTCTAAGCAACGGTATCGGGTTCGATTCCCGACTGAAACACTTTCCATCAGGTGAGATAGTAGTCAAATGCTTATCTATCTAGGATAAAAAAATAAGTTTTCTCCTCAAGGAAAATATGTGATTCTGGTTCTAGTTCTGATTGTGTGTGTGTGATGTGAATGTTTCCGGCACTCACGACACACGTCATCGAACTCTGTGCGGGGCTATGAGTATGATAGCGTATTTATGTTTATGTTTAAACTATTTTATCTCCTTTTAACATACTTAAAAATAAGAATTTACCATCGCGGGTGTGATAGTGGTCATACGCTAGCCTATCAGAGATAAAACATACAAAACGAACGATATCCTCATCTTATCTAGATATTATAATGATAAGTACTAGGAACTAAGAGCTTTGCCCGGTTTTTTTTTTTTAATTTTAAACGACATTTTCTAAAAATTAAACCTAGCTAGATCGATTTATCGCCCCTGAAACCTCCTGCATACTAAATTTAATGAAAAACGGAGCCGTTTCCGAGATTCATATATATACAATAATTGCTCGTTTAAAGGTATTAGATAGATAATAATAATATACTTAGATATACCCTAACGAATTAATTGATAAGAATTTGCTTCTTAAAAAAATTGCGAAAGTCACATTATGGAACACTAAGTAGATGTACCTTGCGGCTTCACCCTCGTTAATCAAGTGAAAAGTACCCTTTATTGTTAATCTTAGGTATACGCTATGTTGCATTCCAAATTTTTATCCAAATCCGTTCAGCAGTTGCAGCGTGAAGAGGGAAAATACACGCAGATTTTTATGTACAAAAGGTACCGTCGCGTCGTTTCAAAAATCGTTCAAATACTGCGACACACTCTGTAGTAGTAGTCAAACAAGGATCCCACAACCTCAGATCATTCCAACTTGTAAAAGGAGTAATTAAAAAAGAACTTTAATAATTTAAACGTAAGCGAAGCTTAAAAAACTAACTTCACCACTTATATTTTGGTTTTGGCTTGATCGATTTCGATAAAATGTATATGGGACCACCTCTGAAGTATAATCTACCAAACAAAAAAAGAAGAGAATCGGTCCACAAATGGAGGAGAAATCGGTGAACATACATAAAAAAAACATGCAGTCGAACATAGAACCTCCTCCTTTTTTGAAGTCGGTTAAAAATCTAAATGCGCGTCACATGATCTAGCGTAACCTCCGCAGTTTCGATAAGTACCAACGCAATATTATGATGTGATCTTATGTTTTATGCAGGAAATTCGCCGGCTACACTGTCCTTAAGTAGTTAGTTACGCATTATATCCTCGCTCCAGGAATTGCGCCGCAATGTACTACGGTACAAAGTCAACCGTCGATTTGGTATCAACTCGGTCTAGTTGCAGCAATTGAACGCTTATTGCAAGCAAATTGATAATGTAGGTACATTCGTTGCTTGTCGGTCGTAGGCTCGTAGGTGTTGATAACGAGTGCAGTAGCTAGCAGTACTAGATGTTCCATAACTACTATAAGTGCTAATATTTGCGATAAGGTATAATCCTGGATATTATGGTTGAGATACCGTTCATTCAGACGAAACGTTTCGCGTCTTCGTTCATTTATAGAACAGCAAAAGAATGGAACGCTTTGCCGTCGTCTGTGTTTCCCGAAAGGTACAATTTGGGTGTGTTCAAAAGTAAAGTGAATAGGTATTTACTAAGTAAGCGTGCTCCACCTTAGACTACATCGTCACTTTCCATCACGTGTGATTGTGGTCAAACGTTTGCTTGGTCTGTAATCAAAAAAATAATAATTTGTAAGACACAGGCCGGGGACATCGGTCGGGGTGTTTATAACCCGTTCTTCTATGAAGTCTTACTATCAGTAACGCATGCACTATCAGTATGCAGTTACTGATAGTAAAACTTCGTAAAAGAACGGGTTATCAAAACACCCCGGGGCGGGTGTCCCCGGCCTGTGTCTTACAAATTTAATATCCAGGATTATACCTAATAAAAAATACGGGTAAAATATTTATGCTATCTAATATCATCAAAATTAAAATTGAAAAAACAAATGAAAGTAGGAAAAACAAATAAATGTTGGTAAAATCACAAAAAACAATCGACTCGAATACCTCCTCCTTTTTTGGGAAGTCGGTAAAAATGTATCGAATTTCTTCAAAATTCGATAAATTTTTTTACGTTTACCTTTCGAATTTTTTCGAAAAACAAATAAAAATCACACATTTTGGAATTATCTTCTTTAAAATGTAAACTTTTAATGATACCAAAACCAGCCAGATGAAAACAGTATAGCCAAAGAGATTTTATTTACACGTTCATACATACTATAATGCGAAAAGACTTTTATATATTAACTATGGTATATAGTACATATTTTTTTTAATTATTAAACTTTGACGTGTCGAGGCATAGTGGGAGAATACTAAAAAAAATCTCACCAAGTTTTGCTGCCGGCCAGCCCTGACCTACTCGGCCTAATGGGAAATCCACCGCTGATTATGATACCTACTAGGTATACTTACTCTATAGTTCCTTTATACCTCCAATTTTATTTTATTATACTACTAAATCCAAAATAGGTGGCTCGGTAGCGTGGTACTACAGCCCGCTATCTACATGTGGACACAATTTCAAGAAGTCATAATTACAGCCACGATTTTAATGCTTTAAAACTAATTATGTTTCTGTTACTTGAGTCATAACTAGCTACTTGATATGATCGATACAGCGATAGAGACTCGATATAGCGATAACTACCAGACCAGGCTTCCCACAGGTGTAATTAAGATTTTTTTTTAAAAAAATATTAAGTTACATACTGCCTGTAATTGTAGATGGATTACGATTTGTAGTGAATAAGAGTAGGTAAATGGTAACTGAGTAGAACCTAACAAATATATAGGCCACTAGCTGCGCCCCGCGGTTTTAGCCGCGTAAATTCCGGACCCACGAGAATTCCGGAATAAAAAGATCTGTGAAAAACTGTCTGTGTACCAAATTTCATTTAAATCGGTTCAGTAGTTTTGGCGTGAAATCGCACAGACAGACAGAATTATTTTCGTATTTATAATATTAGTAAGGATTGCGGAGTTTTTATAAAAACTAGAATTCTGTAGGACCTATTATTATTTTTATGTATGTCTTAAGGTTTAACCAACATAAGCTATGTACATTTATATTTCGGCAACTTGGTTTTGCAAAATATTGATTTATTACTTACAGAAAACTTAAACCTTCCGTGAAAAATTATCTATTGGAGAAAACTGCATCAAAATCCGTTGCGTAGAATAAGAAGAGTCAGCAAAGTCGCTTCCGCGTCTATCTGTATATCACAGACAGACGGTTTTTTTTATTTTTTTTATGTACTATAGGCAAGCGTTTGACTACAATCTTACCTGATGGTAAGCGACGATGCGGCCGAAGATGTAGCAAGCTTGTCTAGAAGGTACCTATTCACTCTTGACTTGATGACTCCCAGATTATACTGTTCGGGGAACAAAGACGAGTGCAATGAGTTCCACTCCTTCGCTGTACGGATGATAAACGTAGAAGCGAAACGCTTCGAGCGAACTGGAGGTATGTCAACCATATATGGATGACGTTTGACAGTTTGTCTTGTTGTTAGATGGTAAAACGGGCATGGGGGAATTAGCTCGTGTAATTCCTGCGCACACTCTCCAAAGTGTACGGTAGAATACCGATAGACTTGCGACCTTACGTCGTCGGTAGGTCAGATGCGGGAAGTGACTTTGTTTTATACTAAGTATGTAGAGATATAAAGTTTTATTTTATTATTTGTAATCTCATGTTTACTATTACGAGTACCTATACGTCACTTGAGGACACAGCTTCTTTAAGAGAATCAGGTTACCCCGAAGCTCTAGGGCATCAGGCTGCCTCGAGGTATGTCTGTACAGTTTTCTATGCTCATAGGCTATCATTTTCATTTCCAGTGACCAACTAACTCTGTTGTACCTATGCTATAGTAGATATTTGTTGGGGATAACAATATGAATTAAAGCGCGAGCGATCTTTCCTGTCTATCGTTTATAGTTTATTTTAGGATAAAATCAAAGTTGTACCGACAAAATATTGGTAAAACGATGACACCTGCAGTAGTGTAAAACTGTGTCGCAGCTGCCAACGCCCTCCTCCGAAAAATGTTGTTACGATATTCACAATATCAAACAATGATACTGTTTCAGACAAAGATAAATAATTTAAGTTACGAATCTATCTAGAATCTGTAAGTATCTGTAGTTGTTGCGGTCAGAATTAATGCATAAAACAACTTTACCACTATCTCCGGAACCCTCGATCAGATCTTGATAATTTTAATACGGGACCAAATTGACACCATACCTTTTCAAATAAATAGTAATTTTCCAAATCACTCCGGCCGACTTCTAGTAATCATGTAACAAACTTACAGGCGAATTGAGAACCTCCTCCTTTTAGAAGTCATTTAAAAAATGGTGGACCACGAAAAATTGTGAACGCACCTTGAATGAACTATAAAAGATCCTACGAGTGAGTGATTTGAGTGAACGTACAATAAAGATTTGTTAGGTTGGTGTTTGATGATGTCTATAATAGCGCCATCTTTGAGAAGTGGTGAGTAACTAAACCAAAAGTAAGTAATTTATTATATTATGTACACGATTTTTCTTCTGAAATTGTGAATTTAATGCAAATTAATAAGATTAGTTACATGATTTTCAATACACCTTCAAATAAAAAGAATGTATAAAAATATTTTTATCTACTCGTGTATTTTTTAAATTTCGCTAGTTATGTTGGCGCTACTTGACCATGACAAAACTTGTCGTTCTTTGATGTGTTTCGTGGTGATGTGTTTTACCAGTTTCTACGAAATACCATTGTAAACTACTAATATTTCTTTAGTTTATTACTTTTATTTTGTTTCTTCACGGTTAATTCGATAGTTGGGTTGATATAAACTAATATTTCACTGCGAGAAACGCCATGGAAGATGTTATTGTGTGTTCGTAATGGCGGCCCGTCGCGTCCCCCGCGCCTCCATTTCGGTGACAGTCAAATTATGACAAAGCCGCTATGAAAAGTTTAGAAAATGTTGTGTATGTGTAATTAACTCTGTGAAAGTGGTTGTTCATCGTTAGAAAAAGACCGAAAATGAATCCGGAACACCATAATATCAACACGGGTGGTGGTCAGCCTCCTGGGAGTTCAGAGGTTCGAGTGGTCTGTGTTTTTGTGGAAGTTTTTTTCTTGTTTACGTGCTAACTAGTGTGATACTTGCATTCTCAGGGCCAGAGAGTGCAAGCTGCACAACAGCAGCAGCAAGGGTCCTTGCCTGCGACAACGTCAGCCACGGATTTGAGAGTGAATACGGCAGCTGTGAATGTAGCTTTGTCCAGCGTAGCAAAGTATTGGGTGTTCACAAATCTATTCCCCGGACCTATCCCACAAGTTTCAGTGTATGGATTGCCTACTGGAACTAGAATTGAAAATGGAAAACCTGTTCAGGTATTTTATTATTTCATAATTAAAATCATATTTCATGTACTGCATTCTAACCATCTGGTATACCTGCTAAATCTCTACAATCTACTATATGGTTCTTCAGTTGTGAACCCTTGTTGGAGTAGCATTTATGTATGAGTATTTATGACTGGCTTCCTGCCTGTCATTAACCCTACATGAGAATGCTTGTATAGAACTATTAGAGCTTTAATTTAATTAACAGTGCATTTGTGCAGTTGAAATCAGCTTTTTCGCTTAAGGGCTAGGTTTTGTACCACAATTATCCCCCAATAAACTTGTTAATTCTGATGAATAAAGAAAGATTAAATAAATAATACATTGACTTATCATACTCATATCTCACAACTAAGCACACTACCAAAACTAATATATGCAAATTGTAAACTTGACTAAGTGGAATCTATTAATATTGACCTCGAACATCTATGGTGGTCTGACTGAAGCATTGTATAGGCAACTTGAGTTTTGATTGAGTTATTTTATAACACCTGTTGTAAGAAATTTGTAAGGTATGTGTTAATGATATGCTACTATAACCACTGTTACAGCTTGGCGATTTTGTCTACCATTTAGGTTATTAGAGTCAATTTACATTCATTAGTGTCTTATGTGAAATATATTTTAGACTTCATTGAATCTCTTAACATGTATGTTACTACAAAATTGTTGAATCAACATCTCAATTGGGTGGCTAGGTTTATACACGGCTAGTATTAAATTATGTTATACACAATACCTTTAAAAGATGATATGTAAGGTTTTACTAGCAAGCACTTCACTTCACTCTCACATATTATTGTCGAAGAGAAATGCTCCAACTGCTCTGAGTTGCATTTTTAAACTAGACACCCATGCCATGCCTTGTAAACTTAGCTCCCAGAAGAAGGACATTTTGTATGTCGGAAACCTGGTCAGAGCATTTCTCTACTTCAATAGTATGTGAGTAAGTCCTTGATAATGATGACAAACTCTCACAATAATTTTTATACTAAATCACTATGATTTTAGGATATCGGTCAACATGCAAGCATACTCAACGGAGATCCAAATATCATACTGGGCCACCATGGTGGGCAGCCACAAGTTACTGTATCTGCTGGTGCCCAACAAATACCCGTGTCTCAGATCATTGCCACACAATCAGGACAAACTCATGGTAAGGCAATATGAATCCCTTCAGAATTAATTGCAAAGTAAAATTTGACATGTACATTAGCTTAGTTGGGTGCGTGTTCGCCTTCGCAGCAGGGGTATTGGGTTTGATTCCTGGTAGGAACACAAGTTATCTCCTCAAAGGAAATTTCTGGTTGTAATAGTGTAATGTTAATGTTTTTGGCACCCATGACACAAGTCATCGAACTCAGTGTAGCTGAGAATATGTAAGTGTTTGTGTTTAAAAAGTATGGTGAATATTATTATTGATTTGGACATGCAAAGAAGTACATATATATACAGACTCCTAAGCGATTCCGCTAAATGGTAGACATTCCACAAATGTGGATGAAGCATTTTATTTATTAGGAAAAAGCAAAGGAATTAACTCCTTACCTGAGTCTGTATTTACTGTGATATATACAATATAGGAGTCTAAGTCACGAGTGGTAGGTATCTTAGACTGCATCATCACTTACCATCAGGTGGCCAAACATTTCTTGAATAAAAAAAGAACTTGCCTGTGAACATTAGTATACAAGGTAAATTCGTAAAGCATAAGGAACCTGGGACCATTTTAACCATATAGAATGACGATTTTCTTTGCACTGCAATAGCAATTTCTGCTAAATGATTTTCGAAAAATCTTTAAAGTATTATTTATCTTCATTGTTAAGTCTAAATAAGGTGTCAATTGGCGTTGGTGTGCACGTTACAAAGCGAGGCGCGGCGATGCTATTCTTTGCGGGATAGTTAAAACAACTATTAATTATAGATTGTATCAGATACATCATAAAAGAATCATGGTTTGGGAGCTATCTGGTATTTTATTAATTACCCTGTATATTCTGCTTCCAAACATTATACACCTAAAGTAGGTAAATATATCATGTTCTTGACTATATTATTATGACCCATAAAAATATGCAGAAAGATATTTGTGCTAGATGTTATAATAATATGCAGAACTGCACCTTTTAGTTTTTGCCGTGCATGTTGACATTGAAATTATTTAGGTCATTATTTTATGAACACAGCATATTTGTTTTACGTTTCTGGTCACATTAGAACATTTACTTTGTTTTTAAATCATGTATTATCTTATTATACTAAAGGCCATTTTTCAAATCCCATCCCAATTTATTTATAGATAACAAAACATATTTGCAGTGATTACATGTTTGAGCCGTTTGGTGTTGAGAAACTGGGCCCATGGGGACTGGGAAGCTCATTCTATTTTCAAAAATCTATCAGAGAGCCTGATTGAGGCGACGCGTGATCAATATGTTGGTACTTATTTGGACCAATGTATTAGCATTGCAATTCAGAGAGGCAATGTCATAGCAAGATGGGAACACAACCCACTGGTAGTGGGCTTGAGCACTTAAGTTACCTAAAGCTCGATGCCTTGTAACTTAGATCTTTGCTGTATAGTTGTAATTATAGTTTTCGGAAGTATAGGCAATTGGCTCCTAGATATCGGGTAACAACACAAAAAAAAACATAATTACTACTAAAAATCACTTACTATAATTTCCTATTCCAGAGGCACTGGTGGCTCATAGCCAACAACAAGAGCTGGTCCAACAGGCAGGAGCAACCCAGGTTTCGGTCTCGGGGCAGGCAACTCATCAGCAGGTACCCAATAATCGGGTCGAATTTGTACAACACCATAACATTGATATGGTAAATCACGTGATAACAATCAGTACTAGCGGGAATGATACATGTCGCTGTTGTAGATAATAGTTATGTCAGCTTGAATGTAACTTGCATGGGAAGTACAAAGGTCACGAGTGTGACTTATCATGAAGACGCTAAGGTCGATGTTAAAATACAACAAATGTTGAAATCGCTAATTATGACTAGGTCAATGTACACATGGAGATAGCATCTTAATAATAATACATAAGACCTTCTTATATGATTAAAATTCTGAGACGGTTGATTCCTAATTTTTTTAATGTTTCTTTTCTTGTTGTTTTCTTTTGAGTAAACTTTTCTATGTTTAATGCATGAGATTCATCTAATATGTTAATATTTCAGTATTGTGCATGAAAGTACTGAATATGATTTTCTTTTTGTTTACTAGAATATATATAAGTACATTGTTTATTCTTCTTGCATGTTTTCAATAAGACAAAGTGATAACCTAAAGCAAATATAAATAAGGGGCCAAAATCTAAATTTTGAAAATACACCCGACCACCTATATTCTATGAAAACTGGCTGCACTGATTTTCATCTAACATAGCTAAGAACAATCTCAATCAAGTAAATATATGTATAAATAAAAAAAACCGTATTCAAATCAGTCAAACTGTTTTGGAGATAAATGGGAACATTTGCTTTGCACACAGAAAACCTTTTACCCTAACTATATCATCTATAAGGGGAAGACTTGTAAATAATTCATTGTTGTATATTCAAATTTGCTATATTACGTTACCATAGTTATTAGTTTTCCTATATAAATAAAAATGTATTGCAATTGCTCATGTTACTTATTCTTGGCTTATCAAATTGCATGAAAAGAACAATATTATAATCATATGCTACATTCAATCAACTTTTAATGCATGAATATAATTGATTGAATTAAAAGTGTTTATGTTTGAACTTTTATATTAATTGAGTGAGCCAATTTTACTCGTAGGTCATTTGTATTTTTTGGGACATTTTTATGAACCGGTCTTCAGATGTCTGATTTCTTTTCCTTTTTTTCGTCCCTTGCGACTCCTTCAATCCCCTTTTTCTTTATATGACATATTATAAAGTTATGTCATTAACTCTATCAAACTGCATGCAATCCTCTAATAATATCCAAATAAATATATTGTTAAATATGAAAATTTATATTCTTCATTAATAGTTCTGTTTCTACAATGCATTTTATTCGACAAATGTAAAAACATTCTGTTATTATATTTTGTATTCTTAAGTACCAAGGATAAAAGAATATAACAAGATAAATTAAATTGAAAATGGTACAATAGCTATATAAATATGCTAAGCAGTAAACATTTTCAATTTCAACGCAAGTTTTTAAACAAGATTAACTTCAAAATGACCCGCGTGTAAAAGTGGCCACAGCCTTACAGAAACTTACTTTCCTTTATCATCACATAGGGTCACCATTCTCAGCAGCACATTTTGCAGCAGCAACTAATGACAGCGCGTCCTGAGCACACCAACCAACAGGTTTGTACCAGTTTAAAAACCAACAAACCTTGATTCATTATTT